>CADEHL010001340.1:968796-1686266 GCA_902827135.1 Harpagifer antarcticus
TTTTTTCCAGAATAAAATAGCATTTAAACTGACGGTATGTTTAAGCTACATTATGCTATTAAACATTGATTTTAATTTCCAACACGTGTCAGTAGCGGGACCTTAGCATATATATAGGATATATATACAATATATACAAATACACAATATTGGACACAGACTATAAAGGGCACAAAGTTTCATTCACTATTGAAAGTCAAACACATGTTTGTTTCCACTGTTTTATTGTGTGCCTGTCGCGATAAGCAATTCATTGACTTATCGTACGATAAATAAAAATGAACTCGATAAATTGCCATTTACATGAGGATGTGACTAGCAGTTTGAAAGGATGTACTTGAATTATTATTATATATTATCATTATGTCAGTGATCTAAAATGGTCATACAACGGTGCCGACAATATTATCGTTTATCGCAATAATTTCTTGGAAAATGTATCCAACAAAATGAATTATCGTGAGAGGCCTATACATGAAACACACACACACAAACAAATCTACAGACTTACTCCAAACTGCCAAATATGTTAATTAACACACTCTCACTCTCATATACTCTTTGACTCTATTTTGGCTTAGTAGAACAATAAGCAGCAGACTTTGACTTTTTATCATTTCTACTGGATCATCATGCGCAATACGGGTCGGGGATTGACCAACCGGCTCCCACCGCTCTGCTGTCTGTTAACGTTGTTAAGAGGGGTGGGGGCGGGGAGGGAGCGGATCGACAGCTTGAGCAGCTGTCAACTCAACATTGTAAATAACCAACCAAAAACGATCGCCGGTTCATCTTGTTTTTGGCGTGAGAATAGTTTGGGCAGCGTGAGACCGTGACATTGAGAGTGAAAGCGTGTGTCACACGCCAGATGCGTGAGAGTTGGCAACCCTGACATACTAGTGAGCATGCTAGCTGGTGAGCATACTGGTGAGCATGCTACCTAGTGAGCATGTTAGTGAGCATGCTAGCTAGCGAGCATACTTGCTAACGCGCATGCTAGCTAGAGAGAGAGAGAACTAGTATGCTAGTGAGCATGCTAGCTAGTGAGCATGCTAGCTAGCGAGTATGCTAGCTCGAGAGAGTGAACATGCTCACTAGCTAGTATGCTCACTAGCATGCTCACTATGCAAGAGAACTCTCTGTGGTGCGCAAATGCACATTTTTTCAAATGATCCGGTGTTCTTGTTTTGGCGGGGGATGCGCATGCGCACCAGTTACCAGTTACCAGTTTGCCTTACCTTTGCTGTTTTTCTGATCAAAAGTTGTGTTCAATGGCATTAAAACGATAAAAACGCTGCTGAAGGTTAATCCAATGTGTCTGTGTCTCTTTGAAATGATAACTGATAATCCATCAATCCATTTTTGTCAAAAACTGAGATTTCATATTAGCTGCTATGATAGCTACAACCCAGCTTCCGGTTTTAGGCAAACTGCGTGCGCATCACTCTCACTCCTCAATGGCAATGTTTAGATGAATTTGAGGAACTTCCCCTCGATTCTCGAATGGTTCAAAAGAGGTGTTAATCATCAAAATTGACCGAGGGGGGCCAGAGATATGGCAAATCCACCCAAATGACCCCAGAAGTGGTTTCTTTTTTGCTATACCTCTCTAAAAAGGTCAAATGTCACTTGTTTTGCATCAATCTTGATACAGGGTACTTATTATATGTTATTGTTTGGATTCCTAAAGCATTTAGTCTACCTTCCCATCATTCAAGGGTGGTTTTCACTATAAGTAATGGTTTCTTTTTGGACGGAAACTATAATTTACAGTTTTTTACCATGTTCAATCTGAATTTACTTTAACATAAAAACATTCTATATTGATTCTGACTCTTCTATATCCAACTCACAGGTTTATCATTGCTTTGAGGAAAAAGATTATTAATTTAGCCCTTTTAGAAGTGAAGATATAGTCATTTGTTCTGGAAATGTCATTTTCGAGCCTGAGACCTGAAAAACAGGCTCAGGGCTTAACTGGTGAACTTCAGTTTTACACATCATATTCCATTTTTAAATGAATAGGGACAGAGATATTTTCAGTTTAGCTATAATTTGAGACGGAGGCAATTATCAAAATGATACACAGGATTAGGCTTTGTGAATGTGAGTCTTGAGTTTCACTTTTAATTACTTCATGCTTCTCTTCTGTCATGCAACCTGTTCTAATGGTAGACTAATCCAAAGAGCTACTATAATATAACGTTCTGTTGGTATGGCAATAATGTAAACTGCTGATACTCCACGAAGGTCGGATCACTGCCAAACCCCCAGTAGTCAGTTCATGTTAAAACATGCACCCTAATCCCCAGGTTTACTTTATACCAAGGGCCATATGTGATCTGAGTTATTCCTGCTTTCTCTCTCACACAGGAATCATTTGTGTTACACATTGTACATGCAACATGTGGTTGTTTAATGCAAAATCTCAAATGTATGCTGGTTTAATAGACTAAAACGAAGAAATGGCATTAGTGTTAAATAGGAGAACATTTGTTCTGTTGGTAAATTGACAACGAATTATTAGAAAAGAATAAACCACAATTATTCGAACAGAGTAAAGATCTACATAACTACTGAGATCTCTGAAGGCAGTGACACAAACACATCATAAAGCAAAAGGTTCAGCAAAATTAGCTAACACTGTTTGGAGAGTAAAGTGAAAATGAGCAATTCCACTAATCTTGCTTATAATCACTTCTTGCACAGAAAAGCTGATTTTGCACAAGAACAATGGTCATTTTACAGTTTCCCTTCATTTCCTCCCTTACATATGACTGCTCATGTTTCAAGCCCAGCTATTTCCCGACCTGTTTTAAGCCATGGGAATACGACTTTATTTGTAGCACTTTACAAAGCGTTCCACACTTTTAAATTTGTTAAAAGGAATAAATACAAAAAGCACAACTTTGTGTGTTCAATGTAGTAAAAACTGTTAGCATTGTTAGCATTAGTAATTTGTTAGACACATTGAGGTTTGTTAACTGTAAAATGTATATTTTCAAAGATTTTTGTTTTTGGTTGACAAACTTTAAAAAATATATAAAAAACAGTGACAGACAATGTTCTCATTTGTAATTTGTAGAACGTAAGCCAGCTCGTCATTTGACTCCTGCTTGTACTGCAGTTGTAACCACATCACTGCCTGGAATATATTCTCCATGCTGGTGTGTGGAGGCTTAGATCTCCGCCTCCCTTGTACCCTTAAATCACTGTTCCATCCTCCTGCGCCCTCTTACTGCATCGACAATCCAATTATCCTGATTGGAGGCTTCCTCTTGCTGCGACTTCAGCAGTCTGAGCAATAAGTAAGTAGCAGGATTAGTGAGTCAGCAGAATGGACAGGACAACCCTCCGGATAGAGCATTAGTCAGCATTCTATTTACTCAGTTTAATTGAATTACTTGTCTTTAATATTTTACTTTCTTAAGAGATCTATGACTGAGCTGTTTCCATTCGTCTGGTTTCTTTTGTCTTAGAATACAAATATTGTAATATAAACATTTTATTTGCAGAATTGTTGCCACTCCTGGAGTAAAAACCAAAGCAGCTTGATTTGATGGCTTATGAACATACATCTTCATCCTGATGATTCCTGAGGTTTTCAATGTGGTTCAATTCATTCGAATGTCACTCAACAACTGTTAAAGTCATCACAGCCATTGAGGGTGCACCGCAATGAGGCTTCAATACTCTCTGCAGGGCTAAAGATAGAGAGAAGCAAAGATGATCCATTCTAAGGTTTCCAAAAGACCACAATGATTGTAAAAGACTGCAGTAAGTTTGTCCTGTCTGATGAGTCAGCTTTTCCAAACATCTGGTAGTCTAACAGTTAGACGCAGACCAGTAGAGTCCTCAGGCCACGGTGTCAAGGTTTCAAGGTTCTTTATTTGTCATACGAACATATCTACAGTGTAGTTATGCCGATGAAATTCTTAGGTCACAGGCTTCTCCAACAGTGCAACACAATAACACAGATAAACAGAACAATAAATAGTAAATACAAAAAGAAAAATAGTTTAGAAAAGTGAAATAGTGCAATAAGAGTCTATATGCAAGTTATTGGAATGATATATTAGATAAATAATTACTAAGTAGCAGATGAATGTTATGGATGTTGTTTCAACAGTTCAGGTGTTTAACAGTCTTATGCTGCGTTCAGACCGGACGCGATGCGATGTTTGGGGGCGGCGCGATTACATGTAAAGTCAATGCAGAGACGCGATCAGACGCGAATTCGCTCCGACGGTGCGCATGAAGCGGTGGACGCGGCGTGAATCACGCGATTCAAGGGGGCCGCGTCAAACGCGAGAGTTCAATTTTTTCAAATCGGGCGTCAAATTCACGTGATGCGTTCTCGCGGAAGCCAATCAGCGGTGAGGATCTCAGCCTGCCGTCACTGACGTTCAACCAGAAAACATCAGCGATTAGCTGTTAGCAGTTAGCACACAGAGCTCACAGCTCCTCATATCTGTTCAGAAACTGTACAAAAGTTAAACAAGTACAAACCACAGACTGTCTGTGTCATGGCGAATACAGTCGCTGGTTTATTTATGTCTGTAGGCCGTTGTTATGAGTGTGGAGTGAGCATATACAACATTAGCTTAGCCTGGTCGACCAAATCTCCATTCTGAAAACAAGCATTCTAAAAGGTTTTTCGCCTGCCGTCTTGTCTGCAGACTTGTCAAGCATTAATTCATGGTTTTTACTAACCGTTATCAGTATGTTGTTACTTCGGCATCATTTAGAAACATGTATTACAATTTAATCACAGTAAAATATGTTCATTTTGTTGTAGTTGTAGCTCCCGAGCCAGCGCGTCTTGTTTGAATGACGCAAGTAAACACAGCTGGCAGCCGCAGTGAAACTCGAGCGACTAGAGCGAAGCGAATATTCGCATCGCGTCCGGTCTGAATGCAGCATTATGGCCTGTGGGATGAAACTGTCTCTGAGTCTGGTGGTTTTTGTCCGGATGCTGCGGTACCGCCTGCCAGACGGCAGCAGACTGAACAGTTTGTTGCTGGGGTCTTTTATAATCCTGAGGGCTTTCTTCCTGAGCCGCTGGAAGTAAAGGTCCGGCTCCGTCCTGGTGATGAGCTGTGCAGTTTTCACCACCCTCTGTAAAGCCTTACGATTGAGGGCGGTGCAGCTGCCGTACCAGGCCGTGATGCAGCCAGTCAGGAGGCTCTCTATGGTGCACCTGTAGAAGGTCAGGATCCTCTATATGGTGCACCTGTAGAAGGTCAGGATCCGCTCTATGGTGCACCTGTAGAAGGTCAGGATGCTCTCTATGGTGCACCTGTAGAAGGTCAGGATCCTCTCTATGGTGCACCTGTAGAAGGCCAGGATACTCTCTATGGTGCACCTGTAGAAGTTGCGGAGGAAGAAGAGCTGCTGGTCGGTTTCGAGCTATAACGGGAAATTGGTGGGAGGGTACATGATGATCTGGAAATGCTACAGCGAGGCTTAAATAAGGAATACTTTTTCTTGTGGGAAGGACGCATGAATCAAGCCAATGAAGAAATCTCGACATGAAGTGAACTTGGGAGTGAGACTGCAGGGTGAGAGTATACTGACTGCTGCGGGATGGGCAGTGTCTGACCTTCAGAATCTACAGCTCTGGTACTGTGTGGAATGACCATCAGTGAACGTATCAGAAGCTTGGATACCACATTGCACACCGACAGAAAGTTATAAAATAACACATCTTTGCATTAGTGTACTATGAGAGCTTGCTTCCTTCTGCTCTGATAATGTTCCCAGACTCTGAGGATCGGGACCCTGTCATGGTGAGTCCTATCTCCAGACCTACAGCCATTGGAAACCTCTAGAATTATGCAGGGGTCTCTTAATGGTTTCAGTTTCTGAAATACATCTAAATACCTTTAGATTGGAACATTAAAACTATACATTTACAGTATTAGGCAATGCTGTAATGTAACATAATGGATGTGTTCTTGCTAGTTTTGTGTTGCTGTAGTTTAGCCTCCCAGTGTTAGTAGCATATAGATCTTCTGTTCCAAAGTAGCATAAATAGCCTTACGATGGTATTTAGTTGTTCTAAAACGGGTTCAACACAGTTTCAGCCCAACTCAAGTCAGGGCACCATGGCCAGCTGTGTCCCATTATCTAAGGTTCTCTCTCTGGAGTTACCCTGGTGAAGATGTCAGCAGGATCAGAACCACACACAACCAGATGTTGAGCTGGCTCTGCTCTACACTTGATATCCCTCCCCTCCAGGCTTACATGCAAAGAACCAAACATTTAGATCCATTCTTCTGTGTGTGACAATTTAACTGCTTCCTAACCACTCCTACCTTAAGACAAATATCTTAAGACAGGGACACATGAGTCACTTCATTTGAATACTTTCACATCCATACACAGATTATTGGACTTGCGGCTTCCATTCTTCCGTGCGTGCTCCCTCCCTACTGCAGTAATTGTAGAACGCTCTGTGGTTTTGATGAGTATCTACATGTCTGTCAGTCACAGGGCAGGGCCGGTAAAAGGGAGGCTCTGGTTTTTACGCACCATTTCAGAAGAGACATGGCTTCCAAAATAGAATGAGGGGAGAGCATCCAAAACACAATGTTACCATCTGTTAAAGGATTTGAAGAAAACCTCGATTCACCATGAAGGAAAACCATCAAAGACTTTGCTGCTCTATTATGCACATTGAATTGGTTGCATTGTGTATAAGAACATATAACAGTTAACAACAATTGTAATTGGAATCACAATGGATTACAGTGAATGATTGTATATGAGACAATCACATTCCCATCTCCTGCTCTCATACTATGCCCTCAGTAAACCTTTCATTTTGATGAGCATTAGCTGTGCAGGAGCTTAATCCATACATCTTTTACTGTTGATTTTGCATGGCATCCTTTGTACTATCATAACTGCGGAGGCCCTAATGTACGAATCAAACGAATGGATATGGTCAAGCGTTGATGGGACGGAGATTAGGAAAAACAGGATAGATAAAGCAGTAGAAATACACCACACTACGTTGCTTTTAGCTGACACTTTTATCCAAAGTGACGTAGTGCAATAAACCATAAAGATTTAAACTCAAACAACAAGAAAATTGCTGACATATTCGCTTCAAAACAAGCGAAACAGGTGAGTCTGCAGTCTGCAACAGAAGATGTTCTGACTCTGTTGAGGTGTACCTGGGTCCACTTTGCGGTGAGAGTGTAGCAAGCTGATTGGCCGATGCAGAGCGAAGTGCTGGATCGATGGTTTGACCATGTCTTGGATGTAAGAAGGACCAGATGGTAGGCCAGCACCAGGATCTGGAACCGGATTCTGGCAGCAAGTGAAGGGGGAGGGAAATACAATAGTGATCCAATTATCATCACACCGTCCGTCCTCTTGTAATTCAGCTTGTAAAGAATCTGTTTGTTGCTTGATCCATCCCTGACAGTCTTCGTCAGATATGTCCAGACATAGAGCACTCATCAAACCAAGGAAGGACATCTGATCCTGGGTCTGCAGGTCAGAAGCTCTTCCATCCATGAGGAACATCGTCCATTATACACTGAACAAAAATATAAATGCAACACTTTTGTTTTTGCTCCCATTTTTCATGAGATGAACTCAAAGATCTAAAACATTTTCTATATACACAAAATAACCATTTCTCTCAAATATTGTTCACAAATCTGAAAAAATCTGTGATAGTGAGCACTTCTCCTTTGCCGAGATAATCCATCCCACCTCACAGGTGTGGCATATCAAGATGCTGATTAGACAGCATGATTATTGCACAGGTGTGCCTTAGGCTGGCCACAATAAAAAACCACTGCAGTTTTGCTTTATTGGGGGGGTCTGGGGGGGTCCGAAAACCAGTCAGTATCTGGTGTGACCACCATTTGCCTCACGCAGTGCAACACATCTCCTTCGCATAGAGTTGATCAGGTTGTTGATTGTGGCCTGTGGAATGTTGGTCCACTCCTCTTCAATGGCTGTGCGAAGTTGCTGGAACACGCTGTCGTATACGCCGATCCAGGAATTGTGTACAGATCCTTGCAACATGGGGCCGTGCATTATCATGCTGCAACATGAGGTGATGGTCGTGGATGAATGGCACAACAATGGGCCTCAGGATCTCGTCACAGTATCGCTGTGCATTCACAATGCCATCAATAAAATGCACCTGTGTTCGTCGTCCATAACATACGCCTGCCCATACCATAACCCCACCACCACCATGGGCCACTCGATTCACAACATTGACATCAGAAAACCGTTCACCCACACGACGCCACACACGCTGTCTGCCATCTGCCCTGAATAGTGAAAACCGGGATTCATCCGTGAAGAGAATACCTCTCCAACGTGCCAGACGCTATCGAATGTGAGCATTTGCCCACTCAAGTCGGTTACGACGACGGACCGGAGTCAGGTCGAGACCCCGATGAGGATGACGAGCATGCAGATGAGCTTCCCTGAGACGGTTTCTGACAGTTTGTGCAGAAATTCTTTGGTTATGCAAACCGATTGTTGCAGCAGCTGTCCGAGTGGCTGGTCTCAGACAATCTTGGAGGTGAACATGCTGGATGTGGAGGTCCTGGGCTGGTGTGGTTACACGTGGTCTGCGGTTGTGAGGCCGGTTGGATGTACTGCCAAATTCTCTGAAACGCCTTTGGAGACGGCTTATGGTAGAGAAATGAACATTCAATTCACGGGCAACATCTCTGGTGGACATTCCTGCTGTCAGCATGCCAATTGCACGCTCCCTCAAAACTTGCGACATCTGTGGCATTGTGCTGTGTGATAAAACTGAACATTTTAGAGTGGCCTTTTATTATTGCCAGCCTAAGGCACACCTGTGCAATAATCATGCTGTCTAATCAGCACGGGCCCGGCGCCACGAGGGGGCAAAAGGGGGCATTGCCCCCTCAGTTGTATTCTTTGCCCCCTCACTTTGAGCATCATTCATCCATCAAAAAGTAAAATAAATGTCACAATTATTAAATAACTTTAAATAATTATTTTCCCCAATACACGTTACTATGTTTAGATCAGATATGTGGGGGCAGGCAGTCAAGCAACGTGTAAAAAAGCCTCAACCCCAAATGAGCTTGTAGTCTTAATGTTAGCGTGTGTGCTAGCTGTAAACACAGTGGGATGGGTGACCCCGTTTTCGGTGGCTGGTACCCGGTTGAAACTCTCGAAAATGTTCCAGTTTTTGAACGTGCGTTAAAAAAAATAGAGCAAGGTGAAATCAAATGTTACATGTCAGTAAAAACAGAGTAACAGTGTTGTGCCTGTTTGTAGCATTAGCGTATTTCTTCTTCTACTATTTCTTCTTCTTCTTTTGTCTTTAATGGTGAATCGCTTCCACTTGGAGCATATATCGCCACCTACTGTTGATTTATTAAATGTTCATATTAAATGCTTGTCCTCAGAGCAGTGTTTTTGAGGAACTTGAAGATCAGCTTGTTTACTTCATTTCTTGATTTACTTTCGTATATTGACTTGAAATCCATGTTGTTTGACATCAACAAAAAATAAGACAGACAGGCCCCGTTGTGCAGGAAGTATCATTCGGGAGGGTAGAACCGATCCGATGAAACCCCCCTGGGGTCTAGACACTGGTGGTGGTGAATGGATAGTTGGGGTCAGTCTGAAGAGGAGTGGTTTAGCTTGAACCTGGATTCAGAGGGACGGGAGGAGAAAAGGGGTGGAGGAGGGTTGTGTCGAGTCACCTGAAATGACAGCTGTCAGAGGGGGAAAGAGCAGATTAAAAAGGTTTGACAGAGCGCTATGATAGGCTCTTGGAAATAGAGCGAAGTGATTGGTTAGACTGAAAGAGTGACGCCCCCTGTCACTTATTGAGAGGAGAGAGAGTAATAATCGTATACATGAATGAGAAAGACGGTCTTCCTGGTTGAACTTGCGCTTCATTTCAATCAGGAGAGACGGTTTTGAGTGATGCATATTTATTGCACAGATTAATCCATGAATCCATCCGACCTTACAGGTGTGGCATATCAAGATGCTGATTATCAGCATCTTGATATGCCACACCTGTGAGGTGGGATGGATTATCTCGGCAAAGGAGAAGTGCTCACTCTCACAGATTTTTTCAGATTTGTGAACAATATTTGAGAGAAATGGTTATTTTGTGTATATAGAAAATGTTTTAGATCTTTGAGATCATCTCATGAAAAATGGGAGCAAAAACAAAAGTGTTGCATTTATATTTTTGTTCAGTGTAGTTACAAAATATCTTGTGTCCTACCTTGCTCGCCTTATTTCTCAACCATAAGATCAATTCTTTAATAAAAAAATTATGAAAACAGCCCCTCAATATTTTATGACCCAATGAGGAGTTTTGGGGTAGTCGGATAGATATGAAAAAAGTCTATAATACAGATATCAGCATCTCAAAAATCAATCATAGCATTAATGGAAACAATGGTCAGTGAAAGCAACACAAGCTCCCCCCCACCCCGACCGGTTACTCTGAGCGACATATGATGGTTGAACCAAGGACGAGGATGTTGGCACTCCATTTACAATTTTATAAAAATCTATTTTTGTTGTTTTGTTTTCTAACAAGCATGTGATTAAGTAACGGAGAAAGCAACATGAAAATACACAAGCCGCTCGTAATAATAAAAAGTAGTCACTTTGGTTTCAGCAATGTTGTGGTGCCTGTAGTCTTTAGACTTCGTGCATTCTGTTTTTTCAGTTCTTGCGACCGTGGCTGTGACTGTGCGCTCGTCTTTCAATCGGAGGGTTGTTGGTTTGATCTCAGTCCTGTTGCTGAATGTCGATGTATGTATGGGAAAGATACTTAACCCCAAATTGCTCCTGCTGCCATGGCCAACGGGGTGTGAACGTGTGTAAATGTTAGCTAACTTGAACAAATGGCACATTGCTTTGTATGAATGGGGTGTGAATGGGTGAATGATGACTTGTAGAATGTAAGTCGCCGTAAAGACTGGATAAAGCTCTCTATAAACACATTCCATTTACTGTTTCAAATTGCAGTTGAAATCACAGTCATGGTGTGCTACGTTGTTGTGATGTACATCATCAGTTGTTTTATCCCAAGATTCTTACGGTGCGTTTCCACTGCAGGCCTCGCTCGGCCTCGCTCGGTTTGGTTAGGCCTTATTAGGCCTGGCTCACTTTAATGCTGCGCTTCCATTACAGTTTAGGAACTGGGGTAGTTATTATAGTAACGCAGTGTAGTCGGAGCCGTGACGTCATCTTCAATGAGAGCCCCAGAAAAACAACACAGCCGTTAGCTCTTAGCACTCCGAGCTCACAGCTCTTCATATCTGTTCAGAAACTAGACAAAAGTTAAACAAGTACAAACCACAGACTGCCTGTGTCATGGCCAGAGATGGGTCGTTACTAAAAAAAAGTAATATATTACATATTACATATTACTTTAAAAAAAAGTTATATATTACACTACTTCGTTACTCTCTACATAAACTTGTTACTTTACTCGTTACTTTACTCGCAGGGCCAGCCCGCCCCTCCCTACAGGCAGATCACTCAGACTGCGGCGCACCTACATTGTAAGCGCGCCACAGTTTTGCCTCTGCGAGACTCCACTTGCACCCTCAATTACTATTGCATTAAGGAAGACATAACACAAGTCTTTCTTTTTATATGCTCTAAAATAGGCTACCAGCCTACCACAACAAGCTAACAGTCTGTGAAACGTCTAGACCAGGGGTGGCCAACCCGCGGCTCTCGAGCCGCATGCGGCTCTTTGCCTAGTTTCATGCGGCTCTTCAGTTCATATCGAATTGTATAGCCTGTGTGAGTTTGGGGAAGAGACAATTACTCCTGACTAGTGTTGCATGGTGTACCGATACTTGAAAGGTATACCGCGATACCCTGCCGTTAAAAACGTTACGTTTCATTAGTATCGGTACTTTAAGAATGACGGGGGAAAGTACTCCGGTAAGAAAGCGCTGTTTTAACAAGAGCAGTGTGTGTTCAGCGCTCTGCTTCCACTCCCTGCACTGCAGCCGTGCCTGCAGTCCCGCCCCTCTCAAGCACGCTCAAAGTGCCTCCCCTCTCTCGTGCACGTGCTAGTTGCCAGAGCATGTGAGAAAACGAGAAGCATGGTTGCAAGTGGGAGTGCAACTGCCGCTGCGCCTCGGCTTGTTGACAAAAAAGATGCGAAATTTGGAAGTATTTTAGCTATATCTCTGACAGCGAGGGCAAGCCTACGGACACCACGAGGCCTGTCTGTCAGACATGTATTAATTTTATTTAATACGAATTATTGTAATTTATTTTATTTATTGTTCTCATTGTTTAAAAGTGTGTGTTATGGTTATGGTTCTGGTGTGAAATAAAGCACAATAATTACATTTAAGACTGTTTCCCTCTTTTTAAGAAAAGTATCGAAAAATAATCGATTCTTCTGGACTTGGTATCGAAACCAAAATGTTGGTATTGTGACAACACTAGCTACTCCTGACATCACATTTGAGGGGGGGAAACCTATCGTTGATTAAACACTATCCAGTGTTTCCCCTACCATTGTCTTGGAGGGGCGCTGCGCCCCGCCAGCGGAGCCCCGCGCCCCCCCTGAAATTCAAGGTGTTTAAAAAATATAATTTTTTTTTTTTTATAAATATAGCACCAAATTGCAAATAATCTATAACTACTGTCACTTTTCACATTGAACATGTGCTCTTTTATTAAATAAACTAAACACTTTCATTTTAAATTGTGGGTTTAGTGTTTTTGACCCTAAGAAACACTGATGCATTAATGAATAACAATAATCCACAGCTCCTCTCTCTGCTCCAGAGGATTTAAAAAATATATATCCCAATGCCACAAAAATGCATCAGTGACGTGGTTGAAATCTTGTCTCCCGAAAACAAAAAACTATTTGATGTGGCTCTTTGCAGTAACATAGAAAAAATGTGGCTCTTAACCTCTGACTGGTTGTCCACCCCTGGTCTAGACACTAATTAATGAAACCAGTTCAAGACGCATTATTCTTATCATTCTTTATGAGCGCAGTAACGGTAAGGTATCTAATTACTTATTTATTTTGTATTCCATAACTTCGTAACAGAGATGGTCAAACTAAAGTGGTAGAGACATGGCAAAATTCATTACAATGAAGCGGGACATTGAACTGTTCACCCGTGAGAGGGCGATCAAAAAAAAGAGAGCGAGCGGCCCCTTTGAGGGAGTTTACAGATGAAAAGACTCAGCCATGTTTATGCAGCACTGCACGTGGAGATGTGGTCTCGCATATCGCGCAGATTACATCGGCCTACATGTATATAAACCTGCGGCGGAAACCCCTCTTGTCTGTCAGTGAGTGTGATTATTTTTATAAAAGTAACGAAGTAACGCGTGTCGGGGCAATGTTAGTAACTGTAGTGTGATTACTGAATTATAAAAGTAACGCGTTACACTACTCCGTTACCGACAAAAGTAATATTATTACACGAATGATCATACATATACAGTCGCTGGTTTATTTATGTCTGTATAGGCCGTTGTTGTGAGTGTGGACGGTTGGAGCATATATAACGTTAGCTTAGCCAAGCTCAATTTAGAAAACACGCATTTTAAAAGGGTTTTTCGCCTGCCGTCTGTCTGCAGACTTGTCAAAGCATTAATTCATGGTTTTTACTAACCGGTATCAGTATGTTGTTACTTCGGCATCATTTTGAAACATGTATTACAATTAAATCACGATCAAATATGTTCATCTTGTTGTAGTTGTAGCCCCCTTGCCAGCAATTCTCTCTCTAGTTTAGCATACTCAGCCCGACTCAGCCTGGTTGTTCCTGGCCCTAGAACCACGATTTAGTCGGGCCAGAAAAAAGGTGAAAAAGTATCCCCGGGCCAAAACTAGGCCAAGTGGAAACGCAACCAAAAACGGGCCCCGCACGGCTCGGCACGCTTAAAGCGAGCTACCCGCTGCAGTGGAAATGCGCCATTACATACACTTCTATAATGTAAATATGCCTTCATAATGCCATGATGACCGCAGGGGGTGAGATCGAAGCCATTGGCCACTGTGCATTTGACATGTTACAACATTATTCAAACATGTCATATTTTTAACACACACGTTTGGTGAGGTTGAGTTTGAGTGAGTGAAACTGTACAAACATGTCATCATAAAAGTATGTTGTGGCTCCACAGTTTAGTCATTGACTTTTGTTGTGCTGAAGTATTTACTTTCATTCCTTTAAATCATAAAGTCCCTCCCAGTTTGTGTAGTTCCAGGCCATTCGCTGACAGTTTTACTGACTGACAGCCATGTGACAGTAGGACAATCTGTAGTCATCATGTATGCAGATGACATCCTCCTTGTGTCTTCTGGTTCTACATGTCCTGTCACAAGTTAAAAGACATATGTTATTTAAGGAAGGACCTCAGAGCTCGGGCTGTCCTCCGGTATGTGAAGCATGCTACTGACACGACTCAGGATACTGATCCTGTCACACCAGGTATCGAGCTGCTGATCTTAAAGGCCATTCACTCATTCTATGGAAACACACAGTATTCCTTCTATTTCCAAAATATGTTCAGCTCCACGTGATTTAAACAAATCACTGCGGCTCTTTATTTTAAATGCCATCAGGCCTTTTTTTTTTTTTTATTGGCTCATGATAGGCCCTGATCTCCGTAGGCCCCTGGGCTTCAGCCCAGGTCTGACACGAGGGACTCACAAGAACTCAGATGCACGATTCCGTTGACTTCAAAAAGTATCTTTTATTAATAAAAGATTATTCAAAAACAAAGATCGCTAGGTTCTACTAGGACCCTTAACCAGATCTCTAGGTTCCACTAGGTTTACTGAACAGATTTCAAGGTTTACAGACATGGCTCGACGTGGAGACAAGACGAACCGACAAAAGACAAAAGGAGAGCAGGGCTATAAATACACACAACGGTTAATGGGGCACAGGTGAAAACAATCAGGGGCGGGGCTGGTGATGATGAGCACATGAGACACACAAGCTGGCAGGTGACACACAACGACATGAAGTGTAGACACCTGAAAAGAGAGGGTAGAGTCAATAACAAAATAAAATGCAAGGCCACAATAATACACACAAAAACAATAAGCTCACAGACTCTAACGCTGAAACCTTACAAGGTCAGCCTGTGCATTAAGGCGGCCGTGACCCGTGCTGTACTGGCTGCATCACGGCCTGGTACGGCAGCTGCACCACCCTCAATCGTAAGGCTTTACAGAGGGTGGTGAAAACTGCACAGAACATCACCAGGACGGAGCTGCCATCCATGGACGACCTTTACTCCCAGGAAGAAACCCCTCCGGATTATAAAAGACCCCCATCACCCGAGCAGCAAACTGTTCTGTCTGCTGCCGTCTGGCAGGCGCTACTGCAGCATCCGGACTAAAAACACCAGACTCAGGGACAGCTTCATCCCACAGGCCATAAGACTGTTAAACATCTGAACTGCTGAAACAACATCCATAACATTCTGCCACTTAGTAATCATGTATCTAATATATCATTCAAATAGCTTGCATATAGACTCTTATTTCACTATTTCACTTTTTTTTAAACAATTCCTTTCTTTTTGCATTTACTTTTAATATTTACTTGCACTATATTTTTCAGTTTTTCCGTAATATTGTGTTGCACTGTTGGAGAAGCCTGTGACCTAAGATTTTCATCGACATAACTACTTTGTAGCTATGGTTGTATGACTAATAAAGAACCTTGAACCTTGTGTTAAGTCTAGACAACTGTAAATGTGTGAGAAATGTAATATCGACATACAGATGTTAACAATCATATAATAATAAACATCATGATACCCGTTTAGTCTAGAAATAGGAAAAAAATTGCATTTTATTATAAGTTGTTTATATTTGCAGGGACTGTTGCAAAAACCAAGCAGCTTATAAACATCATATTTTAAAACAAATATATATATATATATATCATCATCCAGCCTGCATCTGAGCTGAGTTTAAAACAGAGCTGCAGAGAGTGACGCCTGCAGGGATGCTGGATCCAGACCGGCCTCAGCTCACTGGGGGTGGAGCTGCAGGGTGGAATGCTGAACAGCCCTCTGACGTCAGGCCAGCTGCGAGCCCGCTCCTATTTCCATTGTGATGCACTGACGGTGTGCAGAGAGAAAGAGGATGACTGAATATGGAACAAGGAGAGCAGCAGAGGAGGCCTGAGTAACCGGAATGTTCTGCTCAGGTACCTGCAGTGATCCAGACTTGTTAATGAATATAACAGAGATATATCATGCACATCATTTAAACATTCCAGGCCACCTCACTTAATAGAAACCAGCCTAACTTTGGAGCATTATTTAGAGCACTAAAACTGCTATCGAGACATGGATGGTTCTGATGGATTCGTTGGACTTTTAGTTTTGTATGTGTATCTCCACTGTTACTTAAGAAATATCTCGCTACGGCTTCTTGAACACTGGGAAGCTGACAGAGGCTGTGTGGCAGTTTATATATTATGTATTTCATAATACAATTGAGAGAAAAAGTACTTTTAAATATTTTTTGTGGGAACGAGAGACTTCGCTATTTATACAGAATTAAATAAAAAAGTCATACCTGGATTGTCGGGTAGGTATAACCCTTATTTTTGAGGAGTTATCTTTTCAATAGAGTAGATAAAGATATTTCCAATAATGTAGAATTATTCCCTTAGATACCCCACACATACTGTATGCTGAATGGAAAGCTGATGGACAACAGTATGAGGAAATAAATGGACTCTATAATCTGAATCAGACCTGATAAGTTTAAGTGTGCCTCAATTACCTAAAGATGGTGTAAACTCAGAGGCTTAAAGCATTGTCTTATAGCTTCTATAATCACTACTGGCAAACTATCTATTATCAGCAGCGTAAACTGAACCAGCACACAGTCTTGTTGATGGATATAAGAGTAGATGGTGCAATCCAATCCTGCCAATGAAAGATGTGTAATCTTTCTGAAGAACTATCTCGTCCGTGGAGCGGAGAGATGGAGAAAGTAGATATTTCCAGTGAGATTGCGTAGGCGGGATGGGAAAGACGAGCGTAGTTCTTATCTGGTACTGTAATTGACTCAGAGACAGGATGGAGGGAGTAGGTTACTGATACCTCATACACACCAACGGTGTTTCAGGGAAAAGCACCAGGTTTTCCTGTTCACACCGCAGCGGAGCAGCCTCTTAGCTCCGGAATCCGTTTCATTTCACGCACCAAAAAATTGTCCGGCTAGAGCAAAAGCACCGCATACGTTACGCTTACGTCGAGGCGGGGGCAGGGGCGGGATCAACTCCTGAACAACAACAAAAAGCCTGCGTTTTATCCAGTTCGTACACAACGATGGAGAAACTTAACAAGCAGCAGTGGTCCACTGAAGAGACCAGCTACCTACTGGGAATCTGGTCTTCCGAAGAGGTACAGAGGAAGCTGGAGCACAATCGGCCATTGTTGTTGTTGTCGGTGTGAGCTGTGAGGGGTTTCCGCGCGGTTTGGCTTTATGAAGCAGGCACGCAAATGGTTACGTCATGACGCAAATGATGACGCAGCACCAGATGGACTCTGGGCGGTGTGAAAAGAGCCGGAGCCAAAACGAAGAACCGGTTCTGAACCTGAAAAGCTCTAGCACGGAGCTTGAACCGGAGTTGCGTTGGTGTGAATGAGGTATGAGAGAGAGTTGGTGTCAGCTAGAATGTGTGGAGTTGCCAGTAAAACAACTGCCCTCCATCTGAATGCTTATGGAGCACGAAGAAGATGTTTGCATCGGCTTATCATTTGGGTTATTAACTCAGGAGCAGTAATCAGAGCCAGAATTACAGGCAGAGTATCAGTCATTGAACAGTAATGACAGTCATGTAAAGCAAGGCAGGTTTATTTATTCAGCACATTCCAACACAAGGCAATTCAAAGCGCTTTATACACACATTAAAATCATTAAGATTACATTCAAATACATTGTAAAACAGTCACAAAAAGCAGAGAAAAGACAATTAAAACACACTTAAATAAAATAAGACATGTATGAAATACAAGTGAAAGTGAAAGGGCAGTTTAAGATATTAAAAGGTAATAAAAGACAGCAGCAAAAATATTAAACGTTGTGAGAGTTAGCAGACCTTCAGATTTCTGGTAGTTTGTTCCAGATCAGAATACCTTTATTAGTCCGACAGAGGGGACATTTGCATCGTTAGAGCAGGAAAGAGACACAGACAGCTTAATGTTACATTATGTTAAAAAAAGTACTAAGTTATGATATCATAAAAAATATAATAAAAAAAATAAAAGTTAAACAAATACTTTTCAAAATACAAATCCTGTAACAGTTCTTAGGATTTAGCAGCCAGGTATATATTACACAGTTATTAATGGCATAATGTATATAATAAGATATCAGATAAGCTGAACACTGCCTCTCTACGTTTAGTTTGACTGTGGAGAGAGAAAGCAGAATTATCCCTCAAGACCTGAGAGTCCTGGATGCTTCATAATATACCAATCAGTGTGTAAAAACTTTGACAGACAGGAAACCAGCCTATAGAGTGAAGAAGAAGTGATTTATTTATTGGTGTTACTGAGGACTCAGCATCAGCTGTCTAAAACCTGCAAGAACACGTTACAGTAGTCCAGTCTACTCAAGATGAATGCATGAACAAGTTTTTCCAAATCGTTGTTGAGCTCTAAGTGATGTAATTGGAACCAAAAACCATCTGCTGTTTTCTCAGGGTTCTAAAAGTTTCTCACAAGAACCGGTCTTTATTATCCTGTGGGAAACAGCATTATGACAGCTTGAACTTCTTAAAGAAGAACTTAATGTACTGCAACACAACACATATCTCTATATGTGTATTAATGTCATGGGTTCTGCTTTTGTTTCCACGGTTCTCTGCTTGCTATAGGGATAAGCTCCTCAAACCAAATTTGAGCTCGCTCATAAGGCGATAAGTGCAAGTTCCAGAAACTTTTCAGGGTTTAAGTTCAATGACGCAGGATTTTACAATAGAAAAAAAACAATTATGCTTGGTAATAGCAGCTCATTTAGAGCTGCTAAAATACAGAACGATTTGTAAAGTTCACTGGTATAGAGTAAGAGATTTTCCCCACTCAGCGAGGCACCCGCTGAGAAGCCAACTCAACTTGGTAGCTCTATTCTGAGATACGTGAATTTAGAGACCGAAGCCTCCACAGTCACATGCATTCCGGGGGCCAGAGCGGGCGACGTTGAGGCGCATCTTAAACTGCTGGCTAAGAATAAACGTAAATACAGTAGGATTGTTATTCACGTCGGTGGTAATGATGTTCGTTTACGCCAATCAGAATGCACCAAAGTTAATGTGGAGTCGGTGTGTAGTTATGCTAAAACAATGTCAGACATCGTAATTTTCTCTGGTCCCCTCCCCAATCTGATCAATGATGACATGTATAGGGGTGTAAAGGTATACGTATTTGTACCGAAGTGTACCGAACGAATATAACGTTAAACGTAAAAAAATTGAGAACAACCTTTTGGAAGTAATCTC
Organism: Harpagifer antarcticus; assembly: GCA_902827135.1. Lineage (NCBI taxonomy): Eukaryota > Metazoa > Chordata > Actinopteri > Perciformes > Harpagiferidae > Harpagifer > Harpagifer antarcticus. The sequence continues at coordinate 988,317 of CADEHL010001340.1, forward strand.
AGGGATGCGTTCAAATGTAGTCAGTAGTTTGAGGAACTTTCCAAATGGTGAAGGCAGATAAAGTTGAGCTCGAAACTCCTCCAGCATCATTGAAGTCTCCGGTTTGGGAACATTTTGGTTTCGCAGTTACGTACAAGGATGATGGACAAAGACAGGTGGACCGAACCAAAGCTGTTTGTCGGCATTGTTCGACAAAAATTGGTTACGCGGCTGGCAATACATTAAACTTGCACACTCATTTGAAAAGGCATCACCCGAACGTGAATATCACCGGTGTTGCAGTATAAGTTGAGTCATGACAACTGGTGATATTCTATTATTTTCGTCATAGGAATCCGGGCAGTGAGGACCCATTGTGGATTTACCAGGAAATAAACATGTCGATCGCCTCGTTTGTCGTTTACGTTCATCTTTTGCTATATCTGCCTTCCTACGATCACTTTGCTGCACATTCAGTACTCGTATGTGAGGTTGTGGGTGAGAGGTCGATATCGTTACGCTTACAGGGAGGTATCGAACATTACAAAGTAGGTGACTGTGTGGATGCCTGTTCAAAACATTGCAAACTTGAATAAATCATTTAAATTATATATTTGTGTCCGACTTTCATTTGTACATCGTTCTTAATGTGATGTATAGTAGCTTTGATAGCTGTCCATACCTTCAGACAGCCTAAGAGTAAAACACAAGTCGTTTATTCACAGCCAGAACGCTCATCGAGATGACTGGATCACTCATGACAAGTTGTGATCAGCTCCGATTAAATTGTGATATAAATTCTGTAGCTATTCTCCAGGGAGCACGTTTTTTTTATGAAATACCTGTATCCCTCTAATCACAGCAAGACTCTACACTGTGCAGGAAAAACAATTAGGCTACATGAAAATAACCTTGATGCATGGGAATGAAACACACAAACTATCTTCCGTGGCTATACTGATATGTCACAGTAACGGTCAACCACAGAAAAGTAAGTCCAGTGGGGCACAAGTTGAATATATAACATTTGTACATCGTTCTTAATGTGATGTATAGTAGCTTTGATAGCTGTCCATACCTTCAGACAGCCTAAAAGTAAAACACAAGTTGTTTATTCACAGCCCGAATGCAGCATCGAGATGACTAGATCATCTGCAGTGTTGGGCAAGTTACTTCCAAAATGTAATACAATACATTACTTATTACTGTCTTTTTTAAGTAATAGGCTACGTTAACTTACATTACAATATTACTGTCTCTGAAATGTAATGACTTACACTACTTTTATATTAGCCTACTTTTGAGTTACTTTACCAAAAGAGCATCAGGACTGTTTGAGGCATATGATAGCTATGTGATTAACATGATGATTCAGCCTCTATGGAGAGAGACATATGACAAGCATGCTCATTTCTGACGTGGAGCTAATCTGAAGTAAACATTGAATACTGCTTTCTATTCCTCCATCTTGTGACTGTGTAACTCCCTCTCTGTATATCAGCACGTGAAGGACACTGTTCAGGAACTAGTTGATGAGGATAATAAATACATATGTTCTGATATTGAAGCTCAAGCCGGTGACGAGTGAGATTGTTCTAACAATTTCCAATAAAGGTTATTCTGAAACATAACTATCACTGTTGTCTTTCCTTCTATAACGGTAATGTATGCCAAGAAAAACTTTGCATTGCATAATATTTAAACTTACATTCAGGCACTATAGATGAAGCCAAAAATATGTCAAGTTGGGGCTTAGCCCACCAAAAAGTGCATAGTTGCAACTTAGGCAGTTAAGCATTTTATATCAGTGGGTCCTAATGGTGCAACACGGAAGGCAGACAGAATTTCTTAGACACTGTGTCACATGAAATGTAAATGTTCTGGAAAGTTCCTTATACAGCTTTAGGCCTTTTTTATCTCAAGTGACACACCTTGAACAGTCTGGTGGGTCATGGTTATTGTCATTTGCTTTTGTGTTCCCATAACAACATGTCCATGTGCCACACTAACACATGTGACAGAACTAGCTAAATTTGGAAAGGTTTTTTGTTGCTAAAGTTAACATTCAAGCCATTTAAGAATAAAAATGCTTACATGCCATTTGTTAAACATTAAGCTGTCTTCGGCTCTTTTCGGCTGTAACAAATTTAAATGTCCCCTCTGTGGGACGAATAAAGGTATTCTGATTCTGATTACATTTAACCTGTTGTGGAAACATTTCTTGATGAAATTGATACGAAACAAATGCCATAAATATTGCTGTGACACTGGTGTCACATCGGGACTTTAGCCCTAAACATTCACAGTAAACCCGGAGTGACATATATGCACAATTAGAAATATGATTATGATCTGGTCAGTGAATTTAGCTGATTCAATTATATTTAGTTAACATATTCTTTATTCTTCAATTCAAAGTATGTTCAAACAAATGTAAACCAAAAAATCATCCTCGTTAATGAAGTTATAAATAAGAGTTACTTTACCATTGAAGCGCAGATATTTGACACTAGGGGGGGGGTTACTTGTCAGAAATGTGTAGGTGGTCTATTTAGTCTAAATGACGTTCCCCTTAATTTCCCCAAAAGTAGAAATGGGTCCGGGTTCTTATGGGTTAAACGTATAGGCTTAAACGCATAATAGAACTACCGTATTATATGTATTCAACTTGTATTCTAACTTGGACTTACTTTTCTGTGGTTGACCGTTACTGTGACATTTCACTATAGCCACGGAAGATAGTTTGTGTGTTTCATTCCCATGCATCAAGGCTATTTTCATGTATGTAATTGTTTTTCCTGCACAGAGTCTTGTTGTGATGAGAGGGATACAGGTATTTCATGAAAAAACGTGCTCCCTGGAGAATAGCTACAGAATTTATATCACAATTTAATCGGAGCTGATCACAACTTGTCATGAGTGATCTAGTCATCTCGATGCTGCATTCGGGCTGTGAATAAACAACTTGTGTTTTACTTTTAGGCTGTCTGACGCAGAGGCGCGGGAAGGTATTTTGAGTGGGGGTGCTAAGGTGCTGGACTCCAGTGAACACTATTACGGGCACTATAGAGCACGCACAAAAGCACTCCCCACACGCAAACACACAGTACACCTGCGACTGTTACAATGAAGGCTCGATAATCAGCTCACGACATATAGGCAGGGGTAAAGTGCTATTTTTTACGAGTGGGGAGCGGACCTCACCTCCTCTAGAGGGGTCCGGGGGGATGCTCCCCCGGGAAGATTTTTTTTAAATATTGAAGTTAAAAGCATCAATCTGGTGCACTTTGAGAGCAACATTAAGAGATCTATGGATACATCTCAACACCCAGATGAAACACAACTGTAAGCAGATGTTCTTTTTCTTTATGGATATTTTACAAATCACTCCCCTTTCAAACTGTATTCTTGTTTTACTGCCATATAGTATTTCATAACTGTTTTTCCTTTATTCTCTTATTTTTTTATAATGATAATGATCATATGAAGGTGTGCCGCTGAAATAATCTTTTGAACAATTTGTGACCAAACCGTTTGAGACCCACTGAGATAACTTAGACTAAAGTTAACTATCTAAACACTCAGAGAGTCCTTTAGCTCACCTGAGCCTCTCAGTCTGAGAGGAGAGGACTCTCCTCCAGCTTGTTGTGGAACCAACACCTCCGTATGTCCGTTAGTCCCTCTCTCACACACACTAAATGCGCTATTTCCACACACACAGACACACACACATACACACACACACACACACACACACACACTCACACACACTTGAATGACACAAGCACACTTTTATTTCCATGCAACTCTCTGATTGGTCTGGTGTCTTGCCTCTGTTGCATTCACTGAACACGGGAAATTACATTTCTGTCGTCCTCTCTAGTGTCTTGATGAGGTTCACGTAAAGCACGGTTAATGTATTATATTATGGAGGTAGAATTGTCCGGGGCTACAGAAACAACATTCGGGGCAGGCCAAAATATTATTTTACCAACAATGTGGAATTTATTGGCTACATATTACACAGATTATGCACAGCAGGAGCAGCAATAACCGTCAAATAATAATTCAGACAGGGGAGCTCCGCCCCCCCTGCCTGCCGCTAGGGGGTGCTGCAGCGCCCTCAGCACCCCCCTTCCCGCGCCCATGGTCTGACGGTATGGGCGTAGCAGTGATACAACCGCTTCTTAAAAAGCACAACCTCGATCCAGAGGTTTTAGCCAACTATAGACCTATTTCTAATCTTCCGTTACTCTCAACAATTCTTCAAAACAGTTGTGTGATTACTTAAAAAACAATAATTTATTTGAAGATTTTCAGTCTGGCTTTAGAACACATCATAGCACAGAGACAGCTCTGGTTAAAGTCACAAATGACCTTCTAATAGCCTCAGACAAAGGACTTGTCTCTATTCTTGTCTTGCTCGATCTCATTGCTGCATTTGATACTATCGACCATGACATCCTATTGCAAAGACTAGAGCAGGGGTCGGCAACCCCTGGCACGCGTGCCAGCATTGGCACACGGCACCGTAACCAGTGGCCCGCTAGGAATAAGTGGAATAAGTGTGCAAAAATATTTAAATTGTATTTTCGGATCCTGAACGAGGCCGCCGCCAGAGCGCGTCTCCCCGTTACCCGCAGAAGGAAGCCATGCACGCAACGCAGCCCCGCTCTCTTTAACTACAGGTGACTTTCTGCCGCTTTCCTCCGTGGTGCAGTGCAGCTGATCGTTTCACCACAGAGGAAAGCACTTCACTAATTGCAGTAGCCTACTCATAAGGAGCTGTACAAATGCCGCAGTTTTTGCGTGGCTGTGTATTTAGTTGAAAGCCCAGTGGCGATCTGCTCATCTCTCATCGAAATAATATGCTACAAAGGGGCGGACTGGCCATCTGTGTGTTGAACTTTCCTGTCGGCTCCCAAACCGTAGTCGAGGAGGGCAGAAGCAACAAGCTTCAGGTTCAATAACCCACTTTAGCTTAAATGACTGGAGAAAGGCGAGCTCTTCTTGGGAGGCCGTTGCATTTATTTAGCTGTTCTTCTGTTTCACAAAATACATCACAGACCTCTGTTTTTCTGCTTCCTCGTTTCACTTCCAGAAACATACACACGCTCCCTCACTGTCGCTCTACCATCCACAAACATGTATGCACAAGCCACACCCCTCTCTCTCTCTCTTAAAGGGACAGCGATCTCATCTCACTCTGCATGACCCTAATATCATTACATGTGTGTTCTGGAGAATCACAGAACGGACAATCGTCCTTATCATTATGCCGTTTAAACCAATTATTTAAATGTGTTTGTCAAATTCGACATCATGTAAGTTGCGCTGACAGGTCCACACACTGCTTCCTCGCAGAGAGGCGTCAAGCTCCTCACCCCCCCCCCCCCACTTGATAATTCTCGATCGTTGGCACGCTGATAACAATTTTTTTTTTAAATGGCACTTCATATCAAAAAGGTTGCCGACCCCTGGACTAGAGCATTTAGTTGGCATAAAGGGAACTGCTTTAGGTCCTATCTATCTGAACGCTGTCAGTTTGTGTGTGTCAACGATGAATCTTTCATGCAAACCAAAGTTACATGATTCAAAATGCTGCAGCACGTGTAATAACCAGAGTTCGGAAAAGGGACCACATTACTGTCATTACCACACTTTGGCGGGGCAGCGATTTTTATATATAGACCAGAATTGTTCAATTGTTGACCGGGGGGGGGGGGGAGGGGGGGGTGTTAGTGGAGCATGCTCAGGCACTGCAGAGCGCATAAAGCTTAGCAGACTCTTCATGCTAACGAAGGATCACTTCTAGGCTACTCCCGGCCTCGCAGCGGGGCTACTGCTGCAGACCGCATAAAGCAGAATCTTCACAACGAAGGATCACTTCTTCTTCTAGCTCCTGCCTCTCTGTTGGACTCCGGTACCGCACATTACTCAATAAAAAATAAAACGTGTGGGGGGCGAACGCACTAACCACTCCGCCAACGCCACAGTCACCCCCGTTGTGCGGGCCGGATGAGAATGTCTGGCGGGCCGGATGTACCCACTGCTGATGGTCTCTGCTATAGAACATAGGATAGAATTTAAAATTCTTCTTCTCGCCTACAAAGCCCTTAACACTAGAACCGCCAGAGGTCGCTGTATACCTAAAACCGCCAATGGGTCAAATGTACCCCGCTATTGATTTTCAAGGTTCTTTTATTTATCATACAGAACAGTGAGTTTTGATCGCACAGGGATGACACTTATACCAATAGAATCTGTGGACTCTCAGCTTTTTTACATTACATTACATTTGACTTGTTATACGCTTTTATCCAAAGTGACTTACATACTCAATACTGTGGGCAATCCCCACAGGAGCAATTTGGGGTGAAGTGTCTTGCCCAGGGACATAATTCCCTGATGGCTCCCACTGGATTGTTGACATCCTCGTGGATTCATCTTCTTATTACAGACACATGCATTTCCAAACATTTGGTCTACCTATGTTGCAAATGTATCTTATCTTTTCAATTTACACACGGCATCTATTGCACGTCTGTCCGTCCTGGGAGAGGGATCCCTCCTCTGTTGCTCTCCCTGAGGTTTCTCCCATTTTTCCCTTTAAACTGTAGGTTTTCTCCGGAAGTTTTTCCTTGTACGATGTGAAGGTCTAAGGACAGAGGGTCTAAGGAAAGAGGGTGTCGTATTGTCATACTGATATTCTGTACAAACTGTGAAGTCCACTGAGACAAATGTAACATTTGTGATATTGGGCTATATAAATAAACATTGATTGATTGATTCGAAACCATTAGCTTATAAATATGTTCCAAACGTCTGATATTTTCCGCTTCTATTACCTTATTTGTTTAGTAATCCACGTTGGGAGTTCAGGAGTATTGTATCAACAGATCAATATTATTCTTTATGAGCATGCGCAAAGGTTTGAATAAAAACTCAAAACTGCCGAAAGAACTCTGAGAATCAAACTCTACTGGCTTCACCATTAGTAAATACTTTACTGGATGTTGTTGTTTCTGCATCTCCTTTTCTTTGTTGTTGATTCCTTCATGTTCCGCTAAAACGCCAAAAAGCTTGTGCTGTTTGATGCCAGTAGGGAAGGTTGATGAGCTCTTGACCCAGCCTCATGTGTGTTGGTGATTGTGATAACCTCATCTTGATTTTTTCACAGCCATTGGGTGAAAGCGTAGTTTAAAATGGGTAACTGTCAATCAGGTGCAGGGCATCAACTGAATTTACGAGTGATAAATCTCTGTGCAGTCCAGCACAAAGTAGTACACCTGGTCACCCTGCCCCCGATGGTTCTTTTTGGTTCAGTTGTTTCTCGAACTGGGGAATCAACAGTCCTGCTGAGCAAGTCCAGACCTTTGAGTTGCTACCAAAATATATGAGGACCTGACTATACATTTGTTAAGTAAGGGATAATGTGCAAGCGGTCATTATTGGAAAAATAACACCTGACAGGGTGATCATGGAGCCCGACACAAGCCCACTTATTACACGGCCACATCCTCAACACACTAACGACTTGACTCCCAATATTGATAAAAACTATTTTGATTGACTTCAAAATGTGCGTATTGCCTCCGCTAAGAAAAGAAAGTCTGTTCTACTGCGTAGCAACGGTCAAACTGCGACAAAACAACATATCTTAAAATAAAGGTAGCACCGATCAGTGTTTACTATAACTGCCCAAGTCTGTTCACAGTTTCTTTTCACTAACAAGTCGGTGTTCCTGTTAGTATTTACTTCCTGTCTGTCTTCTTCTGCTAATCCTGTTAGTATTTACTGTTGATTTCTCTGACCTCCAGCACACTCTCTTTTACCTTCAATCCCTTGATCCTCCCTAGCAAAGGTCATTATTCATCTTAGAAGCGATGTCTTATTGAGTTAACAACCTCTTAAATGTGCAAATTGACAAATCCGAATCGAGTATTCAACCAAGCCGTGTAATAACAATAGAGACTGAAGGGAAATCAGTAGTTCACCACGGTTGACATCAGTCCTACGGGTGCTTCTCAGCTGTGCTTGTGTCTACACCACAATTCACAGTTTCAGTGTAGCTCGCAATTGCAGAGGGGGTGGAAAATGGCCAGGTAAAAAGGCATTTTGTGACTTTAACATATAGGCTCCAATTGTTGTTAAACACAATAAAAAAATGTCATAAACTTCTTTTTAAACCTTTCGATTTACAGTAACTTCAATTTCTACAAAACAAACCCTCTGCACAGTGGCTGGAAGACTGTGTTCCTGGGAACTGTGCACTGAAGCAAAACTGAAAGGCCTCATCTCGGTTTACCAGCTGTCTGGAAAAATATGGTCAGAACTAGACACACACACACACACACACACACACACACACACACTCACAGTCTAGGTTTCTTATGATGGAACAGCTGTTGAGGTCTCTAGGTGAAATGACACAAACTTTTGACAATTTAAGCTGAACTGTTATGTGTGGCACTGTGTGTGTGTGTGTGTGTGTGTTTGTGTGTTGACTTGATTGTTCTGCCAGGTAGACTGATGATTTATTTTACTGGTTATAACCCTGTGGCAGTAATATGTGCAATATGTGTGTGTGTGGGTATGTGTGTGGGTATGTGTGTGTGTGTGTGTGTGTGTGTGTGTGTGTGTGTGTGTGTGTGTGTGTGTGTGTGTGTGTGTGTGTGTGTGTGTGTGTGTACAGGGTGGTATGATGGTAAAACAGTGGGTCTGTTGTTCAGGGAGAAGATGAGTCGGAACAAAACAAAGGGCTCAAGCCTTGGAGGGATGAGAAGACACACACATAAAACCACAGTGTGTGTTAGTGTGTCACTTGCTCAGATGAATAAGCTCCATGATAAAAAACAAGACTGTCAGCTGAAGTGTTCTGGATGAGCAGGGATATAATTAAAAAAGATGAAGCTGTGTGTGAGTCAGCTGTTGTTGTAGCAAACACTGAGTTCAGTTCAGACTCAGTTTACCCTTCTGCGTTATTTGAATTACAGATTCAGCCATATAAAAGATCATGTTAGTTTGGTCCATTTGCATCATCCCTTTTACTTAGGTGGTATGTTATGTGCTTCCCATACAGAGCCTTTTTTATTTCACATTTTGTAGTCATGACACTAAAATACAGAAAGTGTGTAAAACACTCATAAATATTGTTGTTTTTATACATTAGCAACATCAAATATAGATTGTAAAATACAGTTGTATTTCGGGATCAGGCAAGCAGATACGCTGAAAGAGGTTTCCTTTGGCTGGAGTTCCTGTCCAGTAATGCTCTGCCATGAATGTGCCAAGACATGTGTTATTCAACAGAGCTGCAAGCAGACTGGCACCATTTTGACAAAAATAAATATGTTAATGCTTTGGATTTAAAGGATGTGTAATATGAAGGTTTTCCAAATTCTAGAAAATGTCCAAAAAACATATGTATTTTCTTAAACTGATGTTGCTTTTACTAGACTGTCTGAAACACTGATAGCTGCACTTCTACAGTGAACATCCCAACAATTATCACTTTGTAACAATAATAAAGAATTTCTGGGCCGCACATGCGTCTAAAATTAGGAAGATGAACAACATTGGCAACCAAGAATACATGCAGGTAGTGGGAAAAAAGCATTTATAGTAATGTGATACAGAGGTCACATGTTAACATGTAGCTGAATGTAGCACATAATGTGTTAAACACTGACAGTAACTGTCATGGTGTGTGAGGAAAGAACACTAAAATAAGAGACCATATGAAACAGTACTTAATTATATCTGGCTGAAAAACAACTAATAAACAAACAAAATCACAGTAATTGCATGGTGTTGGCTTTAGCAACTGTCCCCATGTGTTATCCTTCATACTGTATATGTTCGTTACGTCAGACAAGTTTGTTACTTACCAAACAAAAGCCAGTGACATGCTGGTATAGAATTGATCCTGAACCATTTAAACATCCATCCATGTGGATGAGAGCTTATGCTGTAGAAAAACTGGTCTGGAACTACTGTGGTGACTTTTTTTCTCAGTCCAGTGTGCGAAAAAGTACACGTCCCACCGTTCGGGACGTGTTATTTACAATATCGGACAAGTAGATCTTTCAATTGACTTGTCCGGCGGACAAGTGACGTTTTTCGGCCTGATTTATTGACAAATTATAGATACATTCACTTTACAAAAGGCAGAACTCATTCGCAAATTGTACGTGTCCGCCATTGTTGGTTTAGAAGTGTTAGTTTCGGTTCTGCTTGTCGATTCCTAAGGAAATGCATCTCGGCGCAGACGGGGGCGGGGCGGGGTGGGAAGTGTAGCACAGTGGCAGGGCTGGGAAGCAAAACTCGGTTCCGAGTAGGAACAAATAACAATTGTCCGGTACCGGGATTAATAAGAGTTGTGAGGACAGGAGGCGAGGCCGAGCCCCGCGGACTGCAGCTCTCTCATATGCTCCTTATCAGCTGATCGCTGCACGGTGCAGCTCAGCGTCTCTCTCTCTCTCTACTCACAGCAGATCCGCTGCCCGTTTAACAGCCTCATCTTTGTCAAACTTTCTTATGTTCTTTCTCTAACACGTAATGAATGTTATTAAGCGTTTTAGCTCCTATGTTGTTAATATTGACCGCCATCTCCTTTATGTAGTGAAGCAGCCTCCCTGTCTGTGTCCTCGCGCTGTCCTCACATCCCCGGAGCCCCAGACTCGGAGGAGCACAGGGATGTCAGTATTGTTTATGAAGCAGGGTATAGAAAGTACATTATTGAAATGAAAATACTATTTATTTACTTTTACAAACCGTGTGTCTGCAGCATGTGTATTGCAGGACATGTAAGCTGCAAGCGTCTTTGAGTTGTAGAAAAGCGCTAGGCCTATAGGCTATACATCTAATGTGTCATTATTATTATTAGGTTATGTCCTATGTGTTGGACATGTGTGGTTGGACTCTGTCTCACAGGCAGGTTGCAGTGTAACATCAGAGGAGACTGGGCCAATTGTACATTCTCTAACTGCACCACTTAGAACTAACTAAACGATGCAGAGATTATTTTTATATAATTGTATTCAATAACCGTAAGAAATTCAACAGTATGAAGTGATTTGTAAATAGGAATACAGATTTGACTTAATGTTTTCATAAATATATTTTTCTCCCAGTTTGTCATGGGACTTATTTTTACCCTCTCATAGAACCGGAATCGAGAACCAAAAATAACCGGAATCGAAAAGCAGAACCGGAATCATTAAAATCCAAACGATACCCAACCCTATGTGTGATGCAGTAAAACCTTACCGCTCACTTACGTTAGCGGTGTCGTAAAAACCGTGGGAAAATGTAAAATACGATGACAAAGAAGAAGATTCCAGTGGCCCTAATTTTTGTCCATTCTGGACAAGTGAAAAATATATTCGGACAAGTAAATTGCCAAACTCACTTGTCCATGGACAAGTACTCTCTAAAAACTTTTTCTCACACTGCAGTCTATAGCTAACTGTTAACTCTTAACTTAAAAGGAGGCAGAACATCCTTTCATTTTCTGGAACTGCTGAAAGGTAATGTTTTGATGCTTGTAACATTGGTTAGACACGACTAAGCCACAAGTTAGCTTCTTATAATGCTAACTATCTAGCATTGATATGATACTGCAGGCCCGGTTTGTTGGTGTAGATGTAACAGTCCCAAGCGGGGCACTCTATGAAGAGATTAGTGTGCAACAAATATGTAAAAAATTGTGAACAGTAGTAGTGTGAATACAGAGTCACATCGGCACCTGTACCTTAGAACTTTAGTCCGCAGAAGAAAACTTGGCGAAGCACTTCCACCTACTGACATAACAACGCATAACATAAGGACCACTCTGACATAAATACTGCTGTGGTACCACATTTGTTTTGTTCTCCTTTAAAGACAACCAGGAGATTACTTATTTGTAGACCTTTATTTGTTATGGGGCTCACTCAATCCCTGTTTTGTGAGCATCACCTAGGAATCTGATATAGTAGTTTAACATAACCTTTTAAACGTCTTTGCTCTCTTTCTGTTAAGCCTGTTTGTTTACAGGTGTAGAGCGGGAGGTGGAGGGAGTGTATCTGGTATTCATGGCATGCGGCACAACTGGTGTTTTGGCGTCTGCATACTTCACATTCCTTCAACCCTCCCTGAAACACTATCAGTCTCTCCCACTCTGCCTGTAGCCTTTTCTCCTTTATTATTAGCAATATGTATCATCTCTTGTTTTTGCATTTTGTTTAGATGAAAACATTTTTCTCAGCTGTCCTACTTATTTTGATATTGGGCTATATAAATAAACATTGATTGATTGATTGGTCCTCTTTGTACAACCTTATACAAAAGAGTGTTTGTCTTCTTAGTTGTCTTTTCTCCTTATACCTGAGTCCTTTATACATGGAATTATTTTTATTAAAAACATCCATGACCCAGTAAATCCTTACTGTTATATAGTGAAGAATAAAGTAAAGGTGAGGAGACTGGAGCAATGGATGAACATTTGTCTTTAAGGATCGTCTTGGAAGATAATGTAGAAAGCAAAACATTTGTAATATATAATTATGACAAGAAGTCTTGCCCAATCAGTTGGAGAGGATACTGACTAATCGGAGACTTCTCACACATCTTTTGGGATTACCCAAAACTACAAGTATTCTAGGGTATTGAGGGAAATTGAAGAAATCTTTGTGTTTTTATATAATACGTTTAACACCAAGGTTGATTTTAGGGAATATACCTTCAAGGGGACTGGGAAAAGACTCAGAGTTCTGATATTAATAGCCCATAAGATGATTCTGATAAACTGGCTTAAACCCCCTACCTGGGACCAATGGACCCAAAGACTCAAGGCTGCAAACCGTTTGGAAAATATAACAGCGAAAAATAAAGATGGAAATGTATTTAGAGAAGTGGTCACCTGTTATAATCAGATCAGATGTTATTATCAGATCTTGACAAGCCAAAAAAGTGGCTAATTGTGAGTTTGGTGAAAACAACACACAATCTGGCAAAGGCTTGAGGGAGACAGAAGCTTGAATAGGAATCCTGACGTGGCTTGAGTTCAGCAGTGAATGCAGGGGGTCACTCAGAAAGGGAGCACTGAGCAGCTCCAGAAGACACACCCACACACACACTGCACTACAGAACAGGAGAACCAGGACGGGCTGGACCCTTACCTGTACAAAACAGGCTTGACCTGGGAAACATGAAAAGCTGGCTGAATGCATTGCATGATATGAGACAGAGGCATAGAGAAAGAGGTCTATAAACCTGGGTGCAAGCTTTTAGAGAATATGATCTTCAGGGGCATATTTTGGTGAAAACCAAGACCAACTTTCCAAAGCGGCAGTAGACCTGTTACGCTCAGACTGCTTTAAAGATGGTCGTGGTTTGCAACAGGCAAGTTGGAACTTCAAGGTTTTCCAACACTGCCGAACAAAGCTGTGGGCTAAAGGGGAATGCTACTTCCTCCTCCTGAGCAGGAAGCAGCGGGAAAGGGTTAAGCCTGGTAGATCTAGTCGAAAGATAATTTAGAAAATGTTCAATCCAGGGATGTATCATAGTCAAGGACTTGGTTGGCTTCTCTGACTGGCCATAAAACTAGAAGACCTGAATTGCAGAAGCACCAATGAGTGTGCAAATATCTCTCAAGAATTGGGCAGAGAATTGCGTATAAACGCATTTTTTAAAGTGAAGTGAAGTGTGCTGTTTCTTTGGCAGCCTTAATGATAAAGATACAGGTGTTAGCTTCAAAAACTGTCGGCCCCATTACAAAGTGCTGGGTAATAACAAACCTGGGTCAGGGTGGCACAGGAAGAGATCTTAAGGGGCGAGCCGGGGGTTATTTACTGTGCTTGTTCCGGGTACACATGTCACAGACAGCCCCAAGAGGATCTTTCTCTTCCATCATGGAGGGCCACCGGAAGCATGCTCTATGATTGCCTGTTTGGCAAGCCCAATTGGAGATGTGTCCCCAGGTCCACACGTCTCAAATGACAGCACATGAGATTAAATGTCGAGAGCACAGCCCAAGCCAGGCATTTAGAAAGGCAGACAAATGTCAAGAGAACGATGGCCCCCTTCACTGTTCAAAAGACGAAAGACTCAACTTTCTTGGAACCTGGGCAATAAGACAAAGACGTTTAAGCAGCAAAAAAAATCTCATCATCATCAATGAATGAATGAATGGAAGAGAAGTTCCCTTGAGTTGGTAACACTCCTGGAGAGCCAACATGACTGGCAATGGTTCCCAGTCTCCATTGGTGTAGTTGCCCAGTTAATGTGACAGACTGTGCGAGAAGTTGTGCTTTGTTATAATACTGGCCCAAGAAGTGTCCTAGGTGTACACTTCAACTAAAAACTGAAGAGAGGGGTCAGGGAGTGTTACGCGCAGTAGTGAGAAAAAGCAGCTGAGTAGAGGCAGTGGAAGGAAAAACTGTCTCCTACTCAAAATGGTATTAGAAGTCCAGTCAGCAAAAGGATTGTGCACCAATGATCAATGGGAAGAAAGGAAAATGGTGACATGAGGATTTCCCATTACATGAAAGAATGTGTGTTTTAAATTAAATCTACATAAAAACTGAGTTATTATCAGAGGTGAGTGTTCGGCCATTTAAGGCAAGGCAAGGCAAGTTTATTTATATAGCATCTTTCAACACAAGGCACTTCAAAGTGCTTTACAAAAAATGAAAGACATTAAGAAAATGGACTTTAAAATCAGTCATTAAAAAGAAAAGATAATAAAATAAACATTAAAAGAAAAAATACATGGATAAAAGTTACAGTGCAGTTTAAGATGTGAATAGTTCAATTAAAAGCAGCGGAAAAAAGAAAAGCCTTTAGTCTGGATTTAAAAGTAGTCAAAGTTGCAGCGGACCTGCAGGTTTCTGGGAGTTTGTTCCAGATATTTGGAGCATAATAACTGAACGCTGCTTTACCCTGTTTAGTTCTGACTCTGGGGACAGAAAGCTGACCGGTTCCTGAAGACCTGAGAGATCTGAATGGTTCATAATTTAGCAGGAGGTCAGAAATGTATTTTGGGCCTAAACCATTCAGTGCTTTATAAACCAGCAGTAGTATTTTGAAATCTATTCTTTGACACACAGGAAGCCAGTGTAAAGACTTCAGCACAGGAGTGATGTGATCCACTTTCTTAGTGTTAGTGAGGACTCGAGCAGCGGCGTTCTGAATTAGCTGCAGCTTTCTGATAGATTTTTTAGTGAGGCCTGTGAAGACACCATTATCAATCAATCAATGTTTATTTATATAGCCCAATATCACAAATGTTACATTTGTCTCAGCGGACTTCACAGTTTGTACAGAATATCAGTATGACAATACGACACCCTCTGTCCTTAGACCCTCACATCGTACAAGGATAAACTTCCGGAGAAAACCCACAGTTTAAAGGGAACATGGGAGAAACCTCAGGGAGAGCAACAGAGGAGGGATCCCTCTCCCAGGACGGACAGACGTGCAATAGATGCCGTGTGTAAATTGAAGAGATAATACATTTGCAACATAGGTAGTCCAAATGTTTGGAAATGCATGTGTGTATAATAGGAAGATGAATCCGCGAGGATATCCATCCAGGACTTATGATCCATGACCACAGCCACGACTCAAGATCCAGGGCTCGCGATCCAGGACGTCGGAAATGAATTGCCGACGTCCACGTCTGTTTTTATTATTTTGGGACAGTTTTTACAAGATCATCCATGACTCCGGATCCCGGCGTATATATAGACACCAAAAAGAAAGAAATTTGGGGAGGCTGGGTTAATCGGAACATGAGTACACAGGTATAGACAGAGAGAAGGAAGAAGTACGATGTCCCCCGACAAACTAAGCCTATATCAGCAAAACTAGGGGCTGAATCTAATCAGCCCTAACTATAAGCTTTATCAAAAAGGAAGGTCTTAAGCGCACTCTTAAAAATGGATAGGGTGTCTGCCGCCCGAACACAAACTGGAAGCCGATTCCACAAATGTGGAGCTTGATAAGAAAAGGCTCTGGCTCCCATTGTACTTTTAGAGACTCTAGGAACAACCAACAACCCTGCATTCTTGGAACGCAATGCCCTAGTAGGGCAGTAGGGTATAATGAGTTATTTAAGGTAAGATGGTGCCTGCCCATTAAGAGCTTTGTTGGCGAGAAGAAGAATTTTAAATTCTATCTTGTGTTCTATAGGGAGTGTTGGAGGAGATATATCTGCTCCGCGCCGATCCTATATGAGTTTGTTTTAAAAGAAGGAAAACTCAAAACAGCCAGGATAGGGGTTAAACAATAATCTGTTTTCTTGTCTGTAAAACACAACACAATACACCATACAGAGCACTCTGCAACAGTACTCCGGGCTCAATTCCTACCACCGGGTGATATACGTACCACGACAGCCAGTCAGGAAGACTAGCACAGAGCATAAGAATGTTACAGTATTTATACACATAAGCGGGGAGGAGTTTGGCCGGTTTGCCTAGGCAATGAGTCAGCAGTTTGTTGATTCCATCTCCTTACAGTGTGTGTGTGTGTGTGTGTGTGTGTGTGTGTGTGTGTGTGTGTGTGTGTGTGTGTGTGTGTGTGTGTGTGTGTGTGTGTGTGTGTACCCTTAAGCACTCCCACAGTCATGCTTTGGAGTCATATCATTTCAGAGACAGAGGACTCTTTAACAGAACGCACAAACATTCCCCCTAAAACATCTTTAACACACACATCTGTTTAAACCAATTATTCCAAAATATGGTGGCAATTTAATACTTATAACATGAAAAAACAGATAGAAATCAATAAAACACAGACACCGGTATCGCTCAGCATAATGAATATACACATCTCATCCTGCAGTCCCTCGTGAATGTCACATGTCTTTCTTTATGAAAGCCATACTTGTTGGGGTTTACCAGTCATCATCTCATGACCTACTCAGGACCAGCTAACCAACAAAGCTTAACTGTTCCTATACATTAAGGCCATCTCTGAACTTCCCTTCCACTCCGAAGTCAGCTCACCCAGAATCAGAAGGACCATTGTCTCTCTAATTGTGTGTGACCCAATCGTCTCCTGCTCTTTAGGAGTCTTGAAATGAACGCACATACATTTCTCTCATTAATTTAAGCTTCCAGATTATACAGAAAACTCTTACAAACAATCTGAGTTCTGCCCTTGAAAGCCCAAAATGACTCTCTGAAACATACTTATCAATGGGTAATTATTTTACTTATAGCAGAGATCACAGATTGTCCTGTATCTTTACCTACTCACAAAATAGCCAAAAAAACACCTCCTGATTATTAACAAGTCAAGTGGAAGAAAAGACCATTTGCGCTAAATGTACTTCTACTAAAAATGGGACATCATTATAAGAACATCAATATAAAAAACCTCTATATTTCAGAGGAAAAAATTGACTTGTCCATCCAAGTTTTAATACACATATATTAGATGACATTAAAAATGAATAAACCAGAAATACGCTGTATTAAACTTTCTGCCATAACACTTTACTTCAATTCTTCAGGAGCCAGTGCAAGGCAGCCAAAACAGGAGTAATGTGGTCCCTTTTCCTAACTCTGGTTAGTACACGAGCTGCAGCATTTTGAATCAGCTGAAGCGACTTGACTGACTTCTTGGTACACCCTGATAATAAGGAGTTACAATAATCCAGCCTTGAAGTAACAAATGCATGGATTAGTTTCTCCGCATCGTTTTGAGGCAAGATATGCCTGATTTTTGCAATGTTACGTAGATGGAAGTAGGCGGACCTTGAAATTGATTTTATGTGGGCGTTAAAGGATAAATCCTGATCAAATATAACACCAAGATTACTTACAGTCTCACTGGAGGCCAAATTAATGCCATCCATAGTTAGTATATCTTTAGATAATCTGTTTCGTAGATTCTTCGGGCCAAGTACAATAACTTCAGTTTTGGTCGTGTTTAACATCAAAAAATGTAAGGTCATCCACGTTTTTAAGTCCTTGAGGCAGTCTTGAATTTTATTTAGATGATTAATTTCATCAGGCTTGATTGATAAATATAGTTGAGTATCATATTATAATATTGCCTAACGGAAGCATATATAATGTGAACAAAATAGGTCCGAGCACTGAGCCCTGTGGCACTCCATGGCTAACTTTGGTATGCATGGAAGATTCATCGTTGAGACGTACAAACTGAGAGCGTTCAGATAGATAGGACCTAAACCAGCCTAAAGCAGTTCCCTTTATGCCAACTAAGTGCTCTCGTCTTTGCAATAGGATATCATGGTCGATAGTATCAAATGCAGCACTGAGATCGAGCAAAACAAGAATAGAGACAAGTCCCTTGTCTGAGGCTATTAGAATGTCATTTGTGACTTTAACCATAGCTGTCTCTGTGCTATGATGTGTTCTAAAGTCAGACTGAAAATCTTCAAATAAATCATTGTTTTTTAAGTAATCACACAGTTGTTTTGCGACTGCTTTCTCAATCATTTTTGAGAGGAACGGAAGATTAGAAATAGGTCTATAGTTGGCTAAAACCTCTGGATCGAGGTTGTGCTTTTTAAGAAGCGGTTTTATCACTGCTACTTTGAATGATTGTGGAACATAGCCTGATAATAAAGACATATTCATAATATTTAATAAAGAAGTGCTAATTAATGGAAAAACTTCCTTCAACAGCTTAGTTGGAATTGGGTCTAACATGCACGTTGATGGTTTATAAGAGAGAATCATTGAATTTAATTTCAAGGTTTATGGCTGAAAAGCATTCTTGTTTACTATCTAGTGTAATATTAGAACTTACGTTTCCGAGAGCTGTTGATAACACTATACTGGTCAAAGGCAAGAGGTAATTCATTTAGTTTCTAAGAGTAACAATTTTATCGTTAAAAAAGCACATCAAATCATTACTACTGAGTGCTATGGGAATAGAATGCTCAATCGAGCTATGGCTCTCTGTCAGCCTGGCTACAGTGCTGAAAAGAAATCTTGCATTATTCTTATTCTCATCTATTAATAAAGAGTAGTAGGCTGCTCTTGCTTTACGCAGTGCTTTCTTATATTCATTGAGAGTAATATGCCAAATTCAACGAGATTCTTCAAGTTTAGTGGAACGCCATTTCCTTTCAAGTTGTCTCGACTTTTGCTTTATTTTGCGGGTTTCGGCATTACGGCATGGAGCTAGTCTATGTTGTTTTATTTTCTTCTTTTTCAAAGGAGCAACAGAGTCTAATTTTATTCGCAGCGCATCTGTAGCACTATCAACAACATGATCAATTTGGGGTGGTGTACATTTTGTATAAGTTTCCTCCCCTACATGCAGACCTGCTATCGAGTTAAGTATTGGTGGAATCTCTTCCTTAAATTTGGCTATAGCACTAACAGGTTTCTGCTGCAGGAGCTTTTGACTAATGCTTTGTGGTCTAGTAACAGTACTTCAAAAGTTACCAAAAAATGGTCGGATAAAGCAGGATTATGCGGTTCGACTAATAGTTGCTCAATTTCAATACCATAAGTCAGAACAAGGTCGAGAGTGTGATTACAGCAGTGGGTTGGTTTATTTACACTCTGACAGAAACCAACATAATCTAATATAGAGTTAAATGCAACAGTAAGGCTATTTTTATTATCGTCAACATGAATATTAAAGTCACCTACGATAATTACTTTATCTGTTTTAAGCACCAAAGTTGATAAAAACTCAGAGAATTCTGATAAGAATTCTGAATAAGGACCTGGTGCACGGTACACTGTAACAAATAAGATTGGCTGCAAAGTTTTCCAGGTCGGATGCGTAAGACTAAAAACGAGGCTTTCAAAAGGAGGTATAATTTAATTTTAGTTTAGTATTGATGAGTAAACTTGAGTCAAAGATTGCTGCAACTCCACCTCCTCCGCCCGTGCCTCGGGCAATATGAGTATTGATATGGCTGGGTGGAGTGGCCTCATTTATGCTGACATATTCTTCATGTCTCAACCAAGTTTCAGTGAGACAGCATATCAATATTGTAATCTGATATTAAATCATTTACCAATATTGCTTTAGATGTTAGAGATCTTATGTTTAAGAGACCACATTTAATCTTCCTGTTTTGTTGCACTGTAGTAGTTGTTACATTTACTTTTATTAGGTTATTATACATGACACCTCTATTAGGTTTTACCTTAAATTGTCCTTGGGCAGACACACACACCGTTAATATTGGGTATTTTATTAGTTTCGGGATTCCTATGGATGACTGCCTAGGAGAGAGCGCAGAGAAGCGTGTAAGACTGTGACTCCGCCTCCTGGTCTCAACTCCACTTTGTCATGGATTACATCCACAAAGCCCTGAAATGTTTGGCGAAATGAGATATGCACCTTCCAAAGTAGGATGAATGCCGTCTCTCTTAATCAGACCAGGTTTTCCCCAGAAGGCTGTCCAAGTATTTAAGAAGCCCACATTGTTTGCTGGGCACCACCAAGACAACCAGCGCTGAAATGATGACATGCGGCTATACATGTCGTCATTGATCAGATTGGGGAGGGGACCAGAGAAGATTACGGTGTCCGACATCGTTTTAGCATAACTACACACCGACTCCACATTAAGTTTGGTGCATTCTGATTGGCGTAAACGAACATCATTACCACCGACGTGAATAACAATCCTACTGTATTTACGTTTATTTTTTAGCCAGCAGTTTAAGATGCGCCTCAACGTCGCCCGCTCTGGCCCCCGGAATGCATGTGACTGTGGAGGCTTCGGTCTCTAAATTCACATGTCTCATAATAGAGCTACCAATAACCAGAGTTGGCTTCTCAGCGGATGTCTCGATGAGTGGGGAATATCTGTTAGATACATGAACGGGTTGGTGGGGACCTGCGGGTTTCGCGTTATGCCCCTTCTGAGCAGTCACCCAGTCTCCCTGCTGCTCGGGAGTTGCCGGGGGACGGCTAAAAGGAGCTACCTTTTGCCGGTCTGCACCGGCTAGCATGGGCTTTACTGTAGCTGAGTTACTTTCTAAGATGCGGAGTGTTAGAACTTAAAATCAATGTTTTGATGGCATAAAGTACCTTAAACATACCGTCAGTTTAAATGCTGCTTTATACTGAAAAACCAGAAGTTCTTGTGCACAACCAGTTGTTAAGCTTCCATCCATCCATCTTCTTCCGCTTATCCGTATCCGTTGTTAAGCTTTTATTCTGAAAATCCTTCTTCTCCGGTTAGCATTTAGCATGTGGCTAATATACCATTTACTATAGAGGTGAATTTAGTAGCGATATGACACGGAGTGTTGCACACTGAAACCTACTGATTTTAACACTACAACTATAGACGTCGAGATATTATTATTGTTGAATATTGAATGAAGGTACAGTTTATTTGAATACGTTATTGTTTACAGATGTGGGTAGCATGTGACAACATTTGGAACGACTGGAAACCAAACTGCCGTGAAGTATTTCCTGTATTTTTTGGAGTATTGATTACAGCGTTTAGAATGTGTTAAATGAAAAGTCATGAAAGAGTTAAGGAGGAGAAAAGGCGTGTTTAGATATATATTGGATGTACAATGTCTGTATCCTCTGATATGCGGAACAACGGACATTAAATACGTGGAGGGCCGGCCCCCAGCAGAGCCAACTGGCCCACAGGGAGGAGCCAGCAGAGGATATATATACAGTGGGGCAAAAAAGTATTTAGTCAGCCACCAATTGTGCAAGTTCTCCCACTTAAAAAGATGAGAGGCCTGTAATTTTCATCCTAGGTATACCTCAACTATGAGAGACAAAATGAGAAAAAAAATTAAAATCGAGAAAATCACATTATCTGATTTTTAAAGAATTTATTTGCAAATTATGGTGGAAAATAAGTATTTGGTCAATAACAAAAGTTCATCTCAATACTTTGTTATATACCCTTTGTTGGCAATGACAGAGGTCAAACGTTTTCTGTAAGTCTTCACAAGGTTTTCACACACACTGTTGCTGGTATTTTGGCCCATTCCTCCATGCAGATCTCCTCTAGAGCAGTGATGTTTTGGGGCTGTCGCTGGGCAACACGGACTTTCTACTCCCTCCAAAGATTTTCTATGGGGTTGAGATCTGGAGACTGGCTAGGCCACTCCAGGAGCTTGAAATGCTTCTTACGAAGCCACTCCTTCGTTGCCCGCGGTGTGTTTGTGATCATTGTCATGCTGAATGACCCAGCCACGTTTCATCTTCAATGCCCTTGCTGATGGAAGGAGGTTGTCACTCAAAATCTCACGATACATGGCCCCATTCATTCTTTCCTTTACACGGATCAGTCGTACTGGTCCCTTTGCAGAAAAACAGCTCCAAAGCATGATGTTTCCACCCCCATGTTTCACAGTAGGTATGGTGTTATTTGGATGCAACTCAGCATTCTTTCAAACACGTCTAGTTGAGTTTTTACCAAAAAGTTCTATTTTGGTTTCATCTGACCATATGACATTCTCCCAATCCTCTTCTGGATCATCTAAATGCTCTCTAGCAAACTTCAGACGGGCCTGGACCAGGGTTTCCGCTAGGATTTTTTCTCGCCGGTCAAATGTCCGGGCAGAATTTATTTTACCGGACAAATTTGAAACTTACCGGTCATATTTCAATAATAATAATAATAAGGGTTGTGTAGCAGAGTTTCCGTTAGCAGGTAATTACCGGACTACAGCGTCCTGCACAGGTCTGATTTTCAAGCCCGGCTCCCGCCCACACCCGCGACGTGCAATACTGAACCCGCCCCGCTACCCGCACATATTGCCAATTAGTTCCGCAACCCGACCCGACCTGTCGGCACAAGATCCTCAATCGACCCGGACCCGCATATATATGAGCAGTGAAAACGTGCAATTATTAACACACGCAGTTGCATATTTGTCTCAAAAAGCGTGGGATGTTGGTTATTTTCTCCATCTAGGAACCAAAAGCCTCCAGACGTTGGATTTCGCTCTTGAGGAAGTGTTATTGAAAATGCTGTATTCTCCGCTAGAGAGCTTCACCTCAGCCATTTCGAATGTGGCGAGCTCAGCAGCAGATTGATGCGCTGCAGAGGTTATGATTATGCGCGGTCCCGCAGGGGAGAGGTCTGAGGATTTAAACCCGCGGGTACCCTACCCGATGCAGGACTCTGCCGGACTATGAGCAGATATGCTGATGTTTAAAACTCAGTTCACGGGGCTCATTTTTATATTGCTTCAGTTTATAATCGTAACAGATCGAAAAAAATTCAGATTCATTTTTCAATAAATGATTCCACAAACAACAAACCACATAATTATTACATTCAAACAAACTACTTGTAGTAGATAACTACATTATTCAAAAGTTTACATCAACTTTGAATAATAACACGGGAGAAACGGAGCCTCTCTTTTCCCCTCTCCCTCCCTCTCTCTCCTGACAGCCCGTAAGTTTATCATGCAGTTCCTGCAGCTCGCTAAACAGTGGGCGGGGCTTCAGGTGATTATGCAGAGCTGCGTGTCTCGTCTGACACAGCAGCTGATCTGATCTCTCTCTCGCGTCCAGTTATACTTCACTCGCATTTATGTCCATATCGATTAGATCCAGCTCTCCTGATCGGCCTATAGAGAGCACCGATCAAACTATTAAGAGTGAATATCGGCCGATAATGACAGGCGGCCGATCTATCGGAGCATCCCTAATTATTACCAGTCATTTTGACCGGCAGGTTTTGAATTTACCGGTTTTTAATACATTTTACCAGCTAAAAACCGGTAATTACCGGCTAACGGAAACCCTGGCCTGGACATGTACTGGCTTAAGCAGGGGGACACGTCTGGCACTGCAGGATTTGAGTCCCTGGCGGCGTAGTGTGTTACTGATGGTAGCCTTTGTTACTTTGGTTCCAGCTCTCTGCAGGTCATTGACTAGGTCCCCCCGTGTGGTTCTGGGATTTTTGCTCACCGTTCTTGTGATCATTTTGACCCCACGGGGTGAGATCTTGCGTGGAGCCCCAGATCGAGGGAGATTATCAGTGGTCTTGTATGTCTTCCATTTTCTAATAATTGCTCCCACAGTTGATTTCTTCACACCAAGCTGCTTACCTATTGCAGATTCAGTCTTCCCAGCCTGGTGCAGGTCTACAATTTTGTTTCTGGTGTCCTTTGACAGCTCTTTGGTCTTGGCCATAGTGAAGTTTGGAGTGTGACTGTTTGAGGTTGTGGACAGGTGTCTTTTATACTGATAACGAGTTCAAACAGGTGCCATTAATACAGTTAACGAGTGGAGGACAGAGGAGGCTCTTAAAGAAGAAGTTACAGGTCTGTGAGAGCCAGAAATCTTGTTTGTTAGTAGGTGACCAAATACTTATTTTACCGAGGAATTGACCAATTAATTCATAAAAAATCCTACAATGGGATTTCCTGTATTCTTTCCCCCCATTCTGTCTCTCATAGTTGAAGTGTACCTAGGATGAAAATTACAGGCCTCTCTCATCTTTTTAAGTGGGAGAACTTGCACAATTGGTGGCTGACTAAATACTTTTTTGCCCCACTGTATATATATATATATAACAGCTGGAAAGGTGGAGCGGTTTCTTTCCTTCGCTCACGAGAGCCAGAACACAGCTGTTTTTCTGACTGAACAATATTCTACTTGTGACATTACTGCACCTATTTTTTAATTAAAGTATAATTTGAACCTTCTCAGAGACTCCATTTAGTCTCCTTTTTAAAGCCTCTCTCCTGGACGCGAGAATAACGAACACAGCATAACAGGAGCCGGGCTTCTATGCCTATGATTCCCGCCTCCAACCTAACAACTATACTACATTTAACATATGTATCGGTACCCGTAAAGGAGGTAGGGAAGTAACCAAACATGAGACAGTTAGAGCAGGAAATAGCACCCGATCGTGAGGGAAAGAGCCATGGCTAGCTATCAAGCTAAAGTAGCTACCGTTAGCAAACCTGAAAAGAGTGTAGGCAACTGTGGAGTTACAGTCGCTAAGAGAAGGAGAGTTGTGAGTGCTTAAGCTGTAGTAACGTGTGATTACAACGTCAGGCAGTTGCCGTGATCAAGAGTTTTAAAACGATGGATTCAGTTAAGATAATAAGCTATCAGCAACAGAACAGGCACATGGGATACCCGGAGATGACAACAACAACAACCGGAAGTTACAACATGCTTACCGCAATAGTGGTCCGTGTAGAAACACTGTCAGGGTATCCAGGGTGCGTTACAGTAGTCCAGTCTGCTGAAGATAAAAGCATGGACAAGTTCTTCCAAATCCTGCTGTGACATTAGTCTTTTAATCCTAGATATATTCTTTAGGTGATAGTAGGCTGATGTAGTAACTGTTTTAATGTGACTGTTGAAACTCAGGTCAGAGTCCATGACTACACCTAGATTTCTGGCTTTATCTGTTGTTTTGAACATTGCAGACTGAAGCTCAGCGCTAACTTTTAAACGTTCTGCCTTGGCTCCAAAAACCATTACCTCAGTTTTATCTTTGTTTAATTGGAGAAAGTTCTGACACATCCAGTCATTGATTTGTGCAATGCACTTACTCAGTGTTTGAATTGGAGCATAGTCTCCTGGTGAAATTGTTACGTACATTTATGTGTCATCCATGCGGTTACCATAGCTATGCAGCTATGGTAACTTATTTTGTAGTTTTTCATTATCTGAGCCAGTGGTAGCATGTAGATCAGGGGTAGCCAACACGGTGCCCGCGGACACTTAGTCGCCCGCAGGGGCAACGTGAGTGGCCCGCGGGGCATGTTCTAAAAATAGCTCGCCAAGCAAATCCAAAATGTATAAAATACATGTAACACTTCTATGTACTAGGTTGCTTTCAATGAGGAGTAGAAGATAATATAAATAGAAAAAACAATATCAAATTAATATAGCCGGCATTTTATTAAACATTCATACACAATTTCACAAACCTCTCATCCACCCCAGTGAAACCCAATCTGCTATCATGGACAAAAGAACAATAATCGAACCCAGGTAGTCTGTAATTTCTCTCTCTGGTAATCCAATGACCATCAGTCCTTTTTCTGGAGAGTGGAATCCTTTATAATCCTTTCTCTGGTGAGTAGAATCCTTTATAATCCTTTCTCTGGTGAGGAAAAGACAAAAACTGCAGCTCCAAAAACTTTCGTCGGTTCTGGTAGTTCCTGGTTCCCCACAGCATCAAAAAAACACATCATCAAACAATTCGAACACTGTCCACAGCAGGGGCGTCGCCTGGACCTGGAAACATTCGGGGCTTAGCCCACAATGGCGGCGCTACAGTCGCATTTTCTACTGCAAGACTCTCCACACGCACATACACAATTGCGCCATCTAGTGTCACAAACGTATGCCTGCATTAGCTTTGTTACGGCAATGGATTGTGGGAGATTCTCATAGTACGTGAGGATCTCTTGAGGGTAAGGTGCCTGTATTATGTCGGTGGACAAAATGTATGTTTTTATTTTATAAGGACAATAACGTACTGTTGTGTTTGTTTAATGTTAATTGTTTAATGCTCACAGTCACAGCAACATGTTTTTTGTGTGATTGGCTATTTGCAGTGGCGAGCCGTGACTTTTTATACCTAGGCCCTCTGACCCCCACCCCTTCCCTCGAGTTATTATGTCACAGCAGCGTATACTTCAGCGGAATATCAAAACAACGGCCCGGGGTGCAAAACGCATAAATGAAAGCGACCCTCTACCACACAAAACAACACCTGTAAATAGCCCTATTTGTGTTCTTTGAAATTGAAAAGGATATTGCATTGTGTTTGTTACTTTCGTTGCAGTTGTATGTCTTAAGTGTAATTTGGCATGATTTTATTTTGAAGGTGAGTTAACGCTGTTGACAGGAAGTTGTTGTTGCAATGGAAACAAGAAAAGTTGCACAGCAGGCGGAACTTGTCATAAAGTCCGCGATAATAACACCCACCCATTCAGAGGGAAGATATGATTGGTCAATTGTAAGGCAAGGCAAGGCAAGGCAAGTTTATTTATATAGCACTTTTCAACACAAGGCAATTCAAAGTGCTTTACACAAAAAAAAATGAAAGGCATTTAAAATCAGTCATTAAAAAGAAAAGCTAATAAAATAAACATTAAAAGAAAAAATACATGGATAAACATTAAATCCAGTCCCTGAAGACCTGAGAGATCTGGATGGTTCATAATTTAGCAGGAGGTCAGAAATGTATTTTGGGCCTAAACCATTCAGTGCTTTATAAACCAGCAGCAGTATTTTGAAATCTATTCTTTGACACACTTTTGTGTGTCAAAGTCACTTACATGTTTATCACCCGACTAACACTTCTAGGAAGGTTTACTTACACAATAACAATTAGGAAACAGGATACATTTGTCTCCAACAGGAGCAGATTTATTTAAAAAATAACACACTCAAAAACTACACTAAAACCAAAATAACACCACAAGCATTTTTTTGTAAACACTGGCAAAAAAGAAAACATGTACACAACCTGAATGTGTTTAGTGTTTCTGAATTGAGGCACCAGGCACTTAGTGCAGTAGATAGGTCTTCACCGTTGTGTTGCCAGCATCAGAGCACCTCCTGAGCGCGGTGGCATCTTCCCCATAATACTTGGGAATGCATACGAGTGATGATGGGGGGAGTGGTGGTGGTGCTGCAGGGACTTCACCCCTCATGTCTGCAGCAAGTTGCTCCCTGAAGGACTTCTGGGTGTGTGGCTTAGTCCTGCCGGGGTCACCCCTCATCTTGTGCAGCTCCTTGTGGAGAAGGAAGCTGTTCACCACTGCAATGTCCAGAAAATGGTAAAAACAAGTCTTGTACCATTTCATGGTTTTGTGGTGAACGCTGTAGTACCCAATCAAAGCATCGGACACATCCACGCGGCCCATGCTTCTGTTGTAGTCCACCATAGCATCAGGAACGGTAACAATGTTAGTCTGCCAGCCCGTTTTACTTTCCTCCTGACAGTCTGTCCACTGAATCAGAAGATGCAGAGGGAGGCTGAGTTAGTACTGGTGCAGACGTCCGGCGGCATAGCTTGGATGTTGATGGCTCTGAGGCAACTGTATGCTGATCTGATGCACGTCGTAGCTCGGATGAGGCAGATGTTGATGGCTGTGATCCAGAAGCCATTTGATACTCGTCTTCATCACTGTGAAAACAAATGTGGAAAAAACAATTACTTTGATTACTTCACTGGCTTATTCTTTCAAAAATGTAACTCAAATCAGAAATAATTCCTCCATTTAGCGTGTGTGAAATATATATATATATATATATATATATATATATATATATATATATATAGACTGATATACAATACAGCTTTATTTATAAACTGCTAATAGTCAATGTCTGTAGAACTACAAAACAGTAATACCTTGCTTCCCAAGTAAGGCTGTCACTGCTGCTATGCGTTTCAGATACTCCCTACGTTCCTGAATCTCACTGACATTTGCAGCATGTAGCTGCTGTGTGATGTCCCCGTGGACCTGGGTGGCTTTAAAGCTCTTCCAGAGAATAATTTTTTTTTTTTTTTTTTTTTTTTTAATTGAGGCCTTGTGTATGTTTGACTTTTCATGTTCTCGAAAAGAATCCAATGAACGCTTCCAGTTTGTGTATCCTGAGGTGGTGAGGGTGTCCCTTTGATCCCTTGGTTGCTTTGCCATATAATCTACAACTAAAGCAGAATGCTGCATTGGCAGTTGTAGAATATTCGAGCCATTTAAAAGTATCAAACCAACTTGGTTGAAATGATCTCTTTTGCTGGCCAAACATGCCGGATGGAAAGCAATGATGTCTCACTTGCCTGGCCCTGTATCTGCAGTCCCTAAATCAGTTCCCCAGTTACCCATTGACTCTTGTCTGTTCTGATGTTCCTGTTCATTGTTGTTCTTACTGTTGTATCTCCTTCTTGTGTGTCCCTTTCTCCTGTTCTCCTTTCTTCATCCTCTCCACTGTTTGGCTCATCTGTGATGACTGTGTAGGTAAAGACAAACAAGTATTTTAAGTCAATCAGTTTCCAGCTCTGTCAAATAAATGAATTTCAAGATACACAAATTTGTCTTCATTAAAATGAGTGTCACCACACTGTCACAAAATGTAATACTAACCAATTAAAAATAGTTACATTTACATTGGAAACCTCTTGTAGATATCACTGTTAAGAGTAGTTATCTGCCAATAGGACAGAATCATTCCTATACAAATGCAGTTTGATTAATTCACTTAATATATTTACTTAAAACTTTAATATAGTAATTTTCACTTAATACTCTAATATAGTCATCTTTCTGCATTCAAAACTAAGGAAAGCTGTACAATTTGACATGATAATGAGGAAAAAAGGCCTCCGACAATGCAGATCATTTTTTGATCATATCAATTTTAAGATGCGGGTCAAGGCTTAATATTTGGAAGCATAGTGTCCCTTGCTCCCTTTCAGGAGCCCCACTGGATTGCCTTTGATCTGAAATATTTGTATAAAAAGCTTGTTAGCTGGCTGTCCATCTCATAATGTTCACATATAATTTAATATAGATAAAGTAAGAAATCATTCCAATGTGTACAGTAAAAAAACAGTTTAAAAGGGGAGTGATTAGTAAAATATGCATAAAGAAAAAGAAAGAATGGAGACTATGTAACATAAGATAAGAATAAACAAGTTTAAATGCTTTGTTATTGGTTGTGATCATATTCTAAAGATGTTTGGATTATTGACAAGTATACAGCTCCCTTTCATCTGAATGTTGAGAGCTGTATCCATAAATTCATGTTGTGCTCAAAGTGCACCAGATTGATGCGTTTAACTTCAACATTTTAAAAAACATCTTCCCGGGGGAGCATGCCACCGGACCCCACTAGGGGAGGTGAGGACCCCCCTAGAGGAGGTGAGGCCCGTCCACCCCCAAATAAATCAGCTTAAAATAATTAAATTGCATACATGTTCTTTTAGTAAACACTGAAAACGGGTCCCAAAGACCCAAACAGCACACAAAGGTTAAAGGTAAGCATATAATAATGTTAAAATGTGCTAAATATATACACTGCAAAAAAAACAAAAAAAAGGAGTAAAAGTAGCCCCCGACTTGTTTTATTTTTTTAAAGTAGCCCTCACCCTAAAAAAGGTTGGTGACCTCTGATGTAGATGTTAAAGAGAAGAGGCCCCAAGATGGAGCCTTGAGGTACCCCACATGTCATATTTGTCAACTCAGATGTGTATTTACCAATAGAAACAAAGTTTTTTCTGTCCTTTAAGTAGAATTCAAACCAATTTAGAACTGTTTCCGAAAGTCCCACCCAGTTTTCCAGTCGGTCTAGTAATATGTTGTGGTCAACAGTGTCAAACGCAGCACTGAGATCTAATAATACTAACACTGAAGTTCTGCCACTGTCTGTGTTTAAGTGGATCTCATTAAATACCTTTACAAGAGCATTCTCAGTGCTGTGGTTTGGACGAAAGCCTGACTAGAACACATCGAAACAGTTATTTAAATGCAAGAAGTTACTCAACTGTTGAGTAAAACAACTTTTTCAATGATTTTACCTAGAAATGGCAGGCTTGATATGGGCCTGTAATTGTTCATTACTGAAGCATCTAGATTATTCTTTTTTAAGAGCGGTTTAATGACTGCAGTTTTCAGGGTCTGTGGAAAAACACCTGAGTGAAGAGATTTGTTTACTATATGAAGTAGATCTGAGGCTATGCAACGAAAAACATCTTTGAGAAATCCTTTAAGGCACTAGTTCAACAGGGGTTGATCCAACACAAGAACAGGAAGCATTTATAGAGGGGTTGTGGCAATACATCAGTGGCGAACCGTCAGGGCCTTCAAGGTATTCAGAGAATACCCTGGAACACTCAGATAAAACAAACAAAAAAATCGATATAATTATATAAATAAAATGTAATAAAATGTAGCCTATATAAAATGAATAAATGAGAATCGTATCTGTGTTGATGATCTGTAATATTACAGTGTTACGTTGATTTGTTTGTCCTTCTCGGACCATGCACTACACATTTCAGTGGTTTTGTGTTAGAAAAGAAAGCAACCAATCAGATCTTGTTCTGGGTCTCTGGGTAGAATATCCTTCAACCAAGGTATTCTACATCCTTGATAGAATGCCCTGGCCGTTGCACTGAATGAGAGCGTACGTTTGGACTGACAGTTTGATCAACCAATCATATATTGATTTGTAGCCAATGGGCGTATTCTTTCAGAGTTTCCCTCGGTTCCAGGGTACTCTAGAAGGCCCGCTATTTAAGAGAGACAGAGGATCTAGATGAATGTGATGAAGCAATTCATGCCGTTTTATTGTTTTTAACGTTGAAATGACAAGTGCAACAGGTGAAGATGAAGTTGTTGCGGAATTGTTGTGAGTACCCTTTTCAAGACGATAATTCAGTGAAAAGACGGACATTATAATGCCGCGGAGGGGGGCGGGGCGGCGGGGGGGGTGTGTCTACAGAAGGTCCAGTTGTGATAGACACGGTTCGCCACTGCAACACATATTAAACTCTTATTAGCTCCAGAATATATTGGAGCAATGAAAGTGTGTGCACAATCAGACATTACCAATGGTAGAGGCTAGAAAGATCGTTTAGCATGGAATTAGTTTGCACTGTGCCCACCACTCTTTACATCTACTGAAGCAATGACCTATTGCCTACATTCACCTTTCATAATGTTAAACAGGATATTTATGAAATTGTGTGTGTGTGTGTGTGTGTGTGTATATACTTGCTAGTTACCTTTATCACTGGCTGATGTCAAACATGTTATGTGTACACAGCAGTGACGTAAGTGAGCTCTCACACACAGCTTAAGTAAAATCCAAATACTGCTGAATATTTTAGTTGGGTGTGTGTTTTGTGTACTCACTAGCCAAGGCTGATGTAATACATGTAATGTGTACACAGCAAGTGACGCAACTGTGTGTTCATGTGAGGTGTATGTAAATGAGCTCTCACACACAATTCAAGAAAAAGTACTGATATTATTGAACCTGTATAAGAACAGGAGGTAAGGTGTTCTTCTATTACTACACACACACACACACACACACACACACACACACACACACACACACACACACACACACACACACACACACACACAGGGAGATCAGAGATTGGCTTGGATGAGCGGAAAAGTCCACAGTGAACACCAGTTCTCTGTTTTATGGAGCAGCATCATGGCCGCCTTTCTCTTCTCCATCTCACTCTTTTATCTTTCTTTTTCATCCTTTTTTCCCCACAATATTTAGATTTTTTACTCAACCGTACACAAATAAGAGAAAGCTTCATCTGTATAATACAAGGTAACCATTTGAAAACATTATGCATAAAAGAAAAGACACACAACATAACACAGTCTCTGGAACTGCACCAGCACTGCATATATTCATCAGATACATTCTGATCCTTGACATAATCAATGAAGGGCTTCGATACGTTCTCAATCACATGCTGTCTAACTCTTAATATATAGGATATCTTCTCCAATGGGAGGCCTGAGTGCACCAAAAATGATGCAATACAGAGCGTGCTGAGGTCTTTAAATGTTTGCTGTTTACTTTAAGGGAAACTTCTGCAGCAATGGAGAGTCAGGACTCAGAGAGACACGAGGAGAGTTGGAGTTTTGATGTCAAACACTGGTGTTTATTACAGGTATCGGCCGGAGAATTTCACATCACAAGTCACAGCAGCCAGAGGTTCTGTCTGCACGGGTGGGTTGCCACATCAATTCTGCCCAGAATCTCTCTCGATAGACCTTTTAACTAGTTTACAGAGAGTGCGTAAATACCTGGGAACACTGGAGATATCCCCAACATCTGGAGACACTGAATCACTTGCCTGACTCTTAGGCTCTGTGACCGAGAGTTGACCGGTCATAAAACTGAGAATGAGTGCAGCAGCACATTCTTTAAAGGAGATAACAGAGTCAGGGTTGGTTATAAACGTCAACAATACAATACAATACAATACAACTTTATTTATAAAGCACTTTAAACCTCCAGACCAAAGTGCTGTACAGGCAAATAGATAAAACAAAGCATACAAAGAAGAAACACAGCTCAGCTCACACACCATAAAACAAGTACAAGTAAAAACAAAAAACAATTTAAAAGCAAAAAAGCAACACTGAAAGATGTTAAAACGCCAAATGTTAAAACGCTAAGGAGAAGAGGTGGGTTTTAAGAAGCGATTTAAAAGCAGGCAGTGTGGAGGCCTGTCTGATCTCCAGGGGCAGAGCGTTCCACAATTTGTCAACAGGCAATAAGGTTAAATATCTAGGAGTAAAGACAGAAATATTCCCTCACAGTTTCTCTCTTTTTATCATTTATGATAACCTTAAAACATTAGTCTAATAATAATTTGGTCAATACTTAAATCAATAGGCGTCTTCAGATTTGAGTGTGGTCTCACCGTACATCAATTACATCAATAACAATCACAATGTAGAATAAGATCGAAACATTCAACCACAATGATTGCTCAACCAATCATAATAGAAAAATCATCTCTCATCAGTGTTTGGATCATCTTTTGTCAAAAGCACAATAATGAACACACATAAAACACAGATGCATAATAGCAAACACATCTATTTTAAAATAATATGTTATAAATAATATGTTAACAATTAACCATTAGTTAATCTCACTTATCAAACTATAAAATCAAAACCAGCTTGCAGTTTAAAGATTTACATTAAGGCAATCACTAGTCAAAAGCATTTTAAACTCAGGATCATAAGAGATCCAGCTGAGGTATAAAATCAGGATCATAAGAGATCCAGTTAAGGTATACAATTCACAGTTGTGAGTCTGACATCTACCTGCATTCCTTCTGCTATCTGCTTGAGAGCAGTGCAACTGCGTATTCCAAATGGCGCAAAAATACAGTAGTAGTTTATAATCTATTACTCGAGAAGACTCAGTATCATCTGTGTGCAGCTCATAAAAAACAATTATGAGAAACATATATTCGGGAGGAAAAGCTTCATCCCCTTAACATCTGAGTTATTACTGATAGCATAGCATGAATGATAGTGGATGTCTGAGGGTGTTATTACTGAGAAAAGTCAAACAAAATCAAAACCCTACATTTGAAAGCAGGTTTGCATTCCTCCACTTAAGGTGACGTTATCATTGGAAACAATAAAAGCTAATTGTTTTGACGTAGAATCTATCAATTGAATCGTTAGATCAGAACAGAATGGTTGTATTGTAGCCTGAGTTTCGTGTAGCCTTTAGTTTGACCAGGTGGAAACATGGTCTATATAATGTGAATACATGTAGAACTAGACATTAAGAGGCCCCTGACATTAGGCCCATTTGAAAAATAGTTGGGGCTTTTAACAGCTTGCCAACTTACAGGCATCCTCTGCATAGCAGTATAAATAGCCTTAAAAAAACAACCCACTCTGTGGTAACGAGAATCATGTATCTGACCCAAATGCCCTAAGTGAAGCCGTTAGTCTCATCTGCCTGACCTCTTCGAGGGGTCCCAGTGACCTCAGAGAAATAATAATAAAACGTCACGTTAATCTTCCTCCTGTGACAGACGTGCATGCTGGCCTGTGCCCTCTAAATCCTGCAGGTTGTAAGAGAGGGATCCTGATGCCACAGTTTTATTCTCTGAGAGGTTACACCTCCTATTCTCCTCTGATGCCCCCCCCCCCCCCCCCCCCCCCCCCGCCGCTCTTTGTCTCAGCTCTCTGTCGCAATTAGAGCCTCAACATTTAATGGGCCTGCTCATAAACCCTCAACCTGCATTGTGTGGGGGGGGCAGACCTTTTATAGGGTTTGTTTAGCCTTCATTTAGTCGGGAGCCTTCTGTTAGAGGTGGAAGGAGGGGTAACAGAGAGGGGGAAGACAACATAAGACTTCAGGACGTCTGGAAAGAATGCTTTTTCCATGAAGAGGACATTGTTTTTCACAGCCAGATGCCTTTCTGTTCGTGTGTTTCATACACTTAAGTACCGCCCCACCCCCCCCCTTAATTTAATCTCCTGCAGTAATTGCAGTTTCAGCAGGAGGTGCCCAGCATGTGTGGGACAGGAGGGGAGGTACAGAGGCTGCATCCACACTACTGCGTTTTTATTTTTAAGGGTGTTTTAAACCTTAAAGGAACCTTGTGACTGACCAATCAAGAAGTAAACGTAGGTCTCTGCATCATAGTTCTAAGCAGCAGAGTTGAAAAAGTACTTAATTACTTAAGTAAAAGTAGTAATACTGCAGAGTAAAAATATTCAGTTACAAGTAAAAGTCCTGCATTCAAAACCTTACTTATGTAAAAGTAACAAAGGATAAGAGTTAAAATATACTTGAAGTACCAAAAGTAAAAATACTTGTTATGCAGAAATGCACATTTAAGCGCCATATATTACTATTGGTGCATTAATGTGTTCATTTGCACTTGGTAAAAGTGTGGTTTATTTGAATATTTGTATACACCACTGTTTAGCTTAACCTAAATGTATGTGTCCATGAACATTTTTTTTTAATCTGAATCTGCAAAGTAACTAGTACATAAATATGTTAAATACATTTACTTAGTTACATTTCACCACTACTAAGCAGTGTTTTCTAATGTCTACATGTTGGCGTTCTTAAAAGCTTGTGTGTACGTTAAGCCTAAATCTAGCAGGTCTTTTCCGTTATGAATAAAATACATATACGTAGGGAGGAGGACGCAGAAAAGATGAAGATAAGAGTTACAGAATACAAGGGACAGGTACAGTGTGAGGCAGTCCCAACGCTTCATTACAGATATTACCTATAGCTGTTATTCAGGCAATATCCCCACATTCTCTTTAATTTATCATTTTATAACTTTGTTGTTTTGTTTTCAACATTTAACAATTATTCCAATACATCATAAAGAGGCACATCATCTATAGTTTTCATAACATTCATTCTAAACTGAGGGCATGATGACACTCAGTGTTCACTCAGGAATTAAAGTGTTTAGAAATGTGTCCAATTGTTGGGCTTTTTTACTTTCACATAATTTAATTCATATTTTGTATACATTCTGTTACGATATCCGAGAGGACCCAAACGCAGGACACGGCAGAGTGTTGGAAAAAAGGTTTTATTTGAGGTGGAGGAGCGTGGAAAATAATCCAGCTGGAATGGCGACGGCGGCTGGTGATAATAATACGGCGGCCGGAGAGTGATCCTGGAGCACAAGACGAAACGCATAAGAAGAACATTCAGTGTTGAGGAAATAGCTAGTAATGCTAAGAATGCTTTTGGACGGCCCGTCCACACAGCAGCGTTTAAAAAAATCTTCCAACGCTTCTCTGCCCATTCAGATGGATTGATAACCGAGTCGATGATGAATGGGCCGACATAACGTGGCGTGAGTCTCTTCGACTCTGTCTTGAGTGGGAGATCTTTGGAGGAAAGCCAAACACTCTGACCAGGTAAGTAGTTGGGGGCCGGGGTCCTGTGGCGGTCTGCGATGAGGCGGTTGCGGGCAGCGGAGCGGAGCAGGGCGGCTCGGGTGTCCTTCCACACCTTACGACAGTGATGAAAGTGGGTTTGAACGAAAGGAACAGCAACTTCCTCTTCCTGAGCAGGAAACAGGGGTGGTTGAAAACCCATGGCACAATGAAAGGGTGAAATACCTGTGGCTGCATTTGACAGGGAGTTGTGGGCATATTCGATCCATGGCAGATGTGGGCACCATGACGAAGGGTTCCTGAAAGCCACACAGCGAAGAGCCGCACCCAGATCCTGGTTGGCCCGTTCCGTTTGCCCGTTCGTCTGAGGATGATAGCTAGATGACAGGCTCACCGATGCTCCCAGGCCTTCCAAACGTGGGAGATGAACTGGGGACCCCGGTCAGAGACGATGCCGGTGGGGATCCCATGGAGTCGAACAACATGACCAGAAGATCTGCAGTCTCTCGGGCTGTGGGAAGTGCAACAAAGTGTACCATCTTGGAAAATCTGTCCACAATAGTTAGGATGATGGTATTTCCTTGTGAAAGTGGAAGTCCAGTAACAAAATCCAAGGCCAGATGCGACCAAGGGTGACTAGGTACCGGCAGCGGGCGAAGCAGGCCAGAGGGAGATTGGTGGGAGGACTTGGCGCGGGCACATACTGTACAGCAGGGGTCGGCAACAGGTGGACCGCTGTCCGGATCCGGACCCAGACGCCGACCTATACGGACCCGGAGCTATAATCAATACATTAATAGGGGATTTTTCGGCACCTCGGGAACCGCTTTTTTAACGCTGATTTGGGTGACTTGTGTAATTCGTGGAGAACCGAAGAGTTTTCGTTTTGGGGGTGGGGAGTCCGTCCGTCAGTCCGACAACTTCTCACTTCAAAAAAGAAGAAGAAATCTAGACCGCAAAAATAATTAAACAAGTGAGTACCTGTTTTTCCTGGTCAAGGACAGGTTCCTTGAACACAACACAAGCGTAACGTGTCTTCACGTGGTACATGTCTCGTCTGAAAGGAGTGTTCAAATATTGCAGTACCCATAAGGAGCCGTACACATCCCGCAGTGTTTGCGTGGCTGTGTCTTTAGTTGTAAGCACAGTGGCGATATGTTGTTATTAGCATCTGGTTAGCTAGCTATGCTAACGAATTTAAAGAGCTTTTCTACAACCAGGTGTATCTGGATTGTTTGCTTTTTCTTTGCACAACATGAAAGAAAGGCGAAATGAATGGACTGTGATTTTAGTTTTTTTAAGCAGAGGTTGAGTTCAATAATTTGTGCGACCCTCGGAGGATGTTGTAAAAATTGAAAGGAAAAAGGTTCCCCACCCCTGCTGTAAATAATAATAAAAACCCTTGATTTATAACATCTCTGTCTCCTATTGATCTGAGTATATTATAAAGAATAGCCAGTTAATTGAAGCTATGTGTAGTCTACTTTTTTGTAGTGGGTATACTGTAATAATTGTATTCATCCATCCTAGAGCGACGCATCGCAGAGCGACACCTGTCTCGAAGCAACACCTCATGAACACCATCACACTCACTAATGCATAACTAGTTTTGAAACTGGTTATGTGTTATCAACATGTCAATGTATTATAAGCATTTTGATGTGACTTTTAACTTCCAGTGACATTAACAATAAAAAAAATAAAAGAATGAACAATGATGGAAAAAGCCCACTTATCTTCTAGGGTTGAACAATTAATCGACATTTTTATCAAAATCTCAATATGGCCTACTGCAATTTTCAAGTAATATACAATAAATATGGTCATGCTACAGATGTCCTGGCCCACACATCATATTCTACACTTAAAAAAACATCTTTGTTTCGCCTAGATCTTGTAGTGGAATATTTGAATGTATTCATGTTAGCTCCAAATGGATAAGCTTAAAAATGGGAAGTATTTGGGTAAAACTGTGAGCTGGGCTTTTGAGGCCTACAGCATGTGACTTTTGAGAGAGCATGGGATTTTTGAGGACAAAGGGAGATTGGGGGAAGGTGAGAGCATGTGATATTTGGGGCATGTCAGCAGGGCATCAGAGACCCCTCCCATTGCTTATAAATGCAGAAGACACAGCTGGATTCAGTCTCTTTCTGCTGGCTGGCTGACATGATCATCAGGTAAATTCGGGATCCCAAAGATAATTGTATTGAATGTGTATTGTATTGAATGGGTATTGTATTGAATGTGTACGGTATTTGAATGTGTACTGTATTGATTGTGTTGCATTGTTATATTACCATTAAAGTAGATTATTGTTTACTTGGTGGCACTGGATTCCTTCCATATAATCAGCTCCATAGGAACGCGGAGAGATTTGAAACGCGGAGCGTCAATCCCTTTTAATCTCTAACAATCTGCACAAATATCACACAATAATCATTTTAAACGTATTTTTCAATGCATTAGATATTTATTCAAACTTGTTCAGCCCTATTATCTTCCATAAATCATTGTCAAACTATGTACTGTATCAGCTTAAATGAACAAGCAAACATCCTTGAAGTGCTACAAGACAAATTAGCTTCAAACAAGAAACAAATTAACAAATAAGCTTCACCTCAATAAATGAGTGTTGAAAAAGCACTTAACATGTCCATACTGGGTTCACTGTGTTAGTCCACAAGGCCTGCAGATGTAGCCTCGTCAATGAGAACAGATAACTTGCTTGAAGACGTAACAATACTGTGAACAATTTTTTTCGCTATGTGTTCTACAATTTTTGTGGAACTGTACCTTGAGTGCAGACTATAGTGCCCATGTTGGCACCATTTTTTTCCTGAAGCTCAATGACACTATCATGGTCAGTAAAAGGTTGGTTCATCTTCGCAAGATAATGCTGTTCTGAATACAGAATATGTCTCTGCAAACACAGTCTCTGACACAGCTCTCACCAAATTTCCAACTAAATCCTGTCCACCCTTCTCTGTGAGCTCCTGGGCTATTTTGTGTGCTCTGGACGTCTCATGTCGTCTAATCTTGTTTCTCAAAGAGGCCAGAGATGTTGATCTGCTTGAATCTGAGGACTGGATTTTAAAGTGCACCCACTCCTCAGACATAGACACTCGTTGTTCTGTGAGGACACCGCTTGATTTTGAAGCGCTGCAAAGAGCACAACCTGGAAATAAACAAAACCATGAATAATTAGCATAATACACGTTTTTACCAATAACATCTGCAGAAAAGAGCCAATATTTACACAAAAGTATTTAATAAACTGCTTACAATATTTAGATCATGGCTAACAAATGCATGAAAATCAGATAAAAGGAGAAAAAATTTCCACTTTTCAATAGCTAATTATTTGACAACTACTGATAACTAACTAACATATAGTAATTTAATGGTGCAAATGTTTTAAATGCACTTTTAACATGACCATGAATTAACTCTCATTGGCATAGTCATTGACTTTATGAATTTCTGTTGTTTAGATCAGCTTTCCTTTGCATGTGTGCTGACATTTACCTAACTTTCTGTCCCTCCACTCTAACCAAGGATGCCTGTTCTTAAATTCCATAGCCTGACTTTCAGTCCACAAGGCTGGCCAGGAGCTCTCATCTGTGTCCGAAACAAGGAGATAATATAAACATTGTGTTCTGTTTATGACTGCACACACACACACACACACACACACACACACACACACACACACACACACACACACACACACACACACACACACACACACACACACACACACACACACACACACACACACACAAAAGCTACACACACACACAAAGCTACGCACACACACACACAAAGCTACGCACACACACACACACACACACACACACACACACACACACACACACACACACACACACACAGTATCTCGCTCCCTTTCTCTTCCATTGATCCACCACACTAACGTTGATTAAGTTAGCTAGCAAGTTAGCAAGTTAGCTACAGTTACGTTAATGATAACCATGCTAATGTCACTTACCGGGTACATTTGCGGTAGCGCCGGGCTCGTTCTCTGTCACCTTTAGGACAGCCACCTGACCTGGCTCTTCTTCTGTAGTGGTAATAGGGGAAAACTTCGGAAAACATTGAAATGTTGTCGTCTGTTTTCGTTTTATGTTTGCTTCCTGTTTAGCGCTCCGCGAACTTGAATGGTGGACGGAAAAAATTCTGATAACGTTAGAGAAACGTGGGGTTTGTCAGAGCCGAACAAAGTGTGTTGCTGTTGCTTAGCAACAGGCCACAGGCGACGGAAGCCCCAGACGTCCAAAAGTATTAACACAGAAGAGGCGAAAGCGTGAAAGCGCAGTCACAAAATGGTGTTACGTATCATAGCTCATTTTTAAGAGGGTATACGGAAATCACTGGCATTTTCTAGTGGGTATACAGCGTATACCAGCGTATCATGTAGACTACAACACTGCATTATAGCACAGGCCTTTGTCAGATGGTATATTACGCTGTTTTTTTTCTGCTTCGAATAGTTCTCTCTTTTTTCACCATACCTGTGTTTGCATCACTGTAACCAATGAGCACCTGCATGTGTGTATGAGGTTTTCGTTAATTTAGCCTGTTTTCCTCTTAAAGTGTAACAGATTAATGCATCTCCACAGATCATCTTAAAGGCTTTGTAATCCTCCCAATGTAGTTTGACAAAATAGGGCCCCCAAATAGCTAGAAACGGCCCTGCTCCTGGCATTCTGTCATCTATCACTCTCATAAGAATGCCCAGCATACGTAACAAAAACACTTGCAGGTCACGCGCATAGCGCGGGAAGGCCAGACTCGAGCGGAGCTGTTTTATGTAAAGCGAAGCAATTAAGCGTGGTTGTTGGCGGCAGTTAAAACAGAATCGCCCGTCAAAATTTAAATCCCCTATTAATGTATTGATTATAGGTCCGGGTCCGTATAAGTCAGCGTCTGGGTCCGGACCACGTGCGCCTTTTACTGACCTATGATGTAGACGAATCTGCCTTTTTACTGTTCTGCCCTCACTGTTGTTATGAGTACAGTTATGCAGATAGACAAGTGGCAAGCGTTTATTTTCTTTAATAAGATGTTTACATCCACAAGTCAACAGAGTAAAACTGAAAGAAACACAATATAGAAATTAGGCACTATATACATAGAACCAGCGTTTCCGCCAGGTGGGTGTCTTGCCGTCATTTGAAGCCCTTATTCAGCTCGGAACGCCCTGAACTCGAGCCGAGGGCGTCCAAAAAAGCAGAGCCCTGGACAAGTTTCGAGCGGAAAAACACAGCCGCATTGTCCAAGGACCATGCCAGGAGGGGTGTCCCTGTTGGCAGCGGTGATTTGATACTAGGTAAATGATGTATCATGTATTGACAAACGTTACTATTGTCTATTGCAGAGGTGCCCAGTACGTCGACTGCGGGGGCAATGCTGGTAGATCGCAAGTCATTCATAAAAAAAAAATCCAGCTCCGTTAAAATAGACAAAACAGGTTTTGATCCCTCCTCCCTTGGCATCCCTGCCACTTAATTCGTAGTACCCCTCACTGCAGTGCGCAGTACCTCAAGATGGGCGAGAGCTCAAGATGGGCGGAGCCTCAACGCCCCTCCTTCTCAACCTTTGAGGCACATGACGGGACGGCCCCTCCTTCTCAACCTTTGAGCCACGTGACGGGACGGCCCCTCC
The DNA here is from genome assembly GCA_902827135.1 of Harpagifer antarcticus. Lineage (NCBI taxonomy): Eukaryota > Metazoa > Chordata > Actinopteri > Perciformes > Harpagiferidae > Harpagifer > Harpagifer antarcticus. The sequence continues at coordinate 1,030,337 of CADEHL010001340.1, forward strand.
TTCTCAACCTTTGAGGCACGTGACGAGCTTCACAGATGACGCGTTGCAATGGCTGTGTGATTCAAGCCCACATGAACTGTTGCTGCAGCAGAGAGAACAGGATTCCTTTAAAAGATCTTGCATACATCAAGGGACAGAAAGAGAAGGTTGGAAGTAAAGGACCCCACCAAATGGGGGCCCCTGATCTGCAGGAGCACAAGAGACAGGTGAGGACATTGGAAAGGCAGGGGATGGAAAACATGGCTGAGGAAAGGAGAAGGAGCAGGTAGGGCTGTGCGATTATAGCAAAAATCATAATCACGATTATTTGAGTCAATAATTGATATCACGATTATTTTGACGATTATTCATTGACCATTTATTGAACTTTAAAACAAATAATATTTTACCAATAAACAAGATCAACAAATATGTTGGTGCGCACTTCCAAAACCATACTAAACATATATTATTAATATGATAAATAAAAATAAATTAGACCAAAATAAATTAAATCAAATATGATGCAGTGCACTGTCACAACCTACTGAAAACTCCTTAACATATAGCCAACATGTTGGTAAAACATATTCAACATATTCCACTCAGTTAAACGTTGAAGGCTGGCCCACCGTCATGGTCCAGAAGTAACAGGAAATAAATGTTGAACTACAATTTAAGACCAAATAAAAAAATGTTGGCCACCATGGCAAATGCTGGTAGGGCTGCTCATGTCATCTCTTAAAGATGTTTTGCAAGAAACACCAGCCTGTTTACATGGTCTGGTTTCAGAGATGAGCGCAGGCAGGTGACAATATTGCCACCTGTACTGAAGACCCTCAGCCACGCCCCGACACATGGGGTGACGCCGGCCAATCACAAAGCTTTGATGCGTTCAAGTGCATTATTCTGGCACAGGAAGATTATGTTACAGGACATTAACGATAAAACAGAATATTGTTGTTCTATTTTTAGACACATCTCGCGATCGACTGGTTGGGCACCCCTGGGCTAGACCATAGGTCCGTTGTGGTGGCAAAGTAGTCAGCTGAAGCCACATCTCTCTCAACTTCCCCACGGCATTTGTCACATAGCGCAGACCTGCTGAAATAATACCGAGACGGCATCGCGTAACGCTTGTCCAACGTGTTGACAAGTTGCTTAAAGCCCTGGTTGCTAACTGGGCACATATCTTTAGCGATGTGAAATGTAATGGCACCTGTAATATCTCGGTCTCTGCGAGCTCGTCGCATAGGCCGTTGCTCTGCACAATGCGTCCTGAATCGATGACTGTGATGATGTGGTGGATGAAGTCGAGCGGCATCTGCTTTTTGTTGAAGGATTATTGCCCGGTCGTATTGCACTTTGTGGTTGTATTTCAGATGATTAAAGAGATTGGTTGTGTTAGCGTGTGGTGCCAACACAACCTGGTAACAAATCCTGCACTGTACTTTGCTCCACGGCAGACTCCTGAAAGCCAAAGTACTTCCAAATAGTGGAAATAGTTTTACCCTTCTTTTTAACGAGTTGCTGCTCTTGTTCTGACATCTTCGCTCGCGCTGAACACTCACAACACATGCCACTCCCACGTGGCCGAGTGGGCTTTTAGGGAAGGGCGAAAGCGCACCCAGCAAAATAATCGTATTTTGTCAATTATGCTGTTTTCATAATCGCCACAAGCCATAATCGTAATCGCGATTAAAATACGATTAATTGCACAGCCCTAGGAGCAAGGAGGAAAATGCTGCAGCAGCAGACAAGGCAGCCAGGAAGGATGTTAAGAGATTTTTGGCAGATGGTGATGAGGATCTGGAATTGGAGAGTGGTTCTGAAGATGAGTTTGTCCCTGAAGTTGAGCTCTTCCCTGAAACTGAACCTGAGCCTGCAGCTTCAACAAAAGTGCAGAAAAACTATGACGATATTCCAAATATTGCGCTTGCTAGTGTAAGGTATGGCATAGGGCTGAGACCAACTGCAGCGATAGCAACTGCAGCTCTGATTGATGCAGGAATCATCACAGAAGACAACACAAGTAAAGTAATTGATAAGAAAAGGTCAAGAGAGCACGGGAGAAGTTGATGAGAGAGCTGGGAGAAGAGTTTGAGGAGAAGTGCAGGGAGATGGGTGGGATCTCCTGCATCCTCTTTGATGGGCGGATTGACCTGACCAATGTGATGATGGAAGCTGAGGGCAGTGACCAATCTTTTCCTGCAAAGATCAAAGAAGAACACTATAGTGTTGCTAGTGAGCCTGGCAGCAACTATCTGTTCCACTTTACCCCAGAGAAAGCAACTAAAGAGGACTCACATGCTGAGCAGATTGCTAAGGTCCTGTTGGCCTGGCTGAAAGAAAGGGGTTTTGATAAGACCTTATCGGCCATTGGAGGAGACTCAACTAATGTCAACACTGGTGTGAAAGCTGGGGTTATGCGAAAGCTGGAGCTGCACCTGGGGAGAAAGCTGGTGTGGTTGGTGTGCAACCTGCACACTGGTGAACTTCCCCTGCGCCATCTCATTGTTGGCCTTGATGGCCCTACTCTGTCAGACAGCAAATTATCTGGGCCAATAGGAAAGCTCCTTGATTCCGCTACAGACTTGGATATCAATCCAAACTTCACCCGGATCTTTGTTGGCCCTCCACTGATCAAGCTGCCTGACAAGGTCATTCAAGATCTCTCAACTGATCAACACTATGGCTATAAAATGGTCTGTGCAGTCAGGGATGGAGTGTTTCCTGCAAGGCTGGCTCTGTTGGAGATTGGACCAGTAAACCACAGCCGCTGGCTCACCACAGCAAACAGACTTCTCAGGCTCTGGGTGTCAAAGCACAGACTTAAAGGAAAGAAACTGAAGAATCTACAATTGATTGTGGAATTCATCATTGGAGTGTATTATCCATGTTGGTTTAACGTGAAGGTCAAGCACTCCTGGATCGAAGGGCCTAGGCACATCCTGTTTCAGCTGGACTGCCTCAAGTCCCAGAGGAAGGAGGTTCTGGAACTTGTGATGCCAACTGTGAGAATATCTGCTTGGTATGCCCACAGTGAAGCCATCCTCCAAACACTGCTGTGCTCTGAGGATCAGAAGGAGAGAATTGAGGGGGTGGGGAGAATCCTGGCCATTAGGGGAGAGGGGGACCCAGACACTCAGCTGGGGGACTCCTCTGTCAGGACCAGAAGGACTCCTGACATCAATTGTGATGCTTCCAGCATTGGGGACTTGATCAGCTGGTCAGAAGGTGTGTCAGAGCCACCTCTCACCTGCTTGCTAAGCACCTCGGAGGTGAAAAACTTCATCAAAACCCCCATGGAGGTACTAAACTGGCCTTGCCATACTCAAAGCATTGAGAGGGTCGTTAAAATGGTGACCGAGGCTTCTACTACGTACTTCTCACAGGAAAAGAGTGATGGAGGGATCAGAGCTCAGGAGACCAGCAGGAGACTGATGTCCAAGAATGAGTCAAAGCAGGACTTGTGCCACCTGACAAAGTTCAGATCAAAGTCAGAAGATGTTTCTTTGTAATCTTATCCAGTTATACATATGCAGTTCACCTGTTAATAAATATGTAAAAATGATTTGGCTTTGTCAATATAAATGATTTCCCTTATATATTTTACTATCTTATATAGACGTTCGAAAGGGTAAAATTGCCAATATTTAGAAATACAAAACGATGTAGCTTAGAGTTATCCTATCTAAAAAATAAGCTCATATTTGAATTCCCCATAGAAAAACACATAATTTTGACACCCCTCATGTTAGGATTTCCTTCAGATTCATTTTGGCACCTGAGTATGACCCGCCCTATTAGGTTGTTGTGATGCTATGGTGTTCATTGACAAATAATATTCCTCCGTGAATGTTGTTTTGGATATGAATAAATCACAGCATGTCTCAAACTATGAGCAATAATGGAGTGCATAGCATGGTGAAAGCATTATACATTTGTATACATTATTATAAACAGAAACATAGGACTACTATATGTATACTGTATATCCAGTATCTTACCATCAAACCAAACACCCCACAGTTGTTCGAGAACCCTTGTCTTGGTAGGCCCTGTAGGCCCTAATCCTAACCCTATTACATCATACTCTTCAGTAGAATCATTTTAACAAATCTAACCTGGACCTCATCCACACCAAGACTTGCCCAAGGCCCAGGGCACAAGATCTGAGCAAGGTTTCTGTGAACACGATGCATGTGAAAGTTAAGAATAAGTACAATTTAATTCAACTTTATAAGTACTCGAAAATCATGCAGAAAATCTTTGAACACTGTTGGAACAGGAACAAACTTGTACTTCCAAAAGAAAAGTCATTAAGGGGTAAAACAGAACAGCCCCGCTGTCAAGTGGCATCTATGGTTCTGTTCAATGCCTTTTATTTAATACAATGTATCCCATGTTAGTTCAAATAAAACAGAGCCATAGATTAAAAAAAGATAGACAAGTGGTCTGAAACAGAACTACCACTGTCCGGATGTGATGTAACTGTGCGCCAAAAAACCTGAATGGTTTGGTGCGACTATCATCTCTCCAGCCAGTGCCACGGAGGGGATCTAGAAAGAAAATCTCCCTAGCTTGTGGTCTCAGTATCTGTTAATATCACACGTTCCAATATCAACAGGTATACTTTGACATACAAATGTTATATTATAAAGTTGTAGGATCTGTATTATCCAACTAAATGAAGCGTTGAATTGAAAGATAGAAACACTATTTTCGGCAAACTTCATTGTACAGTAAACAAACAATGGCAAAGACTGAACTACATGTACTCACACAGAGTGTCCAGGTTCCCACACTGGAAGGAGAAGCCGTTGGAGATTTGCTGCATTTTCCTGGAAAAGCAAAAACCAGTTGTGTTGATGTGACTACAGTAATGAGTTGGTACGAGAACATGGAGCAGCAACATGGATAATCATGATCAAGATACCGGCAGGTGTTGCATCGGATTGATGGTGGAAGATGGTGGAAACCAGGCAGCTATAACTGTTGGCAGCACAACGCCATCTACTCTCTGTAACAGATGTAGTTTCATAATGTAATATCTTATAATTGTTTGGTTTAATATAGTATGTTTTATACATATATTTACATATTTTAGAACAGCTTCAATACCTTCTCAATAACTGTAAGACAGCTGTTCAGGATCTGGCAGAATACAAACACACAGTCAGTCAAATACAGAGTACATGAAACATGCCAACAATTAAAACAAAATCAGTTAGAAAAAGTACAAGAAACAAAGAGCGCGATCACTCTGATTACCATCCCATCCATGTCATTAGCCAAACCCAAACTCCAAAGATCTGAGAACCATCTTGCTCACAAAGGCCAGATGTGTGTTTGGGCTTTGGGTCTTGTCCAGAACCTGTGTCAGCTAAAGGAAGAAAAAACAAAATGAAAACCCGCATTTTAAGTAATATTTAGCTTACATACAATATTTTGAACTGCTGACTAGTTCACTTTACTTGTTTGTTTGAACCTCCTGAAGCTCCTGTCCCCAGCAACCTTTGCTTGCCATAACTGTGATGACACTAGTAAAGTCTCCCTGGTCCTTGGCACCATTCACTTGATAACAAATCAACAACACAAAATGTATGTCTTTATACAGTATGACTTGTATGAATACAAGTTGTCAATATCAAGCAGATAACTTACACTCCTGTTGCTCCTGACCATCTCTGTGGTGTTCTGAAAATACAGTGGCCATCCCAACTTGCGAAGGAGGAGCTGTTGAAATGAAATAATATTAGTTCTCCAGATAACCACATAAAAGAACAAGAACAAAATGATTCTAAGAAATGCTTCACCTAATGATATCCTCCCATTGACATCAAGCTGTATTTCCATATCTGCTGGGATGATTTTTCTGTATTGCTCTTTAGCTTTGTTGTTTTTTGTCACATTGTAGTGGTGCAGTATATTTCTTTGCAGAAATATGTGTGTTGAGGGTGTTGTCATGTTCAAAAAGTAATTGTTTTTCCTCATTCCTGAGAACAGTTGTTCCGCACATTGACTGTGTATGCGCCCCGCCAGCTCTGGCACAAGCTCTATCCTTCTGAGAACATCCCTTTCATCAGTGTGTGATGTGTTTCTGGTCAAAGAAAATAAACACAAACAAAATAGTTAGGCAGGAATAAAATAAGCTGCATATACATTTATTTTGTAAAAATCAAATTGAAATATAGGTTATGCATAGTATAGTTATTAGTATTTCTCAAGTAGTTCAAAAATAATATAAAAACTTTCCTAAAGTTTTCAGGACTTTGCTTATACAGCAATCCTACTATTTTGAAGCAACACAAATGTAGTTTGTAGTTATAATTAATAGTTATTAAATGTACCCTCCATCTTACTCTGACGACATGATTAACAGAACAGAACTGCTACCCCGGAAACAGGATGCAACGCATCATCTGTGATGCTCCGCCCACGTTGAGCTCCCGTCACGTGCCTCAAAAGTTGAGAAGGAGGGGCGTTGAGGCTCCGCCCATGTTGAGCTCCCGCCCATCTTGAGGTACTGCGCACTGCAGTGAGGGGCTTCTCCTTAATTCAGGAGTTTACTTGATTGACAGAAAAAGCGACCTATCGCTTTCCAGTCTGTTAACCCAGAATGCAAAGCGATACAAAATCAGTCAAGTGCTGGGAAAACTCAAATTAAGTTAAAGAGACAAACAACAAAATGAGTGCGGGACCGAGCAAAAAGCTAAAGACATTCCGCTTCCACACAGAATGGGAGGAAGAATATTTTTTTGTGATGTCACATTCAAAGGTTATTTGCCTTATTTGTAAAGCAAGCGTCGCTCTGCCAAAGAAAGGTAACGTGGAGAGGCATTATCGGAGTGTTCACAAGGCATATGGCAGCGACTTCCCTCCGAGTAGTGAGTTGAGAAAGGTCATGTATTATTGCTACACAAACATTATCTCGCAGTCTTAGTGTCGCCAACTCGTTTCTAACATGCAAAAAGACAAACAAATGCGTCTATGGTCGGTGTATTTTTGACCTTTCCGATCCAGACAAGATCTCTCTCTCTCCCCCGTCTGTGTGCGAGGGGGCGGGGCAGTTTACACACACTCGGCTGCTACATGCAGCAACACACGGCGGGGATGGCGGAGAGAAGCGCTCCAAAGTGTGGTTAAATGTTACCCGTCTTGAGGTGGACAATGCTCGTTGCCTAGTGATTAGCTAAGGGCCATAACACGAGCTAATTTGACTAAACATTTAGCAAAAGTGCTCCACATTCAGACGGAGGAATGCACCGGGTTCGACTGTCTTTCTAGTAGCTCTGTAGCCCCATCCACGAGAAACGTTTCCACGTCAGGTGTTATGTATGCTAGCAGCAACACACAGGAGTTAACTCCATTATACAAACATGGGTTAATGATTAGAGGTAACAGAGTTACTCTTTATTTTGTTAAAGTTTCAGCTATTCTGTTTACAGTTATGTCATCAGATTATTTAATACGATTTGTTAAAAACATTGTTGTTTCTTTTGATGTGAAATATTATTTATTTTGTATAAATAAAAAGCAATGTTAATTTTGTTCACAATTTGTTAAGTTAATTTAATATGTATTTTTGAATCAAGTATTCATCTTTATTGTTTTCATTATTAGTTTCCACATGTCTAAAACAACCTCAAGCTAAATCTAAAAGTTGATGGCTAAATAAGAGCGCTTAAGAAATTGTGCAAGGCATACAGTAATAGTCCGAATAGTCGATTAATTGTTTCATTAATCGATAGAATAATCGATTATCAAATGTGTCGTTTGTTGCAGCCCTATTGTAGTTATCCCATGTATAAATAAAACGTGTTATTCAGCAACCCTTGCAATTTGGGATTTTATTTTTGGTTGGTAGACCTCGGTGAGCTGGTCATATCAAAAGTAGCTCACCAGCCAAAAAAGTGTGGGCACCTCTGGTCTATTGTGTGTGTGTGCATACGTAAAGAGATAGTATCTATAAGGTACGGCTCAATTAAAAATTCAAGTCACGTGACACAGCTTGGCTGCTGAGCCCATGGATGTATAATAAGAACTGGATACAGCGTGGAAGGCGGGGCCTCATTAATTCCTATGAGAGGTGCTCATAGAGAACCGCAGTGACGCGTCCTAAAACCCGGAAGTAAGTTAGCATTTTTACCACGTCCGGTTCCATCGATAAAAAGCAATGCAATTTCTCCATAGGATTTTGGAAAATAGCTCCAAATAAGGTCTGTGTTTGACACAAATTGAAGAGACAGATCACGTTTTGTTCTACGACATTAAATACATCAGCAGTGACCGCGCTGGTGATTTTTGAAGAGTTGACGTGTCTGAAAAACGATGGTTGTTAACAGGTGGCTGAATAGGACTACAGAAGTTGTCCAGGCCGTTTTACGTCATTACACCGAACACGTAAAACACTCCCGCTAAGTTTGTTTGCCCTGTTGCTTGAAAGCAAGTACCTGCCTCCTTACGCTATTACGCTGATGTAACAGGATCTAGTGATGGTTTTGTTCAGCATTGCCAGCTTCATGTTGTGCCCAGCATTCTCCTGTGCTCTGAAATCAAAATGTGGATAAGCATAAAACAACACTAAAATAAACACTACAATACAACTTGTTATTTGACACAAACAAGGTTGTTCATTTGTGTGTATACATATATATATATACAAGTATAATTAATACAACTGTTAATTTGATTAGAGCTTTGACACATATCTTTATTTATATATGTATAAGTATGACGACTTCCTCGGGCGATATCATATGGTATAGCTAATTAATCTGTGTCAAAACGTGTTGTGCCCAAATGAAAAGGTTGTAAACTCTGGGTTATCCCTGTGTGGTACGGTATTATAGTAATAACAAACAGCAACGTTCAACTCTTATTGCAAGTGCAATAAGAAGCTACAGGGACGTTAATCTACGTCGGTAATATTAACTTTATTTAATACAAGATTTACATCATACAGCCCATGTAGTATAATATTTTACAAATGATGAATTACAGCAAACATAATAATAATGCATTTTATTTATATAGCGCTTTTCTCAACTCAAAGACGCTTTACAGTATGAGGGAGGGTAGACAAACAAGGACAGGCAAACAAGTAAGTAAAAAATAAAAAGGCAGTCAAGAGGAAGTTGATTGAGAGGGGGGGGGGGCTTATGGGTAGACAGAGTTGAAAAGATGTGTTTTGAGGCGGGACTGAAAGACTGTGAGGAACTTGGGGGAGGGAATTCCAGAGCCTAGGAGCTGCCACTGAGAAGGCTCTGTCCCCAAAGCTGCAGAGTGTGAATGTGGGAATGGATAGGAGTCTGGCTGCGGTGGATCTGAGGGACCGTGGGGGTTGATAAGGAGTAAGAAGGTTTGTGAGATAAGGGGGGACCAGATGGTGGAGTGCTTTGTAGGTGAGGACCAGAATTTTGTAGTTGATGCGATGGGAGACAGGAAGCCAGTGAAGGTCTTTGAGGACTGGGGTGATGTGATGCCATGATTTTGTATGCGTGAGGAGACGTGCAGCTGCATTTTGAACCCGTTGGAGTCTGTTGAGGGATGTAGTGCTGATGCCATAAAGAAGTGAGTTGCAGTAGTCAAGGCGGGAGGAAATGAAGGCATGGATTAGTCGTTCGGCTGCGGGGCGGGTGAGAGAGGGTAGGATTTTTGCACTATTGCGGAGGTGGAAAAATGAGGTTTTGACTGTTTGGCGGATGTGAGGTTCGAGGGACAGGGTGGGGTCAAAGATTACGCCAAGGTTGCGTGCCTGATTGGAGGGGGAAACAATGGTGCCATCGATGGTGAGAGTTATATTAGTGACCTTGCTGAGGGCGGATTTGGAGCCGATTAGGAGGAGTTCTGTTTTGTTGCTGTTCAGTTTGAGGAGGTTATGTTGCATCCAAGTTTTCAGACAGGAATCGATGTGGGTAACAGTGGCGTTTTCTCCTGGAGGCCAAGGGAAGCCAGGCTTCCCCTGTTTTTTCGGAGTGTAGTTATAATTTTAATAAATAAATAAAAACACTTCGTTTAGTTTCGGAAATTCTTTGTTGTGTGTTGCTGCCGGCCCGTCTCTCCCCCATTCTCATTGAGTATTTTACAAAGAGTGAAACAGCGCCCCTCTAGATGTTATGGTGAAACAGTAGATTGCACTCTCTGCTGCGAGAGGAGGCCAGACTAAATTGGCTTCCCTTGGTGAAAAAATGGAGAGATTGACCAATCAGATGAGGCTCACGTGATGCCCCTGCCAACCTGTGATTAGTCAGGGCCATGCCAAGGGAAGCCAGAGGCGGCTGGCTTCCCTTGCCTCACAATCCAATCAAATCGCATCAACTTAGTGGTGCAGTGACGCGTCCTAAAACCCGGAAGGAAGCTGCGCTCGGGTTCCCTCGACAGAAAGCAATGGGATTTCTCCATAGGATTTTGGAAAATAGCTCGAAATAAGGTCAGTGGAAAACGAACCTGTTAGATAAATGCACGTTGTGTTCAGTCGCATATATAATATTCACATGTCTACCCTACTTTTATAATTTTCGAATCATAAATCGAATCGATAGAAGATAGATAGCGTCACTGCACCACTCTCACCGCCGTTAGAAAGTAGCAAGCAACTGAAGCAAGTGCAATTATGGAGGGTGAAGATTTGGAGTATTTACTCAACAATAATTGTACTAAACTTCCGCTACAGCAGCAACAACAAATACAATCTGATGACAGGCCGATGTCCAAACTGGAGCTGTGTACAGAGAGGAAAAAAGGAGCGAATCGGAAGTTACAATGCTCAATGCTCTCTTCCTGACTGGCTGTCGTGGTACGTATCACCCGGTGGTAGGAATTGAGCCCGGAGTACTGTTGCAGAGTGCTCTGTATGGTGTATTGTGTTGTGTTTACCATTAAAGTAGATTATTGTTTAACCCTTATCCTGGCTGTTTTGAGTTTTCCTTCTTTTAAAACAAACTCATATAGGATCGGCACGGAGCAGAGATATCTACTCCAACAACGCTTAGGGAGTAACAGTGTGTTGCTCAGGCATGCCGGGTAATCTGTGACGTTTCGCTCTCTCAAAAGTTGGGCCATTTTATCATCATGCGCTAATGAGCAACTCTCATAGGAATGAATGAGGCCCCGCCTCCCACGCTGTATCCAGTCCTTATTATACATCCATGATTGTAGCCTGCTAACGCTGCTCCATCCATAAAATAAAATAACCAGCCCCATTCTTCGTCCTGCCCCTCCCCGTGGGCCCTGACTCTGGTTCTTTAAACCTCCCGCTCCTGCCGGTCCCCCCATCTGCTGTAAAGGACAGCCTGCAACTGACCTCTCATCCTGTCTGACGGCTGCCAACAGCTCCACTTTCAGCGCCACTGGACTACAACCATAGCCAGCGCTGTGCTACTACGATGTTACGATACTCTGTCTCCCAACTTTTTAATCTCAATAACTTTTCTGCGCTTCCTTACAGTTACACTGTCGGTCAGGGTCAAAGGTCAGTTGGTCTCAGTCTTTTTGGCCATGTGTCGCGCTCTGCAGAGACTTTGATATTTCAGCATAGGCCAGTATCCTTTGTCTACAAAAATCTGTCATATGGAGCGCCATCATTAATTAATTCACGATTACAACTACAATTTTCCAGATATCTCTAACTTTTCATCGGAACAGCTGTTCCCCACATTCCCTGAAAAGTGTTAGCCTAAAAATGTCACTTCCTTATTGTAGTACTACTACTGCAGTTCATTAACACCTAATCTATATTAAAATGTCTAATAGATCTATTTCAGAAACTTGTGCATATAATTATTATCTTGAGTCAAAACATTATTGGGATCTGTAAAGCTCTGCTATGTATTTCATAACTCATATTCATTTATCTTCAACTCTGGTCCACTTAGAGAACAATGTTAACCTCCCTAACAGTGCGTGGAACCTTGGGTGTCCGAATATGTAACAATCACTCCTTCCTTTATCAAGGATTTAAAAACAGAAGTAATTTCATCACTGGTTTGTAGTTGAATTTAGGAATTATCACTTATGGTAGGTATGTGTTTACTTTTTAACATCTCTAAATGTCAGTTAATTACTAATTAAATGGATGTCCATTAGGAGGTGGTGACGCTAGTCTTCTAAACTCATAATCTGGTGCCGTGCGCTCCCTGTGAAGCTGCAAGTAAGATTTAAAAAACCACTGCAGGGTGGGTCAAGTGACCCCACATTCCTTCCAATTATATGTAATATGGCTTTTACAAAATCAAATGTGCTGTTTCTACTTTTACTCTATTTTAAACACTACATACTGGACTACAAACAACAGTTACTTCCCCCTAAAAAGTCCTCGTATAGTAATTTGTTAAGATGATGAAAAGATTAAAGAATATGGTTCTACTCTGTCCCCTTTTATCCCTCAGTGTGTTTTAGGATGATTTTCTCACTTCATTTGAATAGTTTCCTCTTTACTGCTATTTTTAATTTACCAATTGATTAATTCATGGGCAATACAACTTTTTATCTTTACTTATTTATCAAGTCAATTCAATTTCTTTAAATTTGTTTCTTTAAAATACATTAGTAGATACCTTGTGGAGTATTCACAATAACTAATCCTCTCTAGGATATGAAATCCATTCATCTTTAACAAGATACTATTTCCCTATTTATTTTTAGTTCATGATAACAATGGTATAAAAACCACACGTTTTACTCATAGCTAATTTCTATGTCAAGATTATCCTGTGTGACATAATAATCAGATGTCTTGTTTGCTAAACAAGAATAATAAACTTTAATCTTTTCAGTATTCCAGACCATCATTTAAACAAGCAGCCTCCCATCTAAACACTAAGCATATTGTTCTACACCACCCTCTGGAAAACTCCTGCACAGTTATGCTGTCAAATCATTGCATCATTTCTTCAGAGTCTGAACAGTCTGAGACAAGCCTGTCTCAAGATCTTGTCATAATGTGAACAGTCAGTGATGTGTTGTCTTCTGCAGCTGTAGTCAATTGGATCAATGAAACTCTTGTTTGGCACTGGGATGTCTTGAGGGGGAAGAAACCTCTGGATCAATGTGCTACCATCAGCAGACACATGTTGTCCTCTGCACAGTAGAAATCCCCAAACACTTGCAGTTCCTCTTCACACCACTGTTGCCTTGACAATGAGGCACAAGCAAAATGTCAAAACCTCCTCAGAGAAGCGTTCTTTGCACAGTTCTTCTGTTTCTGGAGTGAGCAACTTTTCACTTAACACACTGATTCAGATTACAACACAAAGGTGGCGCACAACTATCCAGTGCTGCTGTAATCACAGCAAATCAGCAACTGGGAAAAACTCAATTTAAATATCTCCCCCAAAGGTTTACAAAATAAAACGGCTGAGTGTCTATATGGTCAGGAATACTGAAACATGTGAATGTTAAAACAAACTAATGGTAGTAGTCTACCCAGATTCTTTACTTTATTAAACGTGGTAAAACTACATTGTAAAATCTCTTTTGTCTAGTTGGTGTCCTGCTTCTAAAATTCTAGTCAGGAAAATAAAATAAACTTTATCTTTAAAATCTTCTTTAATTTGAAACAAAAAAGGTCTTCATTCTCCACCATGATCCATTTCTTCATCAAAGTCCATAAAACTGATGATTTATCTTTAAAAACCAGGAGGAATGACAGTTCTCATAAAACACTATGCTTCCTTATTTCAGTTCTAAATCAAATGAGCAAAACAGGAAAACCCTCCTTAACCATCTTTTATCTACTTGCTTATTCTATTCTTTTTCTAATTGTTTATCTAAGTTGTGTTACAAGCATGGTTAGATTTGTAACAGAATACAAAACTAAGTGTATTTAGCGCTATATTTGAAAAACAAGTAATCTGATTACAGTTAATGAATATATTTTTGAACACTTAAAGGAATTATTGGTGGAAAAGTTTCCTCACAAAATGTAATCTTCATTACCAAAGCTAAAACCTAAAGAAATCATCACGGAACAGTTTTCTGTCCTTACCACTTAATTGTTTCAATAAAAACTAAAAAGCATTGTGAAAACTCCCACTCTTGAGAACATCTCAACACTTTATTCCATCTAAGCGCTAATGGTTATGACAGACACGCCCTATTAATCCAAAACGGTCTTTAATGGTATCAATTGTGAACTTTCTTAATATGAATTGTAAATGCAACGTATGTTCTCTTTAGAACACAGATAGGATAGTTGCAGCTGAAACTGGTTAACAGCAGCTTTCTGTCAACCTAGATAAGCATGTTGTTCTTATATCTAGTAATATATTTTATTTCATGTTTTTACTCATAAAACAATATGACATTTTCCAGAATAGTAGTTAACTTTATATAACTTTTACTCTTTCTAATCTTTTCAAACATCTTAATTCTCTTGTCTCTTTCTCTTTCCTCACTGTGCCCTGCAGCTGCCTGCTCCTGCACAAGCTTCTCTCATCAATCACCTCTTTGTCTTGGCTGTAGCAAACATTGTGCAGCACCTCTGCCATGCTTAACCATGAACAGATTCCTTCTGACTGACAAACTTATAAAAACCTCTTTTTACTTTCCCTCAACGTTACTGTATGTAATTAAGTTCCTTTGAAATATAATTAAGTACAATTCTCAGTTAATGACCATGAAATTCACAATGCAATGCAATGGTACCAATCAGTTCTCAAAACTTCTCATAAAAACTACAATGTGACGTAACTGTATCCTACAAAAACTATGCCAAAAACAACAAATTACAGTTTCTTATTTATTTCAATATATCTTACTACATCAAATCACACATTGATCCATTAATTTTCAATGTATTTCACTCCAACTTCAGATCACTCGTTGAGCTATTAATTTTTATTTTTAGGCATCAGAGAAAAGAGCAAGCATGTACACTGCTGCTCTCCCGGCTGATTGAAACAAAGGGTCTACTCTTCTACAGAATCAGAAAGAGGGGGGAGATTCTGTCACAGACAAATACTGACACCCCGGCTCCGGCTGGTGCTCTCAGCCTTTTCAAGAGAAGGGGGGCTTCTTTCAACAACTAACATGTAAACTATGGTATACCAAAACATTTAGCAACATAAAACAAGGCCTTTACGAATCAACAATGACAACCAACAGACAGAACAATCAACAAACAGATTTCCGAATGTCTCGTCGGCCCCTGCTCTGTCTTCTGCTATCATTTTATTGCGTAGGAAACGGAGATCTATGGAGGATTTTTTCGATCCGCCGTTTTAATCCCACTGCTAATCAATCTTTCTGCTTGAGCCCATTGGTCCCTAAGGGTCCATAAGGGTCCCTAAGGGTCCCTGGTACTGGGGCTCCTAACTCACGCTCTTCTTGTTCAAATTCTCCTCCCATTATGACTTCGCATTTCTTTATCTGACTAAGGTTGATTTATGTTCAATAATATATTCTTATTCATTCACAAGCACATCTATCCTCCACGCTGTCTGTTCAGCTTTTAAGATGCGATATTTCTTTCAACAGAATGGGCGTTAACCCCACAGAACAAGACAGTGAGAAATCCGTTAATTTCAATGGCTTTTGAAGTTCGCGTTTCTGCTCTTGGATTTTTTACATATAATTTCACCTCCAACTTCTATAAGCCTTGGATTTATTATTCAGATTGGTCACGGATGGGGACTCGATACCACCATTTGACCCCCCCAGCGAAGTATACCCTGCAGGGACTCGATACCTCCACTAGGCGTAGGGACTCCATACCCTTCCAGCCGCCAGAGACTCAATACCCTGACGCTGAAATACTTCGCTGCTTCACTTGTAGCTAACGAGTCAGCCATACGATTCTGAAAAATCTACGAAGCTTTTAACCGTTGCTTTATTTATTTTATAACTTTACCTACCTATGCTAAACTATGCATTGCATTCTTTACCGTAAATGACACTTGGAAATATCTTTGACAACTCTAACATTTAGCTTAGCCAATTTACAGACCTTCGATAGAAACAGGCGTCCGTTTTACCTTTCAGTTTTAGGATCCTTAGTTGTCAGAGATGATTCCAGGCATCTCCCTCCGTCCGCTGGCTGCTAGTGTTTTCCTCTAAAAAACCCTACCCATGACGTCACCACGTCGGCACGTCCTCACGTCACCACGTCATGACGTCATCACGTCGGGGTTTCACCAAATTGTTGGAGTAGATATCTCTGCTCCGCGCCGATCCTATATGAGTTTGTTTTAAAAGAAGGAAAACTCAAAACAGCCAGGATAAGGGTTAAACAATAATCTGCTTTAATGGTAAACACAACACAATACACCATACAGAGCACTCTGCAACAGTACTCCAGGCTCAATTCCTACCACCGGGTGATACGTACCACGACAGCCAGTCAGGAAGAGAGCATTGAGCATAAGAATGTTACAGTATTTATACAAATAAGCGGGGAGGAGTTTTGGCCGGTTTGCCTAGGCAATAGGGCTGTGCATCTTCACTAGTCTCACGATTCGATTCCATTATCCTGTCAACGATTCGATTCGATATCCCGATGCATCCCGATGCATCACGATTCATACCAATGCGTTGCATCCTCAATTTTCTATATTACTGCACATGGCTTATTTTTCATCAATGCATACATTCAGTAAATACATATGAACTCTCTTTTTATTATTTAGAAAGTGCTTCAGAAATCAATAACATAAATGTCTTGACATTCATTTATAAACCAAAATAAATGAATTGTATAGGTCTAGCCTCCCTATATCTGTGTGTGAAGTTGTTTCATCCTCAAAAACAAAAAACTAATGCTTCTGCAGTCTAGCTGCAGCTTCTAGCTACAGTCTTCTGTTAAAAAAAGGACACTGAATGTCCTGAATGTGGCATCACACACACCCACACACACACACACACACACAGGACTCGAGTCTGAACACAGCAGACAACAGGAGTATTTACAACAGCATATAACAACTAAAATACTGCATGTGGGTGCACACTTACATTCTCTGTCTTACTGTTACATAAATCCCATGAATGTATGAGACTAAGTTAGCTTCATTATATCTCAGTGATTAAGTGAATAATAAAGTTTCTATCGGGTCACTATCAGCCTGTCACTCATTATTTTCAGGGCGGGGTTTGGAGGAACGGAGAGGAGACGGTGATCGCGGAAGCTTTTTTCCTCCTGCCTTCACAAACTTTACACACGTATATATTGTCTGAAAATTGCTAGAGGACATTCATACTCTGCAATCCAAGACTTAATTAAATCCACCAAAAACCTGACATGATTGTAACGCGATTATTTTTGAAAAACATAAATCTCTGTGCCGCAGCGACACGGAGTGATTCAGAGCGGGTCCTTCTGCTGTTGGTTCTGGACTGGTGGTGTTGTGTTGGTGGATAAAGTAGACTGCTCCGTGTTTGGTGTTGCTGTGCCGCTGTGCCGCTGTCACGTCTGTTCCCTGATCTCTGTGTCACTGACCGATTTGATATTAAAGTGAAAGAAAAAAAAAACGTTATAGTAAAGCCGCGGCCGGAAAATCAGGAAGCAACGTTACTACGCTATAACCGATTATCTTCCGTCACTGCATCAATACCGAATCGTCCACGTCCGCATCGCAATGCATCGTAGAAACGATTATTTTCAACACCCCTACTAGGCAATGAGTCAGCAGTTTGTTGATTCCATCTCCTTACAGTGTGTGTGTGTGTGTGTGTGTGTGTGTGTGTGTGTGTGTGTGTGTGTGTGTGTGTGTGTGTGTGTGTGTGTGTGTGTGTCTACTCTTAGGCAGTCCCACAGTCATGCTTTGGAGTCATATAATTTCACAGACAGAGGACTCTTTAACAGAACGCACACACATTCCCCCTAAAACATCTTTAACACACACATCTGTTTAAACCAATTATTCCAAAATGTGGTGGCAATTTAGTTCTTATAACATGAAAAAACAGATAGAAATCAATAAAACACAAACACCGGTATTGCTCAGCATAATGAACACACACATCTCATCCTGCAGTCCCTCGTGAATGTCACATGTCTTTCTCTAAGAAAGCCATATTTGTTGGGGTTTACCAGTCATCATCTCATGACCTCTTCAGGACCAGCTAACCAACAAAGCTTAACTGTTCCTATACCCTAAGGCCATCTCTGAATTTCCCTTCCACTCCGAAGTCAGCTCACCCAGAATCAGAAGGACCATTGTCTCTCTAATTGGGTGTGACCCACTGTCTCCTGCTCTTTAGGAGTCTTGAAATGAACGCACATACATTTCTCTCATTAATTTCAGCTTCAAGATTATACAGAAAACATTTTACAGACAATCTACTGAGTTCTGCCCTTGAAAGCCCAAAATGACTCTAAAACACTTATCAATGGGTAATTATTTTACTTAAAGCAGATCACAGATTGCCCTGTATCCTTACCTATTCACAAAATAGCCAAAAAACCACCTCCTGATTATTAACAAGTCAAGTGGAAGAAAAGACCATTTGCGCTAAATGTACTTCTACTAAAAATGGGACTTCATTATAGGAACATCAATATAAAAACCTCTCTATATTTAAGAGGAAAAATTGACTTGTCCATCCAAGTTTTAATACACATATATTAGATGACATTAAAAATGAATATACCAGAAATATGCTGTATCAAACTTTCTGTATAATACTTTACATCAATTCCCACAGCGTCCAGGAGCGACGTTTGGTCAGTGTCCGTGGCGTCCAGTTGTGACGCTCCTAGGCTCCTTCAGCGTCATAAAGGGACGCAAATAGCTTTCAACTGATTGCAATGTATTCCCATCTGCGGCGGGATTTGACGCTCATGGAAGCACGGCATTCGTTTGTGTCGGCTGCCCTTAAAGGCAATGTGCGCGTCCATTCTCATTGGATAACGGAGAATTGTACACCCGGAAGTAAGTATTCCCCTTACTGTCGATTGATTTTACAGCGATATCTGCACTACTCATCGACTAAAAAACACCAGATTATCCTTGTTAATTACACAACATTGATTGGTTTAAATTGTGTGCAATGCTTTTGTATTTTTCCCCTTCGATTCGGAGAAACAAATATTTTTTCGGAGTAAAGGATGCCAGCTATCGTTTGGACTACACCAAGTGCTCTGTTTGACAAACCCTGTGATAGTCCTCAAGCTCTGTGATTGGAGAGTGTGCTCCGAGGGTTACGCCGAGCCTCGAACAGCACTTGAAATGGGATGGAACCACGGCAGACTGTCCAAAACTGGATTTGAACAGGTCCACCGCGTCCCCCACTCCCCCACCCCGTCACCCAGAACTACACATGCTGGCTATTCTGTTTCGCAACATGTTCTCTATCTATAGGTGCATTCACACCGCAGTACTTTTCCCACAAAGGTTCATGCGAACTTAGTTCATGCAAACTCTTTAGTTCGCATGAACTAAGTACAGATCGCGTTCACACCGGAAAAAGTCCCTGGGGGTGGATTAGGCAAATGAAGCCGCTGACTTCACTTCTTCTTCTTCTGCTTTGGGTTTACTGGCAGGCTACAAACAACTTCACGGCGGATACTGCCGCCCAAAGTCCCCGGCCGGAAGTCCCCGGAGTTGTAAGAGGACTTCAGTAGAAGTTGCTGGGACTCCCAGCAGCTTCTACTGAAGCCTTCCGAGTAAATCGCCAGAACGCCGACACCTCCTCATCTCCACCGCTCCCATGTTTTATTTTGTGTTGCCATAAGTTAGTCTCTCTGCGTTTCTGCGCTGGGCTAATGCTAATGCTAATAATGCTAATGCGAGGATAATAAAATGGCGGCTTCACAAAAACTTTTTGGAAGTTTTACGGGGGCGTGGTTTGCAATCCGCCCAGCCAATCAGAAATATAGCTCTTTTCTCACTTTTTGTGAGAAAAGAGCTATATTTAGTACCGGCTCTTTTTGGTGTGAACGCGATAAAAGAGTTCACTGAACTAAGTTCGCATGAACCTTTGTGGGAAAAGTACCGCAGTGTGAATGCGCCTATTGGCACATCTGGGAGTTGTAGTTTTAAAAGACGTTTTCGTATTTCCCATAATAAGAAGTTGCCAGTATTAAACTGTGTACATCCCTGGAGGTTTAGGGGATAGGAAACACTCAAATGTAAAACATATAATTAACAAATGGGTGAAAATTGCTTGTGCCCATAACGGGCAGCATTAATATATATACACACATGCCAGCTAAGGTCAGAAGAGCTTTATTTAACAGCTGGTCTTATGTTTGTGACCCCTCCTGTTGTTAATTGATAACATTACATTACATTAATTGATAAGCCTGAAACATGCACTTGTCAAGGTTCAGAGGCAAATATGGCAGTAGCCATCGATCAGCTTAAGATAAGATATACTTTATTGATCCCAAGTTGGAACATTTGCATTACATTACATTACATTACATTGCATTTAGCAGACGCTTTTGTCCAAAGCGACTTACAATAAGTACATACGACCAGGAAGACACAGCCCAGAAGAAAAACAGAATCATATAAGTACAACAGGTATCATAGAGCCACACATTTCAAGTGCTACTCAGCTGGCTATAGATAGGCCAGTCCTATGTTAGTATATAAATGCTTTGTCAGCTGGCTATAGATAAGCCAGTCCTATGTTAGTATATAAGTGCTTTGATAGTAATTCTATCGCTCGAAGTGGAATCTAAAGAGATGAGTTTTCAGTCTGCGCCGGAAGATGTGCAGGCTTTCTGCCGTCCTGATGTCAATGGGGAGCTCATTCCACCATCTTGGAGCCAGGATAGCAAACCCACGTGTTTTTGCTGATGGGAACTTGGGTTTGCGTTACATCAGCATGTGTACAGTTGTAAATATGCAGTGGTGTTTATTTGTAAATCATTTAGTATAATCACACAAATTCTGTGTTTTATATTTAACAATTCTGTCTTCTTTATTTATTGATTGTTCAATACCTGACAAGGCCGGAGATGAAATATCTACATACATCTTATAAGAGTATAATACATTATAATATCAGTTAAAATAAGTGCTTAATAGTAATTATATACAGTCTTTAATTAACTATTAGTAGAGACTAATGAGTGATGAATATACTTTATAGGGATCCTATTAATATCTAATAATACAAATAATGAAATTCAATAACATACTTTAACCACTAGGTGTCCCTTTATATCAGCTGTGCACCTTTATGGTGTAAATACAGCCTATCTACCAATTGGATCAAATATAAAAGTCAGCCGAATTAGTGTTGATACTGCAAGGAGACGTATTGTGTGAAAAGAAATGTAAGATGTTGTTTAATGACTGATATATTTATGATCCACGTCACGTTTTCAGTTCCTCATGTTTGTCTAGAAGTCTTCTCATCAGGGCTCTATAAATACAGAACTATAGACATGCAGATATGTAATATTTAATGCAGCCGAACCGTGTATTACAATGCCGTTATGTGATGACTTTCAAAGAGAAAAGCAAGCACACTCGGAATAAAGTATTATTTTATTATTTTAAAATGTTTTCGGTCTGTTTCCGGTATTTGTTAATGACGATGTGCTGTGAGATGTGAGACTAGAATTGCACAGGGGAAAATAACGTATCTTTAGATGCGGATTTTGTTAAACTAATATGTTTGCGCTGTGGACCAACACTATACATTGACGGGGAAGGGGGTAGCAATAAAGATAACACCATTAAACAGTTACACAACATAACAGAAATAATATCGATAGCAGCGTCCCTAGCAACCACCTTGGTAACAATGAAAACGTTCTATGGACGTAATTTCCTGAAGTAATCTTCGTAATAACTAGCAAACTAAAGATCATGTACATCCACTGCACACATAACAACTCATATTTCTCTCATCAAATGACATCAAAACGCATTTTAATGGCCAAACTAAAATAGGCATTTTCCACCGAGAATAAAACGAAGTTCGGCCATGTTTTTTTTTTCTGCTGGGAGAAATTTGAAGATCACGTGACATAGCCAGCCATTGGAATGAATGGTGAAAAAAAACGGGGTTTGTCAAACAGAGCACATGGTGTAGTCCAAACGATAGCTGGGGATTCTGGGTAGTGTAGTGTCTTCTGCCATCCTTTACTCCGAAAAAATATTTGTTTCTCCGAATCGAAGGGGAAAAATACAAAACATTGCACACAATTTAAACCAATCAATGTTGTGTAATTAACAAGGATAATCTGGTGTTTTTTAGTCGATGAGTAGTGCAGATATCACTGTAAAATCAATCGACAGTAAGGGGAATACATACTTCCGGGTGTACAATTCTCCGTTATCCAATGAGAATGGACGCTCACATTGCCTTTAAGGGCAGCCGACACAAACGAATGCCGTGCTTCCATGAGCGTCAAATCCCGCCGCAGATGGGAATACATTGCAATCAGTTGAAAGCTATTTGCGTCCCTTTATGACGCTGAAGGAGCCTAGGAGCGTCACAACTGGACGCCACGGACACTGACCAAACGTCGCTCCTGGACACTTCGGGAGTGAGAGTGTGTTGGCCTGAGAAGTACCCGTACTTGCGCTCATAGTGCATGCGCAACTTTAACCAAAATGCTCATTCACATCAAGCACGTCAATTTGCGTACACGTAACAGCACCGCACGTTCATGACAGCATGGTAACGATTTGTTATTATGATGGATTTGATATTAACGAGGCGGCAGTTAGCGGCTAGTTAGTAATTATGCTAATGTGAACATCAATCGTTATGTACTTATTTTACGCTGTAACTAGTGATATCCAAGCAACAGAGCTTCATTTAGCATGAAAGAATGATTGCACTATATATATATATATATATATATATATATATATATTATATATATATATATATATATATATATATATATATATATAAAATATATATACTTATAATAAGTAATATTAACTTTATTTAATACAACATTTACGGTACAAGATTTAATCATACAGCCCATGTAGTATGATAATGAATTACAGCAAACATGTGCAATATATCCATTATTACAGCTCCGTGGGATGGCAGTAAGACGATATGGGTCCATTCTTATTGTGCATCCATGGGTAAAGATAAACGCAACTCACATTGGTTTTTCAAACAGCATCTCTGTAAACTACGTGTATTCACTGAATTTCACTCTCTGCCTTTAACGGCTCGTTGTAGCTCCAATAGCTCCAGCCCCCACCTTCCCTGTGAGCACAGAGTGCTCTGATTGGTCGGGACACGTAACATGAACGTGCCAGGCGGCGCGGTCCTGTGGGTTAGATGCGCGTTCATAATGCAGAGGGAAATAACTCTCAGAATAACGTTATTAGCACATTATTACAACTTGAGGAACGAATGTTTTTAGTAAGGGCTATACAAGTGTTCATACTGGGTAGTTTATTTAGTTTAAAAAAAAGTATCCAATGATTTACAGACCACTCTTTCCCCAAGTCAATGGGAAAAAGTGTTTCCGGGCCTGGCAACCAAACGGAAGTGTAGTACCACCGTTTGGCCAGCACGAATAATTTCATCTGAGTCCGGCGCACTTCCTGGGGGCTTGGCTACAATGGCAGGTGTAGCAGGGTAGAAAACCAAAGCGTCCGTCAAAAATGGCAATCGGGTGTAACAAATATGTCCAGATCAGAACATAAAAGCCACAGAATAGTTAGAAAACTATAGCAGTAGAAAGTGGTCAGAAACTCTTAGATTAACACAAAGAAAGACGAGATTTTCGGACAGAGAAGCGGCGAACAGTCAGCGCCAGCGTCCTCTCACGCCGTGAAAAATGATATGAGCATGATATGAACATGTGCAATATATCCATTATTACAGATCCGTGGGATGGCAGTAAGGCGATATGGTCCGTTGTTATTGTACATCCATGGGTAAAGAGAAACTCATGTAGTGCTGAACACGTCACATGAACGTGTTGGGCGGCGCGGTCCCGTGGGTTAGATGCGCGTTCATAATGCAGAGGGAAATAACTCTCAGAATAACGTTATTAGCACATTTTTACAACTTGAGGAACGAATGTTTTTAATAAGGGCCTGGGCTCGACATTAAGGACTGCCCGATGGCCCGGGGCCATCTAGTATTTAGCTCGGGCAATGAAGCCTCACTTGCTGGTTGCCCGATCAGGCAATCTATTATGCCAGTATAATGCAGCTCGCGGATCCAGTAATGAGTGACCCGACAGTAAAACTAAACATATCTATAACTAGTTTAGGTAGTTTGAGAGGTAATTAAAATAGCTACGTGTGATATTCTAACCTGAAGTGTGTGTTTTGTCCGCTCACCGCTGCATGTGATCATGCAGAGCTGCGTGTCGACTCGTCAGCAGCAGCTGATCTCTCTCTCCCGTTAGATTAGACTTCACTCGCGTTTATGTCCATATCGATCAGATCTAGCTAGTTCTAGCTAATGATATGACTACCTACTTATTAAAAGACACCTAAACAATAAGTGTCGCTATGCAACTGGGTGAGGCCACAAAGTATAGCGCAGCATTATGCATTTGTTTACATGCCCACCGGAACCCGGAGGCATTACCAACAGATCAACGCACAATCAACCCATACAGGACATCTCTTTCTCCACATTAAGTGTTAGACATTAGAATTGACTATTCTTGTCTGTCACATAAGTGGCGCAACTGAAGCGGTATTGCGCTAAAGGGAAATGATTTTGACCGAAGAGATTTAGATTTTGCCGGCTAACGGGAACTCTGACGTCTCCATTTTGTGTGCATCGCGGATGCGCTCGGCTCCTCTCGACTGCTGCTCGGGTCTGCTTGGTCAGCTTCCGGATGAGGAGGCATTTGTTCGACCAATTTACAGTAAATAACATTACAAACATTTTTAACAGGGGCCATAATAGTGTAAATAATGTTTGTTTTGGCAGTTACAACTGAATGTAATGTTTTCTACTTTTTTACATCTGGGAAGGCATTTGCCTTCATCAGATGGAAAGTGTCTTGACCAACAACTTAAGTATTTCTTATAGCTATGCATTCAAGCGAGCAAACACAAACAAGAACAAACAAACAAGTGAAATGAAGAATAGAATTGAAATTGTACAATAAAATATTGTGGTGGTTCATCTTATAATTCAGTCTAGAGAATGCACCAGACAGCATCTACAGTAAGACATGCAAACATCTACATTTTCTAGGGGGAGGCGCCCCAAACCCTTCGTGCCATTTCGTCTGCGCGCATTATTCAGGGATCTCTATTGGGCTCGGGGCCATCTGTAAATTAGCTTAGATGGCCCACAGGGCCAACTCCCAAAATCCTTAATGTCATGCACTGAGGGCTATACAAGTGGGTAGTTTATTTAGTTTGAAAAAAATTATCCAACGATTTACAGACCACTCTTTCCCAATGTAAGTCAATGGGAAAAAGTGTTTCCGGGCCTGGCAACCTAAAGGAAGTGTAGTACCGTTTGGCCACCACGAATATTTTCATCTGAGTCCGGTGCACTTCCTGGGAGCTTGGCTGAGCCTTTGCATGTCTTTGAGTATTTTGTTGTCCTTTTATAATGGCAATAAGGTTATTTTTGTACATCTGTGCATGGTGCATACATGGAAAAGAATGATATGCTAGCAGGGGTGATTAGAGCAATTGTGATACATACGAGATGCAGGGGTTTTATTTTGAAAGAGTTAAAAGTATTTGAAATTGCAGGGGTAAAATGACCCCTTGGCTGTTCTTGTAAAAACCTTTTATTGAGATGTTTGGTACCAATTAACTGTATTTATATCCGTCGAACCAGACATTATGCTTACTGTTCTCCCTTTTAGAATTGTACAGAAATACTGTAACACATATCAAGAGAAGTTTCTCAGTGGGAGAATAACAATTTTTCTGATTTTGTTATGATTTTTTGGGGGGCAGAAGTAGTTACACACCATGTCTAAATAAAGTAAAAAATAGTCACTGGAGAAAAACAATTCATCCAAATAGTCATGACCTCAGGTCTCTGGAACACAAGCCTCTCATTTTCTCTTTCAGAGTTTATTGTAGCAGCCAGAAGCCACAGAAACTAGATTCTCCTTCACAAAGACTCCATTGTGCTTTGTGATTTCAAATGTCATCATATTTCAGCTTGTAACTACTGGTTGTGTCTGTACAGAGAAAATGATAGAGCGGAGCAGAGTGACACGTCAGTCTGAGTTCAGTAAAAAGCCTGCAGCTGCTCCATTTAAGAGGATCTGGTTTATATTTCTCCCTTCCGACATTGTATCTTCAGCAGGCTTACATGTCTTAAAAAGAAAAGGAAACAAACAAGACAAAGCTGAACAACATCCAACAATAACCCTTGCCTATTTGCCCACACAGCCACTGTAACATGACAGCAGTCCACAGGGAAGTACAATGTGTAGTATTGTGTTCATCAGCTGTGTGCGGGGCGCTCCTGTTACACCTGTAAGCCGTGAATCAGAAACATAAGAACGTTAACACTGCGTTACCCTGAGCCTAGCTTTAAAGATACAGAGACAAAAACTCAATGAAAACAAGTTATTTACCTTTATTGCAGAGAGTTCAATGCGAAGATCGATCTTCAACATCAAAGACCAGTGGAAAGGGTATTCAGAGTATTTACTTGGGTAAAAGTACTAATACCGCGAGTAAGGGAGTAAAAGTACTCGTTGCAGAAAAAACTAAATCTCGTAAAAATATTTTAAAGCAAAAGCAGCTACTTAATAAATACATTACGTAATTTTCTCTTAACCCACTAATGGTTTGAGTTACTTAAATATAATGTTGGATGGTTTAATCTGCACCAAATAATCATATTTAAAATGTTTTTCCTAAGTATTGGGTGTCAAAATCTGAATTTATAAAGTACCTAGTAAATACATCTGTAAAATAAATGTTGATTAAAAATTGGCTTCCAAAATGTGGTAGAGTAGAAGTACAAAGTAGTATTAAATGAAATTTCTTGGGTAAAGTCAAAGTAACTCAAATGTGTGCTTAAGTACAGTACTTGTGTAAATGTACTTAGTTACTTTCCACCACTTTCAAAAAATAGAAACAATTGTAGAAAACCCTTACTAACACTTAAATAGTTACAATACAACATGTATTATTCTATGCTAAGTTAACCAGTTGATGACCAAACCTTCATACTTACTCACAGATTAGACAATCCGTCATCAAACCCTTTACAAAAGGATGTTGTTATTTTTAAAGAGAAACCCCCTCTGGAGGGAACACAGGGATTTTAGCCTTTGCAGACCACAACAAACTATAGAACACACTACAGAAAAGAGAAAACCCCAAAAAGATAATGGGGCTTCTTTCAAGTATTTCTTCTGAAACTCTTCTTCAAATCCCCCTATTGCCAGACAGAGTACCAAGGGCATGATCTCAGTCTCCTCAATGATACTGAACACCAGTAGCCATATCAAGGAGCAACTCCTATGCAGAACATGAACCGAACAATCTAATGATGTAAAGTAACATTACTGTGTAAAACCAAGAGACACATTTTGCTATTCTGGATATTATAGTAATTCAACCACACCTTATTATCAATTATTCATCAACTACAAAACAAGTGCATTTAACTGAATAAAAACCAGGCCTGCCAGTTTGATCCAATCAAAAAAAGAGAGAGAAAGAAAGAAACATCAGAAGTTAGGGCTGATACTCTAATCCAGAGGTGCCCAGTACGTCGACGCTGGGGCAATGCTTGTAGATCGCGAGTCATTCATAAAAAAAAATATCCATCTCCGTTAAAATAGACAAAAATGGTTTTGATCCCTCCTCCCTTGGCCTCCCTGCCACTTAATTCAGGAGTTTACTTGTGTTACGGTTGCTATTTGTCTGCTCATTAGTCTGCCTGTGAGTGTTTTCAGCTGTGTGGGTGATTATGTAAATGAGTTGTGTGGTTGCTCCAACAACATTGGCTGCACATCCCCTGGTCCGACTCTGAAGACAGTGTTTGGATTGACGACGTCCAATCGCAGCGCACAGCCGGCGCACACCAGCTGGGGAGGAGTACAAAGGCCGTGGACTATCACCACTCTGGAGGCTCTGTTGAGGAACAGACGCCTCACGCTACTTGCTCTTAGAGAATTCTGTTAACTGTGGTAAAACTTGTGTGTAGTGTGTAGAGTAGCTTAGTTAGTGTTTAGAGTATAGCTTCTGATTTTGTGACTGTTGCCTTTAGTTTAGCTGTGTTGTGTATAGATTATTTGGTTAGTTAAAGTGAGGTTTTGTTTCGTTCTTTATTTAGTATATTAGTATTTATTTTCCCTGTATGCCTGTAGACTCCTTTTGAGTCCTCCTTTTGTTTGGTTATCAACCGGTGCCCTTTTGGCCTTTTTGTTTGCTCCATTTTGTTTACCGCTGCTATTGAAAATAAACCACTTATAATTATACCAATACCATTCTGGTTGTGTTTCTTCCCTTTAGTTCCCCTAGCCTAATAGGGAACGTAACAACTTGATTGACAGAAAAAGCGACCTGTCGCTTTCCAGTCTGTTAACCCAGAATGCAAAGCGATATAAAATCAGTCAAGTGCCGGTGTAATAGTCCTTTATACTATATAGTTGACCGCAGGTCAGGGAGAGTAATAAGGTATCCTTGGACCTTTGCATGAAGTATCTTTATTCCTTAACAGGTCTACAGCCATGATACATCGATGCGTCCTCGATGCGGGCTTGCATACACCGTATCACTTCGCAGCCGCACCCCATCAGTAACGTCCTGATGGTATATGTGCGTGGCACTATATACTACATCCTCCTTTCTTACAATGAAAGTTGCATATAACATTTGCTGTAGTAAACATTCTATAACGGTCTCAATATTAACATTGTTCACTTGTTAACATGCGAATATATGAAATAATATTTTGTATGAACATTAACATGTCAACTTAGAATCAGTGTATATCACTCCAACATCCTCATATAAACATGAATCCTGTATATAAACAACACACCTTACTCTTCTCTTTTTCATTTATTTTCTTTTTAGCAAATAGAGTAAGGATTTTAACATATAAACTCTGTCTTAGCACAACCTTTAGCCTGAGCTAATTAGGAAATCTTTGTATCTCTCAGGTGGTCGAATAAGTCGGCCACATCTGGTTCTTCTTGTGCTCTGCGGTGATGACATTTCACATTTAACAGTCTCTGATGTGTCTGCATCTGGCGTGCATAGTTGATTGTCTTCAGGTAAGTCAGGTTCTGGGTCCATTTGGGCGTTGTGTGGTGTTTTCCTCAGATGTCTCCTGTTGCGCCTGTAGTGCTGACCTGAAGATGTGACAACATCATAGGAACGTGGCTCACCTCTCTGTGCAGTGACCAAAGCTGGACGCCAACCCTGTTCAGTTTCCATGTGAACAGTACTTCCTGGTTGCAGCTCAGGAAGCGGCCTCGTTCCTCTGTCATAATACTGCTGCTGCCTCCTTTGTAGATTCTCGAGAGTCGAGTGAACATCCTTAGGCACAGCAGGCTGAAGCACCACGGTGGAGCTCGGTAAGGTGCTCCCTAGCACTCTCCCCATGAGCATTTGTGCGGGTGAGTATTGCATGCCTGTTACAGGTGTGTTTCTCAGGATGAGCAGGGCAAGATGAGGGTCTGTGTTCGTTAGTTGTGCTTTTTTAAGAACATGTTTAACAGTTTGTACAGTCCTTTCAGCCAGACCATTGGACTGTGCATAGCCTGGGCTGGAATGAGTGAGTTTTATGCCCCATGATTCTGCAAAGTTCCTCATTTCTTGACTCGCGAATGGGACATGGTCACACACTATCTCTTTTGGTATTCCTATCCTGGAGAAGACTGATTTCATTTTCTTAATGACAGTATGTGATGTCTTGTCATTAATGTTAAGCACCTCAGGATATTTTGACAGGTAGTCGACCATCAATAGGAATGATTGTCCTTTTATTTCAAAGATGTCAGCCCCTATTTTGAGCCAAGGAAGCTCAGGAATGTCGTGTGAGATCAGAGGCTCCCTCTGGTTTCTGGGCTGGAACTGCTGACATGTCCCACAATTCTCGACCATTTGTTCTATCTCTCTTGACATACCTGGCCAGTACCAGTGCCTTCTGGCAAGTGCTTTTGTCCGCTGCATTCCTTGATGAGCCACATGTAATGTTTGCAGCATGTCACTTCTCATCGAGCTCGGGAGGATTATCCTGTCACCTGCAAACATTATCTCATCTATTACTGACAGAGTATGTCTGATAGGCCAGTATTGAACCAGTTTAGTGTGTACTTATTTTCTGTGTCGTGGCCAGCCCTGTCTGTGTGTTTCCTGCAGCAGCTGTAGTATTTCATCATTAGCTGTTCCACTTTTGAGCTTTTGCAGCATCTCAGTGCTCAAAGCATCTGTTGGCTCCAGAGCATAGACAACTTTCTCATCTGTGATGTCATCAACTGTTGAATGTTCATCATGTGTGACAGCTCGTGAGAGTGTGTCTGCAATCAGTAGGTCTTTACCTGGTGTGTAGATGACAATCAAGTCATATCGCTGCAGCTGGAGGAGCATCCGTTGGAGTCTGGAAGGAGCTGCTCCAAGCGGCTTTCTCAGAATGCTTTCCAGAGGTTTGTGGTCTGACTGCACATCCACTTTCAATCCGTACACGTACTGATGGAACCTCTTAACAGAGAAGACAATTGCTAACAGTTCCTTTTCTATTTGAGCATAGTTCTTTTCTGTTTGTGTTAGTGCTCTTGATGCATAGGCTATTGGGTGGCCCTCGTGCATTAGACATGCTCCCAAACCATCTTTGGAAGCATCTGCCTGTATGATGAGCTGTTTCTTTGGGTCAAAATAACTGAGTACAGGAGCTGTAATGAGAGCATCTTTCAGTTTTTTGACTGCTTCATCATGTTCATGCTGCCACAGCCACACACTGTCTTTTCTCAACAACTGTCTCAGTGGTGCTGATATGGTGGCCTCACCTGGGATGTACTGAGCTAGGTATTTCACCATGTCCCTGAAGTGACAGTATGGCCCATGTAGTTGACACTGCTCACCTTGTACTGTATCTTGTCTTTGTTGAACTTCACATTAGCCTCCTTTGCTCTGGCTATCACTTTCTGTGATCTCATTGTGTTCTTTCTCTGACGATGCAGCAATTATCATGTCATCTGCAATGATGTGGATCCCTTGGATATCTCCAAATGTCTCACAGTTGCGTTGCTGGAAAACCTCACTTGCTGACTTGATCCCAAATGGAAGACGTTTAAAGCGGTATCTCCCCCATGGTGTGTTAAATGTGCACAGTAGGGATGACTCTTTATCTAGCTTTATTTGCCAATATCCATCTTTTTCATCCAGCACTGTGAAAAGTTTCTTACCAGCTAGTTTGCACAGAACTTCATCGGTCGTTGGAATGGAGTAGTGCTGCCGGAGTATAGCTTTGTTTAAGTCACTGGGATCCAAGCAAACCCGTAACTTTTTTCTGTCTTTCTTTTCTGTGATCACCAGGCTATTAACCCATGGTGTAGGCTCCGTTACCTGTACAATAACATCAGCTTGTAACAAGTCATCGAGAGTGTCTCTCAGTCTGTCCATTACTGCCAGTGGTATTTTCCTACAGCCATGTATGACAGGTGTGGCCTTGGAGTCAGTGTGGATGTGATATTGTCCCGCAAACTCACCTAAACCCTGAAAGACAGTTGGGTGCTGAGCTATGAGCTCCTCTTTTGTTGTGGGATGTTTCACTTCTATTGAGTCAATGTCCCCTCTTTTCACCAGGCGCAGTTCTTCACATGCCTCGTTTACTAATATGGGAATGGAAGAGTGCCTGGAAACATACAATGTCAGACTTGCCTGTGTTTTGGGAGTGGAGCATTTGAGTGTTACCACCCCTTCCGGCTACAATCTAATCTCATCCCTCCATATGCCACCAGTACTGTCTTTGTAGGCTGTAGTTTGAGGTGTGTTCTTCTTTCACGTCTGGCTTTTCGGGTCATCGCTGTGAATACTTTCAGTGGCAGGACGTTGGCCTCTGCTCCTGTGTCCAACTTAAACTTCACACACATGCAGTCAACATTTAAATTAGAATGCCACGACTTGTCAGCTTTAGACTTTAGCTGATCAATGTTCACTGTCCCAACATATAGGGTGTCTATTTCCGGAGAAACATTATGTACTGTCTTGTGATGTTGGGCTTTAGCTGACCTACACATTTTTGCATAGTGATTCTGTTTTCCACAATTATGGCAGGATACTCCGTATGCTGGACACTGTCTTGGCTGGTGTGATTTACCACATTGTTTGCATGTTTCATGTCTTTGCCCCATGTCTTGTGTTCGTTGTATAGGCGGTGTGCGTGTCTTTTGTCCATGTCGACTATTCTTGTGCACTGCAAGTACAGACATCTCCTGGGCTGCTGCATTCATAGCTAGCATTTGAACGTTGGCCGTCTCAGCAGCTCTACAGGTGTCTATGGCCCTTTCTAATGTGAGATTAGGTTCTCTTAAAAGTCTCTCTTTCAGTCTCTGGTCATTCATACTAAACACAATCTTGTCTCTGATCATGTCATTTTCTGTGGTATAAAATTCACAATCCTTGCTCTTTTGCTTAAGCTCTGTCACATATTTCTCAATCGTGGTGTTACCTGACATAGGATGTGCCCAAAACTGATGTCTCTCAAACACTGTGTTCTTCTTAGGCAGACAATAGGCTCTGAATGCTGCTAGAATATCATTAACAGTCTGTTCATCTTCTTCTTCACCTTCAACATGTGCGATGTCTAGCGTGTTGTAAACTTCAAGAGCCTCCTCTCCTAGTACATGCAGCAGTATGGCCACTTTAATCTTCCTGTCCTTACCGTCTGCACCACTCACGGTCATGTAGATTTGGAAGCGTTGTTTCCATCGTCGCCAGTTTTCTCCCAAGTTGCCAGTGAGTACCAGTGGAGATGGTAATTCGAATCGATCCATCGCTCTTTTTTCTTTCTTCCAAAAAAATTGCGACTCCCGCTCTCTGGGGACCGCACCTGTTAGCTAGGCTTTAGGCTAACAAAACTTTCATCTGTTTACCTCCGGCAAAGTGACGAACTGGACCGACTTCTGACACCATGTAATAGTCCTTTATACTATATAGTTGGCCGCAGGTCATGGAGAGTAATAAGGTATCCTTGGGCCTTTGTATGAAGTATCTTTATTCCTTAACAGGTCTATAGCCATGATACATCGATGCGTCTTAGATGCAGGCTTGCATACACCGTATCACTCCGCAGCCGCACCCCATCAGTAACGTCCTGATGGTATATGTGCGCGGCACTATATACTACAGCCGGGAAAACTCAAATTTAAGTTAAAGAGACACACAAGAGACAAACATCAAAATGAGTGCGGGACCGAGCAAAAAGCTAAAGACATTCCACTTCCACCCAGAATGGGAGGAAGAATATTTTTTTGTGATGTCACATTCAAAGATTATTATTTGTAAAGCAAGCGTCGCTCTGCCAAAGAAAGGTAACGTGGAGAGGCATTATCGGAGTGTTCACAAGGCATATGACAGCGACTTCCCTCCGAGTAGCGAGTTGAGAAAGGTCATGTATTATTGCTACACAAACATTATCTCGCAGTCTTAGTGTCGCCAACTCGTTTCTAATATACAAACAAATGCGTCTATGGTCGGTGTATTTTTGATCTTTCCAATCGAGACGAGATCTCTCTCTCCCCCGTCTGTGTGCGAGGGGGGGGGGGGCAGTTTACACACACGCAGCTGCGACATGCAGCAACACATGGCGGGAATGGTGCAGAGAAGCGCTCCAAGGTGTGGTTAAATGTTACCCGTCTTGAGGTGGACAATGCTCGTTGCCAAGAGTGTTTAGCATGTAAGGGCGGTAACACGAGCAATTTGTCTAAACATTTAGCAAAAGTGCTCCACATTCAGATGGAGGAATGCACCGGGTTCGACTGTTTCTTAGCTCTGTAGTCCCATTCACGAGTAACGTTTCCACGTCAGGTGTTATGTATGCTAGCAGCAACACACCGAGTTAACTCAATTATACAAGTATGGGTTAATGACTAGAGGTAACTGAGTTATTTATTTTGTTAAAGTTTCAGCTATTCTGTTTACAGTTCTGTCATCAGATTATTTAATACGATTTGTTAAAACATTGTTGTTTCTTTTGATGTGAAATATTATTTATTTAATTTAAATAAAAAGCAATGTTAGTTTTGTAAACAATTTGTTAAGTTAATTTAATAATATATGTATTTTTGAATCAAGTATTCATCTTTATTGTCTTCATTGTTAGTTTCCACATGCCTAAAACAACCTCAAGCTAAATCTAAAAGTTGATGGCTAAATAAGAGCGTTTGAGAAATTGTGCAAGGCATAATAGTCCGAATAGTCGATTAATCGTTTCATTAATCGATAGATTAATCCATTATCAAATTAGTCGTTTGTTGCAGCCCTATTGTAGTTATCCCATGTATAAATAAAACGTGTTATTCAGCAACCCTTGCAATTTGGGATTTTATTTTTGGTTGGTAGACCTCGGTGAGCTGTAGACCCCTCGGTGAACTGTAGACTCCTGTCTAATCGCTTCAAGGGCCATCCAACCTTCCAAATCCATCTCCCCCAAACGTAACCTCATCCAGCACTGTCCCAGCCAGTGAAGTGTTTTCAGTGTTACCTTCACCTCAAGTCAGATCATGGTTCATAAGATTGCAGCCATTAGATCCCATATATTTCCTACAAAATGTGTTTTTATTTTCACCTTTGTTTCTGAGGCCGGTTGGCCTACGACAGAGAAACTCACCAAAATCAGGGGAGGCGGCAAAAGCATTGGATCTTGCAATGATCTGCTACACTTTCGAAACACCCAGCCATACCAAATCCATCACAAGCAGTGAGACCACCCTGAGAGGAAAGACGGTTATGCTAACCCAGTTTGGACCTATTGCTATTCCGTTATTCCAAAGGGCTCTGAAACGAGAGGGAAAAGTAAGTACAAAATAAAACAGGATGTGCAAACACAGACCGTGCATGACGAGACGAGACGAGACATGAGTGACTGCACCTTAACACGGAAACAACGACATGAGTAAACATAAACCTAAATCTCAACATGGACTTCAAACTAAACATGAAACATATAACATAAACCTGATTTTAATTAACTAAACATGGCATGAATAAATGAACAAACATGAAGTGATGTAACACAGAGCAAAACAAGATTTGTAATGATTTTTTTTGTCAGACTGACCTAAGCAAAGTGTGCCCACTCTTTTATTTAACTGACTCATTTAAACTGAGAACACAAGAAAAACACATTTCCATGTTATCCAGCGCTGAATGTTGTTGGCCTGTAAAATAAGTACAAGTGCACAATCCTGCTAGATGACTTTGTAATGTGCACAACCCATTGTGCTAATGCTAAAACTGAACTTCCTGGAATCTGTTTCACCGTCTGTTGTATCTGTAAGAACATACACTCTTCTCCAACTTTGCCAACTAACACCCACTAAAAGTACATACTGACTAAAATCCTTACCCAACCCTAACATGCAGTGCTAAATTTAGATCTTTCATGAAAACTACAATTACCACAAATAACTAAATGTTCCCGCGGTAAGACTGAAAGCCTGTGAATACAGAAAGAACATTTAGGTTGAGGTGAATGTGTGCATGTCTTTAAAAAGGAGGACCTGAAGGTCTCTGACATGTTACATTATGATCTTGATGTTTCATGGGCGGTAAACGTTCCCAGTTTCTTTTTTTCTCTCCTATCTCCCCTCCACAGGACCATATGTACACATTTTACGAGGTGTTAAACAACCTCACAACACATACAATTATCTTTAACAGCTTACAGATGGGCAATCAGTCTGACGCATCAACATGCTGTATAATGCATTTTCAGTGCACACACACACAATACAGAGAGTGGTTGAGTAAACTGCTGCATCTTTTTAAAGGATGCCACGGGTGAAAGCAGTCATGGGGAATCCAGCTCATGTACTCCCGCCCCCACTCAGCACTCAAGAGGGAATGGGAGCAAAGGTCTAGTAAATCACACAGACAAGGGTGTGAGTATGCAAACACAGAACTGAACCAGAAGTGTTCAGCGTATTGCATAATCTTCTAACTATTGTTGGGCTAGTTAGCACGTTATCATCGCGTTAACACATTCATTATTAATGTGGCCAATTATTTTATTGGGTGTTAACAGTTTTTTTGTATTGATAATATTATTTTGAAAGTCCATTGTTACTGGCTCTGAATACACATACAGACCATGGGTCACAGGAGGGGGGATGTTGATTGTTCATGTCTGTTGTCCGCAAGATTGTCAAGTTTCATTTTTATTCACCTTCATGTTTTATGTTTAGTTCCGGGGTTTTATTTTGATGGTCTGTCTTCCTCATGTGTTTGTCGCACACTTCCTCCCGTTGTCTGTTTCCCGCCCCGGGGATTGTTTGTCACGTCATTATTGTCTGCACCTGGTGATGCCAGTATAAATAGGCCCAGCCATTCACTGTCTCGTTGCCAGATTGTCTTGTGTTTCATGCCGAGCTCTCCAAGGTTTTTCGTAAATCATCGTAGGGGTGGGCGATATTGAAAAATATATTATCACGATATTTTTCAAGCAGTATCACGATAGACGATATATATCACGATATTTTTTCATGTCGGTTATTATAGTTATTTTTCAAGTTACTTAACAGTACAAGCACCTACAAGGTAACAAACTAAAACAAAAAGGAGTAACAGACCAAAATAGCATTTCAAGCTGGTTTTATTTCTGAAATGAATCCCTGAATGAACAATTCAACATTTTGATAAGATTAACATTTCATCTTCCTTTTAATTCTTATTTAAGTTTATCAAATAAGTTGTACAATGCCTTTTTGTAAAGGCAGCCTTTGGGCACCGGGGGAGGGGATACCAGCTCATTATAAATATGGGAAACAGGTGGTAGTGAGCGGCGCACCTGGTAGGCTTATGGTTTTTTACCATCGGGTAAGAAGGAAGAGAAATGCTTGACGTGTATAATAAATTGCACTGAAACGACTTTTGCTCGGACATTGATTTTTACCCATGCGTAAGATTAGCTGACGGGTGCCTCAGCGGCACTTTGCGTTATATTTCTTTCTTATATTTTTAGGATTTTGGCCGCTATACTGTCATTGTAAATAGAGTTTGTAAACTGTACCCTGTACATTATGTTGTATGTCATCCTTATTGTTGTTCTGTTGTTTTTATGTTACATGTGTAACTAATGTCCTGCAGGTCACCCTTGAAAAAGAGATCTTTTGATCTCAAGAGGCTTTCACCTGGGGCCTGTAATACGAAGCTGGTTCAACCTAACCTGGATATGTTTGAGTTAGCCGGTTGGCCTAATCCAAAACATACGCGCTCTCGCTAAACGGTACTACGACGCGGGTTATCAAGTGGAGCGCTCAAGCCAGCCGTGTCCTATCCAAGCGGCAAACTCTGGGGAAGAGCCGGGACGCCAATACGGAAGTGCCATACACTGCAGTTCATCTAGTGGCCAGTAGGAGCAGTCTGCAGAAGGGAGCAATTTCCATAGACCCCCATGTTAAAATGCCCAACTTTACAGCAGACATAAACATGTTTACATCGTGGTTTTATTAATATTAAGCCTTAAAGTTATGCATATATTAGGGCGTGGTCACATTGAGTGACAGCTCTGTCAAGTGACTGCTGCTGCTAGCTTCTTGTCTCTCTGCTAGCTGCTCTGTGAAACTAGCTACAGGGACTCTGCCTGCTCAGTTCATCCAGGGAACACAACTTGAAGCCGGCCGTGGTTGTTTGTTCTACATGCTTATATATCGGACTATTGTGACTCGCTCTGCGGTTGAAACAGACGGTGCATGAATGCGGTTTTTGTGGTAAGTGAAATTCGAGTACTTATTGATGTGTTTATGATTTGAATCAGCTACGTAATGAATGTTAAGGCTTGGGTTAGCGTGTAAGTGAGTGGTAGCTACATCAATGCTAATCGTAGTCTCCAAGTTAAAACCATAGACTGTATATATAAAGGTTAAAACGAAATAGACAAGTGTTAAGTGGGATAATACTGTAGAACAAACGGCTTCTGTTTGAGGTTATAAAATAAGGTCATCCGTGTAACTTAGAGAGATATTTTATTATGTAGGTAGGAACTGTATGCATCGCTAAGGTTAATTTAAATTGGCTATGCTCAAGTATGTAGACAAGCTCATGTCGAAAGTAGTGTATGTGAAATCAACTTCACAATAAGATGTGTGTATATTACAAATAATAATGTCATATTTCAAGATGATTAGGTTAGATTTTCTCTAGGGGGTTCTGTGGGGTAGCTTGACGTTTCATAGAGGGTGCTCAAACATTAAGGGTTTCCCATTAATGCACCAGCGCTACAGTTGAATTTTCTACTGCAACACTCCGCACACAGTGTACCCGCGACTGTTACAATGAAGGCTCGATAATCAGCTCACGGCATATAGGTGTAAGCAGGGGTAAAGTGCTATTTTTACAAGTGGGGGGTGGACCTCACCTCCTCTAGGTGGGTCCTTACCTCCTCTAGTGGGATCCGGGGGCATGTTTCCCCCGGGAAGATTTTTTTAAATATTGAAGTTAAAAGCATCAATCTGGTGCACTTTGAGAGCAATATTAAGAGCTCTATGGATACATCTCTCAACATCCATATGACACAGAACTGTAAACAGATTTTCTATTTCTTTATAGATATTTTACAAATCACACACCCTTTTAAAACAAACCGTTTGAGACCCACTGACATAACTAGACTAAAGTTAACTATCTAAACACTGAGAGCCCTTTACTTCACCTGAGCTGAGGTTATCTGAGACTCTCCGTCTGACAGGAGAGAGTTCTCCCTCCACCTTGTTGTTGAAAAAGCTCCTTATATCCGTTAGCTTGGCTAGCTGGCACCAGATGCTAACCACAACGATCTCCGGTAGATACCCACCGGTGCGCGAGGCAAGCTCTCTCTCGCTCGTGCCCCACACACACACACACACACACACACACACACACACACACACACACACACACACACACACACACACACACACAGAGAGCAGAGCTTGAATGAAACACAGAGACCAGAGAAGCTACTTGTAGGCTACTCACGACGCTAGGCTATTATGTGCAGAATCCCTCTCGCTTTCAGGTGGTTTTGATTGAGTGTCCACACGTGGACGTTTAAGGAGTAAAAAACGATCCATCTTTCACTTTGCTGTTAGCAAATCATTTGGTGCTCTAGCTAACAGGAAGTCACTCAAGTGTCAAAGTAATTTAGCCTATGGGTAGGTCAAAAATCGAACGGGTGCTGGCCATCAGCCTAATCATATCACCTGTGTTGGCTTTATGTTTTTGGTCAAAAATGTGTTTGTTTCACATTTGCATTGATGTAATCAATAATGTTTCTAATTTAATAAAAATAATAATAATTTTCGGGAAAAAAAAAAAAAACATTTCTTGGGGGTGCTTAGGGGGTGCTTTGGCAATCCTGGGGGGTGCTTCAGCACCCCCTAGCTCCCCCCTGGCGCCGCCCCTGGTTAACGTCACAGTCATCTGAAGAACGAACCCAAACCTTGTTGTTTTTATTAATTGCCTTACCAAATTGGTATCAAATAAACAGTAAGCATTGGTAACACAACTTCCAAAGTTACAGTAAAATAAAAAGGACCCTGACTCGGACAATACACACATGTTCAACAGAAGAGAATCCGTTATATTGTTTGTACACATGGTACTTTACATATATATCTGTTTGTTTAAGGTGTCCAGGTGATGCAGACAGGCTGGACCAGAGAGTGAGAGACAGAACTGGACTCCTCACAGCAGTGAACTTCAGCACAGGTACAAAGACTCTATTTTTCATACTGTACAAAGAATCAAGAAAGATATTTGTTTAAATAAATGAAGTATTGACTTGAATACACTGATATACATTCCATTAAACAATACTAAATAATAGATCACCTACACATCAGTTAAGTTGAGGGGTTTTTCCATGCAAAAGGTTACATTTAGATGTTAACAAGCAATATGATTGTGTGAAAATGAGACCTTGTGTCTCAATGAGATCTACACCTGTATAAATAAAGGCTAAAGAAATATGGTTTTGTCAGCTTTCTAATTTAATGTATTGAAGGCAAAGATATTTAACACATAGTGAGAACTGCTACTATTTATCTCTCAATATTGTCTGAAAAAAACGTGGTAAAAGTGATTATTTCAGTGAGACAACAGAGCAAGCTTCTACAGTTGCACTACGTTTTGATAACAGTTAAATATTATTTTGATAATAACATATTTCCATGTTGATGAGCTTCATACTGTTCATTCATAATCTGATCGTCTTTGTAGCTCTCTGTTGAAATAAAAAAAAATCATTACAATTACAAAATAATTATATCTACAGCCCCTAAACACACAAACACACCACTTTCATAAATAACACACTTGTTCTGCAATAATATGTTTTATGTGTCCTGTCATTTTTGTTAGGAAAGGACATGCCTGAAAGACACGACATTTTCTCCTTCTCGGAGGGTCAAGAAGAACATCCAAGAGGAACATTAAAAGCTGATGTTATGAGATTTTAAGACCAGTACAGGACATTCACTAAGAAACTACTTTTATTGTGAAAACACAGTCAGCTGATCGAATGCACCTATTTCCACATCTACACTCCATCAGCTGATTATTTCTATTTGCCTCACTTTATGAGCTTCACATCACCTGTGCCTTGTACCGCAGAGTTTGCAACGTCACAAATAAATGGGGCCAATCTTCAGTCAGATGTGAATGTGTAATTTAACATTTTCAGTAAGAATAATGGAGTGCAAATACAAATACAATTTATTGAAACGTGAACCAACACTTAATCAAACATGTTTTAAATAAAAAGCACATATGGACAGAAGGTGTAAACCTATTAAATGTATAAGTAAACACATTTAGTCAAATAAAGTGACAGACTAGGCCTGTGCAGTTGGTATCAGCTATGCCCAGCATGGGCTCCTCCATCAGGCCTGGTCCTCCTCGCTGAAGAAAGACCCTCAGTCCTCTCCAATCCAACAGACAGGACGTCCATCACACGGAGGTTTCTCCCTGAAGTCTCTGCAGCTCTCTGGACACCACGCTGTCTCAATCCGTCCACACTGAATATGAGAGGGGAAAAATGAAAATACTAAATGCTTTGGACAATAAGAAATATAAAGTTGACTGTTGAGTTGCTCAGTTTTTTTTAGATTGTCAATACTATTACTGTATAACTAATATCTCAGGTTAATAGGCACATTCAAATAAAGATTGGTCTTTAAATACATTGTGTCTTTTTAATTGTTTGTCTAAAGTCAAGGATCTAGAACTGGTACTTAGTTTTAATGATACAGTCTGGTTATTATGCTGTTTGGAGGAGGCATCACAGGTAAGAGCACTAACTAGCTACCATCACATGTACCTTAGCTTGACTTAAATGTATTAAACGTGTAATTAAGTGATATCAAAATATAAATAACTAATGTCATGCAAACATATTAATATTTGCTTGATTCCAGTGTTGAATTTAGCACAATTGCATACAAACGTTAAGGGGTTTTAAGATTCTGAAGTATTATGCTAAAAACTCAATAACTTAGATTATTATTTATAGTTTTGCTGAATAGTTTCATGTCCGCTTACCGTAAAATGCGAAGGCAGTGTGCAGATGGAGATGGCAACAGGTCCCGCCTCGGCTCCGCCTCTTTGCCCTTATTTGGAGCAGGCGGGAGTTGAACTCTGACGTCACTGTCGAGCCGTTAGTGGCCGACTCCGCCTACTAAGGGCTTCACGGCAACTCTGCAGAATCCTATGGGTGACGTCACGGACCCTACGTCCATTGATATATATAGTCTATGGTCCAATCTAGTTAGGTGCGCGTTCACCTGAAAGGGGTGGTATTTGGAGCATTCGACCAATCACAAACATGGAGAAGCATACTGACAGCGCAGCGTCATACTTCCTAAATGAAAAGTCAACTATAATATTAGACATATGAAGAAGTTAAACTTTAAACATCCATGACTTAAACACTTTATCCAGGATAAAAGCCACATAGCTGCACCTGCAAGGTGAATACAGCTGGTAAAAGAAAAAGTGTTTGAATGCATACATTAACAGGTTTATGATATCACTGCCCCGTCTAAAACACGAGTGGATCTGACTTTAATTACATTTGTCTCGAGTGTTTCATCAACTGAATGTGTTGCTTAAAATAATACTTCTGCATACAATATGTGACACTGTGAGTGTTGCACGGCCAGATACGGCTCAGCTGACTCAGATAAGGAGATATATGATACATTATGAAGTGATATGCCGCGGACTGTACTTAATGTTACTCTGATCCGGTTACTTATGTTGTGGCAGATATTTAAGTAAGCTTTCTTAACGCTAATGTTATAATAGTCAGATTGCTCTGAAGATGGGAGGTGATATTCTATTAATGTTCACGTTCACACAGTCTGTGATTTTTGCCGGCCGTATTTCCTGCAACGGCAGCTTTCCTGTATTTCCTTTCTCCTGTAATATGACTTGATCGCTTTAAACTCCGCACACTGAGCTCCGATTGGTCAGCAGGCAGTGCTTTCACTGAGTTGAGCTCTTAGCCTGCAACCTAACCTGGTCCCGACCAGGTTAGCCGCTAAGCATAAGTTACCATGGAGATCTAGCCTGCTAAAAAGAGAACCAGCTTCGTAGGACCGGAAAGCCGGAGTTTTCCCTGAATTTAGCCGGGTAAGGGAAAATCCTGCTTCGTAGTATACCCCCCTAGTCAGAGCCCTAGAGAGATAAGAGTTACGACACTCCCATAGAGCTCCGTTGAAAAAAATGGCGGCGCCTACTTCTGGGGTACAGACATCGAAATAGTTCCAAATATTGCCATATGGGCGTTGGACCTCATTCACTTACATTACAGCGCGTCGATTAGTTCCAGAGGTAAGTTGCTGAAATATCGAACTCTTTTGAATTGTCAACTGTCTATATTGTATCAGAGGCCCTTTATGATGCTTATACTGGTCTTCATTTGTATATGCACAGCGTAATTATCTATATTTTATCTTGGTTGTTACAACCAATTTTGCTAGCATTGCCTGCTAGTTAGCTTGCGCGACTTCGTCAGCTTTGAAGGTAAGATTTCAGTAATGAATCGCTAGCAGCTTATATATCAATGATGCTGGGTAACTAATGCAGTAGAATATTTGAATGTATTCATGTTAGCTCCAAATGAATAAGCTTAAAAATGGGAATGATTTGGGTAAAACTGTAAGCTGGATTTTGAGGCAAGCACATGTGACTTCAGAGAGACCATATGGACTTTTGAGGACAAAGGAAGATGGGGGAAGGTGGCCGCATGTCTTGACTTGCACTGTATGCAAATGCTCTCGCCACCTGTGAGTGGGGGAATTTAAGATTTGGGGTGGGGGATATTTGGGCTGCCAATCAAAGGGGAGAGATCGGATGATCCCTCCCATTGCCTCAGCTTAAAGGAAGAGACACAACTGAATTCTCTCTCTTTCTGCTGGCTGGCTGACGTGATCACCAGGTAATTTGGGTTCCCAAGTATATTGTATTGCATGTATATTGTATTGTATGTATTATTGTATTGAATGTAATGATTTGTGGTGCATTGTAATATTGCCATTAAAGTAGAGTATTGTAGACTTGGTGGCACTGAATTCCTTCCATATGAAATAGCTCTAGACGGACGCGGAGAGATTTGAAACGTGGAGCGTACATCCCTTTCAATATCTAACAAATGGTGAACCCGACGTGCAGGATAACGAGCTGAGGAGGAGTTCAGACGACCGGATTGGGTCAGGAATAAGCGCTTTTAAACACTTCAGACAATCAGCAGGGCCCTGCATCGTTCTAAAAAAGGTACAGACGCCTGTTATGTAAATCGATTGTCTGTGATTGAATACACTAAAATTTTAGGATTGTCTGAAGGCGTTTCACAGTGTTTTTAAAGTTTAAATGGAATATACAATGCATGTTTTAAACATAGTCGTTGATCGCAGGTAGATATAGTCCTGCGTGGCGTACATAGACAGTTACATATTAATTACAGTTTGGCGCGGATCTGCAGGTAGATATAGTCCTGAGTGGCGTACATAAGAGCAGTTTGGCGCGGATCTGCAGGTAGATATAGTCCTGAGTGGCGTAAAGGCCGGTGCAGGCTGGGGGTTGTAGAGGTTTGATTCCCACACGCCAGACCTGGAAACCCGATTTCAGATCGGGTCGCCGTCTAGAACTGAGGGGTTTTTACAGGACAGACGAACGCTCAAAGCTAAGGGCCGGAGGTCTGTGTTATGGTAATTACTCAATATTTGTGGATCTCAAAGAAGCACTCGGATGAGTGAGGCTCATTTGTGGTCTGCTGAAAGGGGGTAGTAC
This sequence comes from Harpagifer antarcticus, assembly GCA_902827135.1. Lineage (NCBI taxonomy): Eukaryota > Metazoa > Chordata > Actinopteri > Perciformes > Harpagiferidae > Harpagifer > Harpagifer antarcticus. Next base: position 1,074,649 of record CADEHL010001340.1, read on the forward strand.
ACCTTTGACATTTTTATATGAATTTAGCTTCAAGCGCTGAGTTTAAACATTACATTGCTGACCGGTATTGAAGACGGGAAGCGCGTTAATAGTAACTACGACAATAGCCCAGTATATTAATACATGTGAGCACATATTAATTGAGTCAGATAAATAAAGGCGAAGTGAATATGGAACGACAGAATGCTATAAACGATTCTGAAATTCCAGGGAGTTACCGGGAGCAATGGGAACAGATTAAGAGATTGATTTTAAGCGGTATCAAACAGGGGGCTAAAGAAAAGGCTTGTACTGATCTCCGATTCCTACACGATAAAATGATAACAGAGAATAGAGTGGGAGATGACGACACCATAGGTAATTTGGGCTCAGCATTGAATGTATATGAAAGACAGATTGTAAAGCAACTTGCACACCTAAACGAACAGAAACCCAGATGGTTTGCTCGTAGCAAATGGAACAAACAGACGCAGGCACTAGATAGATTGAGGAGGGTTTGTCACAATGCTGCCCTCGCAATGATTGGAATTACAATTCCTCCCGTCACAGACCAAAATCTCCCGGGTGCAATGGCAATCCACAGCCCCATAAAAACAGATGAATTTAACACTCTTCTGTTCCCTCATGGTGTTAAAGACACGGAGGTGCCTACAGATGGCGACATTCTGGACTATGTCGCAGAACGAGTCGAATATTTTAGAACAATGCAAAATAATGTTGTCTCTAACTCAGAGCACAAATCTCAAACGGAGCCCAAACTAAATCCTGCTATTCTCACACGCTCCTCTCTCCTTTACCCGGATTTAGGTAGTTTGATTACACAAACCCCTCCCCCTTATTCTCTACCCGATGAAAGCGCAAATAAATTACAAATGATATTGACAGATGCATCGGAAACGGAAGGAGAGGAGATGGCCATAAGCTCAGGGAACTATAGAATGATGGGAACAGTAGCATTGACGCCGCTGAGGGGCGTCCCTACTCCAGAGACAAGACTAAAAGTTAAAAAAACACAAGTTTCCTCCTCGTTAGACAGAATACACAGCGCACACACCACGTGGAGGCCTACTTGTAACTCAGACCAGGGGGGGGTTTCCCCGAGCAGGGACAGTCGACCACTTAATAGGGACCTCAACTCAGAACAATTGGCTTACCTTCTGACAGATCTTACAGAGAGACACTCAGGCGCTACACAAACAGAGATAACATACACAACTGACCTCCTAGACGAGAGGGAAATACGAGAAAGGCAGTGCTTGCAGCGGTGCCGTAAGAAATTAAAAGTCTGATGGAGGACAATCCAGAGGTAGATCAGTTAAACACACAGACGTGGGAACGTCATTTAGCCCATCATTTGAGTAGATTTAACAGACAACATGCAGAGGAAAAAACTGAGGAGTTTTACGATGAAGCAGGAGGCCAGTGTCGTAAAACACAGCTATGAGGACACTTTGAAGCAGGACGCCAGGGTCGTAAAGTTCCCAGGTCACAGCTCTCGCCTCTGCATCCTATGCATTACCATTCTTTCTTGATGTTTCTGAAAATGAAAACACAGTAAATGGGATTCTTTTTCAGAAAAGGGGGGGTTGTTAGACAATGGGTCAGTGTAACAAGAGTCAGAGTGGAAACTATTAATTTCATATTTACATTTTTATAGTCTAAAATCTATTGTAGTATTTTTTTAGGTATCATAAAACAGCACTGTTTTAGCTTTTTAGGTCAAGTTAATTGAAGATTTGAGAATGTTAATTAGGCGTCCCTAAAAATGGTGGGATGTACTACACAAATTATCTGTTAAATTCTGATTTTAGATTAATCAGATGACATGTCTTATTTTTATACAGTCCTTTAATGACAGAGGTTAAAAACCTGGACACTTATTTTTATTTTTATGCATATACTGCCATCAGGCATATATTTAAATCCAGAGACAGATTCAGTCTCTGTTTGAACAAATATCACAATGAAAAATAGTGGTAGCAAATCATCTTTATGTCAAATCATGTCGGGAAGAGATGAGGAGTTTTGTTTTGAAACAAAAGTTTGAACTGAGCCATGTTGGTTTTCAAAAAGCTGACTTTTCAAAATGAAACAGATCACTTTTGAGTGTACAGTAGCAGTTTGCATGGAGATTTATTTGTGAACACTACAGTAGCAGGATGTATTTACCTGTCCTAGGAAAGGGACAGATTATAAGTAAAAGACTGGTTAGAAATGGAAATAAGAAAAGGTTGTTGAAGGCTGAAGAGAAAAGAGAACAGACTAAGTATTTAAAAGTAGGTCACAACATGGAACCCAGCAGATGTAAAACCACCTCAACAGTAACATTAGCCTGTAAATTCTTACCTCAACAAGAGGCCACTTCCAAAGTATCAGTGAGCACAATATTCCAAACACAGTATATGACTTACAGATGAAAAGACAAAATCCTAACATTCAGCCATACAAAAACACACGTCAACTTCTCTACTATACACGCTGTGGGTTTGAGAGAAGTGGAAGTCTGTGTGCAGATAAAGATATTTAGAAGAAGACTGAAATAGATGGACAGGGCAAGATATTAAATGTGTTGAAGTGATATCTTGCTCAGAAGGATAAAAGGTGGTTAAAATACCACGAGTGAAGTTGGAAAAAGTATGTAGGAGAGAGAGAGAGAGAGAGACAAGACAATTAAGATGTTTGAAAAGATTAGAAAGAGTAAAAGTTATATAAAGTTAACTACTATTCTGGACAATGTCATATTGTTTTATGAGTAAAAAACATGAAATAAAATATATTACTAGATATAAAAAAACATGTGAAGAGACAGGCATGAAATGGTTAGACGCATTGCCACTAGCTCTTATGTCAATCAGGAGCTCAAGTAACAAAGGGACAGGTTTCTCTCCATTTGAGCTCACTCATGGTCACCAGTTCCCAGGAGCCCTGAGCGTAGGATTGAGGGATTTGTATCAGATTTCTCCACACAGGTTGCAGAGGCAAAAGGGGGACATCAGACCCAAGTGGCTGGGACCCAGGTTCTCTGGACCCCATCGGGTGATGCAGAGGACATCTCACGCTGTCCGCTTGGAAGGGAAAGGAGACATCTGGTACCACTGGAATCAGTGCGCAGTGGGGAAACCTCCAGGAAGGATGTGTGAAAGCTGTCATCTTCCGCGTGCTGGGCCTGATGTACCGGTCCAAGCAAGGGTGGCGACTCCACGGTGTGGGAAGCGTATCCAAGGACGCAGTATCAGGAGTTCCGGATCTCGCCACGGATGGAAGTACCTGACACTACGCAGACAGTGAAACCAGGAGAGTGAGTGTTCACCAGAGCGATAAAGAGGAAGAGCAGGCACTCGCCAAAGGGGGAGGGTCCCTAACAAGCACTCCTGTCTACATCGACTGCAGTTAGAGTGGCGGAGAGACCATCCTGGATACATCTGACTGTGAAGCTGTTTAAACCTAAAAGACAGAAACTCGCCTCTACTGTGGTGAAGTCTGGCTACAAAGGGAGGTGATTTCCAATAAGGGCACTTGTCTCAAACCAGTGAAGAAACCAACAGAACCCAGTAGAATTTAAAGAGTGGACGTGAGCAGGGAAACAGTAACGGGTCTGAGGGATAGAAACTGACGATGTACAGAGAAAGAATTAGACCATGGGGATTACATTAAAACATGTGCCTATACAATCTACCTACCTCAGCCGTTTGGGTACTTTTGTATATGAATTTTTGATCTTTTACAATCATTTGTATTTTTCCAGGGTCTATGTTATTCCGGAGTATAAACAGGAGGGATATGTTGGAGACATACTGTTGTCTCCACTCTTTGGGAAGTTTTAATGCACTGATATCATGTGTGGCTCTGAACTGTATATGACCTTGCAGCTGCCTCTCCTTATGATAGGAGGCAGGGCATTTCAGGTTGTTGATATTTATGAGAAGACAGACTTGCTGTCTCCTAAATATCTCATTTTGACTAAAGCGGAATGAAGTATACATGAAGTAATGTTAAAGCTTGAAGACACTGCAATTTTGCAGATTACAGATTAATTGAATCACCACTGTGAAGGTTATACCTTATGACGATTGACTATACTCAATCATTCTGATTGAAGGGTTTTAACTTTGTTGTTACTAAGTGATGTACTTGATGTATGGAGTTATTTACATATTTTGGTATTTCTAACACGGTCGTATGAAGTTGATATGTGGAGCCATTTCTGAACGTTTAAATAGTCTGAATCCCAGAACGAATGTGAATGTCTTGAAAGTAGTTGATTTATTAAATTTAAATCAAAAGGGGGATTGCAGTAGAATATTTGAATGTATTCATGTTAGCTCCAAATGAATAAGCTTAAAAATGGGAATTATTTGGGTAAAACTGTAAGCTGGATTTTGAGGCAAGCACATGTGACTTCAGAGAGACCATATGGACTTTTGAGGACAAAGGAAGATGGGGGAAGGTGGCCGCATGTCTTGACTTGCACTGTATGCAAATGCTCTCGCCACCTGTGAGTGGGGGAATTTAAGATTTGGGGTGGGGGATATTTGGGCTGCCAATCAAAGGGGAGAGATCGGATGATCCCTCCCATTGCTTCAGCTTAAAGGAAGAGACACAACTGAATTCTCTCTCTTTCTGCTGGCTGGCTGACGTGATCACCAGGTAATTTGGGTTCCCAAGTATATTGTATTGCATGTATATTGTATTGTATGTATTATTGTATTGAATGTAATGATTTGTGGTGCATTGTAATATTGCCATTAAAGTAGAGTATTGTAGACTTGGTGGCACTGAATTCCTTCCATATAAAATAGCTCTAGACGGACGCGGAGAGATTTGAAACGTGGAGCGTACATCCCTTTCAATATCTAACACTAACAAGCAGGATTTAGATTGATTATGTGTTTTTATTGTTATTTTGGTTTTTATCTGCTGAACCTGACCGTGTCAGTCATCCTTAGTCGGCTTTTTCGGTATGATATGACTTAACTGCTAGCACTAGTAGAAATGAGGTGGCGTTTGTGATAAATATTTCATTTAATATTTCATTGCATTTTGGGATATACCAACATTTCATTATGTGACATGTTGACTGTACTTAGTTTTTTTTTTTACTGTTCCGTGTTAACTCATTTGTACTGTACAACTAGCCTAGCGCTACTTTTTAATGCTTGACATGGCATGCTAGGATAGATTCCTTTGTATTGTAATGTACACACTAGTTTAACGATTGTTCTTCAAAGGTATTATTCAGTCTTAAAAAAATAATAGCCTACTGAATAGGCTACTCTACAGCAGTGAATGAAGGATGAGCCTAAAACATGGTCATGCATGCAAAATGTTTATTTTTAACAAAATAAACACTTTTTAAAAAATAATTAGCATTTTTTTTATTCAGCCTTATATGTTAGCCATGGCTGTTGCTGCTGCTGCTGCTGCTGGCGGAGGCTGCTGGTGCTGAAGGAGGGTGCTGCTGCTGGAGGAGGGTGCTCCTACTGGAGGGTGCTACTGCTGGTCTGCTCCGCGAGAGCCTCCGAGGAAGCAGAGCCGGTAATTAAGCCAGCTGCCACTAATCTGTTGATTAAGGAGACAGCAGGGCTACCTGCAGAAGCCTGCTGGTTTTAACCTATCGGTTAATAACCTGCAGAGCTCGCGGCATTCCTCTGTCCGAGACGCAGCGTGTGGAGGCCCCCGTGCAGCCCTTTCGGTCTAAGCACACCTTGGGTTGCCTCACGGGCAGCGCAGGAATGCATACTTCCACGTACCCATCATCCCGAAACACAGGAAATAACGTTTGGATATTTCCTGGCTCCTCGCATCTTTTGTGTATAGAAGGCTGGAGCCACTACACAGAGGAGGGATGAGAGTGTGCTTTCCTCTGGACGACCTGCTATTTGCTGGCTCGCTCCAGGGAGGAAGTCGCTTTACAGACGTTACATTCGTATCGCATCTGTCAAAGCCTGGATTTCATAATGAATTGGAAGAAAAGCTGTCCTCTTCCCTCTCAGATAATCGTTTATCTGAGAGTGGAATTAAACTCAGCCAGCAGCAGAGCACGGCTCTCGCGGCAGTGAGTGGAGAAACTGACAGCTCTCCTCTGGCGTGTCACAAACCTGCACAGCCCTCTCCGTGACGCAGCTGCCCAGTGTTGGCGTCAGCTGGTCACGTGGGGATCCCCCTGGGTCTCCCCCACAGGTGGAGTCTCCAGAGGTGGTTCATTCGCTGCAGAAGCCTGCTGTTTTAACCTATTGGTTTATAAACTGCAGAGCTCGCAGCATTCCTCTGTCCCAGATATGCCTCCTACACACGGTCATAATAAATCCACGAGCACCGTTATAACGCCTCGTGTGGACAGCACTGCACACACCACTACTCATCCCCTGGGTGTGTACACGCCTCATGATGAGAGACGGAGTAAAATGCAGCGTGTGGAAACTCCCTCGCAGCCCTTTTGCCTCACAGGCATGCGGCGGCGATGGCGTGGCTCGTCACCATGATGACCATTACGGCACATCACAGAGAAGCCTCTCCCCCCAGCAGTTCCATGGGATACAAGAAACACTCCTGTCATACCAGGAACAGTGTCTTGCTCAGTTTTTACTCCCGCTATTTTTCTAAATCTCGGAAAAGAACGGGGGAGTCGCCCCGTTGCGGTACAATCAAACATGTGTTGATTTGCACGGACAACAGGCCACGGCTATGGAAGCAGCCTACCTCAATCGCCAGGGAGGAGTACGATCGGCGCAGCTTCTGAACGCAGCCAGACGGCTGCTGTTCTGGACGCGCACACACGTTGCTCTCCATCAGAGCAATGTATATTCCCGGCTAAATTAACAGAGGGGCTCGCAGAACGCAGCAGCCGTTGTATGCGAGGAGTACGGAGACTCAGACCTGTGTCACGCACACTGGCGCCTCAGGGGGATTTGGCTTTGGTGTTTCGCGCACTAAAGCAAAGCCCCATTTGAACCTGATCAGGTTCCCCTTAAACTGTATTCAGCCAAAGTAGTACTGCTTTTGGCTCTATCAGAGAAAAGGGTGAGTGATTTGTCTGCTCTCTCTGTGGCTCCGTCATGTCTCCGGATCCAAGGAGATGGCAGTTCAGCTGTTTTACGCCCTAACCCGGCTTCATGCCTAAGGTCATCACAACTATTTTAGGTCAAGAGTGATCACCCTGGCTGGCTTATTCCCCCCTCCTTACAGGTCGGAGGAAGAAGCCACGTCTCATCTCCTCTGTCCTGTGCGCGCGCTGTCTTGCTATGTGGCGCGCACGGTGGCCTGGCGCCGTTCTCAGCGCCTGTTTGTGCACTATAGAGAGCGCTCGATCGGGCAACCTCTGTCTGCACAACGGCTGTCACACTGGCTGTGTGAAGCTGTGTCACAGGCATATGTCTCCACTGGGGTGGAGCCCCCGGAGAATATCAAGGCGCACTCCACCAGAGGAATTTCCTCCTCCATGGCGTTGCACAGAGGAATGTCAATGGAAGATATTTGCACTGCTGCATCTTGGTCTTCCCCCTGTTCATTTATTCATTTTTATTTGAGGGATGTCTCCCATTCCTCTCTGACGCACCCTGTACTGGGTGTCCTGTCGGAGTGAGTGACGTCAGGGATCCAGCTGTGCGCCTCTCTCCTGCCTCTCGGCACGCGGAGAGCGGCCCCGTTATCCCTCTTATAGGAGGGAGGTTCCTTTTTCCTCTGACACACTTTGTAAGGAGTGCCTGGTCAGAGTGAGTGACGTCAGGGATCCAGCTGGGCGCTCTCCTACCTGTCTGATACGCAGAGAGCTGCTGTTCCCCCTCTATGATCGCAGGACAAGGTGGGACCTTCGTCTCTACTTTCTCACAGCGGCCGGTATGTATTGTTCCCAGCCTTCACCCCGTCGGGAAGACAGGCATGTTTGCTATGTTCCAGGGACGGTGATGCGCCATTACGCATGGCACAACAGGCAGGGGGTGTTATTGAGCAGGTTTGTCTGTGCTTCTAGTGCCGGGCGGACCCAGTGGGGCGCAGACTACATCATGCTTCGCCCTTAACCCAATAGCGATAGCCTTAGAGGGCGAAGCCATATACGAAATAGAACTGAGGTTACCTACTGTAACCCCAACTTCTATGAGTAAATGGCGCAGCCCTCTAAGTGCGGGGCCCCACTGGCTCTACGAATAGCTGAAGAAAAGTTATTTTATATGGGAGCAGATTGCCGGGCCCCCTTCCTATTTATACCGGACGGAGGCCCGAGGGTGGGGCCCACCTAGCGGGTGGGCGTGGACTACAAGTGTTTCAGTGCTGCGCGGGGGCGCAGGGGGATTACCCAATAGCGATAGCCTTAGAGGGCTGCGCCATTTACTCATAGAAGCTGGGGTTACAGTAGGTAACCTCAGCTTTCCGTTGTCACCCTGCCTCTCCAAATGCAAAACATGGAACATTAATAGAATATCACCTCCCATCTTCAAAGCAATCTGACTAATATAACATTAGCGTTAAGAAAGCTTACTTAAATATCTGCCACAACATAAGTAACAGTGCGCGGCACTGTGAGTGCAGACGTCGATGTGTCCCATTATCATTCCAATCACATCATATCACATCATAATGTATCATATATTTCCTTATCTGAGTCAGCTGAGCCGTATCTGGCTGTGCAACACTCACAGTGTCACATAATCTTATCTTTCTTACAGTGCAGACGCTTTTCTGCTTGCTCCTGTCTCTGCTTACTTTTTATGCTGATTTTCCTATTCTTATTCTCTGAAAACTTCGAGCAGCGGCTCCTGGACATTAACTTATCACTGGGACAGTTCATCTTCGTAAATAGACGGAGGATTTCAGCCATATTTCAACATTTTTACGACGACCACAGTCTTACAGTAGCGTGGCCTAGCAACAGCTAAAGCCTGGTAGGCTACTGCATGCTAGTTGGTAGCAAAATGCCTCGGTTCTCTACAGATGACTTCCACAAACTTATACAGAAGATCGATGTGTTGGAAATGAAAGTGCAACGGTTGGAAGTTAACGTGGAAGTGAATGGACTATGTCGTGGGAATGACACCACTTTACCAGTGTTGCAAAAATAATGGAGAAGGGTATGCTAACTCACAGCTAGTTAGCAGCTACAAGGATTCCAAGGAACAGGAGGGCTGTGTACCGGGTAATAAATCTACAAGTGGTAGTCCTCCCTGGAACTCTCTGGGTGCAAAGCCTAAGAGTAAATCATTTCCATGGGATTTGGGAGGACGGATAACAGGCAGAGCCCAGTGCTCTGAAATCTGTGATGCGACCGGCTGGCCTGCATTGTTATCACCCAGGAAGAGCGCCTCTTCAACCCCTATGCATACTAGGAAACAGCAGTGGACAGCTGCTAAAGGGAGAATTACAAACAATCCTCCTAAACCACCAAGTGTGCCAATCCAGAACAGATACGCTCCGCTGACCGAGAACCGGAGATCTCTTTCTGATGACCTATCCTCTGATTGTGGGTGACTCTGCTGTAAGAGATGTAAAAGGTCTGTGTAGTAAGAACAACACCAAAGTACTCTGTTTTCCCAAGGATGTGGTCTCTGACTTGGCTGAGAAGATCCTGCATATTGGGGCTGAACATCCAACTGTGAAGAATGTGGTACTACACATTGGAACAAATTATGTTGTGAAACAAGAGTCAGAAGTGCTGAAAGAAGACTTTAAATGTTTGTTGGAAACTGTCAGCTCTCTAAATGCAGAGGTGTTCATCAGTGGCCCTCTACCGCCAGTCAGAAGAGGAGTGGAGAGATTCAGCAGATTGTTCGCACTGAACACCTGGCTTTCAACTGTCTGTACTGACCATTCTGTCCATTTTATTGACAATTTTAACTTTTTCTGGGATCGCAGACATCTTTTCAAGGCAAATGGAGTTTGCCTGAACAAGTCAGGAGTGAAATTGTTTATCTCTAACATATTCAACTGCCTGCGTCATCAATCTGTTCCCTCTGCCAAGGACAAGCGGCAAGAGGAATCAAAACAGGAGAAAGACACAGAATTATCACTGCACCCGCCTCAGGAATGTTCTGATTATGGAAGACAAATGAGACACATGGAGGAGTCTCCACTGCCCGTCACCCCCCCCCCCCCCCCTGTCAACACCTTTGAGGATACTCCGTTCACAATTTCACCCTCGCACACCATCCTGGAGATCGTTGAACACATGAAGGAGATACAGAGGGTTGGCACCCATTCGTTCCTGGAGTTCAATAACCAAACTAAGGCGATACGCAGGGCTGGCAGCATGTCCTTTACCCCCGCTCCTCAACGACGCCCACCAAAATCACTGAAGCAGAGAACATTTTCTTTCCGTTTTACTGTCGGTGCGACACCCTCACAATGATGCCTGTATGTCTGAATGTACGTCTCCATGCTTTGAGGCAACGTGATTTCACGCATGGTATTCCCCCGTCCCCTCCCAGTGGACCAGTGAGGAGAGGGCCTGTCCTCATTACAGGAGGCTGCTGGAGACCGCATAACAGTCTTGACCGGGGTCTTGAGAGGCGTCTGACTACCGGAGGCTGCTGGAGACCGCATTACAGTCTTGACCGGGGTCTTGAGAGGCGTCTGACTACCGGAGGCTGCTGGAGACCGCATTACAGTCTTGACCGGGGTCTTGAGAGGCGTCTGACTACCGGAGGCTGCTGGAGACCGCATGACAGTGTTAACCGGGGTCTTGAGAGGCGTCTGACTACCGGAGGCTGCTGGAGACCGCATGACAGTGTTGACCGGGGTCTTGAGAGGCGTCTGACTACCGGAGGCTGCTGGAGACCGCATGATAGTGTTGACCGGGGTCTTGAGAGGCGTCTGCCTACCGGAGGCTGCTGGAGACCGCATGACAGTGTTGACCGGGGTCTTGAGAGGCGTCTGACTACCGGAGGCTGCTGGAGACCGCATGACAGTGTTGACCGGGGTCTTGAGAGGCGTCTGACTACCGGAGGCTGCTGGAGACCGCATGACAGTGTTGACCGGGGTCTTGACAGGCGTCTGACTACCGGAGGCTGCTGGAGACCGCATGACAATCTTGACCGGGGTCTGACTACAGGAGTCTGCTGTGTTTTTTTTTTACGGAGGTACTTGAGATTGCCAGGCCCTTAAATCGTATACATTCTTCCTCTTCCTCAAGCACAGCAGCAGTGGCACACTGCTGCCTGGGTTTTAGCCCCTTTTTCAGCCTGGAGCGCAGGGTCTTCACCTCATCAATGAGGGCATCCTTCTGAGCCCTCAATGCCACATTTTCCAGCATCACCTGCCTGCAGTCCTCTTCGTCACACTCAGTATGTGGGGAGAAGGGTGGAGGGTGCACCGGGTATTCCTCCTCATTGTCTATATCCAATGATGTAGCCATTCCAATGATGGGATTAGTCTGTCTGAGGTCATGGAGTAATTGCAGGGCCACACTATGCTTCAGCCTTGCCAGGACTTGATGTGCTTCATCTCGGGATAACTCAGGGTGGCCATGAGTGACATGACGGTGCAGTTTCTTCCCAGCATACGAACACCCTGTGATGGGACAGGGTTTGGTCCGAACATTTATTCGGCCACTGGCCATTTTAAGAATGATGCCTATTTCCTCTAAGTTCCGCACTGCATGTTTGTGCTTAAGGTGCTTGTTCAAAGCCAGATAGAAGAGTCTGCACACCGGGCATTCGGACGACATCCTTACTGAAACAGACACAGTTCATTGTATGTAAATTATATTGTGCTTCTCCGTTTATATGCGTTAGCGTAACCGGTGATTGCAACAAAAGTTTGATGCTTCAATGCCTGGTACACGGACCAAAGGAGGACTTGGGTTACCACCTGGCACAATGGTCCCACCTCCGCACCAACGCGGGGCTGGTGTTGGCAACATTGGGTCCGATACATCAATTCATGGAGGCCCAACCATGAGAGGGTTTGGGGTGCCCCGGAACCAGGCAGTACCCCAGCAGGAAACACGTTTTATGGTCAAAGGAGGAAAGAGTGATATAACCGGGGTAAAGCAAAGAAAGTGTCCGAAAATAGTGACTTGTAACCCGGGCAGAGAGTATGTCATCTCTCGGTCCTATCCTCCAGACAACATGGTAATGTGGGGACAACAGTACCTCCGGGCGCTCCATCCCGCTCCGGCATTCACCGCAGTGGGGGGAGGAGGCATTGAACCCCTCACACCTGCCCCCGGAGGAGGCAGGAGAGTCAGGTACCCGGAGGGCGCACGGTGGACGGCCAGGGCGAGTTCCGAGTGTTGGAGCCGGGTCCCGGTGAAACGCAGGACGGAGCACCCGGCAGGAGCCTCCAGCAGACCCCCCCGCGCGGTTCCCTCATCCCTCGGAAGAGGCGGAGAGGTGGGTGTTTTTCATCTGCTGGCAGACTGCCGGGGAGAACGCGCTGCTCGGGAGCCAGGCTCAGAGTGAGTGGCAGTGGGTGCCCGCGCACCTGCCTTTTACAGCGGGAGCACGAGCTGGTCTCGGGGAGGGAGAGAAGAGAGGAGCGGAGGCTGCCGAAACTGCCAGGGCCCTCCCCTCAAACACACCCCTCAATTTTGACAAGACAAACAGCAAGAAGAGTCCCCTTTCGACTCCCCTTTCGACTCCCCTTGCATTCCTCCAGAGACCAGTTTGGACTTAAAGTTAAGAACCAGGCTGGGGGGGTCTCCAGGCATCAGATATATCCGAGACATAGTGCACCTAGAGAGGGTACTTTCATCCAGGGTATCAGACGGCCGTTTTTGTTTATTGTGTGGTGGACTGGCTGTCAGCACATCATAAAGTATTATTAGAAGCAGGGTCAGCTAGAAAATGGTCTGTCAATCCTTTCCGTGTCCGGGCTGGGTGAGGTTGCCCGTATTTAGTCAAATTAAGCCGCAGGCTCCACTCCTGGTGGTGCGCTTCCGTCAATTCCCCCACGCAGCACACCCTCCCGGCCATCAGAGTCGAACCCACAGTTTGGAGGAACCGACCGCCAGAGCACCGGCACGAGGCCGGGCCGGCGGAGGCCCTACTATGGCGGGTCGCGTTATTCATTCGATCAGTGAGAAATCAGAAAAATACTCTGTTATATTTTGGGAGAACCAGAGAAAAGGGGTGAAAATTGAGAATTGTATCCCAAAATAGTGTCTCTTAAGGCGGGTAGAGTCCCCTGACAACTCCCCTTCAATTCCTCCAGAGGCAGATAAAGTCAAAGTTATATTTTGGGAGAACCAGAGGAAGGGGTGAAAATGGATGAAATGTATCCGAAAATAGTGTCTCATTATTCCGTGACAACTCTCCTTGAATTCCTCCAGAGGCAGATAAAGTCCAAGTTATCTTTTGGGAGAACCAGAGGAAGGGGTGAAAATGGATAAAATGTATCCGAAAATAGTGTCTCATTATTCCGTGACAACTCTCCTTGAATTCCTCCAGAGGCCAGTTCAAAAACGTAAACCATGATTGGGGTCCTCCAGGCAATAATTGTATCCGAGCCAAAGCACTCATGTAGCGGACACATTCCTCCATGATGTGAAACAGCCGTTTTTGTTCTAAGTGCTGTCAAAAACCGGGTTTCCGATTTCGTGCAGATGGTAGCTTGGAAAACATGAATGAATTTATTTGACGGAGGAAGGGAGGTCTCGAATCCCTTCTACGTTGTAAAATGCAACAGAGCAGTGAAAATGTGTCCGGGGCTTCCGCCGGAAGCGCCGAAGACTTGCGCTTTTTTGAGCCCCTCCTCCGTTGGCACTCTGTCGTTTTTTCGACTTCCATAACATCGCACACCGTGAGACCCCGGGCCCCCGGACTTAAGCACTCCCCCACGGTCTAAACCCAGATGTTCACACCCTACAGAACCTCATGCTCCTGGTAACATAAAGGGGGGTGGATTTTGTGGTGCTTTACTGTCCGCACACCAGCATCAATATTCAGACGTATTCATAGCACCACCCACCCTCCTGTGGAGGATGTTCTCATGCCCCTGGTAACTTAAAGGGGGGTGGATTTTGTGGTGCTTTACTGTCCGCACACCAGCATCAATATTCGGACTTATTCACAGCACCACCCACCCTCCTGTGGAGGATGTTCTCATGCCCCTGGTAACTTAAAGGGGGGTGGATTTTGTGGTGCTTTACTGTCCGCACACCAGCATCAATATTCAGACTTATTCATAGCACCACCCACCCTCCTGTGGAGGATGTTCTCATGCCCCTGGTAACTTAAAGGGGGGTGGATTTTGTGGTGCTTTACTGTCCACACACCAGCATCAATATTCAGACTTATTCAGAGCACCACCTGCCCTGCTGGAGGTTCACACTTTAACTTTTTTTTACCCTCCTCTGCCTTACACATCCAGAGAACAGGCTGCAAGCCAGGAAAAGTGATTGAATCCTGGGTATACATGTTTTAAATAGTATGATACCTCCAGGGCGCATCACCACATTTTACAAGCCAGGGAAGGTGCCTGAATCCTGGGTAAACATTGTTTAATTGTTTAAGTGTTTTTAAATGTGTGAAAACAGTGTTTTGTCAATTTCAAAACCCGGATAAATTGGGTCGATGTTGTATTCAATCTGACCGTTAATATTCCAGTGAGACGAAGTACGTACAATGACCGGAGTGATCCCATGTTAATTTTGTCCCAATGCCGGAGCATTCCCTAACCCTCACACCAGATAATGACTGGTTTTCGGACCCCCCAATAAAGCAAAACTGCACGTTTCAGAGTGGCCTTTTATTGTGGCCAGCCTAAGGCACACCTGTGCAATAATCATGCTGTCTAATCAGCATCTTGATATGCCACACCTGTGAGGTGAGTAGTTATAACAATGCCGCTTTCGTCTCATTAGTATGCATACAAAAGTGACAGGTTACACGCCCCCAATTATGCAAATTAGCTAAGTCCCGCCTCCCATTGGTCGAGATCCTTTGATCTGAGCTAAGTCCTGCCTCCCATTGTTCGAGACCCTTTGATGTGAGGGGGTGAGGTGTTATAACGGGTAGGTGTGAAAAGCCCCCCTGTGGAATGCCTTTGTTGTCTAATTCTTTGATGTGTTTGATTAAAGTAGTCTCTTTGAAGTTATGCTGTCTGGTCCCTGTCCCCTCAGGGTTATCTAATCTAATTAGCCTTGGATGTTTTGCCCTTTGATGTGGTGTGTTATAAGCCTTTGATGTTAATCTAGGTGTTTCTATGAGTGAGACGGTCTAGCCCCCCGCCCCCTCCCAGCCCAAGCCTCTCCCCCTTTCTCCACCCCCTTCCTCTGACTATGAGGCTGGCAGATTGTGGGGGGGTGGAATTAGATGAAAATAGAAATATGCTCAAAACTAAATAAAAGACAGTAATTTCCACTTACCAAGTCACCTTTCAAAAAGAAAAAATGACCAAGAGATGCCTGTGACAACTTACCGCCATCCGTTCGGAGAGCCAGTCAAGAAACGAATGCCGCAGCTGCGCGGGGATCAGACGCCTACAGCCAGAGATCTGTGCTTCAACTTATCTCGTGCCCTCTTTTGGTCATGCACGTTCATGTGTACTGGAGGAGGGGCTCTGTGAGGAAGTGGCAGATTTTTCCCGGTTGTGTATTTTCTAATTCTAGCTCACTCGAGCTGGTTTCTCCAAAATGACCTCCCCCTACCTTTAAGAACAATTAACACACACACACACACACACACACACACACACATACACACACACACAACACACACACACACACACACACACACACACACACACACACACACCCACACACACACACACACACACACACACGTTGGAGTTGGCCTTTGATGTGAGGGTTAGAGATAAGCCAGGGATGTTAATCTATATGTTGATTAAGACACTCTCTGTGAGGTGAGAAGCGAGTGGATGGAGTTAGTTTTTAAAAAAGAAATACGCTCAAACTAAATAAAACAGCCATTCATTTTCACTCACTAAGACACCTAAAAACGTTATTGTCCTCTCTAGATTTGATTCAGGGTTTGTTTTAAATGATTTGTGCTTGCTAAGGATGTTTCTTTTCAAGTTTTTGTGAAACTGTTAACTACAAGGAAGTATCTGTTTTGCAAAGAGGTTATTCATACTCCTTTAAAAGATCTTATTTAGGTTTTTAATAGTGATACCTAAGGATATTCTCTTTAGTTTGTATGGATTGTGAACTAATGTGTAATTACTTTATTAACTATAAGAAAGTCTCTCTGAAGAGGGAAATAATAAATATCCTATTCCTCCCATGATCTTTGTCTTTTTATAATTACTTTACACAACTATAAGGAAACCCCCTATGAAGTTATATGAGGGGGTAATATTAGATTTTGCTGTATGCATCAAAAAAAGGTTTTGACTGTTGAAAAAGACTCTCACTTTTACAGAGGGCTCCGCCTCCCACTCAACATAACAAGTCCCGCGTTAGGACATCGTCATTCCTGCATACGGTAAAAGCTGTCGTGGTTCATCTGTTGGATAGGGTCCTGCATCTGTACAGAAAGCAAAAATGTTATGGATGTCAAGTCGACCACCCCAGTCAAATGCAACACGAGTGTTTGTTTCCGACCGAAGAATACTATCTGGATCGTAACTATGATGAAGTGGTAAAGAGACTGTGGACCGTTCGTTTAATTCCAGCCATTCTGGACGCTCTACACCAGGGCCACCTTCATGTCTCGGAGAGGAGAGTCTTTGGAGCTACCGAGGCGATTCTGCACAATCTCAGAAACACCAGACTCTTTGAGGCTAAAATCGAGAAGCTTTACGTCCAGCTTATAGAGAACGACGAAACCCAGCTGAAGAACATAAGAACAGCTTGGGACTTTTGGCAGCAATAGGAAGAGTTGTTGATACTTTACCGTTAAAGTATGTTTTTTTATTTTATCTGTTTTATTTTTTATTTTACTTGATCTAGTGTGTCCTGCCTAAAAATCATGTTTATTATTCTCTGCTTGGCGAAAATGTTTTTTTTGATGTGTGACATATCAATAAAATGCGTTGTAAGAAAAACTGTTGTATTCATTACCTCGTCGGGGTTGTAACAGAGAACATGTCTGAGAAACGGGTCATGCAAAGGGTGTACTACCCTCCTTCTAATCCAGGGAGTTTAGGAGGTGTGGATAAACTCCATAGAGCTGTACAGAATGAAATGGGTAAACAAGTAAATGTAGAGAAAGTCAGAATATTTATCTGAGCAGGACGCATATACTTTGCATAAACCGGCCAGGGTGCATTTTGTAAGAAACAGAGTTTTCGTACTCAGACCGCTACAACAATTTCAAGCAGATCTTTGCGATATGCAGTCGCTCTCCAAATATAATGATGGTTTTAATTATTTGTTAACAGTCGTAGATGTATTTTCGAAAAAAGCCTATGCTCAGGCATTAAAGAAGAAGACGGGTACAGAGGTTACCAAAGCCTTTGATACAATTTTAACACACAGTCAGATTCCTAAAAAGATACAAACAGACGCAGGGAAAGAATTATTTAACAAAGTTTTTCAAACCTTATTGAAGAAACGAGGTATTGCACATTATGCAACAGCCAGTGATATGAAGGCATGTGTAGTAGAGAGATTTAACCGTACGCTGAAAACTAAAATGTGGCGGAATTTTACAGCTAAAAACACTCATAAATATATAGACGTCTTACCTGAACTAATTGAAAGTTACAATAATAGTTATCATCGAAGTATTAAAATGACACCAATGCAGGTGACCAAGGAAAATGCAGCTCAAGTGTTTCGGAACCTGTATACCCCCTCTGGCCTTCCTAAAAAAGCTGCTGCCAAAATGAACTTTAAGGAGGGGGAGCTTGTAAGGATATCCAAATTGAGAGGGGTATTTGATAAAAAATATGAGCAGAGTTATACGGACGAATTATTTACGGTGTCTGAAGGCCTACCACGGCAGCCACCTGTTTACAAACTAAAAGATTATGATGGAGAAGAGATCAAGGGGACTTTTTATGAGAAAGAGTTACAAAAAGTGAAGATATCCAGTGACAAGGCTTTTCAAGTCGAGAAAATTCTGAAAAGGCGTGTGGTGAGAGGGAAAAAACAAATGTTTGTATCTTGGAATAACTGGTCCGATAAATTCAACAGCTGGGTTGATGCTGGCAAAATCAAAGATGTATAAAAACAAACAGACTCAACGCTCAGTCCTTCATTACAGCCATGGAGATAAATGAAGGGTTCTACATTACGCTGCCATCCAATGCCAGCCTTGATGTATTTCAAAACAATACAAGCTCTAGTTATCAGGTGAACCTGGCACAACCTTTACACTTGGATGGTTCGTGGCAGGTCGCCATGACAGAAATGTCATACCCACACACCTGGTATAACATACCTATGGAAGTAGCCTGTTTTGAATGGATAAAGAAACCAAAAACCACCGCGATAGCGAGCAAGTTAAAGCTACAGATGTTTCGAGGTGGTTACTATAGTAGCATAACTCAGCTCAAGGAGGAACTCGAGTCCTGCTTCAGAAAAATTGACTGATGTCAGTTTGTACTATAGTCCAATTCACAGGAAAATTGAATTTCAGGGTGGGGGGCAATATCGTATTCGCTTTCCAAAACCCGTCGTTTATATGCTTGGAATAAAACCAGACCAATGGCTCAAATTTGATGATAAATCAGCAGCCTGCCCAGCGGATATAAATGCAGGCGTAACTCATCTATACTGCTATAGTAACGTGGTCAGTCACCAGAGGGTAGGTGACGCTTTTGCTCCTCTCCTGAGAACCGTAGATATAAAACAGAACATTCGGGGACACCATCACCCAATATTTTAGTCCTGCGTATTACTTGCCGGTAACAAATACACACATCGAGACACAGATAGAGATAAAAAACGATCAGAACGAACCAATAAAGTTTACCTACGGTAAGAGTGTAGTGAAACTTCATTTCCGACCTTCAAAAGCCGGACAATCTTTTGCAAAACGATGATTCATCACGACCCCCACAGTTTTGTGAGTTTCTATGAAAATCAAGCGGGAGGCTCATTACCGGGTTTTTATGGTGCACCGGTGATGTACGGCCGAGGCATTGGCTCTATATTTTCGAGATTATTTCGTTTTGTCTCCCCCCTGGTGAGAAAAGGGATCGCCATAGCTAAACCTCATCTGAAATCGGCGGCCAAAAATATTGCATCAGACGTTATCAGTAAGGCGGTCCATACATTTGGCCGCCAATCAGATCAGGGGTCCCAGGAAGGAGCCGGTGGTCTGATGGTTTTGGCAAGAAGGGCCAGGAAGAGACCTCCAGGCAAACGGGTTCCGGCAGGTGTTAAAAAAGGAAAGCACTCAGTCAAAAGAAAATCATTAGGGAAAAAACACCCTCGGAGAAGGAACGTATTGGGGAGAGATATATTTTAGAGTGTTAAATATGGCTCTTTTACATCACAAATCTGCTGAATGCAGCATGGCAGAGCTGGATTTATTTTCTGCTCCCATGACACAGCTTTCTATCGATGAAAAACACTACACAGAGGTCCTTCCGTTGTCTGCCATTACAGAGGACGGACCGATTGAATTTTTCATTCCTGGGGACGGGGATAAATACCTAGATATGAATGACACCTTGAGGCATCTCAGGATCAAAATAACCAACGCCGATGGGACTAATCTGGTAGCTGATGCCCCCGTGGCCCTCGTTAATTATCCTCTAAATACAATTTTTAGTCAATGCGACGTTATTCTAGGGGATAGGCTGATTTCTCAGTCCAGCTCGACTCATCCTTACAGAGCGATGATTGAAACGCTATTGAATTACTCTGATTCTACTTTAAAAACTCAGTTCACTGCCGGCTTATTTTATAAAGACACCGCGGGGGCTATGGACTCTGTAGTGATCGCCAATGGGACAAACAAGGGTCTAGTAAAGAGAGCTATATTCACAGCAGAATCTCGAGAGCTTCATCTGATGGGGGCCCTACACACAGATATATTTTTCAGTGAGAGGCTTCTCCTGAACGCTGTAGATTTGAGAATCAAACTCACCAGATCTAACGATGCCTTTACTCTCATGTGTGCAAATGACTCTACATACTGTCTAAAAATACTGGGGGCTTCACTTTTTATCATGAAAGCCACCATCTCCCCTGCCGTGCGGTTAGGTCATGCTGCGGCTCTGATGAGAGGTAACGCCCTCTACCCTTTATCTAGGGTAAACATTAAAACATATAGTATCCCTGTGAATTCCAGAATATGCAACCAAGAAAATCTCTTTCTGGGTAATATGCCTAAATACATAGTATTGGGTATGGTAAATCACGAAGCCTTCACCGGAAGGAGAACGCTTTCACCTTTTAATTTCCTTCATAATGATATGGAATATCTGGCTTTGTGTCAGGACGGTAGACAAGTCCCGTCCAACCTCAATTTAACCGCGGGTCCTCAGTCAGAGAGTTTTACAACATGTTCACTGCTACAGGGAGACACATGAAAGATTTACCTCTGAGTATTGACAGAGAGGATTTCGAACAAGGATACTCATTATTTGTCTTTAATCTCACTGCTGCGGAAGATGCTGATGCACTGTCTCCCATTACAAGCGGTAGTTTAAGACTGGAAATGAGATTCAGAGTACCGCTACCACAGACTACCACTTTAATCGTATATTCTTGTTTTGATTCGATTCTGGAGATTAATTCAAAACGTCAAGTGTTGGTAGATTATTACTAAGAAGACTAGAACATGAATAATCATCAATTGGACAGTCTCCTGCGCCACATGGTGGGGGACTCTTTTGGTGGAGTGTGGGCGTCAGATCAGCTACCCCGAGTAAAACAATTATTTAGATACCCTGTATACATGATTGTAAACACCCACCCCTCCCACATGCTGTGGTAGATGATGTGATAAAAAATGATGCTGCTGTAACAAATTTTGTGAAAAAATACCAACGGTGTGAGAGACGTCATAAAGACACTCATTTTAACCACAGTGTTTGTTCTCTACAAATGTTTAAAGATTGTTACAAAATGTAGAAAATAAAAAAAGGTCTGAAGACAAAATTAATTCAGGTGACTGTCTTTATTAGGAAAACAAAATATACTACAACTTTAGGGGGTCAAATGTAACCAGCTGGGGCTTAATATTCTATCTTTCCTTATTCTTTTCTTCTTAAGCGAGGCACTCGGAGGTTCTTCTGCGGTGTCTGGGGTTCCTGCCACCTTCCAGCTGAGGGTCGTAGATGATTTAATATTTCTTCTTATTATTTTTCTGGGTATATTTTCTCCATTTGGCTCGCCCTCTTTGATTATACGATATTGTTCACGAGCGTGCAGGTTTTGAAAAGCTGTTAAAGGAATGTTGAGCTCATTCAGACTATTTAAAAAACCCCGCCAGCCTTTAGGCTCCCGGGCATTTGTTTTATACGAGCAGGATAAATGTTTAAATACATCTAACATGTGTGAACCTTTTACAGCTGTACCCTTTTCTACAAATTCCCCAGTCGGTGTCCATCCAGCTGTACTCGTGATTAATTTACTCATAATGTACTCGGCATTCTTACGGTAACGCATAGGGAGGTTTTGAAGTACCTCGTTCTTTATTTTATCAATGGACATGCCATCCTTTTCTTCTCCTTTTACCAACCCCGTGTCTTCAGGTAGAGTTAAAGTAATATGTCGCTCCTCCTCCCCGTCTTGTTTGAGTAAGGTGAGATATCGCTGTAGCAAGGTGTTGTATTTTCTTATTTTTTCATAAGGGGTAATCCTGTTTCGTTTAGCACTGCTCTAATTTTTTCATCCAGAACATCTTCGGCAGTGCGTCTCATTGTTTCCTTACTATGGGGGTTAGTTACACCAGTCTGATTGAGCTGATTAAACTGGTGAGGTGATAACAAAAACATCTTTTGACTCATGATCGAGTGAGCCCTCCTAAAAGTTGTCTTAAAATGGAGATCACCGCACCAAGCAGCGGCAAAAGAAAACCTCCAGATTGTTTTCTCAAGGCGGTGAATTTAGTTTTAAAGTTGGTCCTTTTATTGGCCAAGAGTTTGAAAATGTTCTTTTGTTTCTTGAGTTTCTTATACTGAGCGCCTGATAGTGGAATGTTACCCTTTAGAAGATTTAGAGACAGCTCACAGAGTGATTGAAGAAAATCCGTGGAGCAGGTCTTGAGAATATCCTTACGCTTCGATGGCTTGGCGTTACACAAGGCCTTCAGCAGAGGCATGTTTCTTTTTAAACGGGCCGACATACTGATTCAAGTTTTCGTTTTTGGTACATAAACAACTGGCCACTGATTAGGTAGTGCTCCCGATCTAAGTCTGTAGATGTCTGGACAGCTAGGGGTCATGTCTACGATTAAATAACCGTGAGGATCCGTGGTTGCGTCCTCAAAACTTTGTAGGAAAAATGATTTATTACCCGGGTGTATTTGTTGAGCCAGTATGTTCATTTGTAATCTGTCTCTGGGGTTTTTAAACAAGACCATGTAATTAGTATTCAAACTAATGGTACGACTGTTTTTACCCTGATGAAAAACATTTTGGGTAAGCATCATAACACTCATATTTCTATGATGACGGTATTGGGTGAAAAGTCTGACTACTTCAGGATGCTCAGAGGCCTGAAATATGACATCGTCCAATATAATCAAATGACTTTGATCAGGAGGAAATAGAGATTCATCTTCAAATGATTCAGGCAAATCTTTGATGAACTTTATATTTTTATTCTTTTCCTGCAGTTCAGCATACATGGGCTGGAAAGAAGTATAAATCCACACAATATTTTGAGGCTGTACATCCATTACATGAATACAATTTAGCAATACATTCTTGACAAAAAAAGTTTTTCCACACCCACTAGGCCAACTACTAAACAGGAAAAAGGAACACGTAGTCTGGGCTCAAAATCAATTTGACGGGGTGAAAACATTTTGTCTCTTCTTATTATTTCTCAATACCCAAAAGGCAAAGTATTTCCTCCGTCTAGCAGACATCTCTTATCAAACACAACTCGGAACTTTTTGGTGAATGACACATTTCTCAAAACGAAACCCCTTTTATTCCGTACAATGTTGTGTTGCGGGGCCTCAATTACCCTCCCACTCTCTGAGTTTTGAACGTAGCCTTCCAACAGATCTTCCAGACTGTCAAAGTTCACTCGTTCACAACATTCGTGCGTCTGCGTAATGCCTTTCACACGCATAATCACCTTTTTTTGATTTTTGGTCTGGTAAGCATAACTTTTAGGGCCTGCTGAGACAAACTCTTCAATCGTGTCGCCCCCCAGCTCATCTGTAAGATCCCCCAGATAAACCCCCATGGGCAGCGGAGTCTCCCCCTGTCTTGTCACATAGATGATACTATCTGTGTCGTAATAGAAGACTCTGTGCTGTAATTTCTCCAATTCACTGTACAGTTTCAACCTGGCATACGCCGTGGTAAACGCAGCAATGAATATGTTATCTACATTGTTGGGAGGAGAGTAGCATTTTTAACCGTAACACCACTGAACAAGAGCCGTTCTGTCGTTGAGGAATGAGAAATACTTAACCTTATGTTTAGCTGAAAACAAGAGGTTAAGAAATTCTTCTGTTTTGGTCACAATCTTAGTCTGAGTCAGGCAAATTTACCACAGAAACTGTTGAGACATAGTTTTGCCACTTGTCTTTTGGCAGGATTTGATTTGATTGTATCTGCATCCAGCAAGATACCCTGCTTAGCATGATAGTCTGCCACATACTTTGGTCTGCTCTCATCATCTGTGGCCTCTGAAGGATAACCTGATGCTTCTTGTTTACCCTTCAAAAATGTGTGTATATAGTCTACAAAAATGCTGTCACTTTTCTTCTCAAAATGCCACACCTCTGTGATCTGAGTCATCTTGTACCCCATGTCCAGGGCTTTGGTGAATTCTGTGGTCACCCATACTCCTGTTAATGCTCTTTCCTCCCTGCAGTGCATGCAGGGCCCCTGTTGGTTGTTAAGCTCAGCGCATGTACGGCATAGGGTGAACACTAGTTTACCCGCTGCAGTTCGGTAGGGCAGGACAGGAAAGTAAAGACCCCTGGGAGGGTCTACTGTGGCTCTGATTAACCCAAAATAACTGTGAGGGTCTTTAAAATCTCTGAATATGATCTGGGGGTGTCCAAGTGGATATAGGCCTGTACAGTTTACAAAAGGGTAGAGTGAGGTGAAATCACAATAATGAACCAGTTCATCTGCCGCTGTCGTGTGCCTCAGCTTTACAGCACATGTCCTTCCCCCGTATAGAGTATCGCGGGGGACCAATGGTTCTGGCGCTTTGTATTCCCCGAGGAAAGCCTGCAAATCTTGATTGGATTTTTTCATCTCAACCCATGTATGCTCACGCATATCGATCACTTTGGCCCCGTGAACAGACTGTAGCTCATGCAGCTTTTCCTCACTAGCAGCATGGAGCTGCTCAAATGTGTCACCTTTCAAGGGGTTTTTCTCATGGCCCTTGTAGCAAGATGGGCACCCGTGATAGAAGCAACCAAGAAATTCCCAAACAATCTTGGCCCCGGCTACTTCAGCAAAACCATCCACGACAAAACTTCCCACTCGTTTTTCTCCTTCATTCAACGCATGTTGTATGAATTGTTAGATATTGAAATGGATTTACGCTCCACATTTCAAATCTCTCCGCGTCCATCTAGAGCTGTTTCATATGGAAGGAATTCAGTGCCACCAAGTCAACAATACTCTACTTTAATGGCAATATTACAATGCACCACAAATCATTACATTCAATACAATATTACATACAATACAATATACATTCAATACAATATACTTGGGAACCCAAATTACTTGGTGATCACGTCAGCCAGCCAGCAGAAAGAGAGAGAATTCAGTTGTGTCTTCTGCCTTTATGCTGAAGCAATGGGAGGGATCATCCGATCTCTCCCCTTTGATTGGCAGCCCAAATATCCCACACCCCAAATCTTAAATTCCCCCACTCACAGGTGGCGAGAGCATTTGCATACAGTGCAAGTCAAGACATGCGGCCACCTTCCCCCCATGGCCCTTTGTCCTCAAAAGTCCATATGGTCTCTCTGAAGTCACATGTGATGGGCTCAAAGTCCAGCTCACAGTTTTACTCAAATAATTCCCATTTTTAAGCTTATTCATTTGGAGCTAACATAAATACATTCAAATATTCCATTACAAATCCCCCTTTTTATTTAAATTTAATAAATCAACTATTTTCAAGACATTCACATTCGTTCTGGGATTCAGACTATTTAAACGTTCAGAAATGGCTCCACATATCAACTTCATACGACCGTGTTAGAAATACCAAAATATGTAAATAACTCCATACATCAATTACATCACTTAGTAACAACAAAGTTAAAACCCTTCAATCAGAATGATTGAGTATAGTCAATCGTCATAAGGTATAACCTTCACAGTGGTGATTCAATTAATCTGTAATCTGCAAAATTGCCGTGTCTTCAAGCTTTAACATTACTTCATGTATACTTCATTCCGCTTTAGTCAAAATGAGATATTTAGGAGACAGCAAGTCTGTCTTCTCATAAATATCAACAACCTGAAATGCCCTGCCTCCTATCATAAGAAGAGGCAGCTGCAAGGTCATATACAGTTCAGAGCCACACATGATATCAGTGCATTAAAACTTCCCAAAGAGTGGAGACAACAGTATGTCTCCAACATATCCCTCCTGTTTATACTCCGGAATAACATAGACCTTGGAAAAATACAAATGATTGTAAAAGATCAAAAATTCATATACAAAAGTACCCAAACGGCTGAGGTAGGTAGATTGTATAGGCACATGTTTTAATGTAATCCCCATGGTCTAATTCTTTCTCTGTACATCGTCAGTTTGTATCCCTCAGACCCGTTACTGTTTCCCTGCTCACGTCCACTCTTTAAATTCTACTGGGTTCTGTTGGTTTCTTCACTGGTTTGAGACAAGTGCCCTTATTGGAAATCACCTCCCTTTGTAGCCAGACTTCACCACAGTAGAGGCGAGTTTCTGTCTTTTAGGTTTAAACAGCTTCACAGTCAGATGTATCCAGGATGGTCTCTCCGCCACTCTAACTGCAGTCGATGTAGACAGGAGTGCTTGGTAGGGACCCTCCCCCTTTGGCGAGTGCCTGCTCTTCCTCTTTATCGCTCTGGTGAACACTCACTTTCCTGGTTTCACTGTCTGCGTAGTGTCAGGTACTTCCATCCGTGGCGAGACCCGGAACTCCTGATACTGCGTCCTTGGATACGCTTCCCACACCGTGGAGTCGCCACCCTTGCTTGGACAGGTACAGCAGGCCCAGCACGCGGAAGATGACAGCTTTCACACATCCTTCCTGGAGGTTTCCCCACTGCGCACTGATTCCAGTGGTACCAGATGTCTCCTTTCCCTTCCAAGCGGACAGCGTGAGATGTCCTCTGCATCGCCCGATGGGGTCCAGAGAACCTGGGTCTCAGCCACTTGGGTCTGATGTCCCCCTTTTGCCTCTGCAACCTGTGTGGAGAAATCTGATACAAATCCCTCAATCCTACGCTCAGGGCTCCTGGGAACTGGTGACCATGAGTGTGCTCAAATGGAGAGAAACCTGTCCCTTTGTTACTTGAGCTCCTGATTGACATAAGAGCTAGAGGCAATGCGTCTAACCATTTCATGCCTGTCTCTTCACATGTTTTCTTATATCTAGTAATATATTTTATTTCATGTTTTTTACTCATAAAACAATATGACATTGTCCAGAATAGTAGTTAACTTTATATAACTTTTACTCTTTCTAATCTTTTCAAACATCTTAATTGTCTTGTCTCTCTCTCTCTCTCTCTCTCCTACATACTTTTTCCAACTTCACTCGTGGTATTTTAACCACCTTTTATCCTTCTGAGCAAGATATCACTTCAACACATTTAATATCTTGCCCTGTCCATCTATTTCAGTCTTCTTTTATCCATCTGTTTTCTTTTCTCTTCAGCCTTCAACAACCTTTTCTTATTTTCATTTCTAACCAGTCTTTTACTTATAATCTGTCCCTTTCCAAGGACAGGTAAATACATCCTGCTACTGTAGTGTTCACAAATAAATCTCCATGCAAACTGCTACTGTACACTCAAAAGTGATCTGTTTCATTTTGAAAAGTCAGCTTTTTGAAAACCAACATGGCTCAGTTCAAAATGTTGTTTCAAAACAAAACTCCTCATCTCTTCCCGACATGATTTGACATAAAGATGATTTGCTACCACTATTTTTCATTGTGATATTTGTTCAAACAGAGACTGCATCTGTCTCTGGATTTAAATATATGCCTGATGGCAGTATATGCATAAAAATAAAAATAAGTGTCCAGGTTTTTAACATCTGTCATTAAAGGACTGTATAAAAATAAGACATGTCATCTGATTAATCTAAAATCAGAATTTAACAGATAATTTGTGTAGTACATCCCACCATTTTTAGGGACGCCTAATTAACATTCTCAAATCTTCAATTAACTTGACCTAAAAAGCTAAAACAGTGCTGTTTTATGATACCTAAAAAAATACTACAATAGATTTTAGACTATAAAAATGTAAATATCAAATTAATAGTTTCCACTCTTTCCAGTGTAACACTGACCCATTGTCTAACAACCCCCCCTTTTCTGAAAAAGAATCCCATTTACTGTGTTTTCATTTTCAGAAACATCAAGAAAGAATGGTAATGCATAGGATGCAGAGGCGAGAGCTGTGACCTGGGAACTTTACGACCCTGGCGTCCTGCTTCAAAGTGTCCTCATAGCTGTGTTTTACGACACTGGCCTCCTGCTTCATCGTAAATTAAGTTTGGGCTCAGTTTGAGATTTCTGATCTGAGTTAGAGACAACTTTATTTTGCATTGTTCTAGGGAACAGAAGAGTGTTAACTTCATCTGTTTTTATGGGGCTGTGGATTGCCATTGCACCCGGGAGATTTTGGTCTGTGACGGGAGGAATTCTAATTCCAATCATTGCGAGGGCAGCATTGTGACAAACCCTCCTCAATCTATCTAGTGCCTGCGTCTGTTTGTTCCATTTGCTACGAGCAAACCATCTGGGTTTCTGTTCGTTTAGGTGTGCAAGTTGCTTTACAATCTGTCTTTCATATACATCCAATGCTGTGCCCAAATTACCTATGGTGTCGTCATCTCCCACTCTATTCTCTGTTATCATTTTATCGTGTAGGAATCGGAGATCAGTACAAGCCTTTTCTTTAGCCCCCTGTTTGATACCGCTTAAAATCAATCTCTTAATCTGTTCCCATTGCTCCCGGTAACTCCCTGGAATTTCAGAATCGTTTTTAGCATTCTGTCGTTCCATATTCACTTCGCTTTTATTTATCTGACTCAATTAATATGTGCTCACATGTATTAATATACTGGGCTATTGTCGTAGTTACTATTAACGCGCTTCCCGTCTTCAATACCGGTCAGCAATGTAATGTTTAAACTCAGCGCTTGAAGCTAAATTCATATAAAAATGTCAAAGGTGTACTACCCCCTTTCAGCCACTAGATGGCAGCAGCAGACCACAAATGAGCCTCACTCATCCGAGTGCTTTTTTGAGATCCGCCGATATTGAGTAATTACCATAAAACAGACCTCCGGCTGGTGTTTCCGCCCGGTCTGTCATGTAAAAACCCCCAGTTCTTAGACGGCGACCCGATCTAAAATCGGGTTTCCAGGTTCTGTCGTGCGGGACTCAAACCTCGCAACTCCAGACTGCACCGTCTCCACGCCACTCAGGACTATATCTACCTGCAGATCCGCGCCAAACTGTCTATGTACGCCACGCAGGACTATATCTACCTGCGATCAACGACTATGTTTCTTATATAATAAAATATGCATTGTATATTCCATTTAAACTTTAAAAACACTGTGAAACGCCTTCAGACAATCCTAAAATGTTAGTGTATTCAATCACAGACAATCGATTTTCATAACAGGCGTCTGTAAGTACCTTAGAGTTATGCAGGGCCCTGCAGATTGTCTGAAGTGTTTAAAAGCGCTTATTCCTGACCCAATCCGGTCGTCTGAATTCCTCCTCAGCTCGTTATCTTGCACGTCGGGACACCATTTGTTAGATATTGAAATGGATTTACGCTCCACGTTTCAAATCTCTCCGCGTCCGTCTAGAGCTGTTTTATATGGAAGGAATTCAGTGCCACCAAGTCAACAATACTCTACTTTAATGGCAATATTACAATGCACCACAAATCATTACATTCAATACAATATTACATACAATACACATTCAATACAATATACTTGGGAACCCAAATTACCTGGTGATCACGTCAGCCAGCCAGCAGAAAGAGAGAGAATTCAGTTGTGTCTTCTGCCTTTATGCTGAAGCAATGGGAGGGATCATCCGATCTCTCCCCTTTGATTGGCAGCCCAAATATCCCACACCCCAAATCTTAAATTCCCCCACTCACAGGTGGCGAGAGCATTTGCATACAGTGCAAGTCAAGACATGCGGCCACCTTCCCCCCATGGCCCTTTGTCCTCAAAAGTCCATATGGTCTCTCTGAAGTCACATGTGATGGGCTCAAAGTCCAGCTCACAGTTTTACTCAAATAATTCCCATTTTTAAGCTTATTCATTTGGAGCTAACATAAATACATTCAAATATTCCATTACAGAATACACCTTCAGTTTGGGCTACCCACTCTATCCATTGAACACCAGCGTCTGAGTACGTCTTGTTTTCACGGCGGTAGTCGCTGGGTGGGGGTATTGCCAGGGTTTTTGGCTGTAGAAAGTTTGTGGTAAAAACTTTCATACACGCAGAAGCTATGGTCGCACGACTAAAAGGATCAACTCCTGTCTCTCCGAGAAACCCTTTTCGAAATAAAGTGGCCCCCCGAGCAAGAATATCCACATCGTTTTACAGTAAAGCAATGCCTGCTTTCGAAAATCAAAAGTACCCGTGCGTACCGTCTCATACCGGGTGAAAAAGTCACTCTTTTCATCAGTTGTCATGCGTTCTACCCCATAACAATGTGCTGGAGGGTAAGGTCCGATATAATAATAATAATAATAATAATGGGTTCCATTTATAAAGCACTTTATATCTGATCTCAGATCCCAAAGTGCTACAAGTAGTCAGCATGAACAGTATAAATAAACATTACACAACACAGTAGAATTTAATAAAAAGCAATACAAAAATAAAAAATAAATAAAAGGGATATAAAAGGGTCTAGGCAAAGGCTCTTTTGAAGAGAAGGGTCTTGAGGCCTTTTTTAAAAGCCTCCACGGTCTGTGGTGCTCTCATTTGGTCGGGGAGAGCATTCCACAGACTGGGAGCAGCCGAGCAGAAGGCCCGGTCTCCCATAGTACGGAGCTTAGTCCTGGGGGGTTTGAGGAAGTTGGAGTTGCTGGAGCGGGTGGTCCGTAAGGAGGTATGGGGGGTGAGGAGTTCCTTGAGGTAGGGAGGGGCAGTTCCATGGACACACTGGTGGGTGAGGACGGAGACCTTGAATTCAATCCTTAGATTCACGGGTAGCCAGTGTAGTGCTTTGAGGATGTGGGTGATGTGATCATACTTGCGCACTCTCATCAGGATCCTAGCAGCGCTGTAAACTCAGATTGGCCTTAGAGCTGAAACTGTGAGGGAAGTACCCCTTGATTTTATCTTCAAATCCCCAAGCTTTTGGCATTGCTGCTAAACGCATAGTGAGTCTATGTACTTTTGGCCGAAATCCCGGTCAGTAAAAGAGACCACTTTACTTCCTTGCATTATCAAAGAGGGTTTTAACCCTTCCCTGGTCATTGCGTTAATAATGAGATAGCTGTCAAAACCCTTAGCATTGTGAGCGATGAAGGTTGCATTTTTGAACTTTGGGCGCCTAAAGTGTGCCAGAAACTGCAGTGCACAGTTGGTGCCCTCCGCGACCCAAATTTCACCCGCAAGGGTTTTTGTGCACACCAGGAAGGGGACATGTACACCGTCTGCCCCCACCATTGTTTCAAAATCATAAAACACAATGTTGTCATTATGTTCTGTCTCTTTGGGCAACACTCCGATGTAACACAGATGTTTTTCACCATCGGCTGTAGAAGCAGAGGGTAATCTTTCGCTGCATGTCTTACATTTCTTCACAGCACACTTGTGTGTTTTATCTGCACTACTCTTGGGAGTGTAGTAGGAAAGTTGACAATCTACACACTTTTTGTGTAAATCGCAGTTACTGGCAATGTCTGATGATCTCTGTGTCTGTTTTTTATGTCGAGAATGACAGCCGACTGTACGGCACGTTTTGTTACAGTCTTTACAAAAGATGGGTTTAAACTCATCCAGAGTACATGAGGGGTCAAGGCAGACATAACAATGACCAGTACAGGAATGAATCCATTGAGAGCTGTAGCCTGTGTAACAATGTTCGCAGACAAATGCAGAGCCTAAAAACCCCTTCAAGTTTTTAATCCCATAGTAATGGTTCTGGAAGAGAAACAAAAATACAGTTTTGTCTCGTTTGGGACCGTCTGTCTGGAATTTACAGTGAGTACGATCTTCATCGCCTCTGTAAAATACCACAATCTTGCATTTTAAACTCTCTTCGAATTTATCAATGTCGTTGAATGTCACAGCTGTCTGATCTGTCAAACCCAACCCCCTCTGAATCTCTTTACCACGTTCAAAACCTTCATTATCAGTGAGGTTGTCATGCAACAACAGTGCTAAATTAATAGCAAAACACAGCTGGTTGGATGGGTTCTGTACAACGTAAAGAAAACGCCTCTTCTTTATAACAATCTCATTGTCCAACATTTTACTAGCCAATCTTTTAGCACCACCACCACGGGGGGATTGTACAATTTGCACCACTAACTCAAGGTTGCTGTCTGCCATTACCTCCAAATTTGACTGCACCGCGTTGAACAACGCGTCCTCAAAATCATTCAGATTATCACCATTGGCATTTAAAATGGCTGAGACATTAGCCTGCAGCTGCTCGCCCTGTAGCTCAATTTGAACAATATCTTCCCTCTCTGCCCGTGAAAAAGCATCCCTTAGCATATCATGTACATTGTTCATCAGAACCCCATAATAAGCTGTAAAGTCTGCCTCATCTTTAGGAGGAGTTAGGACTAGAGACTGATGCAGTTCTGTGTTATTGAAAACAGGTCGAGACAAAACACCTGGTGAAGCATTCTGATTAGCTCCTCCACCATTCTGTAGCGAAGGGCCTGGTGGTTCTGAAGCAATCGGGGTGTCATTTTGGACAGCGCTCCCGCCATTGCGCATGGAGGAAACTGGTGATTCCGAGTCACTCGGGGTGTCCCTAGCATATCCACCATTCTGCACGGTGGAAACTGGTGATTCAACATTGGTTGAAGTTATGCTATTTGCTCCATTCAGATGGAGTACTCCGTCTGCGAGCTGATTTAAAAGCCCGAGACCGGGGTAAGTGTCAGAGTTTTGGTAACAGTCTAATACCCACTCCAAAGCACTATCTAAGGTTGATGATGGGCTTGGGTTTGTTTGTGATAAGGTGGAAGGTTCATTTGCAACTGCTTCTTCGTCGTTTAACTCACTGATATTGTCGGAACACCGAGGAAATGGCATATCTCCATACATGAATTCCTCATCACTGCTTAGTTCATTTATGTCATTTATAGAATGAAGGAAAGACATTTCTCTATCTGCTAAATCATCCATGTTTGACCGTTTATGAAACCAAATAAAAATCAAAAATACATTTGTCACAGTTGAAGAAACATACCGTTCGGTTACATCGGCACCAGTTTACATGAGACCCCCCTCCAGCTTATTCAGTTGGTGTGACCATAAAGTTGGCAGTAGCAGCAGTGGGGGTCCTCTTGAGTTTAGTTGATCTATACAGAAAAAAGACAGAGAAAAAAGAAGGATAAGTATTTGAAAAACATAGGATTATACATTTAACAACTATTCATTTATCGAACATCTTGTAAAATAACCATAAAACTCATTTACCGGGGTGATATCTCGTCAGGAGGGGATCTGTCAGAAGAGCAATATCGACCTGAATCTCGCGTAGAGTTTGTGCTGATAGTTCGCCCTCGACCTGATGACGAGGGGCTGAGTCTGTCTGACTCGATAGGAGCGTGTCTGGGACGGGTTGTAACTCAAAATCTTCCAAATAGGCACTGCAAGCGTCAAAATCGGCCTGAAGCTCTGACGGGTTCTGTATGAGGGTTTCAGACCCGAGCGGTTGCAGGGGGGCGTTGAAAAGGGGCGAGTCTGCTTGGTTATCTGAGGCACGGGGGCATTTAAAACAAACCCTGAATCAAATCTAGAGAGGACAATAACGTTTTTAGGTGTCTTAGTGAGTGAAAATGAATGGCTGTTTTATTTAGTTTGAGCGTATTTCTTTTTTAAAAACTAACTCCATCCCCTCGCTTCTCACCTCACAGAGAGTGTCTTAATCAACATATAGATTAACATCCCAGGCTTATCTCTAACCCTCACATCAAAGGCCAACTCCAACGTGTGTGTGTGTGTGTGTGTGTGTGTGTGTGTTAATTGTTCTTCGCGCAGCTGCGGCATTCGTTTCTTGACTAGCTCTCCGAAGGGATGGCGGTAAGTTGTCACAGGCATCTCTTGGTCATTTTTCTTTTTGAAAGGTGACTTGGTAAGTGGAAATTACTGTCTTTTATTTAGTTTTGAATATTTCTAGTATTCTAGTATTTCTATTTTCATCTAATTCCACCCCCCCCACAATCTGCCAGCCTCATAGTCAGAGAAAGGGGGTGGAGAAAGGGGGAGAGGCCTGGGCTGGGAGGGGGCGGGGGGCTAGACCGTCTCACTCATAGAGACACCAAGGTTAACATCAAAGGCTTATAACACACCACATCAAAGGGCAAAACATCAAAGGCTAATTAGATTAGATAACCCTGAGGGGACAGGGACCAGACAGCATAACTTCAAAGAGACTACCTTAATCAAACACATCAAAGAATTAGACAACAAAGGCTCTCCACAGGGGGGCTTTTCACACCTACCCGTTATAACACCTCACCCCCTCACATCAAAGGGTCTCGAACAATGGGAGGCGGGACTTAGCTCAGATCAAAGGCACTCAACCAATGGGAGGCGGGACTTAGCTCATTTGCATAATTGGGGGCGTGCCATCTGTCACTTTTGTATGCATACTAATGAGACGAAAGCGGCATTGTTATAACTACTGAGGTGGGATGGATTATCTCGGCAAAGGAGAAGTGCTCACTATCACAGATCTTTTCAGATTTGTGAACAATACTTGAGAGAAATGGTTATTTTGTGTATATAGAAAATGTTTTAGATCTTTAGATCAAAAACAAAAGTGTTGCGTTTATATTTTTGTTCAGTGTATGTCTAATATTATAGTTGACTTTTCATTCAGGAAGTATGACGCGCTGCGCTGTCAGTACGCTTGTCCATGTTTGCGAATGGTCCAAATATCACCCCTTTCATGTGAACGCGCTCCTAACTAGATAGGACACGGCTGGCTTGAGTGATCCACTTGATAACCCGCATCGTAGGACCGCTTAGCGAGAGCGCGTATGTTTTGGATTAGGCCAACCGGCTAACTCAAACATATCCAGATTATGTTGAACCGGCTTCGTAGTACAGGCCTCTGGTGTTGCTATGGTCCTTCCCTTCCTCACATCAACCCTGTCTCCTAAAAATTACGTTCCCCAGAACTAAACTGCATTCTCAATTACGTTTATTCTCTACATATCTTCTAGAAACATATTTTCGCCCACGTGACGTTTGTTATGAACGTATCTCAAACACATTTATTTTGTACATATCTTCTAGAAACATATTTTCTCCCACGTTACATTTGTTATGAACGTATCTTAAATACGTTTATTTTCTACATATCTTTGCCATTTATTGTCTTGCTTATAATAATGATAATAGTCATTTATAAATATCATTTTAGAGCACACATTTGAAATCCACAATCGGGCTCAATTATGGTTAAATTAAAATCTGTAGGCGAGGCTGTAATTTCACCAGCTGTTACTCTCATGAGCGAGGCAGAAAATAATAGTTTGAACATGCCAAAAAGCTGCTGTCGTTTATTGCACCTCAAACATTAAAACAAATCCAGAGTTACGTTTTTCTGTACTTCCTCTAACGCCCCGTCCACACAGCAGCTTTAAAAAAATCTTCCAATGCTTCCAACACTTCTCTGCCCATTGACTTTGAATGGGGGTGACGTCACTTTGCCTCGCTTTTCGCCGAACTGCATTGTGGGGAAGCAAAGCGAAGATTTCCAGGATTTTCAGGATTCAAAAGTTGAGCAATGTTCAACTTTTGAAGCTGAGCTGGAAGCGTCAGACAATCAAATCCCGTTTATGCAAATCTGACAGTACAAGCGCTAGCCAATCAAACCGCGTGCAAGCAGGGAGAGCCAGACCGCAGTTAATTTCCTCATATTCCAAACGAGAAATTACGGTAGCAAATCACCCGGTTCTTTACGACCAGAACTATTAATGGGATACAAACCGGAGGAACCAGGCATGGAGGGAGGTAGCAGAGACAGTGGGTGAAACTGGTAGGTTTTCGCCTGTTTGGGGAGTTTATATATATATTGCTCGCATAAAATCCCCGGGGTTTTTTGCTTTGTATGTTGGGGGTGGGAGATTCATGTGATTGGTTGTTGGTCGCGTTGCTCGCAAAAAATCCCCAAGCTCAAGGACACGTCCAGCTCCAAGATTTTCAAGATTTTTTCAAAGCTGCTGTGTGGACGGGGCGTAAGAAGAAAGAACAGTAAAAGAAGAGCTCTGTGGCTTCAGGCTTGATAGCCGTTCAAATGACAGCGTTGGTTTCCACAAAAGTGGGCGGGGCTGTAAAGTGACGTAGATTTAATCTATTATTCAAAACCATTCTATTTATTCTAACGTAAATTACATGCCAGTGTTTTATCTTTTTATTTAGCGATTTGTTTGTGCACGTTTAACTGGAAATGTTTTCATGTTGAACCGGAAGTATGTCACTTCACTTCGTCTTCTTCGTCCCTTTTTTACGTTCAATGCATGGCTCAGCGTAACAGACAGAACAGCCCCAGACCCCAGGTGTGTCTACATACGTGAATTCCATCCTTCAATGTAGCATACATGTGAACTCTCATTACAGGAACAATACCGGAAACAGACGTAGGAAAGATCCTCAGCTCAGTGATTGGATGTTTTAGCTGCAATGCACGTTGGGATATGGTGTTTATGCGATGTGAAATCCGAAAACATTTAAAAATATATATATACAGTACTTTATTCCGAGTGTTCTTGCTTTTCTCTTTGGAAGTCATCACATAACGGCATTGTAATACACGGTTCGGCTGCATTAAATATTACACATCTGCCGTAGTTCTTTATTTATAGAGCCCTGATGAGAAGACTTCTGGACAAACTTGAAGAACTGCCACGTAAAACTGAATATGTGACGTGGATCATAAATATATCAGCAATTAAACAACATCTTACATTTCTTTTCACAAAATACGTCTCCTTGCAGTATCAACACTAATTTGGCTGACTTTTATAATTGATCCAATTGGTAGATAGGCTGTATTTTCACAATAACGGTGCACAGCTGATAGACAGGGACATGTCTTTTTTTATTTTCTTTGAATATAAGAATGTAAATACTGAGTTGAGAGAATAGCCAGGGGTTTTGGGTGATGGGAGACACATCTTTGGATTCAGAATGTCAATAGCTTACCGTTAAATGACGGATATACCTTTCTGTCTGCAAATCAGATATTAATGTGTAGAAGTAAAACTGTCATGTGAAATAATATAGCAATATCCTGTAAAATTATGTGAAAACATGAATAAAACTACACATCTTCAGATGTTATACATACATAAGTGTCCTACACTAATAATACAAAGTTATTATGGCATTGTGCTGTGTGTATTTATTTCTGTTTATAAACTGTCATATTCTGCACATTTCTTATACTATCTACATA
Organism: Harpagifer antarcticus; assembly: GCA_902827135.1. Lineage (NCBI taxonomy): Eukaryota > Metazoa > Chordata > Actinopteri > Perciformes > Harpagiferidae > Harpagifer > Harpagifer antarcticus. The sequence continues at coordinate 1,111,519 of CADEHL010001340.1, forward strand.
TATCTTACAAGATTATAATACAAATGTATAATATCAGTTAAAATAAGCGCTTCGACATAGTTAACATTGCAGGAAAGCAAGATATTAGTACTTTGTCAGGCTTAATATTTATCTGTAGATACCCCCAAAGCTTTTTTCTTATTCAAAAGAAGACCTTAACCTAAAGTATTCTTTAATGTTTAATAAAGCCTTATTAGTTTGTCTGTTTTGCACCTCCTCCTATTAATATCTTTGGACGTCCTGCACTAAACTGTTTTATTGTATAGATCACTTACAGTATCTTCTTGATTTTTTATATTCTATATTTCTATCATTGACCTTCTACTTTCCCCCTATGAAAGTATGTACTCTTAATATTTTTGTCATCAAATATAACATAATTTCAACAACAAAATTAAATGACGTGCTTTAACCACTAGGTGTCCCTTTCTATCAGCTGTGCACCGTTATGTTGTAAATATAACCTATCTACCAATTGGATCAAATATAAAAGTCAGCCGAATTAGTGTTGATACTGCAAGGAGACGTATTTTGTGAAAATAAATGTAAGATGTTGTTTAATTGCTGATATATTTATGATCCACGTCACATATTCAGTTTCGGCTGCAGTTCTTCAAGTTTGTCCAGAAGTCTTCTCATATCATCATTTCCTACGTCTGTTTCCGGTATTGTTTATGACGGATGTATTTTGTTATACACACATTCCATCACATTTTAATTTTAATTTACATTAAAGTATTTCGTGAGGCCTTCTAAAATGTTTTTAAATATAACTAGGGTTCTAGTTGAAGAGTTTCTAAATTAACATGAACCCAAGCTGTTGCCTGGCAACGCAATCGCACAACGTCACGTCCGGTAACTCCACAACCACACACATGGATTAACATCGATTTAATACATTAATGTAGCCTTTGTTTCTGCTAAAAGAGGTGTCGACCAGCTGGGGCAACAAGAACATTGGCAAAATCGAGTGTGACTAATACAAATAAATTATTATTATATTAAAGGTGGGGTAGGTAATTTTGGAGAAACCAGCTCGAGTGCGCTAGAATTTGAAAATACACAGCCGGAACAAATCTGCCACTTCCTTACAGAGCCCCTCCTCCAACACACACAAACGTGCACATGACCAATGAGGGCACGGGATAAGTTTGTGCACAGGTGGAAGGCTGTTTTAGCCGGGCCGGCTAAAATGATTGGTCGTGCTTTTTACAGTACTACGGCTTTCACAGATGACATTTTTTTATGGATTTTTTGTCAAAGCACTTAAGATATTCATTGCTATCGGGATGTTAAGAGCATTCCATGGAATATAACAAAAAGTGTATTTCGAGCCGGTTTCTCAAACTTATCTACCCCACCTTTAATATTGACAATAACAACCGACCCAGCAGCTTTTTGGCATGATAAAACTATTATTTTCTGCCTCGCTCATGAGAGTAACAGCTGGCGAAATTACATCCTCGCCTACAGATTTTTTGTGTCTGTGTCACTTTGAAATGATTACTGATAATCCATCGTCATATCTATGGCAAAAACTGAGTTTTCATAGCTATTATGTTAGCTACGAGAGTGTATGACAGCTTCCGGTTTTGGGCATTCTGGCTGTGCATCACTCTATTCACCAATGGGTAATGTTTAGATGGATTTTAGGAACTTCCCCTCGATTCTATTGGCTCTAACGGTTCAAAAGAGATGTCAATCATTAAAATCGACCGATGGGTTCCAGAGATATGGAAAATGCACCCAAATGACCCCAGAAGTGTTTTTTTCTCCTCTAAATCTGTCTAAAAAGGTCAAATTTAAACTTGTTTTGCATCAATCTTGATACAGGGTACTTATTATATGTTATAGTTTGGATTCATAAAACTTTTAGTCTACTATCCCATCATTCAAGGGTGGTTTTCACTATAAGTAATGAATGACAATATTTAAGAAGGATGCCCTGGTTCCTTGACAATGGTCTGTGTTAATAATGCGTGTTTGCTAGTCCCTGGTCTACTGTCATTGCCACAGTAGCCCCCAGGCAAACACTTAGAGTATCCCTGATCTACATTAAAACATGGCTATGCTTTTTGTACGTTCACCTGCTCATCACTGCTGGCCTTTACCCTGGGACTACATATGCTAAATCTGATAAAATAAAGGCTTTGTACATAGCAGAGGTGTGGACTCGAGTCACATGACTTGGACTCGAGTCAGACTCGAGTCACAAATTTGATGACTTGAGACTCGACTTGACAAAATCATAAAACACTTGCGACTCGACTTGGACTTGAACACCAATGACTCGGGACTTGACTTGGACTTGAGCCTTCTGACTTGAGGTGACTTGATACTTTAATTCAGAGGTCTCCAACACGCCGATCGCGAGCTGCCGTTAGAAGAGCAGACTCCCGTCGGGGAGAGCCGAATCTTCAGCCGCTCCTACTTTTGCTGAGAATCCTTGCAGGCAGGGGCGGGTCTTTATTTAGCTGGGCCACCATGCGGCCAATCATATGCGAGGACACACTAGGATCATACCATTATGTGAAAGAAGGGTGGGGGGGCACAGCATGTGTAGTGGTACAGGCCAGCTGCACAGAGCAACGGGGAGATTTAAATGCAAGCGCGTCGGAAAAAGTCAAGAAATGAGCGAAAACCGAAAAAAGAAGCAGCATCTGGCTGCTTTTCAATGATATTGGAGAAAGCAAAGCTGAGTGCAGGATTTGTAAAATGAAAATAACCTTCAGAGCAGGGTTTTTTTTTTGGTAACCACTCAGGATTTATTGTCAGAGGTGAGAGAAGTTCAGACAATTAAAAAAGTTACAATCAGGGTTCCCGCGGGGTCTTAACAAGTCTTAAAAAGTCTTAAATTTGATAATCAGAATTTAAGGCCTTAAAAAAGGTCTTAAATATGATTTAGAAGGTCTTAAAAATTATCGGATTTGAAAGGTACTTCTGTGTTGCGATAGCGTCTAAATGTGTTTTGGGGGAAATGTCCGGGCTGCAAAGTAACCAGCACGGTAATAGCCTTTCAGTTCCCCCCAACAATTTGTATTGAATTAAATCAACATGGAACCAGTAATCACTAACTTTGTTTCCCCCGGCCCCTTATTGGAGAACACCCAGCTAGTACCCTAGCAACCAAGCTTCAGCTCATGTAGCCTATCTTCGAATCTACTTACAAATTAATATGGAGAAGTGTCAGTACAACCATATTTGGTTGGAAAACATCTAATTTAGTGCTTGGTTGAAACCAGTGGAGGGGAACGTGTTTGAAGCCCGCTGCACCTTTTGCAAAAGAAATTAGCGTTTGTTTTGCTAATGCAGCGTTAGCTAGTGGAGCGTTAGCTAGTGCAGAAGCTCCCGCAACGACACCGGGGGTCCTCCGGGCGAAGTTTGGGTCTAAGTCAACCCTAAAAGCGGAGGTGCTGTAGAGGCTAAATACCGTAGCTAAACACCAATCATACAACAGCAACGATGAAATAGTGTAGCCAAGGCAGCAGAGCTCTGAATATAGCTCTTGTCACTCTCTCTCAGACACACACACACACACACACACACACACACACACACACACACACACACACACACACACACACACACACACACACACACACACACACACACACACACACACACACACACACACACACACACACACACACACACACACACACACACACACACACACACACACACACACACACACACACACACACACACACACACACACACACACACACACACACACACACACACACACACGAGCTGCTCGATTATTGCAATAATCAAGATTATGTTGGTCAATAATTAATATCATGATTATTAAATACGATTATTCATTGACTTTGAAAACATCCATTTATTGAACTTTAAAAAAAATAATAATTTGAACAGTATCTTTTTAACTGTTGATTACCCTGAACGTTCTGAAAAACCAATACAAAATTTCATTAAATAAATGATACATCACTAAAAAATTAATTAGATCAAATATGTTGTAGTGCACTGTCACAACCTGGCAAAGCAAAATAATCGTTTTTTTCGTAATTGTGGCAGGCCGAAATCGTAATTGCGATTAAAATATGATTAATTGCACAGCCCTAATATATATACACACACACACACACACACACACACACACACACACACACACACACACACAAGCACACACACACACACACACACACACACACTTTTTGTCTAACACAGTTCTGTACTGTTATGCTGTTATGCTCAGTCATTGTTCTTATGTTGAACATGAATACATTTACTTTGTAAGTGATTATGGGACATATTTCTTCTTTCATATCAATTTTCCTTCATACTTTATTGCCGTGAAATAGGTCTTAAATTCTATTCAAAGTGGTCTTAAAAAGGTGTTAAAAAGTCCGCTGTGCCGCACATTATCCCTGGCATAAAGATAGATTGTGGGTCCCTTATAACATGTTGCACACAGTGGAAATAAACATTCTGGTCACCTTAACATTAGGGATCTTATCAATTAAACTCCTTCTGAATCAAACCGTCACGGTAGCCTTACCTTACTGCTCCCTCTTCAAATAGAAAAAAACATGTTACTTTACCAGCAGAGAGAAAATGGATTATTAAATTATTAAGAGCGGTTTGATTATTAAGTATTATTCTGTTGATCGATGTCATTACATTTGGTGAAAAGCACATAATGACTTGTTTAAGACTCGTTTTGTCAAAGTTTAGGACTTGGACTTGACTTGAACTTGCCCATCCTGACTTGAGACTTGACTTGGACTTGAGCGCAAAGACTTGAGACTTGACTCGGACTTGAGCGCAAAGACTTGAGACTTGACTCGGACTTGCAAAACAATGACTTGGTCCCACCTCTGGTACATAGGGTTGTGCATGAAAAAAATCTACTTAAAACTGGGAATGAGCATTTAACCACTTCTGCCTCTGCTTGTCTCAAATTGAGCAGTCTTTTGAACATGTTCTTGGTGAGGTGCCTGAATTAAGATCTCCGGTTAACAAAGGTTAATAGATTTTGATCTACCACATACAATATGTAAGGCTTCTCAATTTCTGGAGCTTATGTGTGTCTTAAAAACAATGGTTGCTAACAAGTGACTAAATCAGACTACTAAATGTTGCGGCGACCATTAGCTGCCTTTAGCTGAGCGGTAGTGATGCGCATGTGATTAATGTGTTGTGCCTTTTGCCATACAATGTCATACAGACAAGAGACGCGTTCACACCGGAGTACTTTTCCCCGTACTTTTCCTGTTTAGTTCCGTTAGTACCCCTTATTTTGTGTTCACACCAAAAAGAGTACTTAGTGCAGGGAACTTTTACCCCCATTTGTAGTGCCTGCTAGAGAGGTGGTACCAAAAAAGTACCAATTTCTATTGGCTGGGCGAATTGCAAACCACGCCCCGTAAAACTCTGAAAAGTTTTGTGAAGCCGCCATTGTATTTGTGGCATTAGCATTATTATCATTAGCCCCGCGCACCAACGGAGAGAGAATAACTTATGGCAACACAAAAAAAAAACATGGGAGCGGTGGAGATGAGGAGGTGTCGGCGTTCTGGCAATTTACTTGGAAGGCTTCAGTAGAAGCTGCTCGGAGTCCCAGCAGCTTCTACTGAAGCCAGTCCACCACTCCGGGGACTTCCGGCCAGGGACTTTGGGCGGCAGTATACACCGTGAAGTTGTTTGCGGCCTGCCAGTAAACCCAAAGCAGAAGAAGACGAAGTGACATCAGCGGCTCATTTGCGTAATCTTCCCTCAGGGAACGCGATCTGTACTTAGTACCCTGGGGTACTAATGGCGCGTTTCCACTGCAGCGGGTAGCTCGCTTTAAGCGTGCCGAGCCGTGCGGGGCCCGTTTTTGGTTGTGTTTCCACTTGGCCTAGTTTTGGCCCGGGGCTACTTTTTCACCTTTTTTCTGGCCCGACTAAATCGTGGTTCTAGGGCCAGGAACAACCAGGCTGAGTATGCTAAACTAGAGAGAGAATCGCTGGCAAGGGAGCTACAACTACAACCAGATGAACATATTTGACCGTGATTGAATTGTAATACACGTTTCAAAATGATGCCGAAGTAACAACATACTGATACCGGTTAGTAAAAACCATGAATTAATGCTTTGACAAGTCTGCAGACAGACGGCAGGCGAAAAACCCTTTTAATAATGTGTGCTTTCTAAATGGAGCTTGGCTAAGCTAACGTTATATATGCTCCGACCGTCCACACTCACAACAACGGCCTATACAGACATAAATAAACCAGCGACTGTATTCGCCATGACACAGGCAGTCTGTGGTTTATACTTGTTTAACTTTTGTCTAGTTTCTGAACAGATATGAAGAGCTGTGAGCTGTGAGCTGAGTGCTAACGGCTGTGTTGTTTTTTGGGGCGCTCATTGAAGATGACGTCACAGCTCCGCCTACACTGCGTTACTATAGTAACTACCCCAGTTCCTAAACTGTAATGGAAGCGCAGCATTAAAGTGAGCCGGGCCTAATAAGGCCTAACCAAACCGAGCGAGGCTGAGCGAGGCTGAGCGAGGGCTGCAGTGGAAACGCGCCATTAGTGCCGGGGCACTAAGTGCCGGCACTTAGTACGGCAAAGTACTTGGTGTGAAAGCAGCTAATGATTGAGGTACGCACAAACAGGGACACACATACACACTTAATAATTGGATTCCTTCACCTTTTAAAATGTATGGAACATTAGGAGTCAATAAACACTAAAAAAATTAATTGCAATAATATAGTTGTACTAATAAAGTGTGGTATTCATATGTTGATTCATGCTTTGATCTGTTTTATTTCAGAGACTGCAGATGAAAATTAGCTAATCCCTAAATCTTGCATAATCATGTCTTCTTTCTTTGATGATGATGTATTTTTATTATGGTCCTGTTTAATATAGACATAATAATACCTAATAATAAGTATCTCCTTTGACACACCTCTCAGTTATAGCCCAGTTTGAGCATCTCCTCACCAGGGTGCAGTAAGGTTCTGTGACTCTGCAGTCTTCACTGCACATCAGCATCACATGAGACGGTTCAGAAAAAACGAGAGTGACACTGGTGAAAAGCACCGAGGACATCCATCCATAATGAATGGAGCACAGGCACATCCACACAACCTCCATCAGCATCTCTCTGGAGATAGTTTCAGGCAGTGAGGATGGTGATGTCCATAAAGATTAGGCTGATAACTAGGACTAATTAGTTATCCGTTATTGGGCACATTTCATAAATCGCGTTTCCAAGTACCAATAAAAAATGTCTTCATAATCGATAAGTCTTCTAGAGGTATAAGTATCATCACTCAAGCACTAAATGGTCTTAAAAAATATCGACTCTTTGTTTGTAGATATCTACTAAACTAAAGCAAATAAAGAGAGTACGCCTGTTATACTGAGTGATATATATTATACACACTGCTCTGCTTTCTGCACGGACCTCACAGGTGTTCTCTCTGGAAACATCGCGTTGCGATGAAAGCAGTTAATAAAATAATATCCAGGGGATATTTTTGAATTCTCCTATCCACTATCCCTTAACCCCGTGACGTGACTCAGAGGTCAAGGAATAGGAGATAGGGTTAGAATTTAGGATTATCGGAATGCAACCCTGGTCCATTTCAACAGAGGAAAACCGACAACTGGAAGATGAGTGGAAAAGCGTCACATAAATGTATAAGTGCACACAGCTCCGTGGGAATTATTATGTGCAATTCATTTCTAAAAGGCTTTCACATTACTATAATTATATTTTTATTTAAATGTAGGCTACATTTTACACCAAAACGGAACACAAAAGCAGGACCAACCATCATACATTGAATTCCTTGACTAACAAGAGAAAGATTCATTCATTTAAATAAATATTTAACAACAAATGGGCCGGTTCTAAAGGGTTATTCAGTTAAGCCCGATGAGAGGGGATACAGCTGTGCACATGTCATCATTAACAGACGTCGTTTAAAAGTGACGTTTGAGTGAACGAGGACATCCCAATGAATACCTGAGGACTCCTCTGTCCTCGCGTCACCTCCTCGTGTCTCTCGCTCGCATCTTACGGAGGCGGAGCTAAGATGCAAGGAAGAGATGCGAGTGAGGGAAAGGAGGAGTCGAGGAGGGGTATTGAGATGAGGCTAGTGTATCCTCGGTTATAGCTCCTCCAGAGAGCCTCCTCGACGCTCGATCCTCGGTCCTCGAAGTGCATTTAGAGAAATGAGATGTCCTTCAACATGGCGCGCTGAAATTCATTTCCGGATCACTACCGGAGGACCGAGGAGGGGGATTTTATGAAATGAGAAAGGGCCATAGATACAATGTGGCAACCATGAAGAAAATATGTGATCTGATATGAGCTCTTGATAAGCAGGAGGAACATTCCAGAGACTCTTTAAAAAATGGTGGACACATAGTGACCTCTAGTGTTTGATTTGTGTTATTACATCCAAATGAGCCGGGAACATGTTTGTTTCCGAACAGAAGTTAAGAGACGAGCAGCGAGTGCGGTTGCTCTGGTGAACGCAGCACTATACAAATAAAAGATATTCATGTGGGTATTTTGTCAGTATTTAAGTAACAAACCATTACACTGTTATGCTTGTTAAAGATGAAACAACGATTTGTTAATCTAAACTATTTTATAAATTCAATGTTTCTGTCCTTTTACATTCCTTACCTCTTCTGTCAGATTCTCAAAGGTCAGATAATTAATAATAACAATATTAACTTTCAGCCTTATCATTTTAATATGACTTCTGCTTCATAATGGGCATTTATTTGAAACACAATGACCTTAGAAACACAAACATAGTGATGGTCATATAAAGAAATGATGGTTACAATATTAATGTGAAACAAAAAGCATTTAACCTGTTAAGCCTGTTTTCCAGGTCTCAGGCTCGAAAATGACATTCCCAGAACAAATGACTATATCTTCACTTCTAAAAGGGTTAAATTAATAATCTTTTTTCTCAAAGCAATGATAAACCTGTGAGTTGGATGTAGAAAAGTCAGAATTAATATAGATTTTTTTATTTTAAAGTAAATTCAGATTGAACATAGTCAAAAAATGCAAATGATAGTGTCCGTCCAAAAATAAGCCATTACTTATAATGAAAACCACCCTTGAATGATGGGATAGTATACTATAACATATAATATTTACCCTGTATCACGATTGATGCAACACAAGTGACATTTGACCTTTATAGAGAGGTTTAGCAAAAAAAAAAACACTTCGGCGGTCATTTGGGTGGATTTGCCATATCTCTAGCCCCCCTCCGTCGATTTTGATGATTGACACCTCTTTTGAACCATTAGAGCCAATAGAATCAAGGGGAAGTTCCTAAATCCATCTAAACATTTCCATTAAGGAGTGAGTTTGCCCAAAACCGGAAGCTGGGTTGTAGCTCTAATAGCAGCTAATATGAAATCTCCGGTTTTGACAAAAATGGAATGATGAATTATCAGTCATCATTTCAAAGTGACACAGAGACATTGGATTAACCTTCAGCAGCGTTTTTCTCATTGTAATGCCATTGAACACAACTTTTCAGAAACAGCAAAAGGTAAGACATTTTTGCCGTTTTTGCTCCGTAAAGCTACGTTGTGTTGTCTGGGTTTGCTTCCCCTGCCACAAGTTTTGATCGCACAGTGATGATACTTATATTTCTAGAATCTGTGGAATCTCGTCAGTTAGCTGAGTTTCTTCCCGTTAGGTGGGTATGACACATTCATAGTTTGTTAAATGTTAAGAAGCCCTCAGACGCTGTTTCTTGCAGATGTTGCATTTTTGCTCCCGTCCGTAGGGCTCAACAGGTTAATTACCACATATTTCAAAATTAATAAGCTGAATTTAAATAATTTCATCTTTATTCACTCGCTTGAAGTCATTAGCTAGTATTATTACATGTGATGATATACTATTTTAACCAGTTGAGCCCCATGCCCCCGGTACTGGGGGCAAAACGCAACATCTTGCAAGAAACAGCGTCTGAGGGCTTCTTAACATTTAACAAACTATGAATGTGTCATACCCACTTAACGGGAAGAAACTCAGCTATCAGACAATATTAACCATATTTAGTTAAATGAAACACAAGGGTAATATCAAGCCTCTGAATTAGCCCTAACGCACTTAGCACAGAACTCACGGTATAAATACTTTATTACTTATCGGATCTGCAAAAACAAGATATCAGATTAAAGCTGGGATTCCACAGTTTCTAGAGGTATAAGCAGGGCTGCACATAACTGGTGCGCAGGTGCGCATTCATTTGCCCTGTACGATGGGCGCTGTAAGTGATGAAAATGGGGGATGTTGGCTTATCTGGTGCCCGCAGCTCACAGCCAAAATGCAAGTGAGCGTGGGAGAGAGGGAGGGTTGTTAGGGCTGTTGTTATTAGAATCTGGTGCTAGCTAAGAAGAAGATCTTTCTACAATAATGTGGAGGAGAGCTCTCTCCAGTCAGACTGAGAGGCTGATAACTACAGCTCAGTGAGGGAAAGGTCTCTTGAGTGTTTAGATAGTTCACTTTAGTCTAAGTTCAAACGGTTTGGCCACAATTTATGTAAACACACATTTCCAAGGCACTCCTTTATAATTATTGGGATAAACAGGTTTGAAATCATTCCAATGTATACTTTAGGACAGTAACCAAAAATATCCTTTAAAACTGAAGAGATAAGTTTAATTTGTTATTGGCTATGGTAGGTTATTGGTTATGTTCACATACTTATTTGATTACATCCACTTGTCTAAGATGACAACAGAAACTTTCGACCCAAACCCAGCTGTTGACTTGTGGATGCAAGCAGCTAATCACAGACTCAACCAGAGAGAAAGTAGTAGGCCTACATCATCAGCTACCATGTCTGACAAAGAGGAAGACAGTGAGGAGAACAGTCAGGAGGGTAGTGATGACAGCTTGTAGGATTACTGGTCGTGCTAATGTTGTCATGTGTTCACCACTGCATGTGTGTTCTGTGTTCACCTCTGCATGTGTGTTCAGTGCCGTGTGTCTGGCAAATAAAGTCAAGACCCCCTCAAAAGTTACGGTTTATTTCATTTTCAGGATAAGCACCAAGCAACATCTCCAGGTGCTCCTTTGAGAACCAGGGCAAAAAAGTTATGTGCACCCCTGGGAATAAGTATCATCACTGTGCGACCAAAACTCAGGGCAGCGAAGGCAAACCCAGACAACACACCACGTAGCTTTACGGAGCCAAAACGGCAAATATGTCTTACCTTTGCTGTTTTCTGATCAAAAGTTGTGTTCAATGGCATTACAACGATATACCGCTGCTGAAGGTTAATCCAATGTGTCTGTGTCCCTTTGAAATGATTACTGATAATCCATCATCATATTTATGGCTATAACCTAGTTTTCAGTTTTCACAACGTAACAGCTTTCGGTTTGGGCAAGCTGCGCACGCATCCCTCTCACTCCTCAATGGTAACGTGTAGGTGGGTTTAGGAACTTCCCTCTCGATTCTATTGGCTCTAACGGTTCAAAAGTGGTGTCAATCATGAAAATCGACCGATAGGTCCCAGAGATATGGCATATCCACCCAAATGACCCCAGAAGTAGGGATGGGTATCGTTTGAAATGTATCAATTCCGATTGCGGTTCTGCTTATCGATTCCTGTTCTTATCGATTCCCTGTTTCGATTCCAAAATTGTAAAAAAAAAGAGGTGAAATGTTTAGATAGCAAAAATATCTTTATCTTTTTAAGCTTTAACTGACATTTTTACAAATAAAAAATATACATGCAATACAAATGTATTGTACAATAGCTGTGCTTTATTTTAACTGAGCTATGCCTTTGGCAAGCTATTAACAGGCTGTGCCTTATTTTTTAGTGTAGTGGAGCCTCACTTCAGAGCATTTACCACGACCCATCTTTGGTGTTATGAAGTGACTGAGCTCGTGAACTGTCTACGGCAGGGCGGGGGAGCCTCGCTGCGGGGAAACTGTGGACCTCTGTCGGCGCAACTTACATGATGCCATTTAAAAAAATGCAGGGCGGTGCCGGCCGTCAACGGCCCGCTGACGACCGGCCGTTCTGTGATTCTCCAGAACACAAAGATAGCCAGTCTTCCCTTACCCTGGCTGTATTCCACCGGGTCACCGCGGCGCAGACGGACCCGGTGGAATACAGGGTCTACCGCATTTAGGAACCGTTAAGCAGAACCGAAATTGTGTATTTTGTATGGGTACCCGGTACCCGGCATTTTGTGAGAACCGAGTTTCGGTTCCCAACCCTACCCAGAAGTGGTTATTTTTTTGCTAAACCTGTCTAAAAAGAACAAATGTGACATTTGTTCTTTTTAGACAGGTTTAGCAAAAAAAATGTTTGCATCAATCTTGATACAGGGTACTTATTATATGTTATAGTTTGGATTCTTAAAGCTTTTAGTCTACTATCCAATCATTCAAGCGTGGTTTTCACTATAAGTAATGGTTTATTTTTGGAAGGACACTATAATTAAAAATGTTTTACTATGTTCAATCTGAAATTACTTTAAAATAAAATAAATCTATTAATTCTGACTCTTCTACATCCAACTCACATGTTTATCATTGCTTTGAGGAAAAGATTATTAATTTAACACTTTTAAGAAGGGAAAGATATGTTCATTTTGTTCTGGGAATGTCATTTTTCGAGCCTGAGGACCTGGAAAACAGGCTCGGGGCTAACTGGTAAGGTACAACCAGTTGTTGCAATACATTTGAAAAAAACACGGATGAATACAAAATGAGTTAATGACAAATAGCAGTATAATATTGCCCTCATTCAGCAGGGTGCATCTCTTACATCCTGGAAGTGAAGTCTGCTTCCTGACCAGAGACCTGTGGACCTGCAGATGACAGCACGACACTACCGACACACACACACCACACACACACACACACACACACACACACACACACACACACACACAACATCACCTACACATCACACACACACACACACACCTACACACACACATACACACACACAACACAACACACACACACACACCACACACACACACACACACACACACACACACACACACACACACACACACACACACACACACACACACACACACACACACACACACACACACACACACACACACACACACACACACACACACACACACACACACACACACACACACACACACACACACACACACACCATCATTTGTAGACATATCAACTATTTTTCTAATTTCTGTGTGTGCGTGTGCGTGTGTGTGTGTGTGTGTGTGTGTGTGTTACCTGAGAGAGACATAGCCAGTCGTAGCTCCTCTTTAAAAAGTTCCAGGATCTCTGTCACTCCCTCTTCCCCCTGGATACACACACCATCTATATTTATCAAATCTTAATGAAATTAAAGTCTAAGAGCATACGATTTTAGTTTGGACAAATACATAAAAAGTAATAAAATGTGTCAAATTCATTGAGAAATTAAGTTTCACTTTATGATTATGAGTGTTTGGGGGCGTGGCTCTTCACCTGACAGGCGAGCCCCCACAGCACGGGGCGGCCGATGAAGACTGCCTTGGCCCCCAGAGCTAAAGCCTTCAGCACGTCTGACCCCCGCCTCACTCCTCCGTCCATGAAGACGTCACAGCACCCCTGCACCGCCCCCACCACCTCCTCCAGCACATCCAGCGACACACACACACACACACACACACACACACACACACACACACACACACACACACACACACACACACACACACACACACACACACACACACACACACACACACACACACACACACACACACACACACACACACACACACACACACACACACACACACACACACACACACACACACACACACACACACACACACACACACACACACACACACACACACACACACACACACACACACACACACACACACACACACACACACACACACACACACACACACACACACACACACACACACTCATTTATTTCACAATAAAGTATGGAGGGATAATTCCTCCATACATTTTTTTAAAGTTTTTGGTTAAATTCTCAAAATAAAGCCTGTGGTTAGTGCAAGTTGTACAAATGTTCCCATTTTGTTCTTCAGTATATAAAAAAACTGGAGATACCCCACTGGTGTATGTCTGTAGCTTTTTGGTGTCAAAAACAGCAGTTACTAACAAGTGTCTAAATGAGATGACTTAACGCCATCAATCCGAACATTAGCCCGCCTTTAGCTTAGCGGTGGTAACGTTAGCCATTGCGGTTGTGCATGTCCATGTTAGCTCTTCACTTATGGCGATTGCATTTATGTTTAAAAATTAAAAAAGTGGTTTTAATATGTGGAGATTATCCTACTGAACAAAGCATATTAAGTATCATAGATGTATTTTCTGCAATATTCCAAAATCCAATGAGAAGAAACCCACTGCGTATTGTTTAGTGAGGCCTTTCCATGCTAACTTTCAGATGGGCCTATGTTGTGACTCGACAGATATGTTAGGTTTAGTTATGTTTTTACTCTAGTTTTGTGTTTTGATCTTGTCACTTCCTGTTTTTATTTTGAAAGTAATCTTTCCTGTCATTCCAGATCCCACATTTCCTGCCTTTGTGTGTTTCCCGCCCGTGAGATTGCTTGACCCTGCCCTGATTGTTTTCACCTGTGCCCATCCCCCTCACCTATATATAGCCCTGGTGTTTCTTTGTTCCTTTGTCAGTTCGTTATGTTTCATGTCGTTGCTCCTGCTTTTGGGTCCTGCGTCCTGTGTCTCGGTTCACAACAGTACGAACTGACACAAAATATGGACCCAGCGGATTCAAAGACAGTGAAGATAGCTCTGCGAGCTCAAGGAACGAGACAACACCAGCATGAGGAGCAGCTGGGCGCCATCAACCTGCACTGTTAAAAATGATTTGTTGACTCAACTTCACTAAGTCAAGTCATCTTGTTGCTTTGACTGAGTTAAGTTGTGTCAAGTTGATTCAACATTTATTGTCAAGTCTATTACACTTCAATAAATTAGTTGATACAACGTGTAGTCTGTTGACTCAACTTCATGTGTCAAGTTATTTGGACTAGAAAATATTAGTTAAGATAACTTAAGAAGATGTTAGTTAAACTTATTTGATTGAGTTCTTAAAAATGTGTTAATCAAGTTGGCTCAACATGTACAACTTCTGTACCAAGAAGTTGTACATGTTCAACTTCTAGTACCAAGTTAACTTACCAGGACAAGCAAACTAATAGCTACAAAGTTATACTATACATCCACATGAGAACTAGCTTAGTCTAAACTATATTAACACGTGAAAAAATAGCTGAAAAGACATTTCAATCAGGACTGTTATTACAATATCAATAACTGAAGAACTCCAACCCACACACTCATTAACTGTTCAGTGTTGCTTTTTAATTCAAATAAGTGTGTCAATGGATGTCAACATATCATAAAGACCTTCCTTGGGACATGTAGACCAAAAACAAAACACCCTCTAACACACCATTGTTTTTGCTCTGGGCTGCTCAAAAACTGAAATTACACTGTCCCATAGATAAAACTGTAATTGAGTGACTTGTTAAACAGAGTCCATTCTGAGGAGTAAGTGTTCAGGGTTGCTGCGGTAAAATGCATAGAAAATTGTATCTCTCTTAACTTAACTGTCAGTCAGAACATTAAAACATTCTAACAGTACTGAAATATCCACTCTGCTCATAAAACAGAAACAAAACATAAAATACACACTCGTGTCTCTCTGACACTTCCTCAAAATAGAGCAATAGAAAATGAAAACCAAATAAACTGGTGTGACCCACAGAGGGGCTATACATACAGTGGACAAATGACAAGAAATGAAAATGCATCCTTTGGAACAGTTTCACAGTTTCCTTATTGTGTGTGTGTATTTTTAGATGTGCAAAATATTGTGTATCACTACAAGTCTCTGAGAAATTGCACAGTTCACAATTTAACCTTGAGGTCACCTGTGTTGAACGTGCTTGACTATGGTCTCTAGTTAAATGTTTTTTCACAGATGATTCGGTCCTGAAGGAGCACACACAGTCTGCATAAACACAGGGAAGAGGACAGTTCCTTGCCTGATGACAGTGCTTCAGTTTGTAATGGACAATTAGTGTGCGTTGGCTCGGTGAGGAGTAATGACAACACTTGCAGGACCACCTCATTGAAGGGGAATTGCTCCAAACCGCACAGCCTCCACTGAAGTTATCCTGTACAGAAAAAAGTAAGAAAAACATGTTATATTACTGAGTTATCAGCACACAACACAGTAAAATAAGTCCAAATACTCTTCTCTAAAATGTTTTTCAATCCAGATTTTAATGTATCCAGACCAAGCGGCAAACTCAGGGGAAGAGCCGGGACGCCAATACGGAAGTGCCACACACTGCAGTTCATCTAGTGGCCAGTAGGAGCAGGCTGCAGAAGGGAGCAATTTCCATAGACTCCCATGTTAAAATGCCCAACTTTACAGCAGAAATAAACATATTTACATCGTGGTTCAAAAAACCATATTCTCTGTATAGTTAGATTCCCCCTTCATGACTACTGTGTGGGGGGTGCATTTTTTCTCAACTCATCTGTTTAATTAATATTAAGCCTTAAAGCTTTTGCATAAATTAGGGCGTGGTCACTTTGATGGACACGTACATCAGCTAACAGCAACTTATCCACTCTGCTAGGCTACAACCATAGAGGCTACAACGTTAGTTAGTTGTAGTTACTGTACTTGACCCTTTAGCCGTGTTTGTGGTGATTGTGCCTTTTAGGGAATATTGTTATAAATACCAGACAATTAAAATGTTGTGCTGTGCGCTTGAATGTACTAACAGAACTTCCAAGAAGTCTAAAATAATAATATTATACATGTTAACCCCGTTCGCAGGTGTTTGTGTGCTTGGTAGCTTAGCTTGCTACTTATTAGCCAGCTAAGGACGTAACCCTTTATACATACATACATTTTAGTTTATGATTCAGCCTTGGGTAAGACTTTTATAGTCTATGGCTATGACGCCCATAATGCTAAACGGGAGCAAATGTTAATAGAGGACCCAATTATCCCAGTGGTGGCCGCCAGAGCTAACGGAGCCGCAGGGGGCTAGCTCCAGCCGGCGTCCCGGAGCTAGCCCACTGCGGCTCCGTTAGGTCCGGGCGGTGGAGTCTGTCTTTTCTCAACGTGTGAATGACAAGCATTAAGAATAACAAAATATAGCTAATTCTCTTGCAGATTGTCTCATTTGATTATGAATGTAACGTTTATATAGTGGAACTACACTGTTAGCAGTAACTTGGTATGCATGTATTTCATGTTAGCTTAACTTCTTAGCCTGAGCTAGCTCTGTTTACTTCCAGTTCGGAGGAAGCAGGTCCCGCCTCGGCTCCGCCTCCGCCTCTTTGCCCTTATTTGGAGCAGGCGGGATTAGACTCTGACGTCACAATCGAGCCGTTAGTGGCCGACTCCGCCTACTAAGGGCTTCATGGCAACTCTGCAGAATCCTATGGGTGACGTCACGGACACTACGTCCATTTATATATACAGTCTATGATCCAGACATGTAAACACTGTTATTACAAAGTGGAAATAAATACATTGAACAGATGTTAAAAATTGATTGCTGTAAATGATAAATGTCTGGTAGACAATCAAGTTTATCAAATCAATTGTCAATGTATCACTATTTTTCACATCACATGCATTTTCATCACCTCCATTCTTTATTTGTGTTACATCCACCCTTGAGGACACTTAAATGATAAATGACAATTTTATGTTATGAATGATGAAGAATGATCAAATGCAAGATGGGGAAAATTATGTAACATTGCTCTGTTTATCACATTACAACTGTTTTAATCAAATCGGCTTTAGATTAATCTAATCACTTTTCCAATTCACATACATTATACCCATCTATTTTTCAATTCACATGCATTTTCATCACCTCCATTTTTGACAATTATTATTTTTTGGCTGTAGATCGTGTCAGAATCAATATAGATCTTTTATTTGAAAGTAAATTCAGATTGAACATAGTAAAAAAATGCAAATTAGTTTCCGTCTAAAAAAACATTACTTATAGTGAAAACCACCCTTGAATAATGGGATAGTAGACAAAAACCTTTAGGAATCCAAACTATAACATATAATAAGTACCCTGTATCAAGATTGATGCAAAACAAGTGACATTTGACCTTTTTAAAGAGGTTTAGAAAAAGTAGGTCCAGGCGGACTCACCTCTGGGTTCATTTGGGTGATTTGCGGTATGAGTGCGGTAAAAATGGTTATTATAGTCGAGTTTCTCCCCGTTAAGTGGGTATGACACATTAAAGGGTTATTAAATGTTAACACGCCCTGGAACGGTGTTTAATACAAGATGCTGCGTCAGCCCGCGTGTCCGGGGGCAATTGGGCTAGAAACAAAAGTGCTAAATTGGCATCACTGCACGTGTGTGTGCTTGCGCTTTCGACTTTTTACTCGTAAAAAATACTTTTACTCGTGAAAAGTACATTATCCGTACTGGATACTCATTTCAGCCTAGTTTTAGGCTCAACCCTCCTTCGCTATACACTATATACTCGCTATTTTACTCGGGCAGCTCTTAATTTCCAACCCACTGCTAGCTAGCTAGCTCGCTAATATGCTAACGTTTTTCCTAAAACTAACTAACATTAAATATGAAATATGCATCAAAAGTGTGGCGACAGTCAGTCTGAGACAGAGACTAACGTTAGAGGATTCATTCGCATTGTCTGCTGATGAATTAGATTACATTTGAATGTACTTACTTGATAACTCCAGTCTGGGCTCTGAGCGAGGAAGAAAGATGGCAGCCAACTCGGATTTCAAATTCATTTCAGTTTTGGGACACTGCGTGTGACGTCATATTGCGGGCGCATGCGTGTTACATACAATGCCGAGGCTGACTCATGTTATCAATTTAATGCAACGGATTATTCTGAGTTTACTTTTGGGTCCTGTGTCCTGTGTCTCGGTTCACAACAGCCTACACAAATAAGTAATTACTGCTCCACTCAATATTACAATGTTAATCTTTAGGATTAAAACTAAGCCACTAAAAGAATGTTCTGTGTAACAATTGCCTTTAAATCATACTTCCTCTGTAACATACGGTTCCACTGTTCCAAACTGCAATAATAAAATAGAAAAACAAATACATACCTCTGTTTGACTGTTTAACTTTGGATACCCTTTCCTGCCCCTTGTTGGAATTGTTTGCCTGTTCACTGAACTTCTGGTTGTGACCCCTGCCTGCCTTGAATCTAGTAAAGCTACTACACTGTGTTTCTCTGGGCTGTGCTTTTGGGTCTGTCACTTCAAGTCATTACAGAAGTGGCTTTGGACCAGTGGCATAATACCTGCGCTAACCAAAAAATAATGTACTGGAGTGCAGGATTGCTGTAACCGTTTAAATCAAATGGTTCGGCTCAACTCTACTTAACTCACTTCGGTACCAGGTCTTTTATCAATGTTGTTTTCCTCTGCAGATAGTACTCAATCAATGTAGGCAGGATTCCTAACTGCTCTGCATGGCAACGATGTAATGAACTACTGTGACATCATTTTAACCCAACATAGCACAGCCACATAGCTCCATCAAGTTCTTGATGGATCCTTTATTCGAGTCAAACTTAGAAATGTAATAATCTGTGTGACAAACAAACTTTTATGATACTGACACGTTTTGTTCAGCAGGACAATCTTCACATATTAACATGATTTTTAAAGGTCTCCTATTATACAATTTTTAGGCATATATTATAGGTCGCAGATATATAAACATTTTATGAAAAACATGTCGCCCATTGTAGCCCTGCCTCATACCCCTCTATTGCAGCCCTGTTAGAGAAGTGCTGATTCTGGGTCTGTAGCTTTAGAGCAAAATGTGTGAAAAAAAAGAGGGGGGGAGCATATGCCTGCACAGAATTCTACCGAGATACTCAGCTAAATGCTGCCGTGATGAAACACCATATCATGTTCCAAACCAGTTCAAGGATTATTTCTGAAACAGTATGGAGCTCAAATACTTCTTTTCTTGCGGCGAGTTCCTCTTTTTTTCTGCTTTTTTACACATACTCTCCAGTACAGGTTAGCTATGAGTGTTAGCGATGCTTGCTAATGTTAGCACAGACCATATTACTTCCAAAATACGTCGCGCATTGTTTCTCATAGCGACGTTTCTGATATTACGTCATATCAGCAAATCTGGATCAGCTCCGTTGCAGCCCCGTTTTTAGAGATGTGGGTACAGAGGAAAAGAGAGAGGGTTTTGTTTCCTGACACTTTGTGAGTTCCCTTACACACCGGGGACACATATTTATGTATAAAAGACATAAAAAAGTGCATTTTGCATGATAGGAGATCTTTAAGTAAAAAGCTAACGTTGGGCTATAAAGGAACTACAGCCCGGTCACATGACTTCACGTCACAGACGCTAAGCTAATAGAGTGGTGCAGTGAGAGGCTTAAAACCTGGAAGTGAGTTAGCATTTTACCACTACTGGTTCCCTCGTCTCAGAGCCAATGGGATTTCTCCATAGGATTTTGGAAAATAGCTGGAAATAAGGTCTGTGGTTGACACACATTTAAGAGACGGATCACGTTTTGTTCTATGATCTTAAATCCATCAACAGTGACCCCACTGGTGATTTATGAAGAGTTTACGTGTCTGAAAAACGATGGTTGTTACCAAGTGGCTGAATAGGACTACAGAAGTCGTGGAGGACGTTGTACGTCATTACGCCGAACACGTAAACACTCCTCTAAGTTTGCCCCTGTTCTGCTTGAAAGCAAGTGCCTGCCTCCTGCAAACTGTTCAAACAAACACTTTAACTCGTACCATTTAGAACAGTGGTTCTCAACTGGTCAGGCCTCGGTACCCACTTTTTACTTGGTCAACATTTTGAAGCACTCAAATCTATTCAACAAAAAATCGTGCTGTAATATATACGCTTTTCAGCATACAATATTAATACAAGTGAAGTACAGTGCATATATCCCTTATATCCCTTCACAGAACTAAAGTATGCTTTTAAAAAAGGTTTAATGAGATGATGGAATCAAAGCTGAACTATATAAAAAGGCACGCATGCTGAAAACCCAACCCCAGCAGGGGGGTCTGGGGGGATTCTCCCCCAGGAGATTTTTAGAAATACTAACATAAACTATGCATTCTGGTACACTGAGAAGAAAATAAATAAATCTATTTCTACCCGACATATTAATAATATTTTATGCCATTGTTTGTTTTTCACTTTGTTCTGACATCTTGTAAAGTAGAGTAAAGAGGAGAGAGTCTGTGTGACTTACTTTAAATTGTGGGTAAGGGTAGATAGCTCCCATTGTTCTCCCATTGTTCTGTGACCTGTCAATCATCAAACCGGGGGTCATATTTCATTATGTGTTCATTTTTAACTGAAGTCGTACCCATGGATGTATAAAGAAGAGTTCTACCGCAAAGTTATTCTCCGTGGAGACTTCCGGCAACAATCTTGATTCTGACTGGCCAGAAGACTCGAAAAAACATCAGCAAAGATATTTTATTGAGAAGATGGTCTCCGGTACTTCCAGTCCAACGCCGACTGCATGCACAGCGGTAGAAAATCGGGCCTTCAAAATAAAAGTTTGACTTTTCCCCACCCCAAAAAAATAGAAAAAAAAAAAATTGGAATTATTATTTATTTATTTTTTTTCTTCACTCACACATCCGCGACCCACTCGAAACGGGTCCGCGACCCACTTTTGGGTCGTGACCCACCAGTTGAGAACCACTGATTTAGAATATGTATTTTTGAATATCGATCTTGAGTTGGCGTGACGTTGAAGTCATGCGACCTTGCTGTACTCGGCTGTAGTTAGTTTACAGCATAACGTTAGCATTTTGCTTCTGGCAATTAGATTTATCATTCGAAAATTATAAAGTAGGGTAGACATGTGGATATTATCCGGCTGAACAAAACGTGCATTTATCAAACAGGTTAGTTTTCCGGAGATCATATTTCAAGCTATTTTCCAAAATCCTATGGAGGAATCCCATTGCTTTTTTGTCGAGGGAACCCATGCGCAGTTTATTTCTGGGTCGGCATACGTCATCCCAGCACCACTCTATGCCAGCTAATGTTGGGCTATAAAGGAACTACAGCCTGGTCACATGACTTCACGTCACCACCGCTAAACTAAAGGTAGTAAGTAGAGTAATATTTTCGCGTGCACTCCGCTCTGCATCAGCCAAACGACTCGCTGCAACCTCGCTGCGAGGTGGACCCAAGTTCCCATCAGCAAAAACACGTGGGTTTGCTATCCTGGCTCCAAGATGGTGGAATGAGCTCCCCATTGACATCAGGATGGCAGAAAGCCTGCACATCTTCTGGCGCAGACTGAAAACTCATCTCTTTCGACTCCACTTCGAGCGATAGAATTACTAACAAAGCACTTGTATACTAACATAGGACTGGCTTATCTATAGCCAGCTGAGTAGCACTTGAAATGTTTGGCTCTATGATACCTGATGTACTTATATGATTCTGTTTTCTTCTGGGCTGTGTCTTCCTGGTCGTATGTACTTATTGTAAGTCGCTTTGGACAAAAGCGTCAGCTAAATGCAATGTAATGTAATGTATATCAATTTGACACTGCTTATTTTTTGTATTGTATAATAATTCTCATGTTACATTTTTGCATTATTGTTTTACACATTCGAAAGAAATCTAATCAAATCAAATCAAACAGCTAAGCTAAAGGTGGCTAATGTTGGGCGTGATAACGTTTAGTCGTCTAATTTAGTCACTTGTTAGCAACCACCGCTTTAATGACACATAGAAGCAGGGTTGCCAACTCTCACGCATCTGGCGTGTGACACACGCTTTCACTCTCAATGTCACGCTCTCACGCTGCCCAAACTATTCTCACGCCAAAAACAAGATGAACCGGCGATCGTTTTTGGTTGGTTATTTACAATGTTGAGTTGACAGCAGCTCAAGCAGTCGATCCGCCCCCTCCCCGCTCCCTCCACTCTTAACAACATTAACAGACAGCAGAGCAGTGGGAGCCGGTTGGTCAATCCCGACCTGTATTGCGCATGCGCAGATGATCTAAGATCCAGTAGAAATGATAAAAAAGTAAAAGTCTGCTGCTGCAAAAAGTCAAAGACTATATGAGAGTGAGAGTGCATTAATTAATATATTTGGCAGTTTGGAGTAAGTCTGTAGATTTGTTTGTTGGATAAATTTTCCCGGAAATTATTGCGATAAACGATAATATTGTCGGCACCTGTTGAGATATAACATACAGACATGTATAGTATATGAATCCATGTATTACTGTGTACCATATATTGTTTATGTAAGTAGCTGCGACTACTAACTGTGTTCATTGGTTAGGGCTGTACCACATGATTGTGATGTCATTACCTGGGGTATAAGACCATTGGAAGTCACGCCCCTTCTCTCTCTGTCCTCAAGCCTCTTGAGATGTGTGCCTATAATAAATAACGCCGTGATGAATGGCTAAACTTGAACTGCTGAGATTATTCACCTTTCTGCTGCAGGAGACAAAAGGTATAAGTCTAAATCTGCTAACAGCACCGTTATATGACCATTTTAGACCACTGACATAATGATAATATATAATAATAATTCAAGTACATCCTTTCAAGCTGCTAGTCACATCCTCATGTAAAAGGCAATTTATCGAGTTCATTTTTATTTATCGTACGATAAGTCAATTAATTGCTTATCGCGACAGGACACAATAAAACAGTGGAAACAAACATGTGTTTGACTTTCATTAGTGAATGAAACTGTGTGCCCTTTATAGTCTGTGTCCAATATTTTGTATTTGTATATATTGTATATATATCCTATATATATGCTAAGGTCCCGCTGCTGACACAATAGCAGTCATTTAGCGCATATGTGTAATTAAACCCATGATATCAAAATCTCACTCCAGCCAGGTACCCAAAGTTGGCAACCCTGATAGAAGCTTCAAACTAACACCATTGTGGTGTTTACGACTTTATTTAATGTTGTAGATCAAAACTTTAAAATCTTGAGAGTTTATGTTAACCACAGACCATATTTTGGTAAATGTAAATAAAACAAAACGTTGACTTCGAGATTTTGGACACTGGAAGTACTAAAATGCGGACTCATTTCCGGGTTTAGGACCTGTTGCTGCACCACACTATAGGGAAGGTAATAACACCATACATTTCCTTTAAAGGGTTACACCTGCTAGCAGTTTGTTAATTAGAATTAACATTTACAATGTTGGTTTGTCTGTTGTTAGTATACAGTACAACATGGAATAATTGTAGGTAAACATGTATTTATTTAAAAAAAGAACATTATACAGACAAACACACACTGACCGTGGCAGGAACCCCATCCAGCTGTCGAGCTCCGTGATTGGACACCAGGATACCATCGACTCCATAGTTCACAGCTTGGACAGCATCCTCAGCTGAACACACACACACACACACACAAAGTTGATTGATGTTGATTGAAGGTAATTCCTTCATCGGGGGTAAGCAAATGTTTGTGTGTGTGTACCATTTAGGATTCCCTTGACGATCACAGGTAGGTGTGTGTGTTTTTTCAGCCATGTGATGTCATCCCAGCAGAGGGTGGGGTCTATCGCTTTGGCAACATAAACAGCCAAACCACTGTCGTTGCCATAGTTACCCTCAGAGAAAGCCAGGGAGGCTGACGAGAAGTTAGACAGGCTGGACACACACACACACACACACACACACACACACACACACACACACACACACACACACACACACACACACACACACACACACACACACACACACACACACACACACACACACACACACACACACACACACACACACACACACACACACACACACACACAAAAGTTAGGACACTGTGGACTTGATGGTACAGTTTTCCCCTGCTGTTGTGGTCGGTTCCTACCTGAGGTGTGAGGGAAGTTTAAAGCGGTTGCGCATGTCATCCAATCGCCTCCCCAGGTAAGGTGTATCCACGGTGACAAATATGGCCTTATAGGCCGCCTCCTCTGCCCGGCGGACCAATGACAGAGTGAGCTCTCGGTCTCTGTAGATGTAGAGCTGCAGCCACATGACTCCGCCTCCTGTGGCTGTCATCGCTGACATCACTTCCTCTATGGTGGATGTGGCCCAGGAGCTCAGCATCATCCCTGTCCCTGCTGCTTGGCATGCTGGGTAGAAACACAATATAACATATTTTCCACCCTCTATAAATGTGTGGCATGGATGACGAGTTGTGTTGACTCGCTCTGTTGTATTTTATAAGAGCTGTAGCTCCCCTAATATGAAGTAAATACAAAAAGTTGACAGATTACACATAATTGTATTATGTTAGTTAAAAGTAATAATATTAAAGCTCCCCTATCATGCAAAATGCAATTTTTTTTTTAGGGAACTCACAAAGTGTCAAAAAATAAACCCCTCATCTCCAAAAAACGGGGGAACAACGGAGCTGATCCAGATTTGCTGCGGTCATGACATAATTTCAGAAATGTGGGCTGGCTTTACGCCCAAATCTTCTGGTTGCATTAGATTGGGGTCTGAGATTAAAAGTTGTTCTGAGCCTGCGAATGAAAAACTGATTTATATTTCATTTTCTAGTAGCACACAGCGTGGTACCTCTGGCTGTGGCCATCTCCCCCTCAGGGTGGGCCATCCTCTGCATGGCGGTGGCTCCCACACACACCGGCATGCTGAGCTTCTGTCCCAGCACAGAGACGGACAGGTCCACTGAGGAGACGTCCCTCAACACCCGGGGGAGGAGACGCCACCTGCACAACGTCACCAGTTCATTCTTTCAGACTGCTTCACACAGTCGGAACAACAGAGGTTAAACTGGATTAACTGTGGATAACGTGTGATAGCTGTGACACATTCAATGACACTCACACTCAACAAACTGTGTTTAATCTCGATTTTGCACGTTTCTATACTATTGTGAAATGATCAAAAAGGAGGTGAAGAGTCCTAAACCTTGGGAATAAGTCATAAATCAAATTTGGTTAGATTTATGAAATAAGGTCAGCGGGTAACAAAAGCTGAATACATTTTCCCCTTTTGTTCTACAATTTAAAATACGTCAGGAAATACCCCACTGATGAATGTCAACATTTTTGTCTTAATCAGACGACTAAACATCATCACGCCCAACATTAGCCGCCTTTAGCTTAGCAGTGGTAACGTGAAGTCATGTGACCGTGCTGTAGTTCCTTTATAGCCCAACATTAGCCACCTTTAGCTTAGCGGTGGTGACGTGAAGTCATGTGACTGCGCTGTAGTTGGAGTTTATATGTGGAGATTATCCTGCTGAAAAAAACGTTTAAGCATCATAAATGTGTGGTGACAGAGATTATTTACTGTTACATCCCAAAAAGCAATGTACAAATGTACGTCATCACTGTACCCATTATAGTTCCTTTTGCAATAACTCTATTCGGTGTGTTTGGTGTGAGTATTGGTTGAGTGTTTTACATTAGTAGTGATATTATGGGAACACTGGGTCAGTCTAACATCTGGAACTAAATCCGCCTCAGACTAACAGCTGGTCAGTGAGGGAGCTCAGTGTGTGAATGACTAACTGTCCAAACGAAAATGATATTCACTCAGTATTCCCTCCAATAGGGTCAGTGTTTATGACATTTTACCTACTTTAAACACATGTTCAGACTGATTCAATTAATGATTTCGGACCATTTAGTAATGAGGGTTAGTTTTAGGGTATTTGGTAAGTGTTTTTTATTTTCTAATCTTTCTCTGTGAACTATCTCCAATTTTAGAAAACTTCATAATATTGTTGTAGTGGCTTAATAGTTTCTAGAGCAGCCACTTCCAACATACGGGGGTGTGATTTCAACGCACAAATAATTCAAAACGATAATCCATTTTGTCAAGATTAATCCATTTATTTTCCATTGCCGCCGCATACATCTTTCCTTCTCAGTGTGTCTGCTGTGTGTGGTTGAACTGGTTGAGCTTCCCCCGTCTAACACCAACCCCTTCCCCATAAACAGACATAATATAGCAAATAGGAAACCAAGGGGTGTCAACAAATATATTTGGGGCGTAAACAACTAAGGTGAGTAGGTAAGTATTTAACAATTAAAATAAAAACAAAACTTATATAATAAACTCAGTTAAATGTCAAAATGTGAATCTGTTTAGTGTCTGGGCTCATATTCTAAGTGCTCATCAGGGTGTGCCGTTTCACATACTGTATCTCCATTCTGTCTTATGATTTCATATATATTTTCTAACTTTTTGTAAATAAATAAATAGAATGTTGGGCCGCCATATAGCTCAATAGCTAGAGATGGCGGCTGAGGCCCTGGGCCATTTGTCACATGTCATCCCCTCTGTCTGCATGTTTCAACTCTTACAATAAAGACACTGGTAGCCGAATAAAAAAAAAATACATTGATTTGAATTAAATCCACCCGGCATTGGATAAACTTAGTGAGCCAGATCGTGACAGTCTGCTGGGTTAGTTGGGCTTTAACCAGTCACAAGGGACTTGATCATTGGGATCAGTGTACCAACACTGATGTTTGCTGAACCAGAGATGATGAAACAGTCAGACTGATGCTTAAGGTGATATAGACGAGTTGACTTTATAGACAAAGGGAAATTAAATTAAATCTCTTGGCGTGGAGCCTTCAAACAGTGTTGAGTGAGGTTTGACAGATTGATATATGCCATTGAGATCAGATTACCGTTATTAAAGGTTTAGGCAAACATCATCTCACTGTCCTTACTGACAGTTTGATTTGAATACAGTTTGTTTTGTGTAAACTGTACACATGGCTCCGATACAGAGGGACTGTGGACTTGAAGCACAGTTGATGAGTGACAAACACTGAGCAGAGCTGCTCTAATCATTACCAGCGTGTTTTTAAAGGGATGAGGGGCACAGTTATAAGTTGGTAAAGAAAACAAAAATAAGTAAAATGAGGATATCTACAAAAACCTGACAACATATGCACAGCATTTAGGAAAGATACACAAACATTTACTAAAAGCGTTGCATAAATGAAAAGCAGCAAAAAAACAAAAACACTAGGGCACACAAAAAAGTGAGGCACACAGCTGGGACGGGGGCACTTGGTTACGTTCAGGATTATAAAGTTGGACAACTGTCTCTGTTGTTATCTGTTATAACTGTATACCCAGTATATTTGAAATGACTACGTTAGCTAATTTGCTAACAGCAGATCTACAGTAATATCAGGAGTCATGTGATCACATTTTTTAAATAAGCTGTAAAAACATTTTAGTTACATTTCCAACAACAGAGACAGTTGTCCAACTTTATAATCCTGAACGTCACCAAGCGCTCTGGTCCCAGCTGTGTGCGTCACTTTTTAGTGTCCCCTGGTCTCCGTTGTGGGGCGCGACCCCTGGTGGGTCGCGGAGGTACTGCAGGGGGTTTTGCGAGAAGATTTTTTTTATTTTATTATTTTCTCCTTTTAGCTTTGTGAAGCACCTTGAGATTACGTTGTTTTTAAAGTGCACCTATATAAATCAAATGTATTGTTATTATTATTATTATTCAATTGTAAACAAACAATGCTCGAAAATATCTCATTGGTCAGAGAGCTGTGGGCTAATGCTGCCTTTTGCAACACCCTACTTGTGTGAATAGGCTTTTTCTGCAGTTGCTGCCATCAAAACGAAATACAGATCAAAGCTGAACATTGAGAATGAACTGAGAGAGTCTCAAAACAACAGCCCGCTTTGAGAAGATCTGCAAGGGAAAGCAAGCACACACAAGTCACTGATAAGCTAGTGTGGAATAGGAATGGTCAAGTGATCGTTTGCAACCTGCAGTAGAAATAGTAGTTAATTCATATATTTTCCTTAAAGAAATTTGAATTTAAAAATCGACTACTCAGGGAAGAAGGCCAACCAGTTTTAATTAGGCCAAATTAATTCACAGTATCTATTACAAGCACTTTTGTTCATGTGTAATCCATAATAAAATATAAAATTATAGTTGGATCTTTGTATCTTCTTATTATTAGCAGAGAAAATTTAATGTTTTTACAACAATATACAATTAATCCTACTAATATAGATGGGAACCGGGTTGGGGGGGTCCCGAAAATATTTCCAATACCCAAGGGGGGCCTGACTGAAAAAGTTTGGGAACCACTGGCCTAATGCATCTCGCACTCAGTAGGCCTATACACCAAATATGAAGTCCAGAACAAACCCAGAGGATTATGGACATTGTGGTCATCATGTACTTTATACCTAACATCTCCTAACATATCTTAGTAAACACACTTGTACACAAGTACACATAGTGCCTATTGAGGAACGTTATATGGGCCTGCTATGGCACAAGGGACTAAACTCCTGCCAAAGGAAGGAAGCCTCAAGCATTGTTTCAGTTTCTAAGTAAGAGGGGCCCCTAGAAGGAACATTATTCAAAACATAACCTTCACATGCACACATTTTATTAACATGTAGGCTAAGTGATGCACATGTTGTCACAAGGATAATAAAAAGAGGAAGAAAAACAGCTGCTTGAGACAATACAAAACACAATGATATTATGAAATGAATCAGAAAACAAGAAATGACAACAGAACCAGAGGAACATGTTCACATGAGCTGAATGAAGGAAAACAGAAGACCTGCAGTCAGGTGTTGCACTAGAGACACTGAGGTGGAATAATGATATGATATTGGAATGGATTTAACCACTCTGTATTCTTTGTATCACACTACTGCTGTGCTTTAAAGGCTGAGGCACAAAGTAGATGTGTTGGAACATCATGCTAAGACTCTGTCCAACAGAGCTGCTCAGTGTGTGTGTGTGTGTGTGTGTGTGTGTGTGTGTGTGTACCTGTTAAAGGCAGCCACATTGTCAGCCAGTGTGTTCTGCTCATCAGCTCCTGAGCGGTAGTAATCGTAAACGGCTTTAGGAAGAACTTTCTCAGCTTCTTTCTCGAAGTCGGACACACACACACGCTGTCCTGCCATGGCTGTCCCCTGAGCGTCTGCCCCTCACACACAGGACACACACACTTATAAACAGAGCCGCTGTAATCATTAACCTGCTGCAGCCGGCCTCTTCCTAACCATCACTTCTGAGGGGGGCAGTTTACACAAGAGAACAGAACAAACACGACATGTTATTTAGCTTTTATCTAAACCACTCACATAGACCCTCTGTCCTCCGATTGGCTGCTACCCTTTATACAGTGTGTTTAAGCTGAATGTTTACAAAGACATTGTAACACTTTTTTCACAATTTTGAAGTCTACTGTGAGGATTATGAAATAAAATTGACTGATATTATTGGAAGTTATATATAATTATTTTAAATCTATAATGCTAAAATTGAATCCTCACTTTGGTTCCAAACATTCCCTTTTCGTTCAAGGTAATACTGTCAAAATGAAACGGTATGTTTACTGCTTTTAGGGATATTGCCCAATATCTGGAACAAAGTCCCAGAAACCTGCCGGTCCGCTGCGACTCTGACTACTTTCAAATCCAGGCTGAAGGCTTTCCTTTTTGCCTCTGCTTTTAATGGAACTATTGACATCTTGCACTGCACTGTAACTTGTATTCATGTTTTATTATCTTTGCTTTTTAATGTTTGCGTTTCCACTGCACTATTTCTTAATGCTCTTATTGTCTATCCTTTTTGTAAAGCACTTTGAATTGCCTTGTGTTGAAAGGCGCTGTATAAATAAGCATGCCTTGCCTTTGTCTTCCCCCTGTAGTAACCATGGCTGCAAAATGCTAAACTGTTTATTTCATTTCATGATATGAGTAAAGATAAAAAAAGAAAGAATTGCTACTGATACAATCTGACAATCCTACAGATGAAACATTGTGCGAGGAGAGCCAAGTGTCCTCAGCGAGTAAGAGCAACCTGTGACCAGTGACTAGAACATGAGCCTCAGGGGGACCAGGGAACTCCCACAGAATTCGGGGTCCTTTACATGAGCAGTCCGTCCTTCTTTTACTTATGAATTGTCCCAGTCAAAATTCCTTGAATTAATTGACATACTATCAGGAAAAGACATGGCTATGTTTGGGGACGAAAGATGCAGTGTTGAAGGGGGGGGGGGGGACATTGCCCAATCATTTTGCAGGCATGAGTCAGACCCACGTAATATCTAGAAGCTGTATAAACAGCTGGAGTTATACAAACAAATGAGGGTTCTTGTGTCTATGGATTCTCATTGTTCATTAAAAACATTCCACACTTCATAGTTCAATGTTTATTTGGCATCCAACAAAATCCAATAAAAGCTTTAAGAATTAACATTTTGCACCATCACCAAAAAGATACATTCTCCCACTAAAAATGTAAAACTAGAAAGTCAATATTAATAAAATGCAAGCATGGGGGGGGGATGGTGTATGAGGCAAGCAACAGCTTGTGACAGGCATTTCAAAAAAAGCAGAAAACATCTACAGATCTAAAGAAGGACAGAAGAGTTACAGAGCTCACACAGACTGAAGAAACACACCAAGAAAAAGAGTGAGGCCGCCCTCGTGGAGTGACCTCATGCTCTACGAGATGAGACATCAGAAACTAGTCACATGACAGGCCGTTCACTTAACCACAAAGAACCTCTCTTCGAAAACAACTCCAATCAACAATTCTGTAAAAGTTTTGACTGTTTATCAACCAAAATACACCAAGTTGACTGTTCCCCTTCATTTCCTTCACTGCAGCTACTGGGTGGTGTGGATTCAGGATCCTGAATAACCTTGGCTCTCAGCTCCTGCCAACCCGCTGCCAATCACAACGGAAAATATTAGAGAAAAACAAGTGTGACCATGTGAGTAGCCCATCTGAGCCCCCCCGGTGAAGTCCCACCCACAGCGCGGCGGCTGTGTGCTTCAGAGGGAGGCGGCTCACTTCCTGCTTCACCCTGCCCTCAGGTGGACTCTGATTGGCTCAACAGGATGCAGTGA
Organism: Harpagifer antarcticus; assembly: GCA_902827135.1. NCBI lineage: Eukaryota > Metazoa > Chordata > Actinopteri > Perciformes > Harpagiferidae > Harpagifer > Harpagifer antarcticus. Next base: position 1,143,517 of record CADEHL010001340.1, read on the forward strand.
TTTATGGGTACAACTTGACGGTGAGCTATGCCGGTGAGGGGGGGGAAGGTGTTTCTAAGTCGAGGGTGAGGAGGCGTTTGCCTTCCTTCCCCCTTCCCCCATCCGGCACTGCGTTGCCTGGTCAAACCCCAGAAAGGAGGGCGGGGCGGCAGGCCCACAAAGCGTGTGTTAGCCCGCTCGCCGGAGGTTGGGGGGGGGTGTGGTTGCAGCGGTGCTACGAGGTCGCTGCACCGGTTTGGGTGCCCAGGAGTTTGGGAGGCGGATTGAGCATCCGCCTCCCGTTCGCTCCCCCCAGTGTGGCCCGGTGCTGCTGTTCCGACACCCCAGACCCGCTGGACTCTGGTGGATCTCCAAGCCTTCGCTGGAACAAAGACATGAAGGAGCAGGCGCTCACACCCAGGCCGTCCAGCCCTCATACAGCTGAGCCAGGTTTTCCATGCTGGTGGCCTCTTTGATCACCACGTCCACCTGAAACACAGCGACTCAGCATTAATATTCAGACCACGTTTAACCATCACACGAGCATCAGACACTGCTCAGATCATTCAATATTAGTACTGACAATATGCCAGACTCTGAGAGACTTCCAGCTGATCAGCCACAAACACACTTTGAAATGAGTTGCTTTTCTCAACACATTCCTGGATGTCTCATTCTAGGTACCGTCTAAGGCAGTGCTTCTCAAACTTTTTTCAGTAATGTACCCCCTTTGAAACATTTTCTCAGCCAAGTACCCCCTGACCGATCCCGAACATTTTTGATCGAAAAAGCCTATATAAATAATTACAATATCGTGATGTTCCCTCAGTGTGTGATGTATTAACTCCTTCGTGGTATGCATTACAACAAACTAAGGAAATTTTCATTTTATGCATGAAAAAAAATAACATAACACTTTCATAAAACAGATTTTTCCAAGGAGTTTTTCAATTTAAGTAATATGTTATTGTGAAAAACTATAAAATACAATACACACATTTGACATGTTTATATGAGGACCCCCTTGGTGGTTCTAGGAATGTTTTGTATACAATTGTGTTTTCTATTTAACTTATTTTACTAAGATTCTTTTTTCAATTAACCTTTTTTTTTTTTTTTTTTTAAATCTCACGTACCCCCTGCAGTACCCCAACGTACCCCCAGGGGTCAGCGTAACCCAATTTGAGAATCACTGGTCTAAGGTGCCTGTTAGCTACTTCATTAAACAACAAGTCAGATAAAAGTGCCACTAGTCGCTGAAAAAGAGTGACTAGTGGCAGGATTTATTCAAATAGTAATAGTAGAGTGCCAAGCTATTGTGACTATACTACAATATGCTATGACTAAGTGCTAACAAAGAGCAAACCAGTGTAAGCAACTGCCGTCTGATATCAAGGGCATGGAATGAATACACAAACGGATGCCATAGAAGAGTGCCTGAGACAGAACCCCCACCCTGAGGCTCTCAGTGCCTGGACTTCAGACCAGCCTGACAGACAGCATCCACCTTCACCCCCCCCTCTATGTCCCATTCATTGTGCCTCCTTCATTGAATCTTTAAAATGACATTGTTGTGGCGCGTTACCTGCTAGTGAAATGATGATTAAATGTGCCGCGTGTGTTACCTGCTCTGTGACGCTCATCCTCCTGTTGGGGTCGATGTCTCTGCCCTCCAGCTTGGCCTTCACCCTCTTCCACACACTGACTGCGTACGAGTTCCTCTCCTGGACCGCTGCAACAAAATCAATATCGAGCGTTCATTCATGCTCCTTTCAGTTTTTTTTTTTATTCAAAGTCTACCTCAACCTTCTCTAAATAACTGACAACATGTGTTAGCATGTCTATTAAAAGTCTGAAAGCCACATCTCTATTAAAATGTCTGTTTAGTCACGCTGTGAGGGTGACCGACATGTAACAGGTAGTTAAAGGTTGAGCAGCGTCATTGTGTTGCTCCTGAAGCTATGGGGGGGGGTAATATGTGACCTGCTCCATCGAAATCAGTCGCATTGACCCGAAGACACATTTTGAGTTGTATACACTGTTGGAAAGAGGAGATTCCTAGCTTTCTGATGATATCAGGATTGTTTTTGTACTCCAAATATTAAGCGAAATATGTCACATTATATAATGACTGTCACCGAGTCATCATTTTGAGAAAAAGGCCTTCAAAGTTTCCTCTTCTCTGGAATCCATCGATCTGATTGATTATTAGCAAATGATCAAAATACTACGGAGGGGAAATATTTTCATTTGGATTACTGGTCTGGGGGAAGCTCGCGAGTGTGTGTGTATACGTGTGCGTGTGTGTTTGTGTATTTTTGCGTTTGTGTATTGTGTTTGTTTCCCGGGGAAAACAATCACGAGAAACACCGGCTGTTGTTATGCCTGCTGTGACGTCAAGTTACTCCGTTCTCTGTTTGTAGTTATGCCGTTACAAGCTTCAAAGTTGTATTTATCATCTGAATTTGCCGAAACAAGTTTAATATTCTGAAAGCCAAGACTTTGTTTAATTGAAACCAGATGACAACAAACTGTAACGGACCCTGCCGTGTTATCTATGATTACTATACGCCTTACATTCATAATTTCAGCGGAGGGAGGGGGGGCGGCGCTGCGGAACAGCAGAGTGGCGAGTGAGAGGCGTCATCTTCCCTTTACAAGCTTCAAAATGTATTTATCGTGTGATTTTGGAAATAAAAGTTTCATATTCTGAAAGCCAAGACTTTTGTTTAAAATCAAACAAAACACAGAATCCCGAAAAAATAGTTTTTTAAGCAGATCCACGTTTATTTTTTAAATGAGGCGTTGCGACTAGGGATGCCAGAAACTGACCATGATCAAAAAATCGGACAGCCCATGCGAATAATAATCGATTATTCGACCCCCCCCCCTGCGGGAGAGAAAAAAAAAAAGGGCTGCTGTTAACGTCGGTCTGTAGAACGGAATTGTGCCAAAACTATGCCAACCGGCTGCGGAGGGGGACTATATATTCGAATAATCGAATAATCGAATAATCAAATAATCGCTGGTATCCCTAGTTGCGACTTCCGACTGATTTCGATAGAGCGGGTCACATATGAGCAGTCAGTCAGTGAAGAAGTACCTCGTCCTGTTTTGGGGTCCCGTACCGCCCTCTTGGGGCTGGGGTTGAGGCCTTTGCTGTTCACCAGCAGAGTGCTGGGGGGGGTGTCAGTGGGGGTTCCCAGGTTACGGGGGAGAGCCTTCCGTGCATTCTGGGACATGGAGTCTGGCTGGGTCTTCACCCCACTGCATTTAACAGCTGAGGAAAAGCAGATATGACATGTTCAAAAACATACTTACATGAGTGTTCTATCGTAGACAGCAGCCAATTCAATTCAGGCCGGTTTAATAAACCATGAAGCAGTAAGAACTAACGTAGAAACCTAATCATGAACCTAGAGGTGCCTAATTCTCTATAGGCGCATTCACACTGCGGTACTTTTCCCACAAAGGTTCATGCGAACTTAGTTCAGTGAACTCTTTTATCGCGTTCACACCAAAAAGAGCCGGTACTAAATATAGCTCTTTTCTCACAAAAGAGCCACTCGAAAGTCCCTGCTAGAGAGCAGGGACTTACGAGCGGCTCTTTTGTGAGAAAAGAGCTATATTTCTGATTGGCTGGGCGGATTGCAAACCACGCCCCGTAAAACTTCCAAAAAGTTTTGTGAAGCCGCCATTTTATTATCCTCGCATTAGCATTATTAACATTAGCATTAGCCCAGCGCAGAAACGCAGAGAGACTAACTTATGGCAACACAAAATAAAACATGGGAGCGGTGGAGATGAGGAGGTGTCGGCGTTCTGGCGATTTACTCGGAAGGCTTCAGTAGAAGCTGCTGGGAGTCCCAGCAGCTTCTACTGAAGTCCTCTTACAACTCCGGGGACTTCCGGCCGGGGACTTTGGGCGGCAGTATCCGCCGTGAAGTTGTTTGTAGCCTGCCAGTAAACCCAAAGCAGAAGAAGAAGAAGTGAAGTCAGCGGCTTCATTTGCCTAATCCACCCCCAGGGACTTATTCCGGTGTGAACGCGATCTGTACTTAGTTCATGCGAACTAAAGAGTTCGCATGAACTAAGTTCGCATGAACCTTTGTGGGAAAAGTACTGCGGTGTGAATGCGCCTTATGTGTTTTGTTGACAGAAAGCTGCACAATATGAACATTGAGACAACAGTCACAACACAGGAAGTGCAATGTCACGCAAGTTAGGAACAGCAACATGTCATGCTACAAGTTTTTGCCACAATACTTAAGGAAAATAAGAACAGTGACAGTTTGTATTGACTAATCTACAAGAGGAGATCATTTACTGAGTTATATATCTCTGGATGTGACAGCTGCAGTGTCCTACCTGCTGCGAAGCTGGTCTGAGCGGCAGACACAGGACTGGAACACTCCCCCTCTCTGTCTGTCACCAGAGGGGAGGCAAAGCTCACCAGGCCATTGTACACACTGTAGAGGAGCACACAGTGTTAGCACAGGATTTATACTGTGTGTGTGTGTGTGTGTGTGTGTGTGTGTGTGTGTGTGTGTGTGTGTGTGTGTGTGTGTGTGTGTGAGCACCTCTGGCTCTGGGCGTGCAGCTCCTTCAGGGTGGGGGGGATCTCCTCAAGCAGCTCCAGCTGCTCCTGGCTGCGAGGCTGCCCGCTGGCCTGCACCACCGTGAACAGCACCAGCTGGATGTTGTCCTGCCAGGCTTTGTACTCCAACAGAAAGTGCCGCACGCTGCCTTCATAGGTCACCTCCTCCCCGTCCGCCAGCGCCGCCTCTTCATCCTGTTTGGAGTAATAACACAGAAACACAAATGATACTGAGCATCCTTGTATCAAATCATATAAGGTCCTAAGTGTTGACTTCACTTCAAATTATTTAAATGTTCACAGACATGCAGATGCATCAGTCGTGTACGGGTCAGAGTGCAGGTCAGAGTGCAGAGTGCAGGTCAGTGGTCAGTGTGCAGGTCAGAGTGCAGGTCAGAGTGCAGGTCAGAGTGCAGGTCAGAGCGCAGGTCAGAGCGCAGGTCAGAGTGCAGGTCAGTGGTCAGTGTGCAGGTCAGTGGTCAGTGTGCAGGTCAGTGTGCAGGTCAGAGCGCAGGTCAGTGTGCAGGTCAGAGTGCAGGTCAGAGTGCAGGTCAGAGTGCAGGTCAGAGTGCAGGTCAGAGCGCAGGTCAGTGTGCAGGTCAGAGTGCAGGTCAGAGTGCAGGTCAGAGTGCAGGTCAGAGCGCAGGTCAGAGTGCAGGTCAGTGCGCAGGTCAGAGTGCAGGTCAGAGTGCAGGTCAGTGTGCAGGTCAGTGTGCAGGTCAGTGTGCAGGTCAGTGTGCAAGTCAGAGTGCAGGTCAGTGTGCAGGTCAGAGTGCAGGTCAGAGTGCAGGTCAGTGTGCAGGTCAGAGTGCAGGTCAGAGTGCAGGTCAGAGTGCAGGTCAGTGTGCAAGTCAGAGTGCAGGTCAGTGTGCAGGTCAGTGTGCAGGTCAGTGTGCAAGTCAGAGTGCAGGTCAGTGTGCAGGTTAGTGTGCAGGTCAGTGTGCAAGTCAGAGTGCAGGTCAGAGTGCAGGTCAGAGTGCAGGTCAGTGTGCAGGTCAGAGTGCAGGTCAGAGTGCAGGTCAGAGTGCAGGTCAGTGTGCAGGTCAGAGTGCAGGTCAGAGTGCAGGTCAGAGTGCAGGTCAGAGTGCAGGTCAGAGTGCAGGTCAGAGTGCAGGTCAGTGTGCAAGTCAGAGTGCAGGTCAGTGTGCAGGTCAGTGTGCAAGTCAGAGTGCAGGTCAGAGTGCAGGTCAGAGTGCAGGTCAGTGTGCAAGTCAGAGTGCAGGTCAGTGTGCAGGTCAGTGTGCAAGTCAGAGTGCAGGTCAGTGTGCAAGTCAGAGTGCAGGTCAGTGTGCAGGTCAGTGTGCAAGTCAGAGTGCAGGTCAGTGTGCAGGTCAGAGTGCAGGTCAGTGTGCAGGTCAGAGTGCAGGTCAGTGTGCAGGTCAGTGTGCAGGTCAGTGCGCAGGTCAGTGTGCAGGTCAGAGTGCAGGTCAGAGTGCAGGTCAGAGTGCAGGTCAGTGTGCAGGTCAGAGTGCAGGTCAGTGTGCAGGTCAGTGTGCAGGTCAGTGCGCAGGTCAGTGTGCAGGTCAGTGTGCAGGTCAGTGCGCAGGTCAGTGCGCAGGTCAGTGTGCAGGTCAGTGCGCAGGTCAGTGTGCAGGTCCTACCTTGGACATGGCTCTCAGCAGGTGCTTGACGTCGGCCAGCTGGCGGTTGTGGTTGGACAGAGTGGTCTTGATGGAGTCCACCAGCAGCTGCAGGGTCTCTCCGCAGGACTCCAGCTGCTGCTCCCCCTCCTCCTGAGTCCTCCGCTCCACGCTCAGCTCCTCCTCCAGCTGCCTCTGGGCACAGCTCAGCCAATCAGCACTGCCGATGGGCAGGTCCAGCCCCGGGCTCTGTACAGATCAACAGAGAGGATAAAGTAAGGTGTGGACTTTCTCTCTTCTAGTTCAACTATAGGGCAGTTTCTTTTTTAACGAGTGGGCCCCTGTATAGGCCTGTCACGATAATTCATTTTGTTGGACGATACATTTTCCTGGAAATTATTGCGATAAACGATAATATTGTCGGCACCGTTGTAAGACCATTTTAGACCACTGCCATAATGATAATATATCATAATAATTCAAGTACATCCTTTCAAACAGAACATTCAACATTGCAAATTAAATATTCAAATATATAAATTATATATAAATTATATATATATATCTAAATAAATAAATATGAGCACACATTGTCTCACAAGCAAAACAACCCTCCTTAAAACAACAGTCAAGTGTACAGTCCACTGTCCATACAAAGACCCAGATGCCTCAACAGGCCATATCCAAATCTGTATTTCAAAGTTTTCGAGCAAGGAACACCAACATGTTTGCATTGTCGGGCAAATGCATCTTTGATTGTAAACTGTCGGGAAGGTGGGGGCTCTCCATCTCCAGCTGCCGTGTTTGCTCCCAGCTGGGAACACGGAATGGGGTGGTTGTGTTTCAGGTGCAGTTTAAGGTTGGTCGTATTGCTAGCTTTTGTTGCTACCTTTTTTAAACAAATGCGACACACCGCCCGCCTCATTCAAGTCCGTAGGTTTCGCTTCGTTGATTTGGCTTAAATCCCAAATATTCCCACACCGGAGATGGAGTTAGGTTTTGCAACCAATTCCATTTAACTTCAAATTCCCCTCTAGTAAGCCACACGTTGTCTCCTCCTTGTCTCTATATTATTCATTTGTCTGCTACACTGCTGCACGAGGAGTGTCCTGACCTGGCTGTGTGTGTGAGCCCCACCCCTCACGGCGCACCTGGCCGGCAGAGTGACCGGTCACATCCTTATGTAAACAAAAGGGGCGGGAGTGGTTCAGTCTGTAGGGGATTGGACTTTGGACCGAAGCGTTGCCGGTTCAGGTCCCGATCGGACCAAAAAATACGGAGTGTGGACTGGTACTGGAGAGGGGCCAGTTCACCTCCTGGGCCACTGCCGAAGTGCCCTTGAGCAAGGCACCTAACCCCCAACTGCTCACTGGCGCCGGCTAGACTGGCTGCCTCCGCTCTGACCTCTTAGCTGCATGCACATGTGTGCATATAACTGTGTGTGTATTTGTATATGTATGTGCATGTTCTAAAAAGTGTGTACTGTGTGTACTGTATGAACTGTATAAAAACACGTGTGTGTACGACAGAGTGGAAACTGAATTTCCCCCTTGGGAGATTAATAAAGGTCCATCTTCTCTTTTTCTCTTCTTCTTAACGTGCATCTAAACGGCAATTTATCGAGGTCAGAAAAGTTATCGAGTTCATTTTTATTTATCGTACGATAAGTCAATTAATTGCTTATCGCGACAGGCCTACCCCTGTATTGTTTTTTCTTGCAGGTGCACAAGGATGCACCTGAATCATCGCATTATAACTAAAATGTTATCATTGTAAGAATGTCTGACATGTAAAGGCACGGACACACCAGGCCGATTATCGGCGTCGGTGGGCGTCAGGCCGACGATGAGCATCGACACGCCCTACTCAGATTGGTGTGTCCCGCACCGTCAGGTCTTTTCAGCCGGGCCGACGCCTTTTCGGCCGAAAACCAAGGCAGTCGGCCAAAGGCTGTCGGCAAAAGAAATCACTCCGATTGGCTGTTCAGCTAGCGAATCAGTGCATGAGAAGCGAAACGGAAGTGAGGGACCCAAACAAACTATTAAGAAGGCAAATCTGAGATTTCATTTAACTCCAGCTCTGGACACAGGTTCGGGAAAGCCCCATGAGATTCTCGTTGTAGAGGGAAAATGGAACACACACGCTATTTGTTGTTTGTTTATATCTCGCAGTCTGTTCTTCTTGTCTCGGTTATCACGCAGTCTGTCTTCCGGTTGTTGCCTCTTTTGAATGACGAATACACACTACCGCCGCCTGCTGGTAAGGAGAGGTATTGCCACTCACACATGCGCAGTTCGTGCGTGCTTCTTGGCCGTCGGCTGAAGTCTTTGCGGTGTGTTCCAGTGCGACACATGGCCAAGACGCAGAGACGCGAGGTGATGCAACAGTCGGGGTCCGTCTGTGTCAGATTGGTGTGTCTGGGCCTTAAAGGAACAGCCTAATCTTTTAATGAAGAAATTACATCACAAACGCATGGCAGTGCATCACCACCTCTATGCTAAAAGCGGCTACATTTGGACATTACTTTTAGTCGTTGATTTGGTCACCTATAATCACAGATTCACCAGTATTTACTGATGTGTTTTATGCTGTAGAACGAAACATAAATATCTCTTCGGCTTGTATTAACCACAGACCCTATTCCAGGCATCTAACCAAAAACGCTTAAAAATACATTGACTTTGAGTAGAGGGAACCGGAAGAGGTAAAATGCTAACTAATTTCCAGGTTTCACGACTCATTCCTGCAGCTCAGTATACAGCCTGTGTGCAGGTCGGAGGTCACCCACCAGTCGGTGCAGCAGCTGGAGCTCCAGTGGAGACACAGTGCTGCTGAACTGGGCTGCGTATGAGCAGGTCTGCTTGCAGCGCTTCAGCAGCTCAAACAGAGCGGCGTCCATGTTCAGAGCTTCGGGGGAGCGGGTCCGGAGGCCTTCAAAGTTCAGGATGGTGGAGCACAAGAAGGTGACCTGGGAAAAATATCAGAAACATGGGTCATCTATCAGGTGCTGGGGCTGCTAAAAAACACTGATGGAAGTTTCACAGTTGTGTTACCTGGCTGGTGCGCTGGTTCTCTCGGGCCACCATGGCGCGTCTCTCCCTGATGGTCATCTCAAAGTCCTGCAGGACAGGGGCGAGTGCTGGGTTGGCCCCCCCCGCCCACTTCAGGCGCTGCTCGATGCTCGCCTCCAGTGTCGTCAGCTTCTCCTGAGGACACAGTCAAACTGCATTTTAGTATTCAGCAAAAATAAAAATAAAAAAAGGATTTCCTTTTTACCCAAATTACAATCATTGGCAACAAGTGCCAACTATTGCTCAAGGTTCAAGGGTTCAAGGTTCTTTATTGTCAAACTAACATAGCTACAGAGTAATTATGTCGTTGAAAATCTTAGGTCACAGTGTAAATACATGCTTTATCAATTTAAGGAAATGCCAAACTATAAAGGCTCCAGTATGGGACCATCTCTAAAGGGGAGGGGCATTTGATTGATGGATGACACACAGTACGGTGTAATGCTCTGATACTGACCTGAATAGCCACGATGGATCCCTCATCCTGACTCAGCTTGTAGAGTTTCTTCTTCATGTTGCTGAGGATGACGGAGCGCGGGGGGATGCTGACACTCAGAGGCTGGTTGCTGGGGCCCAGAACATCCTCATGCTGCCACTAAGGGAGTAACATTCAGAATCAAAAACACATGTATACCTGAAAGACACTGCGCTGACTATTTATTCTTTAGTCTGTAACCTTTTTTTTCGAATTGCAGGTCTCCCTTGAAAAAGAGATCTATGATCTCAATGGGACCAATCTCGTTAAATAAAGGTTTGAATTGAAATGAAAAATACATGACATCATCACTAACTCAACTTGCTAGTGTAGCTCACATCTACTACAGGTTGATCAGAAATAGAGTACTTTATTCATCCCGGGGGAAATTAGGTTCTGATTACAATCGCTCCATTTAGAATGAAATAAAGTAAAAGATACATTGAACAAAATGGAATGATTAAAGTTAAAGTAAGAATGTCCAATAAAATAAATATATTTTGTATTATTATTACTACACAAACAATTAAGTACAAATCCTGAGCCTTGTGAGTTATAAGATTCATTTGTTCCTGGTGACTGAGTGTACCTGGAACATGGCGATGTGCAGCTGGCTCCTCTGCAGGCTGGCCTTGGCGGCCTCCAGGTTTGCATCCAGCCTCCTCAGCAGGTCCACTTTCTTCCAGGCCGTGTCGTAGGAGGAGGTCAGCACCGTGGCCCTGTTCAGCAGCAGCTGGGGGACCCGCCCTGACGCCAGGCTCTGCTCCACCGCCTTCTTACACAGCTCATCCAGAGGCACCTTCAGACAGAGCAGACAGGGGACTGCTCACACACTGACCATCGCAGGGACCTCTATCTACACATGTTGAATACTAAACCCTTCTTTAAAGCAAATATACCCAGCCAATCCCTTGTTAGCCAAGAGTTTAATATCTTCAGAAGATGAAGTGCACTGAGTCCCAACTCACAAAGTGACTGTATTTATGCCTATAAAATGACCCTCCGCTGAAACCCATATGCAATTGGTTTGGAATAGTTTGACACATGCATATCATCAAAATGTTCTCCTTTGAGTGAAAACCTCATTGCTCGAGTATTTGATTTTTTTTTTGACAAAGCAACTTCACATTTGATGGTGAAATGGTCATTTTTTTTTTACACTCTACTCAATAGGATAAGTTTGTAAAGGTTTGGTATAAAAATACTGGAAAAAAATGCACATTAATCCAAATGGCCAACTTCTGGGAGGGTGTGGCTAATGAAAGCCCATTTGTAATATGTTCACAGTAGAGCAATGTTGAAATTTCATGAACATCAGAGAAACTATATTGGGCTTCCACCCAGTGCGGGGGGCTACATGTTATCACATATACAAAATACCTGTACATTAGACCAAAGGTCTCGGGCTCTGTTGTACCTTGTTCTCTGCTCCGAAGTCTTTGGCCTCCACCTGAGCCACCACGTCGAGGCCGAGGGCCGACAGGGTGCTGCAGAGGGCCAGACCCAGAGCCTGGCCCGGCAGACCCACCAGCATCTGCCGGACAAACTCCGCCGTGAAGGCCTTGATGGGGCGGGTCATCTGCTCCTCGCTCACCACCGCCACGCCGGGCCCTGAGGCGCTGGGCCGCCGGTATAGAGGCTTACCCAGAGCAATAGGGCCATTTGTAGGCATCAGATCCTCAGTGGGGGGGCAGGTACCTGAACAAACAAGATGTCACACACTCTTTTAGACAGCAGGTACATGAGATGATGAGCGAAGTTTCAACAATGGTAAATATTCCTGTACAGCATGAATTGGTCTGAACATTGTGATATGTTACTGCATGAGGGGAAAATCAAACATGTCTTTCACAATTCTTGTATAAAGTTTAGCTTTAAAGTGTGATCCGGAAGTTAGCATTACAGGGGCTCCCTAAAAAAAAAGCAATGGAATTTCTCCATTGGAATTCAGAATTATTGCAGTAAATAAAATGTCTATGATACTTACACATTTTGTTCAGCAGGATCATCTCCACATATTAATAATCATTATGAATATTGATGAGTAAATGCAATCGACAGAAGTAAAAGCTAACGCTATAAAGGAACTACAACACAGTCACATGACTTCACTTCGCACCCGCTAAGTTAAAGCAGCTGACGTTTGGCATGGTATTTACTAGTTTCTTTTAGACACGCTTTAGCAACTGACTGTTTGTCAGATGACCAAAAGCTTCAGACACTCACCAGTGGGATATTTACTAACGTATTTTATGTCCTAGAACAAAACGTGAAAATCTCTTCCAAGCATTTTAACACGTTACAAAAATAAATGTTAAATTGCTCACTAAATTCTGTACTTAAATTCTTATTTAGTTATTTATTTAGCATGCGACTGGTCATAAGTGAGTGGGTGGGGGCTGATCATTGGTCTGAAAGAACTTGCTGAGTTCATTGTGAGTCCTCAGCTACTTGTATCAGTGCAGAAGTCTCACCAGACAGAGTCTGAGCGAAGGAGGCACACAGCCTGAAGAAGTCCCTGATGGTCTGCAGCCTCTTGAGGAAGAACACCTCCTCCATGAGCTGTCTCTGACTCGGGTTGTCGAAGAAGTGAAGCTGCGTGGCTCGAGCCTCCCTCAGGACATCCACCTTCCTCCAGGCCAGCGGCAGCTCTAGTGAGCTCAGCTGAAGGTGAGGAAGAGGAGAATGTGGTAAGGGAATGAAAGTAACTGCAAATAACTGTTAGTCATACAAACAATCTAGAATGGAAGCATGAGGATGGGAAATCTCAATATAAAACTACTATCTAACATCTGCAAGAAGGCTAAGGGTTACCTTCTCTGTGAGCTGTCCGAAGGCAGTCTCCAGCTGAGTGAACATGCCATCAAAGGCCACCAACAGCATCTGCCCCGCAGACATCTTGGGTGTGTCCGGCCCCGGCCCCTCCATACTGCGAGGCTGGATCAGCTCAGAGTACTGGGCACGCAGCATCCTGAGCACAAACAAACACATTTGGTCAGACTCTTTTGTGAAAAACAAACAATCAAACAAGGTTATCGTGAATCCTTAAGATCCCCAAATCAACATGGTGCAAGTCGGTACTTTCCTGCATACACTTCCTGTAATAAGAGGGGCCCTATTATGCTAATGTTCACGTTGATATTTGTATGTTGTGCCTTTACTGTGTTAAATGCCTCAATCTTAAAAAAAACTCCCTCTGGAGGGAACAAAGGGATTTGAGCCTTTGCACACCATTTACATGCACTAACACCGAGAGAACACACCACAGGAGAGGGGAAACCCCAACATCAGAATAGGGACCCTTTAAAACCAATGTGAGGATATTTATACATTTTCAGATAATGCAAATTCACATTGATCAACTTGGCATGATTGTTTTGTATTAGTTCTGCAATAAAATTCGCCATTGTCCCATTCGAAGGTTTTCGATCACTTAAAGGGGACCTATCATGCAAAATGCACCGTTGTGCGTCTTTTATACATGAATATGTATCCCCAGTGTTCCAGGGAACTCATCAAGTGACAGAAAACACAACCCTCTCTTTTCCTCCATACCCAAATCTCTAAAAACGGGGCTGCAACGGATCTGATACAGACTGATCCAGATTTGAAAATAGTCTGACGTCAGAAACAAGGAGCTCCGCCTATATGGCCAACTCTCCACCTATCAGGGGAATGTGGAGTTGCGTGGCATGGTAACAGCATGGTAACAGCATGGTAACATGACGCTCGTGCCTCGCCCCCTCCTTTGCAGGGGGGCGTGGTCAGCTGCAGCTCATTTGCCACAGAATTAGCCCTTGTGAAAACAGGGCTGGAAAAGAGCAAAATGAGGCATGGCTAAAATGCAGGATCTGTTTGATATTTTGAAAAAAATACTTCACAGACATGTTTTATATAGGTATGGCCCTCCAATACATTATTCAAATATAGCATGATAGGTCCACTTTAAGCCAACACTGTCTGATTTGACTCCAGTATAAAGCCGTTCCTCACCTGGTGATGTGGAGGCAGCGGTTGTGCCCGTCGGGCTCCAGCCCTGTGGTTGCCATGAGACTGTCCACCAGGCCCTGCAGGCCCAGCCCGTCAGAGCTCTGCTCCACCAGCTGCTCCAACTCCCCCAGCATGGCCTCCAGGGTGGGCTCTCCCTTCACCATGCAGCGCAGAGCCTCCGGGAAGATGATCTGACGGAAGTTGGTGTTCAGCTCCTGCAGGAGAGAGATAGTGAGACACGTTGCTCTGACAGAGACCTTTGTGACCTGCTCTATCAAAATCACTCACATGGACCCCGACACACACTTTCAGTTACACACACAATGTTGTCAGTTCTCCAAATTCTGAGAAAAAGGCCTTTAGGTTTGCTGACAATATTTTTAGCCTCATCGCTGAATTAAGCGATATTATTTTAACATTCTGAAAGCCAAGACTTCTTTTTAATATATAAATCAGAAGAAAACGCCCCGCTGTGTTACTATCAGTCTGTCATTCTTTACTTCAGGGAGACGTCGGGAGGGGGGGGGGAGCGGTGCTGATCAGAGTGAGAGGAGACAGTGATCACTGAAGTTGACACCCTGTCTTTACAAAACTTCCAAAATATATTAATTGTCAGAATATGGCAATAATATTTTCGTATTCTGAAAGCCAATAGAGGGTTGTCTTTCTATGCTATCTCGGAATGCGCTCGCAACATCAGACTGATTCTCACTCAGTTACACACATCTAAAAAACTGCTGTGTTTTGAGAGTGTACCCACCTGTAAGCAGGTGTGCACAGCGTTGGCTAGGTACACGACCTGGGTGGTGGCTGAAGGTGCTGGCAGGTCCAGGTCGTGGGGCAGCAGGGGGCATCGCTGCAGCAGTGTAGTCAGAGTGCTGACGTTTCCCATCATGCTGCAGAGCTCCTCCAGGAACCAGGCCCCGTCCCGAGAGATCAGGTCCACCAGCTGCTCCCCTGCACTGGCTGCTGCGCCCTCCATCACAAGGTTCCTCCTGGAACAAAACCTCCGTCAGTCCTGTTCACAGGAAACTTTCTTCCCCTTATGGAAGCACCACATTTCTGAAGGACTAGGTCTAATTAGATGTAATGGTGGTATTTTAAAGCTTTGGTAATACAGCTGAATAATGATTTTGGCAATGGTAAATAGAATGTATTTAGAAAGTACTTTACCAATGGTGGAGTGATACTAAAACAATAACTCTAATAACTATTTTAATATTATGCTACTACTGTATATTCAAATAAACCCCATATTTGACCCAAGTGAAATGAAACACATTATTGCATCGATACTTGTAAAAATATATGTTGCTGAAATGGGCCATGCTGCATAATGAGTACTTTTACTTCTGCTATTTAAGCAAAAGTAAATACGTATGAGCATCATAATAAACTGCGGTAACATTTTTAATGCAGTACTTTTACTTATAACAGAGTCATTTGTACTCTGTAGCATGAGCTTTAACTAGATCTGAGTACTTCTACCCCAACACAGAATGAGAGACATGTCTACTTGCTGCTCATTTTAATGTTTAATATATTTGTATCTTATTGAATCTTTTAAACATATTCAATTGTGGAAGACTTGACACTGCTGCTGGAACAAAATGATTTCCCGATGTTGGGACAAATAAAGTATCTCTCCAACCTGCAGAGCGTGCACAGGGCCGATGTGATGATGCCGGCCAGGCTGAGGGCCCCCGGCTCCCCGTTCTCCCGCAGGAACACGCTGATGCAGTGCTCGATCTCCTGCAGCTGCTCCTCGCAGGCGGCTGCCGTGGTGCCCTCCGCCTTCAGCCGCTCCGCATGGTGCAGCACACGCTCGTTGGTTTCAGCCGCCTGGTGCTGCTGAGTCAGCTCCACACTGGACAGGAACTGGCAGGAGGCGGCGGGGGGCTGCGGGGCGAACAGCACCTCGTATCTGTAAAAAGAGGGGAAACAAAGCTGTAGGCATTGTACATGACGGGAGGAGGCACCAGGCCCTGGCCCTGAACCAGGGGGGGTCAAACTCACTTTTAGTTCAGGGGCCACATACAGCCACATTAGTTCTCAAAGTGGGCCGGACCAGTAAAATCATAGCATAATAACCTATAAATAATGACAACTCCAAATTGATCCCTTGGTTTTTGTGCAAAAAATACATTTTGAAAATGTTCACAATGAAGGAACTATGATTTTACAAAAACATTATGAACAACCTGACATTAAAGAAAAATAAGGGCCATTTCAACAAGATTTCTTAGTATCTGGAACTGAACAACATAGTATTTCACTTTAGGATCTAAAAAACTTGTCAAGATGTAGAAAATTATTTGACATACATCTCTACATGTAGTAATTCATTCCTATTAAGGAAGAAGGTTCAGTTATCCCCCTGCCTAGTCAAATGTATACATACAAAATACATCAAAGTTGTGAAAATTGCAGTTAATGTCTTCAATTTAATATATACACTTTGCAAAGTCATCTCGTATGTTGGACACTCATGTTCTAAACAATGAGCCCCCCAGGTATGTGTTTATACACACGGTTAGCAAGCTCGTTCATTCAGCGCGAGCCAATAGTAACAGTTTATTATAAGCCATGAACCCGATGTTAGCATGCAGAAAAGGGTCCGAGCAGCTTACTGTCTGTAGATGAGCTGGCAGTGCTCCACTGTCATGTCCCTCAGCAGCTCCTCCAGCCAGGCCTTCCACTGGTGTGCGCGGTGCAGCAGCAGGGTGGCTCTGGGGTACAGCAGAGCCACTGTGGCGTAGCTGTGCAGCTGCTCCAGGCAGCCGCGCAGGGCCCCCCGGCGCTGCTGCAGCAGGGCGCTCACCTCCGCCTCCAGGCTCTCACACTGGCTGATCAGGTGGGCCTGGCCCGCGTTCTGCAGGAAGGCTGTCGCTGGGACATAGCTGGGGGGACCTGAGGAGAGGGACAATCAGGAACACAGCTCAAGACAACTTATAAAACACGCTCCATGTGGCACCTTTAAGAATACTACTCCACCACACTGATTTATAGACAGTAAACAAATGGACACCCATGACACATGAAATTCAGGAAAAAAGTTTGGAGTTATTAGATATCTTTGTCAAAGTTTTCCCAGTAATTTCTATAATGTAAAGTCAACACTCAATAATAAAGGTATCACGTAACAGAAGCTTAAGACATGACTGAGGGAAAGTGCCTGTGAATCAATGTATGTACTTCTGTGCTTACAATTGCCATTTTGAATGTTAGGAGTGCATCCCATTGTTGAATATGGCAAAATGCACTATAAGAATCAGAATGGTGCACTCGCATTTAAAAAGTTCACACTCAATGATCACCATCTTGGCTACATTACGGCGTTACACGATAAGCCGTGATTGTGGCTGCTTTACAAATAAAACGTGGGTTTAACGTGGGTTTTCTTCACCATTTAATAAATGTACCACTAAAGTGGATTTGAAAAAAGCCCCCAATTCAAAGGGTTAATTGAGCAGTCTAATGACTGCAAACCATACGGTTGCTAGCTAACAGAGGTGTTCAAATGCAATCACTGCATCAGTGTTCACTGAGTTTCTTAATTGAGACACAGCAATTTTATGCAAAAATGCACTTAAGAAATTGCATATTTTTTTTGCATCATTTCCTGTGGGACTGACCCAGATCTATGGGGCTGCTGATGTCCTGCAGCAGGCTGGCCAGCTGCGTGGCCTCCAGGTTGGAGAACGCCGCCTGGTACTGAGAGATCCACTGGTCCAGGTCCGACAGCTTGCTCTGGATGGCCTCCTGCACGGTGCGCTGCCTCGACTGCAGCTGGGTGTGTTCAGAGTACCTGTGGGGAGGAAGAGGGGGGGTAAATACCCTTTCAGAATACACTCATATGAGCTGCTCCCCTGCACTGAGGGGACATATTAACCGTAATGTTTTTTTTAAATGTCCTACAATCTGAATGGAAAATGACTAAAAGATTCATCTAACATGGATTTGGAATATAATATTAACATAGTATAGTGCTGTGGTGTCAGACCTGTGCTCCAGGGTGAGGATCAGGTGGTCCTGATGGTTCTCGGCCCCCTCCAGGAAGGCCATCTCCTCCTGTAGTTTTGTCTGCAGTTTCTCCCCCTGGCAGAGCAGCTCCTGCAGGACTAAGTACTCCTCCACAGCCTCCTCCACCTGCGGTAGCACGGCCAGCATCTCGTCTCGATTCTTAAACCAGTTCACCTGCACACAGAACACACACACACACTCTTTTAAGGCATGACTCTACATAGCGCTGGTGACGTCAATGTAGAAATGAGAATAGAAGCATGTTCATGCCGTGTCTTTCTTTATTATAACAAAGGCCTAAAGACCATTTCAATGAGTGTTAGGGAAATAATTGTCCTAGACTCCTAGATATGACGTGCATGACTAACCCTGACGTCTGTTTATCTCCTTTAAGGACATAGGCTGCTTCAGCCATAAAGTTATTGTTCCCATTCTGTGACCGGTCAACACTAGGTCACAGATGGTCTGTTGTTGTGGGTACACTGGGACACTTCCTTCTTCGTTGTTTGTGGCCTCCAAGGTATGAAATCTTCGAGGCCATAGGTGATGGAGGCAAGTGGACTCAGTGTGCCCAACTGTCTAAACTATCTTATCAAAACATGTTGATCACTCTCTGTGAAACCAGTTAAATGGGCTAACAAGAGAGAGGCGCTTCAGAATTGACGTGGCAACTCTCCCGTGCAGTCTCACCGTGACTGCTGTGACTTGTGATGTGAATCCTCCGGCCGAAACTCCAAATAAACCATCAGTGTTTGACATCAAAAGCTCCTGCTCTACCGTGTCTCCTTCTTGAGTCGGTGACTCCTAATTGCAATTGCTACACCAGAAGTTTCCTCCACAAATTGGCGTTGTCGGCAGGATACCAACAAATCTTCAGAACTGGTAAGTGTGATTTCAAATTTACATTTGGACATTGCCTTACCAGAATCTGTGATTGACGGTATCCTAAAATTACCTGTGAAACTGAGCGGCTGTGGTTCATTTTTGGTTAATAAACATTTGGGGATAATAGACCCAGGGGATCAGTGTTTGGCTGATTTTCCTCTGTGTGTGCTGCTCTGGACTGAAGTGCCATACAAGCATACACAGCTCATGTTTAGAGAGACCTTAAAGGAAGGGCATCAGTAAAGTGGAGCTTCTGTGTGAAAGCAATGTAAAGATTTGTATTGAACAAATCGCCGAATTCTGGGGGTTTCAGCGGCCAAGCACAGCAGTTGAAAATAAGCAGCCAGAGATATTACTGCTATCGCCTCTATAAAACACGGCTCCAGCTACAGCCGTGGGTGTGTGTGTGTAAACCTCCCTGTGCTTGTGGGGCTGGAGAAGTGCAGCTGAGAGGGAGAAAGTCACATGTTTTTGCCTATAAAAGTTTTAACTCACACCACCGCCATCTCTTTTGAAAAAATGGAAAAAGAAATGGTCTAAAAGCACCCGTTGCTTGGGACCCCTTTCTCATGGTTAGACGGACCAGCGCGAGGTGCGTGCATCGCCCGATGCGCCACAGTTCCCTAGACATTGAGGAGCAGGTGGCAGTCAGGGGTGCATACATAAAATTATAGGCTAATTGATCACAGGTGGGTAGTGGCACGCAAACGTAGAGCAAACTGTGTTTCATCATTGGATGAGCTCGATGGCAAGTGTATAGGCTGGCCGTGTCGGACTACAGTCAACTGGGCTGTCGTTTGGAGAGAAAGGGAAGAGGGAAAAGTCTGTGGGCTCCGGTCGGGGGGGCACAGCGCCACTAGAAACGGATAGTGGTGTCGCAAGAGGATAAGTTAGTTATCGCTCTTGGACGGCTTTCGGGCACCGATCTAGGACTTGTATACAAGGGTGGGTGCGTGAGTTAAGGCGCCCCATCTGCAATTCCCCTCCCCCTCTGAAACCTCCTAATTCGGACTAAATTGAGCTGGATGAGTTTTGCTGTCACGCTGGTGTTTATTACGAGTTCATGTTTTGTTTGTCTGATTGTTTGTGTGGGGGGTCTATATTGGTTTGTCCCGCCGTCTTGTGTATGTTTTGTAACAACTAATATTGAATCAGTCCACAGACAGGGTAAAATGAACTAAACTTTAGTTATCCTACCAAAAGTAAATGACTTGAGAAAAATAAATAATATAAAGATGTAAAGCAAAATTCTGGTGGTATAAATGTGCTGCAAAATGAAAATAAATAGCAAAAGAGTGTTTTTATGTCCTGCATCTGAGTGTGCAGAGAAAAAAAGTAAACAAGAAGCACACTGTTCAGGGTGGGCGCTGTGTAAGAAGAAAATAAGATTATATTGCTTTAAGAATCCATTCTTAAATGGTATTGCTGGTATGTTAAGATATCTTTGTGACCTTGTATAAACCCTATGCCCCGTCCTGCGCCCCGAGACCCTCAGAGAACTGCCTGAGGAGATCAGGGTTGCAAAATCCGTTTTTTTTAGGTCAATGTTGTATTATTTGTTTAATTTATTCTTAAATCTATGTATTGTATGGTAATAATGAATAAACGAAGTGTATTGAACACATTCCGAAACAAAGCAGATAAGACAGAACTAGACTCAGACATAATACTAATTGTTGTTGAAACCTTTTGCGCTGTTGCTGCAAAATGGAAACTTTGCTGATTGTCTGTTCCAACTGGCCACTGGAATCAGGTAATTAATATAAGTTGAAGTTCAATTACAGTTTTAAAAAATAGTTCAAATTATTTCTCGTATCAACCAATTGGTCTCCATAGACATTACTAAAATTAAAATAGTTGTTAAACTACTGACACGTTTTCTGAAACCGAGCTTATGAACAACAGAGTAAAGGTCGCTGGTTAAACCAGGATCAATATATTTGTTGAAGTTTTTTATTGTGTGCATAATAAATGTGTTTAAATTAATTGAGCAATTCTTTAAAAAGTATAATGTTGCAATCTCTTTAAAATAAGTAATTACAGTTAAAAAAATAGATGTTGTTTTCCAAGGGCCTGTCTTTCACAGGCCCACACTTTGAATCATGAGACTTCCAAGTCCTACAGAGATCAGTATCACTTTGTGTTGCAAGCCAAATCCAGGGGTTCTACTCGAGCCCAATTTTAAATACCATGAAGAAAAGTATTGAACCCAGCTCGAGCTAAATGTCAAATGTATTTAATTAATGTGCAAGTGTTTTGATTTAGTTAAAATGTTCCAGTCTAGCTTCCTTCGAGTTTAGTCTCATAACATTCTCACTGCTGTGCTGTCCCAAATGTTTTTAAACCTTGGGCAGACAAACACACACACACACACACACACACACACACACCCACACCCCCACACACACTCACACACTTTGGATAAGTATTCACCTTGTCCAAATTGTAAATTGTTGATTAGTAATTCAAGATTAATTATTAAATTAAATGTGGTACATAACATAGAATACATAAAATAACTTTGACTTGATCATTTTGTTCACAACATTAGACCTTGTCCTCTAATCTCTACTAGAATAAGATACGTGTGCATGTTTGGGTGTTTTAACACTCCTGTAATGTACCTAATCTTGCTATCCTTTTCGTTACAGAGCTGGGAAAATGGTGTATTGATTAGATTCTGATCCGTGCAAGTCCAATTTTGACTGACTTTAGTTCTAATGTTAATGTTAATTTGACTTCAACCCATAAGTAATTATTTAGATTAACTCAACATTTCACATGATGATGGATTAGTGTTCCACATTTTTTTCCACTCATTTGTTGTGCAATTAGGCCAATGGTAAAGAGAGACATTGATGACCTTGTGTCCCTTTTGTTGGTACGTGGTTCCATTTTGTCTGGCCTTGGACGACTTCACTAAGAGTCACCCAGTTCTACCCTGCTACAATCCAGCTGAGTGCAGTCACAGAGATGCTATGGCTGCTCTACATGAAATGACATTAATGGTCTGGTCCGAGAATGGACACCATTTCCTGCTCTCAGAGAGAATGACGCTCCTCAAACTGAACATTACAGCCGTTGATACTGTCTCACGTGGATCTGCTCCCCCCACCGAGCCATGAACTGAAAGCTTGACATCTGCTTTGAACACCTGGAAGCCTCCCTGTCACACCAGCACCAACCCTTGGGTCAGTCAGATGGGATTAACGGCTTCACTTAGGGCATTTGGTTCAGAAATATGACTCTCGTTACCGCAGAGTGGGTTGTTTTTTTAAGGCTATTCATACTGCTATGCAGAGCATGCCTGTAAGTTGGCAAGCTGTTAAAAGCCCCTACTATTTTTAAAATAGGCCTAATGTCAGGGGCCTCTTAATTCTACATGTATTCACATTATATAGAACAATGTGTCCACCTGGTAGAAACTAGAGGCTGCACGAAACTCAGGCTACAATACGACCATTCTGTTCTGCTCTAACGATTCAATTGATAGATTCTACGTCAAAACAATTAGCTTTCATTGTTTCCAATGATAACGTCACCTTAAGTGGAGGAATGCAAACCTGTTTTCAAATGTAACGTTTTGAATTTGTTTGACATTTCTCAGTAATAACACCCTCAGACACCCAATATCATTCATGCTATGCCATAAGTAAATAACTCAGATGTAAATAGGGTTGAAGCTTTTCCTCCCAAATCAGATATGCTTTGTTTTTCAACAAAGGTATACATTTCCTGCATAATATATGTTTCTCACAATTGTTTTTTGCAAGCTGCACACAGGTGATACTGAGTCTTCTCGAGTAATAGATTATAAACTACACCATGCTTAAATAGACTCCTAAGTTATTATTTCATATGTGACATATGTAAGAAAAGGGAGGGAAGAGTCAATTATATTGAGTAATTGATTTTATATTGGAACATTTAGTACTCAAACCTGTTTTATGGAAGAGGGAAAATAAATATTTCTGATAAACTAATATTTTATCAAATGGTGAATTAATACAACATTTAGAATCATTGAGAAGGGGTTATATCCAGGGACTACAGTAGCTCACCTTTAAATTACAATAACATTTCTCTGCTTTGGACTGATGAGTATATGATTATTGTATGTTAAATGACTAACACAAACCTTACATTTATGCATGTGCATGTGTCAGGAAGGCTCCCAAATAATTCTGAGGGGCCTATCCTATTTTTGTAATTAAATGATAATGTGCTAATCCATTACTTTGAGTTGTCTGCACTCAGGAAAACATCCCTATCAGGTGTTAACCCAATAACTAGGACCGCTCTGAAGGCCAAGGGTCAGAGAGAGAGGGTCACACTCTCCGGCTGCAGAGGGCACCCCCATCCACGGGCAAGGAGGCACGAGGTCGTTTGGGATGAGAGGATTATAATCTTCAACTATCTGAGAAGATGGGATGCTTCTTCACCATTCTGCTCTGTGGGCTCAGGCAGACAACCCTGCGGGACGAGCGAGGGCTTCAGAGGCTTCATACAAGGTTCCTTGTTTCTTGGAGGAGCAGATGTCTTCATAACCTCTCCCATCCACGGGGGGAGACCTGGATGCACCATTTGGAATATGCAGTTGCACTGCTCTCAAGCAGATAGCAGAAGGAATGCAGGCAGATGAGCCTCCGTTTCACTGGGGGATCATACAGTGCTCACTGAATTGAGCCACACAAAAGCAGAGCAATTGGGGGGGTTGAAATATGGCGCTCTGATGACGAAGAGTTTGAGCCAATCAGCACCTCAGTGCTAATCTACAGTATCAGGATGCCTTTACACACACCAGACACTCTTTGTCATAAAGAGAGGAGGAGAACGAGTCAGAAAGACTGAAGGACATGTTCTTCCAGCTCTCGTACAAAGATGAACTTTGAATTGATTTTATATCTTGGATGTTTACAGATGTACAATTAATGACTGTTTTTATATTTTTAATGACCAGACATGTGTTGAATAGTGGTGATTAATATATTTTGCCGGATCAGATTACACCTTCGCACTAAACAAAATTTATTAATTAATATTTTCAGATTATAAAGTATTGAATAATAAGATATTTCTACTATTATCACAGATAATGTTAATATCCTTAATCGTCCAGCAATCAGGCTTAACATCACTACTCTTTAATGTATTATCCATGTACAAAAAAAAGACCTACAATGATGTTTCAAGTACTGGATTAATTCAGTTTTGGCCCAAAACAAATATTTATAATATTTAATATAACAATTATGTAGCATATTTGATCCTCAAATTAGAGAAGTATAATTTAAAGAAATTGATATTCTATATTCAACATTAGATAAACACAGAAGACTCCTTTCCAAGTACCATAAGTAGATGCTCAGGTAAGTATGGCTAATGGGAATAATTGATAGACTTAATTTGGCACAGATTAGTGGTAGCATTTACAAATGTGATAATTCAAGAATGTTTAATCCTTCCTTTCCAGGTTTTTACAAAAGTCTTTGAATATTTGCCTAACTTTTCCTTTTCAGATTTTGAACAATGTACTTGACTAAAATGAATGTATTGATTTGACTAAAGTGCCTTACTAATGACTAAACGTATGTAAGTAAACGTAAAAGTAATCCTAATATTGAGGACACTGCACTTTTGCAGATTACAGATTGATAAAATCACAACTGTGAATTGTATACCTTAGCTGGATCTCTTAGGATCCTTAGTTTTAAAATGCTTTTGACTGGTGATTGCCTTGAAGTAAATCTTTAAAACGGCAAGCTGGTTTTAATTTTATAGTTTGATGAATGAAATTAACTAATGGTAAATGATAAGAGATATTAGTTTAAAACAAATATTTAGCTATTTTGCATTTGTGTTTTATGTGTGTTCATTATTGTGCTTTTGACGAAAGATGATCAAACACTGATGAGATGATTTTTCCTATTATGATTGTCTGTATCAATCATTGTGATTGAGTGTTTCAATCTTATTCTACTTTGTGATGTAATTAATGTAAGGTGAGACCACACTCAAATCTGGAGACGCCTATTGAGTTGAGTATTGACCAAATTATTATTAGACTAATGTTTTTAGGTTATCATAAATGATAAAAAGAGAGGACTGTTAGGGAAATAATTGTCCTCGACTCCTAGATATGACGTACATGACTAACCCTGACGTCTGTTTATCTCCTTTAAGGACATAGGCTGCTTCAGCCATAAAGTTATTGTTCCCATTCTGTGACCGGTCAACACTAGGTCACAGATGGTCTGTTGTTGTGGGTACACTGGGACACTTCCTTCTTCGTTGTTTGTGGCCTCCAAGGTATGAAATCTTCGAGGCCATAGGTGATGGAGGCAAGTGGACTCCGTGTGCCCAACTGTCTAAACTATCTTATCAAAACATGTTGATCACTCTCTGTGAAACCAGTTAAATGGGCTAACAAGAGAGAGGCGCTTCAGAATTGACGTGGCAACTCTCCCGTGCAGTCTCACCGTGACTGCTGTGACTTGTGATGTGAATCCTCCGGCCGTTAACTCCAAATAAACCATCAGTGTTTGACATCAAAAGCTCCTGCTCTACCGTGTCTCCTTCCTGAGTCGGTGACTCCTAATTGCACTGCTACACCAGAAGTTTCCTCCACAATGAGCAGATGGGCCGGGCAGAGACTGGATGTTGCTGCCGATGAGTGTTAGTTAGTGGAGGACTCATCCATACACTCGGCTCCTGTTGGACCTCACCTTGATCTCAGCCACCCTGGAGGAGAACAGGGAGCGGGTGATGTCTCTCTCCATCTCCCTCTTGCTCTGCTTGCTGTCAGCCTGCTGGCCTCCTCCTCCATACACGGCACCAGCGAAGCCCACTTCCCCCCCGGCCGTCCAGTCCACCAGGGGGTCGTAAACGAAGGCCTCCAGCAGGGTCAGCAGGGTCTCTCTGCCCCGTCGCATCATCTGCACCACCTGGAATCACACCATCATCTTCAGCACTCCAGAAACATTTAGCAAGAGCCAGTAAACATTCAAGTTAGAGATGAAAACTAAAGATGAATCATTGAAACCAGAACATGCAATATGAGCCGTTTGCTGCCCAGGTTTCTCTTCCTCCTATCGAGAGAAGAGGTCATGACCACATCCCATCTGAGGTGCCCAGTGTGTGACAAAGGACAGATAGATGGTGAGCGTGTCAAACTATTCAATATATACAATTCTCCTGAGAAAGGTCCAAGTACAAGGGAGAAAATTATTGATTTATTTACAATACCAAGGGATGATGGTGTCAGGAGATTTACATTTATAGATGACAAGTTGACTAAAAAAGTAGTTGAAGCCCAAAAAGATACAATACTGATATCAAAAAACATTAACGAACTTTCAGTAGATGTGTGGCAAACTTTGAATCAAACTCAAAAAGGTAACATTCCTCAGTTTTCCACAAATGATTCATTTTTTAAATGTTATTTCTTAAGTTTTGACAGAATTTCCTTTTGTGTATTCCCAGTAAAGTTTTAATTTCTTAAAATGCAAGTAAAAAAAACTAAAAAACTAATCCAAGTACACTCTTTGGCTTCAGAAAGTTCACAAATGGTTTAACAATGAAGTCTTGAACTGTAAGCATGACACAGTTCAGTGTGAGTGTGATGGGGCCTGGGAGTGTGAAAGGACAGTTACCTGTTCACAGGACAGCCTGAAGATGCCCTCCACCCCCGTCACTCCCAGAGCCGTCTCTATGTTGTGGGTCATCCTGAAGGGGACCTTCTCCGGCACCCTCAGGCTCTTCCCTGGTGACGCAAACAACGTGGAAACAGATCAGATTAAAACGTTGTCATGTTGTGTGGCACAAATCATTTGATCAGCAATAGAATAGACTTTTATCTAGACATGCTCTCTTTCAAAATGCCAAAAACATATTGACCAGCAGGGGCTCAGTCAGTAAGGGCTTGGACTGGGAGCTGTAGGGTCGCTGGTTCAAGTCCCCGACCAGACCTAAATATGGAGTGTGGACTGACACTTGGAGAGGTCCTTCCTGGGCCCTGCCGTGGTGCCCTTGAGCAAGGCACCGGACATCCCCCTCACTCCCATTGCTCCCCGGGCGCTGTACAATAGCTGCCCACTGCTCCTAGTGCTAGACTCCTGGTACTAGGATGGGTTGAATGCAGAGGCCATTTCCACTGTGTGTGCTGCGTCCTCTGCATGTGTGACCATTAGGGGTGTAACGATATACTATTCGTATCGCAGAAGCATCACCCGAACGGTACCAAAAGAAAAATGACTGAAGTGCAAACCCAACTCCCACTGGCATTTAAGCCTCCACCACTCACAAAAAGTTCAGACCGAGCCAAAGCTATTACATATGCCAAATATCCTTATGTTGCCATGTTAGCAAAGCGCTAACTGGCTGTATGTGCTACCTTTGTCCCTAGGCGAGAGGGTGTTCTCCACAGCAGGAGACATTGTTATGCTGTGTCCACACCGGACGGGTTGCGATGCTTGGGGGCGGAGCGATTACATGTAAAGTCAATGCAGAGACGTGGACATACGCAAATTCACTCCGACGGCGAGCACGAAACGGTGGACGCGGCGCAAATCACGCGATTGAAGGGGGCCGCGTCAAACGCGAGTTACAATTTTTCAACTCAAGTGTCAAATTCACGTGACGCGTTTCTCGCGAAAGCCAATCAGCGTTGGGATTCCCTCTGACGTCCTGCCATTGATTGGTTGTAAAGATGGAAGAGATGATCGTTGTGGCTGTGAGTGGGTTCCCGGAGATATAAGATACACTTCCACAGAAGGTACAAAGCAGCAATAGCTGTTCCTCCATAGTTAAGGACAGAAGTAACCAAAACGATCTTGCATGGAAGTGTAAACAACCTCAACTGTCCGTCAACGGCGCTGCGCGTCAACGGTATGTCTGTTTTGACTCGATATAACAAACTGCAAGCCGCGGTGAAACTCGAGCGTTTAGAGCGAAGCGAATATTCTCATCGCGTCCGGTGTGAACGCAGCATTAGTGCCAGCAGATCTGCCCTTTCGCCAAGCAATGTGGACAAGTTCATTTTTCTTAAAGAAAACATGAAAATACAATGACAAGCAAGCCCTAATGTCAAGCTGGCTGCTTAGGTACTAGTACAGTACAAATACAGATTATTTCACTTCATCGAAATGCCGCACCTTAATGTTTATTTTATTATATTTTGTATTTATTAGAGTGAATACATTATTCACAGTTTAATAATTATTAAAAACCCCGCAAAAATATGTTGTTTTGTGATAATTTTTTCTGCTGTACCGAAAACGTAACGAACCGTGACCTAAAAACCGAGGTACGTACCGAACCGAAATGTTTGTGAACCTTTACACCCTTGGTGACCATTAACCCTCTGGAGTCGGTGGACGCGCATAATTTACGTAATTAATCATATATTTTCGATTATAAGGAGTAGAAATATGATTCAGATATCCGCGGAATCGCTGGAAGAGTAGCTTTCCAGCGGTATCTCCTGTGAGACTGTGACCAGGGCACAGCAGCCAATATGGCCGCTCAAAGCAGCTTGACTTTACACTGTGTGGGATTGGTGGATTCGTGTGTCCGTCAAGGAAATCTCATGGTCTGAAATGACCAATAGACATCGAGAAATCACTAAGGACCTACCCACCATGAACTGCTGAACTTTTTCTTGGGACAAAATAGACTCTCCATTAGCAAACGTTTACTCTGTGAGAACGTTATTTTGGTGTGTATAAGTGAGATTACATGTGTAGATGATTAAATTAATCATTTATTCGTCCCACAACGGAGACATTTAGAGTGACATGTTTTTGCCATCGATTATTGTATCATACTGTTCTGTACAGATGAGGCTGTCGTTGATTTATTTATATGTGTGCCTGTGATTATTTTACCGTCCTGTACAGATGAGACTTTGTAATCAGATGTAGCCTATGTACAGTGGGGCAACAAAGTATTTAGTCAGCCACCAATTGTGCAAGTTCTCCCACTTAAAAAGATGAGAGAGGCCTGTAATTTTCATCCTAGGTACACTTCAATTCTAAGAGACAGAATGAGAAAAAAAAAAATGTAAATCCAGAAAATCACATTGATTTTTAAATAATTGATTTGCAAATTATGGTGGAAAATAAGTATTTGGTCAATAACAAAAGTTCATCTCAATACTTTGTTATATACCCTTTGTTGGCAATGACAGAGGTCAAACGTTTTCTGTAAGTCTTCACAAGGTTTTCACACACTGTTGCTGGTATTTTGGCCCATTCCTCCATGCAGATCTCCTCTAGAGCAGTGATGTTTTGGGGCTGTCGCTGGGCAACACGGACTTTTAACTCCCTCCAAAGATTTTCTATGGGGTTGAGATCTGGAGACTGGCTAGGCCAATCCAGGACCTTGAAATGCTTCTTACGAAGCCACTCCTCCGTTGCCCGGGCGGTGTGTTTGGGATCATTGTCATGCTGAAAGACCCAGCCACGTTTCATCTTCAATGCCCTTGCTGATGGAAGGAGGTTGTCACTCAAAATCTCACGATACATGGCCCCATTCATTCTTTCCTTTACACGGATCAGTCGTCCTCGTCCCTTTGCAGAAAAACAGCCCCAAAGCATGATGTTTCCACCCCCATGTTTCACAGTAGGTATGGTGTTCTTTGGATGCAACTCAGCATTCTTTCTCCTCCAAACACGTCTATTTGAGTTTTTACCAAAAAGTTCTATTTTGGTTTCATCTGACCATATGACATTCTCCCAATCCTCTTCTGGATCATCTAAAATGCTCTCTAGCGAACTTCAGACGGGCCTGGAAATGTACTGGCTTAAGCAGGGGGACACGTCTGGCACTGCAGGATTTGAGTCCCTGGTGGCGTAGTGTGTTACTGATGGTAGCCTTTGTTACTTTGGTCCCAGCTCTCTGCAGGTCATTGACTAGGTCCCCCCGTGTGGTTCTGGGATTTTTGCTCACCGTTCTTGTGATCATTTTGACCCCACGGGGTGAGATCTTGCGTGGAGCCCCAGATCGAGGGAGATTATCAGTGGTCTTTTATGTCTTCCATTTTCTAATAATTGCTCCCACAGTTGATTTCTTCACACCAAGCTGCTTACCTATTGCAGATTCAGTCTTCCCAGGCTGGTGCAGTTCTACAATTCTCTTTCTGGTGTCCTTTGACAGCTCTTTGGTCATGGCCATAGTGGAGTTTGGAGTGTGACTGTTTGAGGTTGTGGACAGGTGTCTTTTATACTGATAACGAGTTCAAAAAGGTGCCATTAATACAGTTAACAAGTGGAGGACAGAGGAGGCTCTTAAAGAAGAAGTTACAGGTCTGTGAGAGCCAGAAATCTTGTTTGTTTGTTTGTAGGTGACCAAATACTTATTTTACCGAGGAATTTACCAATTCATTCATTAAAAATCCTACAATGTGATATCCTGGATTATTTCCCCCCATTCTGTCTCTCATAGTTGAAGTGTACCTAGGATGAAAATTACAGGCCTCTCTCATCTCTTTAAGTGGGAGAACTTGCACAATTGGTGGCTGACTAAATACTTTTTTGCCCCACTGTATATGTGTGTCTGTGATTTTATACTGAATGTAAAGTAACTGGAAATACCTGTGTGTGTGTGTGTGTGTGTGTGTGCGTGTGTGTGTGAGTGAGTGAGAGAGAGAGACTCCTGTCCAACCTCCCAAACTTTCTTTTTATGTGTGCATTGTTATTTGTGCTTGAGCAACATTTTACTTGAACTTTATTTCAATGAAATTAGTTGTAATTATTGTCCTACATTTTAATTTGTTTTACAGAGATGTTTCACAGCTGCCTGGGTCTAGTGGCCCACAGGCGGCGTTTATCCAGCAGCCAGAACATCCATCTGTGCCGGCCCCCAGGTCAAGATCTACTGTGGCTCAAGGGCCTTCACCAGAGCCATCACCACCAAGGACCAGCATCACTACAGCTGCCTCCACCTCCATCTGCGGCTGCCACCAGGTCAAGATACACCTCAGCACAAAGGCTCCACCACAGCCATCACCTTCAACCCAGCCAGCCAGGAGGTCTCGTATAGCACTTGTACCCCCCACCTACACAGCAGCCCATGCACCATCACCCCCATCTTCACAGCAGCCAGACCCACTGTCTTGGAAGACAGACAAAGACCTTGACACTGTCTTGACATTTATTGTGAATAGTTGGTTGAAAGTTCTGATGTTCAATATTGTAAATAGTGAGATTTTCCAGTTTCTTATATTTATATAAATAGTTGGTTGAAAAAAACATTTATAATAAATTGTTGGTTGAAAAAAAAAGTTTGAATGCTCAATTTGTATTTGTACACATCACATGAACCTTGGTATGTAATATGAAGTCATTACTCAGTCCTAATGTATCTCAGTCCCTGCAGTGTTGAAAGTAGAGTGATAAACACCTATTTTACTCAAAATTTGAATTCGAATCATTTTAGACATGTATTACACATGTATATACAGTGTAATTCAAATATGTCACTACTTTTGTGATCCTAAGACTTTGGTAACAAAATCTAAAACACCAAAACAATTCGATCACATGAGTAAATTTGTGTTTTCACAAGAATTTTGAAGATCTTCCGAAAATCGGATGTCAAATGTTAAGCTTTAGAGCTACTTATCTCATCACACAGTGCTCTAAGGTGAGTCATTTGCATTTCTAGCAAGACCAGAGACTGTCCTGAACATTTTGATATTAACACATGGGGTACCATGTTATAAGAAGTACATTTAAAGATCATTTAAGGAAACATCTAAAAATCAAGAAAATACCCTTAGACTCCAGAGGGTTACATCCCTCCAATTCTATACACTGTTTCATAAAGCAAGACGACTGTTACCAAGACACCATTCCAAGAAAAAGGCATTCAAAGTTTGCTGACAATATTTTAGCCAGTCATTTTAAAAGGGGCCCATTTGCCCCCCCCTTAGGACCACCATTGGATTAGCTGGGAATCTGAAATCTGTGTTGGTCTATAAAACAGCTTGTTAGCAGGCTGTCCCTCATCACGTTCAACAGAAAGTGGATAGATCACAGAGATCCATCATACTGATTAGGCCAACTCATTTTTAGCTAGTCGCATCGTAGACTAAATAGATTTTCTGAAAGACTTTAAAACCAACCAAAACACACATTTTTCCCATTAATCCACGATCTGGGAATGTACCTTTGTGACATCCGACTGATTTCAATAAAGCGGGTCACATATATTCAGCAGTTAAACTCACTTTACACAAACTCAAGCAAAACAATATGAAACTGACCTTTTTCAAAGCACACATTGTAGTCAATGTGCACCACCTCTCCAGTGGTCATGTCAATCAACACGTTGTCGAGGTGACGGTCACCGAGGCCGATGATGTATCCCACCATTGACATGACAGCAGTGGATCTGGCGTAGGACTGCAGCAGAGAGAGAGACGGGTTAGAAACCAAACAGAACATTTAATAATCAGACATGTCCGCTGAGCAGGGGTTACCTGAGTGACCCTCCACCACTCGCTGGGGGTGGTGCACGAACACCACAGCTCCTTGGCCAGCAGGTTGGAGGGCGTAGTCTCCATCAACTCCTTCAGCACGTCCTTCATGACGCTCAGGGGCCAGTCTCGCCTGGTCACATCCAGACTGAGCCCCACAGCCTTCAGAGCCTGCCCGATGCGGCTGTAGTACAGCTCACTGGGGCGGGGGACCGGGGGCACCGGCTGCTGCTGGAAGGAGTCCTGGGCCTGGTCAGGACAAGAACAAGCGTGTCAATTTCACTTGAGAAAAAAAACGTTTTAGTTGTGCTTTAATATGGGTTGCAACAGGAAAGGAGCTGCGTTACCTTCTGAGCCTGCAGCACTGCCTCCCTCTGCTGCCAGCGCTTGTAGAGGCCGAAGAGCGGCGTGGCCCCGTCTACCCACTGGATGAGTCCAGACCGGGTCCCGAGGGGGGTGACGGAGTAGTGGCGGGCGTGGAAGTGCGGCTGCTCCTGCTGGTTGATCTTGGTGAACATGGTGTTGACGATTGACAGGAACTGCATGATGCGCTCGTCCAAATGCAAATCCTCCAGACCTGAGAGACAAGAGGTCCATCACTACTGACACACTTCAACTTCAGCCCCCACTCACTAACATGCTCCCCCCCCCCCCATCTCCGATTTGCTCTCCTACCTTTAAAGAGGTACGGGTAGTTGCGTCCGTCGGAGCCCAGGAAGAACAGCTTCTTGGGCTTGGTTTTGGTGGGCAGGATTGTGATGGTGTTGCCTACGCTCTGTATGGTGACGGCATCTGATGCCGACACCTCACCTGGGAGCGCCATCTCTGTCGTTGTCATGGAGACGAGGCGAGGACTGATCTCGTCCAGGTGAAGCAGATAGCTGGCTCGCTTCTGAGAACGCTGCTGCAGGCTCATCATGATCTGATCATAAAAAACTTTATTCATTATATCAATGAAGATGACTAACTGTTAATGAGCCGACAACCAAATTGAAATTGAGCCGAACAATTAATCTAAGTTGTATTGAAATCACAACATGGGCTAGTGCAATATAGAAATCACAGTAAGTGGATTATTAAGTCAAAACTAGTGTTAATTTCGTCAGCTATTTTTTTATTTAGTTTTAGTCCTGTGTTAAATTTCCTTTTTAGTTTTAGTCATATTTAGTCACCTTCATCCTGTTTTTATTTAGTCAAGTTTTAGTCGACTAAAAGTCTGAGCATTTTAGTCTTATTTTAGTCGACTAAAACAGTAAACATTTTAGTCAAGATTTTGTCGACTAAAAGTCTGAGCATTTTAGTCTTATTTTAGTCAAAGAAAACTAATTATTTTAGTCTACTTTTTGTCAATGAAAACTGTTGAGTCTTTTTTAGTCATCAGATTATATAGAACATTTCAGTCAAACTAGTCTAGCCAAAACCAATAATTTGTCATTTTAGTATATATAAATAAATATGATTATATCTTGTCCTTATTTGATGAAAAACACAGGTTGAATGATTAAGAATGCAGCTTTGCAGAGAGTATCTGGTCAGGTTTGTGGTGTTTTTACCAGCTGTGCTATGGCCACATTGCTTCCCTTCTGATAAAACAATGCATTCGCTTTTTTTCCTCCGCCTCATTGTAGCGAAAATGGGCCCAAATATCACATCGTTTCTTTCTCCCAAGCAGTGGTGGCTTTAGACTTTTTCGTTGTCAGTTATTTTGACAGACAGGATCGTAACATTTCCGTCATAATCCATTATTATCCGTCGAGTGCACAATTTATCACTCACTCGCGCTGACGGGGGGGTATTCGGGTTAATGCGAGTGCGACAAATGCTCCCAAGCCCTGTTGTTGCCATTTTATTTTCTGTTAAATAAGGTTAGTTAGACCATGAGTTAGACCCGAGTCTTCCTGACAGTTCATATTGTGCCGCTGCCCGGTGTAATTCAAATCTACCGCCGCACGCAGCACAGACACACAGCTGCTCCCCTGCCGCAGCACTGGAAATGGAACTGCTGGGAGAAAAACGGACTATCAGAGATGTAACGTTATCTTTGATAATATTTCGTCTCCTCATTTTTCGTAAAAAAGAGAGATTTTGGCATAGTTTTTATTTAGTAAACTACATTTTCGTCTCGTCACTTTTCGTCAACGATATTGCATGATGATTTCGTTACAGTTATTGTTTACTGCCGTGGGTGCTGTCTCGTCATCGTCTCGTTTTCGTCATGGAAAAAAAGGTCGTTGACGAACATATTTCGTCATAGTTTTAGTCAACGAAATTAACACTAGTCAAAACATGTGAGAATATCTGAATAAAGTTGAAGAAAAGTCCTGGCATAAAAACGGTACCTTAGGGTGCATTCACACCTAATAGTCCGCTCTCTGGTGCGCACCAGACACAGTTTGTTACATTGTTTCATTTTTCAGAAGGTTTGGTTTGCGTTCACATGGGCAAAACTCAAACGGACTATAAACTTTAAACACAAGTCATGTTCCAGGAAATGCTGTTCAACCATTGGTCAGACATTAAGGGGTAAAACCGCAAATCCCGGCAATTTCTACCGGAGCCTCCGCCATGGAGCAACGGCACTTTCGGCAGGTTATTCTCATGCTGCTGTTAATCTGGAGATCAACAGACACTAGCGGCCCGCGCATATGATTATATAATCAGACAACGTCCGTTAAAAACATTATAACACAATGAGAGACGTTCTGCAGTAAGGAGGGGCGTTTCACCGACGACAGGTGTTCTTAATTTTATGTAGTTGACGGAGCATTTTTACTTTACACGACAATAGGAGTGCAACAACTAATCGACTTAATCGATTAAAATCGATGACCTAATTAGTTGCCAACTAATTCAGTCGTCGATTCGTTGGTGACGTCATCACGTCTGTTTTATGCGCCGTTAAGCTCCAATGTTATCGGTCTTTTTATCGGTACTGGAGAAATTTAAAAAAGATATGTCATGTATTATTGCTACATAAGCATTATATCGCAGTCTTAGTGTCGCCAACTCGTTTCTAATATACAACTAGATAAAAAAATTCCCCTATGATGTATTTTCGACCTTTCCAATCCAGAAGAGAGATCTTTCTCTCCCCCGTCTGTGTGCGAGGGGGCGGGGCAGTTTACACACACGCAGCTGCTACATGCAGCAACACATGGAGGAGATAGCAGAGAGAACACGCTCCGAGGTGTGGTTAAACTTTACCCGTCTCGATGTGGACAATGCTCGTTACCAAAAGTGTAATAAGTGTTTAGCATGTAAGGGTGGTAACACGAGCAATTTGTCTAAACATTTAGCAAAAGTGCACCACATTCAGAAGGAGGAATGCACCGGGTTCGACTGTCTTTCTAGTACAGGGGTCGGCAACCCCGTAACCAGTGGCACACTAGGAATAAGTGTGCAAAAATATTTAAATGGTATTTTCGGATCCTGAACGAGACCGCCGCCAGAGCGCGTCTCCCCGTTACCCGCAGCAGGAAGCCATGCACGCAATGCAGCCCCGCTCTCTTTAACTCCAGGTGACTTTCTGCCGCTTTCCTCCGCAGTGCTGATCGTTTCACCACGGAGGAAAGCACTTCACTAATTGCAGTAGCCTACCCATAAGGAGCTGTACAAATGCCGCAGTTTTTGCGTGGCTGTGTATTTAGTTGAAAGCCCAGTGGCGATCTGCTCATCTCTCATTGAAATAATATGCTACAAAGGGGCGGACTGGCCATCTGTGTGTTGAACTTTCCTGTCGGCTCCCAGACCGTAGTCGAGGAGGGCAGAAGCAACAAGCTTCAGGTTCAATAACCCACTTTAGCTTAAATGACTGAGAGAGGCGAGCTCTTCTTGGGAGGCCGTTGCATTTATTTAGCTGTTCTTCTGTTTCACAAAATACATCACAGACCTCTGTTTTTCTGCTTCCTCGTTTCACTTCCAGAAACATACACACGCTCCCTCACTGTCGCTCTACCATCTACCATCCACAAACACGTATGCACAAGCCACACCCCTCTCTCTTAAAAGGGACAGCGATCTCATCTCACTCTGCGTGACCCTAATATCATAACATGTGTGTTCTGGAGAATCACAGAACGGACGATCGTCCTTATTATTATTATTATTATGCCGTTTTAACCAATTATTTAAATGTGTTTGTTAAATTCGACATCATGTAAGTTGCGCTGACAGGTACACACACTGCTTCCCCGCAGCGAGGCTCCCCCGCCCTCCTGCTGATAGTTGACCAGCGTCAAGCTCCTCAACCCCCCCCCCCCCCGTTGATAATTCTTGATCGTTGGCACGCTGATAACATTTTTTTATTTAAAATGGCACTTCATATCAAAAAGGTTGCCGACCCCTGTTCTAGTAGCTCTGTAGCCCCATCCACGAGTAACGTTTCCACGTCAGGTGTTATGTGTGCTAGCAGCAACACACAGAGTTAACTCAATTATACAAACATGGGTTAATGATTAGAGGTAACAGAGTTATTTATTTTGTTAAAGTTTCAGCTATTCTGTTTACAGTTCTGTCATCAGATTATTTAATACGATTTGTTAAAACACTGTTGTTTCTTTTGATGTGAAATATTATTTATTTAATTTAAATAAAAAGCAATGTTAGTTTTGTAAACAATTTGTTAAGTTAATTTAATAATATATGTATTTTTGAATCAAGTATTCATCTTTATTGTTAGTTTCCACATGCCTAAAACAACCTCAAGCTAAATCTAAAAGCCATTTTGAGATTTCAATTTCTAGCAGAAAGCTAACCAGGATGTGTTTTAGCACACCACGTGACGCATCTGAACGAATCACGTTGTCAGAAATTGACACTAGCCAATGAGATTTCGTTTCTTGGTTTAAGACCCCTTTGTGCTTTCACGATTGGTTGCTGATACAAAGGAAATGACCATATTTGGATCTGATGAGATTGTGCAGGAGAGACACAGCTTTCCAACGATATCTCTGTTGACATGGTGCACACAGCGGTCGCGGTACTTTATGTTACATTAGAATGCTAAGTGTTGGTGAATTTAGGAGAAATCTACAGACGCAAATAGACAAACTTTAGTAAAATAAACACTTAAATGTGTATTTTGTACGTTTTCCTTCCAAAAGCCTGAAAGAAAACATGTTATAGAATCAAAATAGCACACAATCTCAAAATTGACCAGTGCATGAAAAACGATGTTTTTGCCTGCCGTGTCTCGCCTTAAGAGGTCTCTGACTGTGTTCACACCGACCCAAATGAACCGCACCAAGCTGCGAAACGCACCAGGGTTCGATTCAACCGGACTATACAAGGCTGGTGTGAATGCACCCTTAAAGACTTAATTAAAAAAAGGACACACACACACACACACACACACACACACACACACACACACACACACACCTGTTTGAAAGGTAGCCAGCTGCTGGCAGGGTTAGCGGGGTTGGTGGGGTTTCTCAGGCGCTCGAGGGCAGAGGTGATGGGGTCCCCGTAGGTCTGCTGGAACCAGGTCTCATGAGGGGTCTCTGCTAGAGTCGCTGTGATGCTGCACACGTGATCCAGAGCGAAGACCACCGGACGCATCAAAGCCGAGTGCTTCTCCCGCATGATGGCAATCTTCTCATCCCTGCAGCACAACACAGGTTGTTACTAGAAGTACAACATCCTGACCCAGAACCATTAGGGAGCTAAGAGCATATCTGAATGGAACTTTAACAGGTGTTTTAAGACAGGGTTGTACACACACTGTAGTTCAGTTTCTACACTTTTACATTACTGCAGAACAGGACATTGGGAAAACAATAAACACTTGAAAAGTAAAAATTAAAATGCAAAGAAGTGATTAGCATCTCTCGCCTACAATATCAACATGTATAACACTGCAACAATAACAGAGTCAAGTTGAGTCTTGATTTCTATGCATGAGCTTTAAACCCACAACAAGATGTTGGATACCTTTTCCCAATAAACGTTAGCACCGTTGTAGTAAGAAAAAACCAGGGCAGCTGTGTGTGTGTGTGTGTGTGTGTGTGTGTGTATGTGCGCGCACGCACGGAGCCTCACCTGCGCAGCGTGTTGTTGATCTGCACCCTCTTGACCTCGTCCTCCAGCTGCTGGATCCTCCTCAGGACGTGCATGTGTTGCTGCTGCAGCACGCCCAGCCACAGCTCGTCCCACAGGAGGGTGACTCTGCGCAGCTCCCCCACCAGCTGCTGCACCTGCACCAATCACAATCCTTCATTAATCTTCATTTGAGAAGTAAATAAAAACAAAGATTTAATGCAAATAATGATATAAAACACAAGAAGTTAAGTATGTGCATACAAAGATAAAACACAATAAAGATATCTCCTAAAAACATAAGAAATAAGGGGAAAGTATTTTATTTTTTTTGTCAAAAGATGGGTCGTCTTTTGGGCCGTCGTTTATGTGATAACTAAAATGATCACTGAATAATGAATGAAATGCTGATACTGTGCTCGAGTTAGACTTCTGACAGGGGGGTTAAGTTAAGGCATTAGTACATCAGTGAGTGCAGCCCCCTCCTACCTGCAACACCATGGTGGGGTTGGCGAGGGACAGCTTCTCCACGATCTTGCTGTAGCAGTCCTGCATCATGGCCTGGTCCTGACTGGAGCAGAAGGTGGACAGCTCCTCTGAAGCCTCTCCCTGGGCCCCGCTCTCTGCCTGCTCTTCCCCCTCCCCCCCCCAGACCCTCCCCCTGCATGCTGCCCAGGAAGGTGGGCAGAGCTGACGGCAGTTTACTCCCTGTGAACGCATATTAGATTACAGTATTAGCATTTTACTGGCATGCATCACTCTTTCTTATTGTTTTAATGGCTACTAATTATGTTCACTTCAATGCCCTTTTGTATGGAGTTTTGACCAGTGACAGTCATCAGTTCAACTATTAAGAGCCAAACAGACATCATGTAGTGTCGCAGAAACAAATGCCTTGTAATTAAATTAGAAAAGTTAAAGACTTCCTGCACATGTCATTTAAGTTTACCTGCATTCTGAGCCTCTCCTCCCAGGGAGAGTGAGCCCACGATGGCGGGGTACAGGATGAGGTGGGGGGAGTCCTGGGCCACTCGACACAGCAGACTGCATATGCTCTGCCGGATGTAAGCCTCTGGATGGTTAAGACGCGAAAACAGCTGTGGGATGATTCCTGAGGAGGACACATGTTACAGTTAAGAACCAGCAGCAGGTAGAACAAAAAAAGTCCTTAAAGGTGGGGTAGGTAAGTTTGATGATGATTGTTTGTAAACTGATTTTCTTTTATGAGAGTAGGGCAAGAAAACGGCCTCTTGTTAAAAGACACGATGCAGTATGATACGACTCTGGAACTGCATGACTGAGTACAAAACACATTTATTTACTGGGACCATGAAGTATATTATTTTTAACACTGTTCATTTCAGAATCCATACTCTTTAAATAACCTAGGAGCATTGTTTTTGTCTTTATGAGGATCATCATTAGCATTGGCTAGTCTTCATGGGGCCCACACACACAGCTGTAAGAGCCGAGTCAGAATTCAGATATGTTGTCCATTCATAACTGCTCCTCACAGTCATACATACCCCTCCAGGGTGCTGTAGGGGTGGAGGCTAAGCCCAACTCTAGCCCCTCCCTCAGTTCACCGGCATGCTTCACCAGCAGACGGAGGAGACGCAGGGTTGCCATGACGATCATGTCGTCGTTGCTCTGTTTGCTGTTCTGACAGGACAGCAGGAGTTTGGGGTCTTCCTCATCTATAGGGACCTGAAACACAAAACACTCGATGAATGGCTGCTCTCCATCAGCCACGCAGATCTCAAGTCAGTAAGTGTACAAAGGGGATCCCTCACTTGTCCAGCGTTGAGCTTGAGGAAGGTGAAGTAGGCCTGGCAGGAGACCCGGTACAGGCCGAATATGCGGTCCACCACCCGCCTCCAGACCCGGATCAGACCGTCGGTGACGGGCTGGCCCGCCTCCCCCAGCCAGGGGCAGGAGCCTGTGAGCTGCCGCCAGATCACATCCACCATGTCGTCCTCATCGTCCTCCTGCTGCAGAGCCATGTCCTCATCCTGACACACATCAAAAGCATCGTATTGATGCAGGAATTAGTCCTCGAAAACCAAAAAAAAAGTATAAAATTCCAGAGCCCTTAGCCGCTTTCACACCAAGTACTTTGCCGTACTTAGTTCCCCCATTGAACTAAGAGCCGATCGCGTTCACACCGGAAAAAGTCCCTGGGGGTGGATTAGGCAAATGAGCCGCTGACGTCACTTCTTCTTCTTCTGCTTTGGGTTTACTGGCAGGCCGCAAACCACTTCACGGCGTATACTGCCACCCGAAGTCCCCGGCCGGAAGTCCCCGGAGATGGGGACTGGCTTCAGTAGAAGCTGCTGGGACTCCCAGCAGCTTCTACTGAAGCCTTCCGAGTAAATTGCCAGAACGCCGACACCTCCTCATCTCCACCGCTCCAATGTTCTTTTTTGTGTTTCCATAAGTTATTCTCTCTATGTTGGTGCACGGGGCTAATGCTAATAATGCTAATGCAAGGATAATAAAATGGCGGCTTCACAAAAGTTTTCAGAGTTTTACGGGGCTTGGTTTGCAATTCGCCTAGCCAATCAGAAATTTGAACTTTTTTCTCCCCAGGAAAGTACCTGCTCTCTAGCAGGGACGGAAAAGGGGGGAAAGTTCTCATGAACTAAGTTCTCTTTTTGGTGTGAACGCAAAATCCCAGGAACTATCGCAACTAAAAGGGAAAAGTACACCGGTGTGAAAGCGCCTCTTGTCTCAAAGTTAAACGATTTAAGAACGTGTTTTTGGTTAGAAGCCTGAAAAGGAGATTCTAATGTTTTTTCTAAGACATAAAATACATCAGTAAATACGTCACTGAAGTCAGACTCTACCTGAATGCCGGTAGGTCGACACATGGCCTGTCCGAGGATGCTGAAGATGATCTCCTTGTCTTCTTCGCTGGTGGTTGCTGGCAGCAGCTCCTCTATCTCCTTCTTCTCTCCAGGAAGAAGAGGCAATCCCTCCCCTTGGCTGAGGAGAAAACAAATAATGTGAGGAAATATTCCTGCAGTATGCCGTTTCATGGGTTCATGTCTTTTGATTGACTGTGGTACATTGAATTGCATTATTTCATACAGGTGAAGCTGGGTGCACTAACCTGGCGTTATCCACCACCTTCCGGCCCCAGCGGTAGGCCCAGCTGGCCAATGCGGCCCAGGACTTTGCCATCTCTGGAGCCAGGCTGGTGGAGAGCTGGTAGAGCTGCCCCAGCACGAAGTCTGGCTCCCCGACGCCCACACTCACTGCAGGAACAACACCAACTTTAAAATGGAGCTAGAACACTGCTGTATTGTAGTTCATAGTTTGCAGACACTTTTTACTTTAAAGATTTTTAATAGAAACAGATAAAGTTAGTCTAATGTATTTTCTATTTTAGGATTTGTTCCTGTGCTCTGTGTTACCTGAAGTCTCAGTGATGATGTGGGGGATCCCCTGATCCTCCAGGGGGAGCTCCAGCAGAGCACCGATGTTCCGGCTCAGAGGAGACATGCTGCCCATAGCGCTGGAGGAGTTCACTGCTCCTGACCGCTTCACCACCTGCACAAAAACATCAGGCATCTCATTAACAATACAACCAGCCAGAGCACACTGGGTGTGAAGAAGAACTGTATTACAAAAACTAAAGTCATTTTAATGTTTGAAATATCACAGCTCGGCAAAATGTAAAGTAGATCAGTATGAAGAGAGAGCATGCCTGTTTCAGCTGAGGCGTCATGTCCTTCCAGTCGGCCAGCAGCCATTTGCAGAGTGTCAGCAGGGAGCGGCAGGCGGCGCCTTCATTCTTCCCCACGTGACAGTAAGACAGAGCAGCCCTGCTCAGCATCTCCATGGCTGCCATGGACTGGCCTGTGGACAGGGACACTGCTTAGAGACAGCTAAGGACATCAACACCAGACTTCAGAGACCCTAACCAGAGATAACGTGTACCACAGAGGAGGTCATCAACACCAGACTTCAGAGACCCTAACCAGAGATAACGTGTACCACAGAGGGGGTCATCAACACCAGACTTCAGAGACCCTAACCAGAGATAACGTGTACCACAGAGGGGGTCATCAACACCAGACTTCAGAGACCCTAACCAGAGATAACGTGTACCACAGAGGGGGTCATCAACACCAGACTTCAGAGACCCTAACCAGAGATAACGTGTACCACAGAGGGGGTCATCAACTGGATTTGTTAACCCAGGGTTTCTCCCTTAGATTCAGTGTGTGTTTTTATAAAAGCGGGCATTTGGTGCATTTTTGTTTTTCACAAAATTCCCACCCCTTTCCACCTTATAAGAATATTAAAAAAAAAATAAGGGCATGAGGCAACCTGTTGGTGCAAATAAGCTCTCTGCCTATTTCTACCTTGACAACCGCAAATCCAGGTATTACACTTCTAAACTAAATAATATATAGTACTAAACTCATTGTATTTAGGTCTGACCGTGTACTATAATGAAAAATACATAAAATATCAGTTTAGGTATTGGCCAAATTATCAATAAAATGTATTGATTGTCTATTATGTGTGATAAATACCAATAGACTAATACGCTTTGTAATCAGCATATGTCAGCAATAAGACCAGGAGAATATAACGTATTTCAGCAAATCAGGAGGAAGCATGAAAACATGCTGACATCATGGTTTGAAGGAATTTTAACGTTTTCCAAATACAAAATCATAAATATCGTACTGAAAGAGTCTTTGCAGCAGCAAGATGCAAAGCTGCCGCTCTGTTATGTGTGCAGTTTGAATATCTCCAGTTCTTTACCTGCATTCCTCAGGACTTTAGCTTTCTCGATCTGCAGCTCTGCGCCCCACCTCTCCCCCACAGTGCCCTCCAGGGAGAGATGTCTGAAGGCCTGGCTCAGCCCCTCCTGCTGCCCCCCTTCTTCCTGTGTCCTGTCCCCACACTGGCTGAGCAGGCGGGACGCCAGGGCAATGTTTCCTTTCTTCCGGGCAAATTTGACAGCAGTGAGACTAAGCTCCATGAGGTGGCTGTCGGTGGAGGGAGAGTGACCTGGACAAGGATGGACATGCAGACCTTTGGATTAACTTAATTATACTATCTACATGTTCCTTCAGCCATACCAGAGCTGTGTGAGACAGAGGGAAACCCAACATTTCCTGTTGCTGCTTCACATTAAAAGCTTCCCATTATTGAACCAGAAGGGAGCTTTTATTGTGAAGTTATAGGACAAGCTTACCACAGACTCAACGGAACTACTTTTTTGCATTGAACTTCTTCAATAAAGAAAGGAAGACACAACAAATGTAAAGGTTTGGCGGTACAAGATTGGTTTCATATTTACAGAAAGGATGAAGAAAAAGCCACACTGAGGTGTTCCGTTTGCTTTTGATTCTGAGGATGGCAAATTCAAAATTCGAGAGCTCCTTTCAAAAACACATTTTTTTGTATTCAGAATCGCCATTTGACAATGGTTAATGCATCTATTGTATGAATTGGTAATTACCTTTAAGTTTCTGGAGCAGTTGTCTTTGGAACATGGTGTATCTGAGGGCCAGAAGGAAAGGCTGGACATCCTGCTGCTTACAGGAGCTCAGAGCCTCGCTGCCCAGAGGAATCATACACTCCTGCACACACACCGGGTTTAATTAGCCCCAAAATGTTTAACAATGAGTCTGTGACGCTCATTGTGGTTCTCAAACTTTTTGCCAGGCCCCCCCCTTTGGAGAAAAAAATAAGTCGGGCCCCCCCCAACACATATAGTCACGTAATGGGCCAAGTTAACATTTATTAAAATAAATGGGGTACTGGGTACCTTTAACTTTACTAAACAGTTAAAAACAAACCACACACAGTACCACACACACTCAGATGGCCATATTATCTATAATGGCTGATGTCAAACAAAAAGGTTTCATCAAGCTGTAAAACTAAACAGAATGTCTTGAAAATATTACA
This sequence comes from Harpagifer antarcticus, assembly GCA_902827135.1. Lineage (NCBI taxonomy): Eukaryota > Metazoa > Chordata > Actinopteri > Perciformes > Harpagiferidae > Harpagifer > Harpagifer antarcticus. Next base: position 1,187,564 of record CADEHL010001340.1, read on the forward strand.
TCATAAATAATAAGAAAGTGTTTCAAGAGTGCAAAGTCGTTGAAAAACATATGCCAAAAGCTTCCGTTATTTATTTTGGTCTCACGGCTTTCATGTCTATTGGCTTCTTAAAAACAGCGGGGATCAGCTGTTGAACTGCTGTTGTCTTTTGCTGGGCTCCGGTGATTGGCAAATCTGAGTGATGCCTTCTGATATGATTTAGCATGTTTGGCGTGTGTTACCATTAGGATACCGCACCGCTATCGAACAACGCCGACACACCGTCCTCGTCCGATCCACCACTCGCACACTTAATCGTTATTGTAGTCCACAGGGAACCCGAAATGTTCCCACACAGCTGATTTAAAAGAAGCAGGTGGGTTCTAGCTCCTGTGTGTTATCTGAAATCGCCATACTAACTTTTCTTCTTCTTGTATTTTGTTCTTTTGTTGTTGTGTTTCTTCTTGTTCTTCATTTGTTGTTTAAGGGCGGCTGGCAAACAGCTTTTAGGCGCAATACCGCCCCCTGGATTATAAATAGTGTAGTGGATACTGCCCTGAATGAAATACTTTTTTCCCACTCGTAAAAAAAAAAGGTGTATTCGTCGTGTGACTGCGCGTGCCGAACCGTGACGGGACGAATACGGATACCGTTACACCCCTACTCAACACCCATTTGAAACAGATTTACTTTTTCTTTATGGATATTTTACAAATCACCCTTTTAAACTGTATTCTTTTTTTTACTGTCATATAGTATTTCATAACTGTTTTTCATTTCTTCTCTTATTACTATAATGATCCTATAGACGTGTGCCTCGGAAAGAATTGTTTTCATTAATCGTGACCAAACAGTTTAACCGATAACTAATCTCAGTGGGTAATCTAAACACAGAGTCCTTTACCTCACTGAGCTGAGGTTATCTGAGCCTCTCAGTCTGACAGGAGAGAGTTCTCCCTCCACTTGCCGTAGCTCGCTAGCACCAGAAGCTAACAACAACGATCTCCAGTACTGGTGCGCTCTCTCTCGCTCACAAAATGGCTCGTTCAACACACACACACACACACACACACACAGAGCTTGAATGAAACACAGAGACCCAGACATACTTGTACTGTATCATATTATTTTCGAATCAATAATTTTTCAAATGATATATATTTTTTTCAAAACCATTTTTTCTCCTGGTCTCTCGACTGTTTTTAGCAAACACTTACAAACCCTCCTATAGAGTAGATCAGAAAAATGCGATGCCCATGTCAAATGTGACATTAAGTTACGAGGAAATAGTTGATAGCTAAAAAGACGAGGTCGTAGGTCAAAGGAGAATATCCTATTTTTTATCTTTTACATTGTTTGATCAGCTCCAAATGAGATGTTTTAGTGATGTACATCTGCATATACAATGCTAAACATATATTTGTCAGCATCTCTGTCATTCAACAGTGTTATCATTATGTTCAGACATGCACAGGGGACAAAGGATTTTTCTTGTTACCCTCTTCATTTTTTTCCTTTTTGACCAAACCCTTTAAGATAACAAAGCTAGCCATTCAGATATTTCTAATATGAATGCATTCCATGATTATTAAATAAAGCCAAATGTGTGTACATACTTCCTGTCCGGTGAGCGTGTTTTCCAGGGCGGCGGTGCAGTGCAGCTGCAGGGTGGGCAGGGTGGGCAGGGCGTCAGACAGGGTGAGGGTGGAGAGGCGGAGAGGACCCAGGCAGATCCGGCCCGTCTGCTTCAGGCAGCGCACCAACGTACTGCAACATCACATCACATGTTTACTAACAGTGGAGCTGAACTAAAAGTAGAAGAAAAGCTCATATAAATCTCTATTAGGTAAGTCTAACAAGGGAGAGAGCTATCTTCTTGGTTTCAGTGGTGAATGAATGCTAGGAATTGGATTGGGGACCCTATCCCCTCAAACCTCCTTCAGACTATCGCTCCTGATATTCTACCGTTTCTCACCCATTTCATTAACACTTCTCTAACTTCTGGTCACTTTCCAAACAAACAGTCTCAAGGAGGCAAGAGTAAACCCTCTCCTAAAGAAACCCACTCTCAACCCATCTGATGTTATACAGGCCTGTCTCTCTCCTCCCGTTCCTGTCCAAAACACTTGAACATGAGTCTCAGGCTCTGCACTTTCCCTCCTCACCTCAAACCTCAAAAGGCTCTTTCACACCGCAGTACTTTTCTCCCTTTAGTTCCGATATAATTCCGAAATGTTCCGTTCATACCAAAAAAATCCGGAACAAAAATTAGTTCATGACAACCTTTTTACCCCCTTTTCCGTCCCTGCTAGAGAGCAGGTACTTTCGTGGGAGAAAAAGGTTCCTATGTCTGATTGGCTGGGCGGATTGCAAACCACGCCCCGTAAAACTCCCAAAAAGTTTTGTGAAGCCGCCATTTTATTATCCTCGCATTAGCATTAGCCCAGCGCACAAACGCAGAGAGACTAACTTATGGCAACACAAAAGAAAACATGGGAGCGGTGGAGATGAGGAGGTGTCGGCGTTCTGGCGATTTACTCGGAAGGCTTCAGTAGAAGTCAGTCCCCAACTCCGGGGACTTCCGGCCGTGTTTGCGGCCTGCCAGTAAACCCAAAGCAGAAGAAGAAGAAGTGACGTCAGCGGCTTCATTTGCCTAATCCTTCCCCAGGAACTTATTCTGGTGTGAACACGATCTGTAGTACATGAGAACTAAAGAGTTCTGATGAACCTTTGTGGGAAAAGTACTGCGGTGTGAAAGCGCCTAAAGACCGCACCTACAGGATAACTTGGAGGGTCCGAGTCCGACCCTTGTCAATTAACTACAGGGGTCCCTCAGGGCTCTGTCCTCGTTCCCCTCCTCTTCTCTCTGTACACAAACTCGCTCGGATCGGTCATTAGCCCGCATGGTTTTTCATACCACTGCTACGCTGACGACACCCAATTAATTCTGTCTTTTCCCTGCTCAGAGACCCAGGTCTTCGCACGCACCTCTGCTTGTCTAGCAGACATCTCTCGGTGGATGTTTGCTTACCACCACAAGCTCAACCTTGACAAGACTGAACTGCTTTTTCTTCCGGGAAAAGATTGTCCCACTCTTGACTTAACAATCTACAGGACTGTCTCAGAAAATTAGAATATTGTGATAAAGTTCTTTATTTTCTGTAATGCAATTAAAAAAACAAAAATGTCATACATTCTGGATTCATTACAAATCAACTGAAATATTGCAAGCCTTTTATTATTTTAATATTGCTGATTATGGCATACAGCTTAAGAAAACTCAAATATCCTATCTCTAAATATTAGAATATCATGAAAAAGTATACTAGTAGGGTGTTCAACGAATCACTTGAATCGTCTAATTAACTCGAAACACCTGCAAGGGTTTCCTGAGCCTTGAAAAACACTCAGCTTGGTTCAGTAAACTAAATCACAAGTATGGGGAAGACTGCTGATCTGACTGCTGTCCAGAGGACCGTCATTGACACCCTCCATCAGGAGGGTAAGACACAAAAAGAAATTTCTCAAAGAGCAAGCTGTTCACAGAGTGCAGTTTCAAAGCACATCCACAAAAAGTCTGTTGGAAGGGGGAAATGTGGCAGGAAACGCTGCACAACCAAGAGAGATGACCGCAGCCTTAACAGCATTGTGAAGAAGAGTCGCTTCCAGAATTTGGGGGAGCTTCAAAGACAGTGGACTGAAGCTGGAGTCCAGGTATCAAAAGTCACTGTTCACAGACGTGTCCGGGAAATGGGCTACAATAGCCGTATTCCCATGGTCAAGCCACTTCTGAACTCAAGACAACGGAAGAGGCGTCTGACTTGGGCTAAGGACAAGAAGCACTGGACAGTTGCACAGTGGTCCAAAGTCCTCTTTTCAAACGAAAGCAAGTTTTGTATTTCATTTGGAAGTCAAGGCGCCAGAGTCTGGAGAAAGGCTGGAGAGGAGCAAAATCCAAGTTGCTTGAAATCCAGTGTGAAGTTCCCACAGTCAGCGATGGTTTGGGGAGCCATGTCAGCTGCTGGTGTTGGTCCACTGTGTTTCATCAAGCCCAGAGTAAATGCAGCTGTTTACCAAGAGATTTTAGAGCACTACATGCTTCCGTCTGCTGAAAAGCTCTACAGGACTGTCTCAGAAAATTAGAATATTGTGATAAAGTTCTTTATTTTCTGGAATGCAATTAAAAAAACAAAAATGTCATACATTCTGGATTCATTACAAATCAACTGAAATATTGCAAGCCTTTTATTATTTTAATATTGCTGATTATGGCATACAGCTTAAGAAAACTCAAAAATCCTATTTCAAAAAATTAGAATAGTTCCTCAGACCAAGTAAAAAAAAAAGATTTATAACAGCAAAACACAATCAAACATTTGAAAATGTCCATTAATGCACTCCGTACTTGGTTGGGAATCCTTTTGCACGGATTACTGCATCAATGCGGCGTGGCATGGAGGCAATCAGCCTGTGGCATTGCTGAGGTGTTATGGATGCCCAGGATGCTTCAATAGCGGCCTTTAGCTCATTAGCATTGTTGGGTCTGGTGTCTTTCAGCTTCTTCTTCACAATACCCCACATATTCTCTATGGGGTTCAGGTCAGGGGAATTTGCAGGCCAATCGAGGACAGTAATGCCATGGTCAGTACACCAGTTACTGGTGGTTTTGGCACTGTGGGCAGGTGCCAGATCATGCTGGAAAATGAATTCCTCATCTCCATAGAGCTTTTCAGCAGACGGAAGCATGTAGTGCTCTAAAATCTCTTGGTACACAGCTGCATTTACTCTGGGCTTGATGAAACACAGTGGACCAACACCAGCAGCTGACATGGCTCCCCAAACCATCGCTGACTGTGGGAACTTCACACTGGATTTCAAGCAACTTGGATTTTGCTCCTCTCCAGCCTTTCTCCAGACTCTGGCGCCTTGACTTCCAAATGAAATACAAAACTTGCTTTCGTCTGAAAAGAGGACTTTGGACCACTGTGCAACTGTCCAGTGCTTCTTTTCCTTAGCCCAAGTCAGACGCCTCTTCCGTTGTCTTGAGTTCAGAAGTGGCTTGACCATGGGAATACGGCTATTGTAGCCCATTTCCCGGATACGTCTGTGAACAGTGACTTTTGATACCTGGACTCCAGCTTCAGTCCACTGTCTTTGAAGCTCCCCCAAATTCTGGAAGCGACTCTTCTTCACAATGCTGTTAAGGCTGCGGTCATCTCTCTTGGTTGTGCAGCGTTTCCTGCCACATTTCCCCCTTCCAACAGACTTTTTGTGGATGTGCTTTGAAACTGCACTCTGTGAACAGCTTGCTCTTTGAGAAATTTCTTTTTGTGTCTTACCCTCCTGATGGAGGGTGTCAATGACGGTCCTCTGGACAGCAGTCAGATCAGCAGTCTTCCCCATACTTGTGATTTAGTTTACTGAACCAAGCTGAGTGTTTTTCAAGGCTCAGGAAACCCTTGCAGGTGTTTCGAGTTAATTAGACGATTCAAGTGATTCGTTGAACACCCTACTAGTATACTTTTTCATGATATTCTAATATTTAGAGATAGGATATTTGAGTTTTCTTAAGCTGTATGCCATAATCAGCAATATTAAAATAATAAAAGGCTTGCAATATTTCAGTTGATTTGTAAATAATCCAGAATGTATGACATTTTTGTTTTTTTAATTGCATTACAGAAAATAAAGAACTTTATCACAATATTCTAATTTTCTGAGACAGTCCTGTATGGAGATGAGGAATTCATTTTCCAGCATGATCTGGCACCTGCCCACAGTGCCAAAACCACCAGTAACTGGTGTACTGACCATGGCATTACTGTCCTCGATTGGCCTGCAAATTCCCCTGACCTGAACCCCATAGAGAATATGTGGGGTATTGTGAAGAAGAAGCTGAAAGACACCAGACCCAACAATGCTAATGAGCTAAAGGCCGCTATTGAAGCATCCTGGGCATCCATAACACCTCAGCAATGCCACAGGCTGATTGCCTCCATGCCACGCCGCATTGATGCAGTAATCCGTGCAAAAGGATTCCCAACCAAGTACTGAGTGCATTAATGGACATTTTCAAATGTTTGATTGTGTTTTGCTGTTATAAATCTTTTTTTTTTACTTGGTCTGAGGAACTATTCTAATTTTTTGAAATAGGATTTTTGAGTTTTCTTAAGCTGTATGCCATAATCAGCTATATTAAAATAATAAAAGGCTTGCAATATTTCAGTTGATTTGTAATGAATCCAGAATGTATGACATTTTTGTTTTTTTAATTGCATTACAGAAAATAAAGAACTTTATCACAATATTCTAATTTTCTGAGACAGTCCTGTACATCGGCACCTCTATTGTTTCCCGGACTCAGACTGCAAGGAATCTGCGTGTGACAACCTGTTCTTCACAGCAAACATCGCTGCAACAACCCACTGCTGCAGATACACGCTTTACAACATCAGGAGGATACGCCCCCTCCTGACCCAGAAAGCGACGCAACTTCTGGTACAGGCTCTCGTCATCTCACACCTAGACTACTGCAACTCCCTCCTGGCTGGTCTACCTGCATGTGCCATCCGACCTCTGCAGCTCATCCAGAATGCAGCGGCTCGTCTGGTCTTCAACCTTCCTAAATTCTCCCACACCACGCCGCTCCTCCGCTCACTTCACTGGCTTCCAGTAACTGTTAGAATCCACTTCAAGACAATGGTACTTGTGTACCATGCTGCGAATGGATCTGGCCCTTCCTACATCCAGGACATGGTTAAACCATACACCCCAGCACGTGCACTCCGCTCTGCATCAGCCAAACAGCTCGCTGCACCCGCACTACGAGGGGGACCCAAGTTCCCATCAGCAAAAACACGTGGGTTTGCTATCCTGGCTCCAAAATGGTGGAATGAGCTCCCAATTGAAATCAGGACAGCAGATAGCTTGCAAATCTTCCGGCGCACACTGAAAACTCATCTCTTTCAACTCCACTTCGAGCGATAGAATTACTAACAAAGCACTTCTATACTAACAAAGGACTGGCTTATATAAAGCCAGTTGAGTAGCACTTGAAATGTTTTGGCTCTATGAAACCTGATGATTCTGTTTTCTTCAAGTTTGTATGTTCTTGGTCGAATGCACTTATTGTAAGTTGCTTTGGATAAAAGTATCAGCTAAATGCAATGTAATTAAAAAAAGGAGAGACTAAAATAACCTATTACCAATTAGTATAGAAACTGGTGCCATCAAAGATACTGGCATTGGATCATTCAATTGTAGGCATTGGTTGCAGAATGATGGCACTATGTTTACAACCAAGTGCAACACTATGGTTTCCTTTCAGTGAGGCCTTTCAGAACAACTATAAAAACCTCCATAAATACAAACCATGGCAGGGTCGGACATCATACAAACTACATCTGTTGAGTCAAAGCTATACCGATGAGAGATTCTGCTTTCCCCTGTAGGCTACTCACTCTGGGTTGGCTGCGGTCCTCTGCTCCTGCTGCAGGGCTTTGCTCATGGCGCTCACAGAGCTGCGGAGGAGCTGCACCTCAATGGCTCTCTGTAGCTCCGTAGGATCAGGACTGATGGAGGGCAGCAGCCGCTTCAGATCTGACCAGCAAAGGCACACAAGAACATTTAGAAGAACAAACTCATCCAAATCTGTCCTCAGGGTGATGCTGAGGGTTGCTTTTGCTGCTGCAGCCCCTAAACTGTGGACCGATCATTCCCTTCACATTAGACCGGCCTCTACATTGTCTGTTTTTCTTCTTTTTTTTTCATCGCTTCTTAAAACTCACCTTTCCTCCTTTCTGTCGACCCTGTTTAGAATGTTGCATTTAAATGGTATAATGTTGTATTCTTGTTTATTCTAAAAAAATATATATTTCTCTGAACTGCACTTTGGTCTAGAGGTTTTAAAGTGCTTTATCAATAAAGCAGTATTGTAGCAAGAAGACATACTTTATGAATCAATGAGGGTAAATTCAATGTTGCCTGTTATTTGACATTCATTCACACACAGGCCGGAAATTCACATTCGCATTTGTACAAATAAGACCTTTACACATTATTTAAAAAAAGGTGTAAACCCACCAAACCCCTTACTCCCCCAGAGGAGTAAGGGGTTTGGTGACTTGCTCAAGTACACCTCAGCATCTCTCCGGTCATATTATCCAGTTAAAATAATCTGCCATGAACACAATTGATCAATAAAAAAAAGCTCAATAAACGCATACTATTTAACAATTTTTCCCATCTGTCCAGTATATTGAAATCTTATTGGTCACATTAAACAGCACAAATTATTTGTAACCGAAATGCTGACACAACTAATATGCAATCTAACGTGTTATGTCAGGCTTCTCAATATAACTATAATAACTTTATGTTATTGAATTACAGTTTCCAGATTTAGAGAGGCCCATCGTCTCCTCCGCAATTATTAGGGGTGAGAGGAAGTACAAAGAGGCTGATAAGATTATAATCATTATAGAGGTTTGTGTGTTAGTCAATGTAAGGAAAATTGTATGTGTGTTCATGTGCAAACTTATATACAGTTGGGCAAAAAAGTATTTAGTCAGCGACCAATTGTGCAAGTTCTCCCACTTAAAAAGATGAGGACTGTAATTTTCATCCTAGGTGCACTTCAACTATGAGAGACAGAATGGGGGGAAAGAATCCAGGAAATCACATTGTAGGATTTTTAATGAATTAATTGGTAAATTCCTCGGTAAAATAAGTATTTGGTCACCTACAAACAAACAAACAAGATTTCTGGCTCTCACAGACCTGTAACTTCTTCTTTAAGAGCCTCCTCTGTCCTCCACTTGTTAACTGTATTAATGGCACCTGTTTGAACTCGTTATCAGTATAAAAGACACCTGTCCACAACCTCAAACAGTCACACTCCAAACTCCACTATGGCCAAGACCAAAGAGCTGTCAAAGGACACCAGAAACAAAATTGTAGACCTGCACCAGGCTGGGAAGACTGAATCTGCAATAGGTAAGCAACTTGGTGTGAAGAAATCAACTGTGGGAGCAATTATTAGAAAATGGAAGACATACAAGACCACTGATAATCTCCCTCGATCTGGGGCTCCACGCAAGATCTCACCCCGTGGGGTCAAAATAATCACAAGAACGGTGAGCAAAAATCCCAGAACCACACGGGGGGACCTAGTCAATGACCTGCAGAGAGCTGGGACCAAAGTAACAAAGGCTACCATCAGTAACACACTACGCCGCCAGGGACTCAAATCCTGCAGTGCCAGACGTGTCCCCCTGCTTAAGCCAGTACATGTCCAAGCCCGTCTGAAGTTTGCTAGAGAGCATTTAGATGATCCAGAAGAGGATTGGGAGAATGTCATATGGTCAGATGAAACCAAAATAGAACTTTTGGTAAAAACTCAACTAGACGTGTTTTTCCCCCCATTCTGTCTCTCATAGTTGAGGTATACCTAGGATGACAATTACTGGCCTCTCTCATCTTTTTAAGTGGGAGAACTTGCACAATTGGTGGCTGACTAAATACTTTTTTGTCCCACTGTATATGCTTTGTTAATTGGGAAATTCATATCCTGATAAGATATGAATTACTCCTAAAGACGTCATGAGATAATGAGCTTTCGACATCTGGAACATATAAACATATTGACTAATCCAGTGGTTCTCAAACTTTTTGTGTCAGGCCCCCCCCTTTGGAGAAAAAAGTCGGGCCCCCCCCAACACAAGTCAGGCTCAGTGGCGGCGCCAGAGATGTATTTTGGGGGTGCTGTGGGGTAGCTTGACGTTTCATAGAGGGTGCTCAAACATTGGGCGCATTCACACTGCGGTACTTTTCCCACAAAGGTTCATGCGAACTTAGTTCATGAGAATTCTTTTATCGCGTTCACACCAAAAAGAGCCGGTACTAAAATTAGTTCATGTGAACCTTTTTACCCCCTCGAGAAAAGAGCTATATTTCTGATTGGCTGGGCGGATTGCAAACCACGCCCCGTAAAACTTCCAAAAAGTTTTGTGAAGCCGCCATTTTATTATCCTCGCATTAGCATTATTAGCATTAGCATTAGCCCAGCGCAGAAACGCAGAGAGACTAACTTATGGCAACACAAAATAAAACATGGGAGCGGTGGAGATGAGGAGGTGTCGGCGTTCTGGCGATTTACTCGGAAGGCTTCAGTAGAAGCTGCTGGGAGTCCCAGCAGCTTCTACTGAAGCCAGTCCCCAACTCCGGGGACTTCCGGCTGGGGACTCCGGGCGGCAGTATACGCCGTGAAGTTGTTTGTAGCCTGCCAGTAAACCCAAAGCAGAAGAAGAAGAAGTGACGTCAGCGGCTTCATTTGCCTAATCCACCCCCAGAGACTTTTTCCGGTGTGAACGCGATCTGTACTTAGTTCATGCGAACTAAAGAGTTCTCATGAACTAAGTTCGCATGAACCTTTGTGGGAAAAGTACTGCGGTGTGAATGCGCCTATTTAGGGTTTCCCATTAATGTACCGGTCGCTACAGTGGAACTTTCTACTGCAACAATCCCCATGCAAATACACAATGTACCCGCGACTGTTACAATGAAGGCTCGACAATCAGCTCACGGCCGCATATAGGTGTAAGCAGGGGTAAAGTGCTATTTTTATAGGTGGTGTGTGTACCTTACATTAGGGGTGTTGAAAATAATCGTTTCTACGATGCGGACGTGGACGATTCGGTATCGATGCAGTGAAGGAAGATTAACTTAATCACTGAGATATAATGAAGCTAACTTAATCTCATACATTCATGGGATTTTTGTAACGGTAAGACAGAGAACGTAAGTGTGCACCCACATGCAGTATTTTAGTTGTTATATGCTGTTGTAAATACTCCTGTTGTCTGCTGTGTTCAGACTCAAGTCCTGTGTGTGATGCCACATTCAGGACATTCAGTGTCCTTTTTTTAACAGAAGACCGTAGCTAGAAGCTGCAGCTAGACTGCAGAAGCATTATTTTTTTTGTTTTTGAGGATGGAACAACTTCACACACAGATATAGGGAGGCTAGACCTATACAATTCATTTATTTTGGTTTATAAATTAATGTCAAGACATTTATGTTATTGATTTCTGAAGTACTTTCTAAAAAATAAAAAGAGAGTTCATATGTATTTACTGCATGTATGCATTGATGAAAAATAAGCCATGTGCAGTAATATAGAAAATTGAGGATGCAACGCATTGGTATGAATCGTGATGCATCGGGATATCGAATTGAATCGAATCGTTGACCGGATAATCGTAATCGAATCGAATCGTGAGACCAGTGAAGATGCACAGCCCTACCTTACATAGGGGGGTCCGGGGGCAAGCTCCCCCAGGAAGATTTTTTTTTAGATATTGAAGTTAAAAGCACCAATCTGGTGCACTTTGAGAGCAACATGAAGAGATCTATGGATACATCTCTCAACACATTTGAAACAGAACTGTAAACAGATTTACTTTTTCTTTATGGATATTTTACAAATCATCCTTTTAAACTTTATTCTTTTTTTACTGTCATAGTATTTCATTTATTCTTTTATAACTATAATGATCATATAAACGTGTGCCTCGGAAATAATTGATTACATTAATGGTGACCAAATCGTTTGAGACCCACTGAGATAACACTGAGAGAGTCCTTTAGCTCACTGAGTCTCTCAGTCTGACAGGAGATGACTCTCCTCCACCTTGTTGTTGAAAAAACGCCTTATATCTGTTAGCGTAGCTCGCTAGCACCAGAAGCTAACAACAACGATCTCCGACTCACACACCAGGGTTTCCGTTAGCCGGTAATTACCGGTTTTTAGCTGGTAAAATTGAATATAAACCGGTAAATTCAAAACCTGCCGGTCAAAATGTCCGATGCTCCGATCGATTGGCCGCCAATCATTATCGGCCGATATTCACTCTTAATAGTTTGATCAGTGCTCTCTCTAAAGGTCGATCAGGAGAGCTGGGTCTGATCGATATGGACATAAACGCAAGTGAAGTGTAACCGGACACGAGAGATCAGATCAGTTGCTGAGTCAGACGGAGACACACAGCTCTGTATAATCACCTGAAGCCCCGCCCACTGTTTAGCGAGCTGCATGAGAAACTGACGGGCTGTCAGGAGAGAGAGGGAGGGAGAGAGGAAAAGAGAGGATCCATTTCTCCCGTGTTATTATTCAAAGTTAATGTAAACTTTTGAATAATGTACTTCATCTACTACAAGTAGTTTCTTTGAATGTAATAATTATGTTGTTTGTGGAATCATTTATTGAAAAATGAATCTGAATGTTTTGATCTGTTATAAAATGTACGATTATAAACAAACAATATAAAAATGAGCCCCATTAACTGCGTTTTAAGCATCAGCATATCCGGTCCTATTCCGGTAATTACCTGCTAACGGAAACTCTGCTACACAATTCTTATTATTATTCAAATTTGTCCGGTAAAATAAATTCTGTTCGGACATTTGACCGGCGAAAACACACACACACACACACACACACACACACACACACACACACACACACACACACACACACACACACACACACACACAACACACACACCACACACACACACACACACACACACACACACACACACACACACACACACACACACACACACACACACACACACACACACACACACACACACACACACACACACACACACACACACACACACACACACACACACACACACACACACACACACACACACACACACACACACACACACACACACACACACACACACACACACACACACACACACACACACACACACACACACACACACACACACACACACACACACACACACTTTTTTTTTTAATAACCATTTTCCTCCTGGTCTCTCTAATCTATGTTTGTGTGTTAGCTGTATGTTCGTGTGTTTTACATGTATAAAGTACACAAGATCTTTTTAGTCTGGAGTATTCCTATCACTGCTTGAGAGCAAAGGTAATGTTTCCAAACAAAATAATAATTGATCAACTATATCTGTGTTTGTGTTTTATTGATTCCTCTGTTTCATTCTTTCCAGTTGTGAGTGCTAAATTGCCACAACAAACTACTATAAATACCATTAAACACCATTACATTTCATCTTTTAGTATAAAAAGCTACAGTATTTACAGTTCAAAGAGTGTGTGTGTGTGCCGTCTCTCACCCAGCTTGTCCTTGCTGCTGCTCAGCGCGCTGCAGTCCTCCCCCGGCAGCAGCTCCAGCTGAGCCCCACACTCCGCCAGGTCCCCCTCCTCAAAGCGGCTCAGCGCCTGGATGTAGTTGAAGTCCGTCCTCAGGTTGATGCCGACGGGGTTGGTGGAGTTCTGTTTGAGGCCGTTGACGGCGGCCTGCCACTCCTTCACAGAGGACCAATCACATAACGCCACGTAACACTGACACGCCTTGTTGGCCAGGAAGTTGATCACCTCAGGAGAGCACTCGCTGGACTTCAGCAGTACCGTCTTCCTGTTGTCCCCTTTTAGAGGAACCCGCCCAAAAAAAACTATTAAAAAGCAGCAGTCCAATGACGACGTTAGTCTTAACAATAGTATCTAACAAATCATACACAAGCTAAAATAAAGACATTATTGTTAGTGGTGGTGAAGCTAAGGACCTGGCAACTCTACGTTCACTGACTTTATTGATCTTACAACTAGCTGATATGATGGGGATGTTAGTGACTGCTTCATCACATTTCTGCTACACAGAGTAAGTTATAGGGTGGTGCAGGAATGAGACTTATACCTGGGCATTAGTTAGCTTTTAGCACTTTCAGGCTCCCTCAATTCCAAATGAACTTTTTTGTTATGTTCTTTTGGTTATAAGTCTGAAATAAGGTCTATGAAACACTTGGTTGCAAACAAGTGTCTAAATGAGAAACGTCATCACACCTAACTTTAGACGCCTTTAGCTAGTGATGCTGTTCCTTTATAGCAGTGGTCGCCAACCAGTCGATTGTGTGGTGTGGGTAGATCGCAGACCGTTAAAAAAAAAAAGTAACAAAAGAAATTAAAATTAAAATAATGTTTGAAAAATACATTTTTAGATGTAAACCTATCATCCACCACCCCGTTAGCAGGTGCCACTTGATTGACGTATATTTGAGACACCTCAATAATATAATACATTAACCGTGCTTTACGTGAACCTCATCATGACTCACGAGAGGACGGCAGGACGCAGAAACGCAGAGAGACTAACGTATGGCAACACAAAATAAAACATGGGAGCGGTGGAGATGAGGAGGTGTCGGCGTTCTGGCGATTTACTCGGAAGGCTTCAGTAGAAGCTGCTGGGAGTCCCAGCAGCTTCTACTGAAGCCAGTCCCCAACTTCCGGCCGGGGACTGTGGGCGGCAGTATACGCCGTGAAGTTGTTTGTAGCCTGCCAGTAAACCCAAAGCAGAAGAAGAAGAAGTGACGTCAGCGGCTTCATTTGCCTAATCCACCCCCAGGGACCTTTTCCAGTGTGAACGTGATCTGTACTTAGTTCATGCGAACTAAAGAGTTCGCATGAACTAAGTTCGCATGAACCTTTGTGGGAAAAGTAGTGCGGTGTGAATGCGCTTATTGAGTCGCTTCCTGGACAGGCTGCCTGCTGTCCTGGTTCATCTGTACTCTTGGCTGATAGCGCATTCTCCCGGCCGATTAGCATCATACCATCGTGATGCTTCGTTACTCCGCCTCGCAACTTTTTAGTATCAACCACTTCACTACACCCCCTCTATGTCTGTCAGTCATTGAATACCTCGGGCTGTTACGAGTTGGCAGACCCAGGTATGTCCATAGAGGTTCCAAACGTGGGTTTGTTTACACCGGCTCAGCTGACACTATCCCAACTGTGTGGTCCTGGCGCCCCGTCACCGCCCACTTATGTCATCACAACAAACCACACATGTGCAGTGTTAACCTGAAGCCCTTGACCTGTGTTGATGGCATCACTGTTTTACCAGCCATTGCAACATATAACAACTCCCACACATTCATGTTGTTAAATACCCGCTCCCTTAACAACAAAGCATCACTTATTAATGAAATCATCATTGATAGGAAATTGGATTTTCTCTGCCTCACTGAGACATGGCAACACCAACAGGACTTCCTCACACTTAACTCAATTGTTTATAGCCTGCATTTATTTTGTGATTAGACTTTTATAAATCATTTAACTAAGAGTGAAACACTTGATGTGTTATCTTTATGTGTGTGTGTGTGTGTGTGTGTGTGTGTGTGTGTGTGTGTGTGTGTGTGTGTGTGTGTGTGTGTGTGTGTGTGTGTGTGTGTGTGTGTTCTGAAATGCACTTCAAATGATCACTTTTCTCTTGATTTCCCTTTGATATTTTGTTTAGGTACAGTGTTACTTGCAGCTAATTGATTGTTTTATGGGTATTCTGTGTTGAGATGGTGCAAATATTTTTAATACATATCTAATATATTTCTAATGCATTTCTCTTGTGTTGTTCTTTCACATAACTAAGACTATAGAAGTGTAAAAAATAGGCTACGTCAGATTATTCCAAGGTACATACATGTCAAGTAAATTGTTATTTATATAGCCCAAAATCACAAATCAGAATGAGGGGGTCCTTGGAGTATTCTCTATCTTGTAAGGGGTCCTTGGCTGAAAAACAATTGAGAACCTCTGAGCTAAAGGACTGAGTGTTTAGAACGGTTTTGTCACAAATTATTCAAAAGATTATTTCCGCGGCACACCTTCATATGATCATTATAGTATATAATCATTATATCATTATAAATGAATAAACAGGTATGAAATACTATATGGCAGTAAAACAAGAATACAGTTTAAAAGGGGAGTGATTTGTTAAATATCCATAAAGAAAAAGAAAATCTGTTTATAGTTCTGTTTCATATGGGTGCTGAGAGAGGTATCCATAGATCTCTTCATGTTGATCTCAGAGTGCACCAGATTGATGCTTTCAACTTCAATGTTTAAAAAAAAATCTTCCCGGGGGAGCATCCCCCCCCGGACCCCCCTAGAGGAGGTGAGGTCCGCCCCCCACTCATAAAAAATTGCATTTTACCCCTGCCTATATGCCGTGAGCTGATTATGGAGCCTTCATTGTAACAGTAATTCAGATGCAATTAGTCTATAAAAGGCCTCAAATTGGAAGCACTGTCTGGGCTGTCTTTTTCACTCAATTCTGCAATAGGTAGATCTCGCCTTTCACCTAGGCCGAGGTCGGTGATCTTGGGCTTAAAAAGGTTGGTGACCACTGCTTTATAGCCTAACGTTAGCTTTTTACTTCTGCCGATCACAAAATATGTAAATATCATAAATGTGTTTTTGCAAGTGAGATTATTTACTGCAATAATCCAATGAAAGAATCCCATTGCTTTTTGTCGAGGGAGCCATTCTGAACCCCCGGGCCGTCTACAAAAATACGCTGTCACTGCACCGCTCTATTAATGGCCCTTATACTATTAGCAAATTAATTTATCTTTGGAACTTATTTAAATTTCGGGGTCATTAACTACAATGTAGACATAGTGAGTGCGGTGCAGATGTAAGAACAGAGTAGTTCTCCTGCGTATACTGTGGATATCTCTGGTTACCGTTGCTGGTGTGTTTGGGGCTGCTGGTGTTGCTGGAGATTTTGAGCAGACTGCATTCTGGGCTTTTGATGCTGTAGTCCATCCCTGTGGCAGCAGACAGCTGATCCTGATACTCCAGAGCTGCCTTCTCAAACCTGAACACACAAACACACACTTTTAAATAGAGGAACCAAATAGCCAAACCAATCACATGGATATGCTTAGCCCTGAGGATGTGTGTGTGAGGAGGGGCTGCTCACCGTCCCTCCGCCTGCAGGGCCACAGAGGGCAGCCAGCCCAGGTTTCGGCCCGTGGTGCTGAGGCTCCAGGTGGCCAGGCCCTGGATGGCCTCTGGACAGCGCAGCTCACACAGAGCCTCCACCAGCAGCGTCAGAGGAACCTCCATCTCTGGACCCTGAGAGGCAGAACATGCAGTTAGTCTACTAGTTTATACCATCAGATAACCACACCCCTGTGTAATCTAAATCACTAGTGCTAGGTATGTGTGCTGGATGTCTTTAAGGTATCGATCGAAAAAACTAGTTCTAGTGTGTCACAATTTAGCTTTTTAATGAAATTGATTGGAATAGATTTGTTTTTGTTTATTTTACCATCCAACTTTACTGCCTCTGTGTATGGCTGTCCAGAACCTCAAAAGGGTTAGGGTGTTATATATGTACTCCTAAACTGGAAGTAGTGTGATTGTTTGGTAGCTTTTAATA
The DNA here is from genome assembly GCA_902827135.1 of Harpagifer antarcticus. NCBI lineage: Eukaryota > Metazoa > Chordata > Actinopteri > Perciformes > Harpagiferidae > Harpagifer > Harpagifer antarcticus. Next base: position 1,204,824 of record CADEHL010001340.1, read on the forward strand.
TGTCTGTCAGTAATGTCTGTAGCTTGTAGCCTAATGGGCTAAATTGTTTCTTTTAAAAAGTATAATTTTGAAATCAGTCCTTATCTATATTAAGTATTTACTTAAGGGGCCCTATTGTGCTGATGTTCAGGTGTATATCAGTATGTAGTGTCTCTACTGGGACATGTCTCCATGCTTTAATGTTCAAAAAGCTCTTTATTTGTCTCATACTGCAGCACCTCTTTTCACCCTCTGTCTGAAACCAGTCTGCTCTGATTGGTTAGCTGGCCGGCTCCGTTGTGATTGGTCATCCGCTTAGAGATGTCCCGCCCCTTAGCCTATCACTTACAATGGGATGGAGTGCTAGCCAATAGTTTGAGTGTCACAAAGTGATGTCACTATGTTACACATAGTTCCCAGGTTCCTTAATCAAGACACATTCAAATCTTGAGAAAACCCTAACAACCTGATTTCCTAGAGACCCCACTCCCTTATAATCAGTATCACTTTACTATGTGAACTATACACCCTGAAGTTCCACAGCAGGGACATGCACACAGAAGCTTCACAGACTAACTGGACTTCCTGTGTGCAGGCTACGACCTGCAACAAAACATCTGCAGCCTCTGAAGGTAGAGCATGAGTTAGTATGTTTGTACCGACCTGCGTGTTGCTGTTTTTAATCTCTGTCAGCAGGTCGAAGCCGTGGCGAATGGTGACTGCTGGCTGGCCTGACAGAAGCCCGACTCTCATCAGCGCCAGGCGGATCCTCGTCAGCCAGTCCTGGCACGTCTGCCGGTTGGTGTAGAAGAACGTCCTGATACCCTGGGACACAGGAGAAGGGAATATTCCTTAAAGCTAATAAACGCCTTCTTTATTAATGACTGATATTTCAATTGTCTTCTAAGGTCTCAGCACTCCTTCTGAATGTTAGTGCTGAAGAGGCTGTGGAGTATGGAGCTTCAGGTTGCACACCTTCGGGGGGGCAGTGAGAGCATTGGCACAGCCCTCGTAGGCGTTGTACATGAGCTTCTCCAGGTTCTCCACATACTGCAGCAGCAGAGCCAGGCGCAGCTGATTGGAGTGGTGACCATCTCCGTCCCCCCCTGTCCCGGCCCAGGCTCCCACATCCTGCTCCGGGTTCAGACTGTGGGCCGCCAGGCTCCGGATCATTCCTGAAACACAGAGGGGGGAGAATGAAGGGAGCTTTGAGACCCTGTGAACCACAACGTCTCCAAGTCATGTCCAACAGGGGACTGGCATAATCACTTACAGTATTACCAAAGCATTGTACAATTAGACAATAACAACATGCCTCGATACATACAGAAAATATCAATTTTGAACTACAGCACATTCAGCTTGTTTTTCTGTTCAAGGAAAACAATGTACATTTTGAACATGAACAAAACACATTTTGTAAAGTAAATCCAAATGTAAGATAAACCACCACACATCCTAAGCTTTTCCTCTGGGTTACAATTGTGTCTGGGACCCAATTTAGAGTCTGCATTTTCCCTTCTCAAATATGTATCCTTTACTGTTCGTCTTGTCCCTACATCCCGCGCATCACTTCATTCTACTGTCTTTTATTAACAAGGTCATTAATGCGCTACCTACTGTCACCAACTGTCAAGGAAGAGTATCTCATGAATAAGCCAGACACTACTTTGCAGGTTCAGATACTCAACAATGGCAAATTCATTGCAGCAACTCAATCATGTTTTTTTGGACCAATTATGTGAAATTGGATCATTTCCCTACGATCTCTCAAACACAGGAGAGTGATTTAAAAATCAGTGTATTGACCCCTGCCTCTCTTTTAAAAAAAAAAAAACTTTATCAGAATGTATTTTGCTTAATAGGTGGCTTTCGCATATTGACCACATCACACACATTTTGAGGTGTCCCGTTATACCCACAATGGCGTATGCACATTAGCCTCATTAGTTTGTAACAACCTGCTATAGCATTCCAAGATAAAAAAGGCTTGAAACCCAAATGATCCTGGCTCCAAAATGGTGGAATGAGCTCCCCATTGACATCAGGACAGCAGAAACCCTGCACATCTTCCGGCGCAGACTGAAAACTCATCTCTTTCGACTCCACTTCGAGTGACAGAATTACTAACAAAGAACTGCTAACAAAGCACTTATATACTAATAAAGGACCGGCTTATCTATAGCCAGTTGAGTAGCACTTGAAATGTTTGGCTCTATGACACCTGATGTACTTATATGATTCTGTTTTCTTCAAGGTTGTGTCTTCCTGGTCGAATGTAGGCTTACTTATTGTGAGTCACTTTGGATAAAAGCGTCAGCTAAATGCAATGTAATGTAAAATGAATTGTATGTGCCTGTGACACACAGAGGATCTGGACTTCCTACCTTCGATGGTCTGGAAGGTGTCCTGAGCGCGGCCCAGCGGGGTTCTGAGTTTGGACAGCACGGTGAACTGAGCAGCCTCCCACACGGCCCACTGCCACATCACCGCCTCGGTCTTCAGCAGCACCCGCGGCACCACCCCCGGCCTGCAGCTGTCTGCAGCCGCTCGGCCGTCCCTCTTCTCCAGCCGCTGGCAGCTGTAGTACAGGCGCTCCAACCAGGGGTCCTTCCTGTCAGACAGGAAAGAGAAGCTCAGCATTAAAAGACATTCTGTTATGGTACGCACATTCATCTGCCGAGGGACTCGCTGGGATCCATGACTGAGCCATCCAGAAACTGGATATACTTGAATTAACCCAAAACAGTGGAAGAACAAACCATTCTGCACGTATTCACTTTATCTTACTTGCCAGTGCCAAAGACACATTTATATTATATGTAAATGTAATGGACAATTACGCAGTGGTTGTGGGGAATCTTTTTAATAATGGTGTATTATTCAAATATCAACTTGACCTCCTGAAGAAGAAAAACACTCCACTGTTCTCTCTTCTAATGGATGAACATTATATTTGCTAGAAGGTTGACTGACTTTATTTCTTTCAAAATGTCTGAGACAGTAAGAGAACAGTAACAGAGGTTGTTTGAAATGCCTCCGTCACCGTGACGTACCCCCCGCGGTGCAGGACTCCGTACAGGATGAAGCTGATGAGGTCGCTGAAGTCCTGGGGGTGGAAGGTGGTGCTGGGAGCTCGGCTCATGTTGTGACGGATGGCCAGAGAGATCTCCCTCATCTCAGGGTGGCTGTGGTTACTGTGGGGAAACACAATCATCAAGTCATACACCAGACACATTCTTGTGTTAAACCATCTGGATATCAAAAATCGGAGCAATTAAGAGATTAAAAACCAGAAAATGATTTTCCTTAGGACATGACTCCTTCAGTCTAAACTTGTAATGTATTATCATTTTAGTCCCTGTACATGACTTGGAGTATTTTTGGTTTATTTACTTTCTAAACCAATTTATCACATTTATTTTTTGTTATTACACCTTAAGGTTTGAGGTCCTTGACCAAAAACAATTGAATAACTCACAGGAGGATTATTATTTACAGTGTTTCCCCTATATACAAATAGTGGCGACGCAGCGTCGCTGCTGAAATGCGCTCGCCGCTGCTAGTGGGCGCCAGCCAGGTACCCAAACAATTTTTTAAATTTATTAAAATAATAATAAGTGGTGACCCTTTTTCATTTTTGATTGTTTGTTATGTGGATTTGTAGTATTTGTGTATCTGTATGTTCAATAAAGGTGTATTTTTGCTAAATGTTGAGACATTGCCACTGTATGTACTAGGCAGGGCAGATTTTTGGCATAGGCGACACCGGCGGTCGCCTAGGGCGCCAGATCTGGGGGGCGCTGCGCTGGTAGCTCTGGGAGGGAAAAAACATTTGACCGTTGGCGCTCATCTTAATTTTATCTTATCTGGCGCCCGCAGCTCACAACCAAAGTGCGAGCGTGGGAGCGAGCGAGAGAGCACCGGTACCGGCGCTGTTGTTATTAGCATCTGGTGCTAGCTGCGCTAACGGATGTAAGAAGAAGATGTTTCTACAACCAGGGTGGAGGAGAGCTCTCCTGTCAGACTGAGAGGCTCAGTGAGGTAAAGGACTCTCTGAGTGTTTAGATAGTTAATTTTAGTCTAAGTCATCTCAGTGGGTCTCAAACGTTTTGACCACAAATTATGTACACATATTTCCAAGGCACTCCTTTATAATTATTAGGATAAATAAAAACAGGTTTGAAATCATTCCAATGTATACTATGGACAGTATTCCAAAAATATCGTTTAAAGTTGGTGTAGGAGCCATGAAACGTGTTTAGTAATCCTTTATGTTTTAATATAAGATATTTGTTTGATCACTATTGATTGGTTAGCTTGGGTCACATGGATATGGGCGGCACTCATAATCCTGTTCACCTGCGTGAGGTGTGTGTGGAAGAGAGGGTGACACAGGGCCGTTGTACTTTTTTGTTGACCGCAAGATTTACGATTGCTTTGATTATTATAATAATGCCTATGTCTGAGAACTGAGTTTTTTGTCATTAAACTACAATACAATACAATGAAACCGAGCTTTTGATCTTAGCAAGTACATTACATTACATTGCATTTAGCTGACGCTTTTATCCAAAGCGACTTACAATAAGTACATCCGACCAGGAAGACACAACCTTGAAGAAAACAGAATCATATAAGTACATCAGGTATCATAGAGCCAAACATTTCAAGTGCTACTCAACTGGCTATAGATAAGCCAGTCCTTTATTAGTATATAAGTGCCTTGTTAGTAATTATATCGCTCGAAGTGGAGTCGAAAGAGATGAGTTTTCAGTCTGCGCCAGAAGATGTGCAGGCTTTCTGCTGTCCTGATGTCAATGGGGAGCTCATTCCACCATTTTGGAGCCAGGATAGCAAACCCACGTGTTTTTGCTGATGGGAACTTGGGTCCCCCTCGCAGCGAGGGTGCAGCGAGTCGTTTGGCTGATGCAGAGCGTAGTGCACGCGCTGGGGTGTACAGTTTAACCATGTCCTGGATGTAGGAAGGGCCAGATCCATTCGCAGCATGGTATGCAAGTATGGTATGCAAGTACCAGTGTCGCTAAAGTACTTTTTTAGCGTGTCATACAACATCAAACAGGCCCGGCCTCAGCCTCTCAGCGACTTTGTTTGTTTCCTGCTGTCGCTATAGTTGGAGAGGTACAAAAATATTCATAAATAAATAAATGTTAACTAGGTAAAATAAGATATGAATGAACAACAAAAATAAAACAAGCTACATTCATTTGTTATTAATAATAATAATAATAATAATGCATTACATTTTTTATTAGAGCGCTTTTACAGGTGCTCAAAGCGCTTTACAAGTACACATTACACATATTAGACATGTAAGAGTCATTACTGCGGACAATACCCACAGGAGCAAATGCGGGTAAAGTGTCTTGCCCAAGGACACAACGGCCTGACGCAGTGGCGGCCGAGGCGGGATTCGAACTGGAGTTCACCAACGCCCCTTGATCTGATGACCAACGCTCTAACCACTGCGCCACCACCGTAAGTTATTGGTTATGTTCACATACTTATTTGATTATTAAAATGTAAACCGATCTTTTTCATATGGGTGTTTTAGAGTTGTACCCCCTAGATCAGGTCTCTAGTAATTGTGTCCTCAAAGTGCACCAGATTGAAGCATTTTACTTTAAAATGTTCAAAAAAAATCTTCCCGGGGGTATGCCCTCGGACCCCCCTAGTGGATGTGACGTCCACCCCCCAATTCAAACATGTTCATACAATACTGAATACATTTGAAGCCATTTTGACGTATATTACCTATGTCAATAAGTTTCTGTTTTTGTAGTGTATTTGTCTTTTGTAGAGATTTTATTTATTCTTTACATATAAAATCTCGCCTAGGGCAGCAAATTGGCTAGAACCGGCCCTGGTACTAGGCCTCAAGAGCCTTGTGCTGACACAGAAACAAATTGGCGGGGCGCACTTCGCACACGCACACCAGAGTTCCCGTTAGAATATTTTTGCGCCGGTCAACATGACCATTAAAGTTTAAATCTTCCGGACACAATTTGAAAAGTACCGGTCAAAGGTCTTCTTTGTTATTTATTGAGCTTTAAAACAAATTGATACGATTCGATATTAAACAAACTAATAATAGTAGATTAACTACATTATTCAAACGTGTTCAGTAATTTACAATAACACAGGAATAACGGAGCGCTCTCTCCCTCTCCTGACAGCCCCGTCAGTCTCATGCAGCTCGCGGATCAGTAATGAGTGGCCCGACAGTAAAACTAAACATATCTATAACTAGTTACGGTAGTTTGAGAGGTCATTAAAATAGCTACGTGTGATATTCTAACCTGAAGTGTGTGTTTTGTTCCGCTCACCGCTGCATGTGATCATGCAGAGCTGCGTGTCGACTCGTCAGCAGCAGCTGATCTCTCTCTCTCCCGTCAGATTAGACTCGCGTTTATGTCCATATCGATCATATCTACTTCTAGCTAATGATAGGACTACCTGCTTATCAAAAGACACCTAAACAATAAGCGTCGCTATGCAACCGGGTGAGGCCGCAAAGTATAGCGCAGCATTATGCATTTGTTTACATGCCCACCGGAACCCCGAGGCATTACCAACAGATCAACGCACAATCAACCCATACAGGACATCTCTTTCTCCACATTAAAGGTGGGGTAAGTAAGTTTCAGAAACCGGCTCGAGTGCACTAAAATTTGAAAGTACACAGCCGAAAAGAATCCGCCCCTTCCTTCAGACTTCCTTACAGAGCACCTCCTCCAACACACATGAACTCGCACATGACGTCAGCAGACTGGTGAAAGTGGCCGCCTGTTGCTGGCGAGTCATTGAAGTACTGCTGCAATGCACGCCCAATGACGGCACGCCCAACGACGGCACGCCCAATGACGGCACGCCCAATGACGGCACGCCCAATGAGGGCACGAGATACATTTGTGTGTGCACGAGATGGAAGGCTGACAGAGGGGGCGGCAATCCAATCCGTTTAGCCCGGCCAAACGGATTGGTCGTGCTTTTTACAGTACTACGGCTTCCACAGATGACATTTTTTTATGGATTTTTTGTCAAAGCACTTAAGATATTCATTGCTATCGGGATGTATCTCGAGCCAGTTTCTGAAACTTACCTACACCACCTTTAAGTGTTAAGACATTAGAATTGACTATTCTTGTCTGTCACATACTCTTTTGTCTGTCACATAAATGGCGCAAGTTGCGCAACTGATGCGGTATTGCGCTAAGGTGAAATTATTTTGACCGGACACTTTTACCGGAGAGATTTAGATTTGCCGGTCTTCAGCATATTTTACCGGTCGTAGTCCGGTAATTACCGGCTAACGGGAACTCTGGCGCACACACTAAAAAATTCCACGCACTCCGCGCTCACATTATGCTGCGCCCACGTGCCTTAGCACCGCTGCTATTACTCCATCCTAGGGGAAACACTGATTTATAACTTCAACTAACTTATATAGTGCATATATTCATATTGAGTTAGTTGAACAAAACAAAAAGTGTTTAATTCAATAGACCAGCTGGTACACAGTCATGGTGTTTCCAGTTGTAATATCATTTAGTCCAACAGAGTTGGCATGTGGAGAGCTGAATCTTACCTTAAAGCCACATGGAGGGGGATTGTCCTGAGCAGCTTGCCGTAGGCCTGCCTCACCCTCACTGCTGAGTGCACCAACTGCACTCTGCACACATCCACACACCTGATAGGAGAACAGAGCAGAGGGAATCATTACCAAATGTAAATGCCTTCCTGAGAGCAGTTAGTGCTGGAGTTTAGTTTGATGTTGACCTCTGCAGCAGCTCCGTGGACAGAGAGGAGGAGAGGACCTGCAGACTGTGGCAGGTCTGGAGGCAGATACTCTGGTCTTCATTGAGACCTGTGCACAGAAAAGGAGGAGGAACAACATGAGCCGCTTGACCTGTGGGAAAGGCAAGATGAAAATATAGATTTGCTGGACGTAGGGGGCTCACCGTTAGCCAGCAGGCCTCTGCAGAACTTGTTGAAGGAGGGCAGGGAGAAGAGGGGGCTGTAGTTGTCAGACGTCTTCATCAGTACAGAGATCTCCTGAGCCCAGGTCAGCAGCAGCCTCCTGACAGAGCGACAGAGCTGTTAGAGCTGTGGATCCACTTGGCAGCTATCTCAAATGAATACATCTCAAAACTCTTTAGATACTACACATATTTCATTATTCTGAGTACTTTGCACTGATCTTGTACGTCGTTTTTTGATATGTCCAGATTTCATGTAAATAATGTTCTATATCTTAACGTATAATAGTTTTCTAATTGTTTTGTATTGTTTCTTGTTTGGTTGTTTGACTTTTTATTTCCTTGAACTGCGTCTTTGCACCATGTACACCAAGGCAAATCCTTCGTTTGTGTTAAGCTGCTTGGCAATAAACCTGTTTCTGTACTGTTAACACATACAAACATTAAATGGATCCATCGTTTATGACTATGCAGGGGTTTTTCTTTCTTTTTTTTTTAATCTCTTTTTTGTGTCTGTTGTAGTTATTGTTTTGATTTCGTCAATTGTTTCTGTTCTTGGTTTATAAAATGACTTTTATGTATACGCTGGGCATTCTAGAAATTATTATTTCATTATTGGTGCAGCCGGACAAAATAGTACGTAACTATGGCAATCTTGTACGTTTGTTCTTGAGATGTTCAAATAAAAAAAGAAGTTGGAGAAAACCCCTTCCAAATGTGTTTAAAAAATAAGAATAGATCCATAGAAAGCAATAGCAATGATTTGTATTTAATTATTAGGTTTGTTTAATGAAATGATTGGTTATTTATTAAGGTTATATATACAAAACTGGAAGCTTTCCCCGAGTATGGTTATTTGATTGGTCCTGAATGGTTCCATCCTGCTGTGTGTGCCCAGCAGTGACTCCTAGTGGAACAACACTAAGTGCCTGTTAGCTCACCACTCACTGTGGACTACTAATGGGATGGCTTTCCATGTGGCACATTCTGAGGTTGTGCATGGGTATCACTATCCAAGTAGTCGTTTTTATTTAACTGTTAATGTCCTGACAGTTCATCGTTGAGTTTTAGTCGTGGTGTAAGTTGGTGTGATGAAGAACCTGGCCTCGGGGGGGAGGTGCTCCTTGGCTAGCAGACCTCCCAGAAGATTTAGCAGCGTGCTGAAATGTTTCTTTGTGGCCGTGGTGACGGTGCTGATGACGGCGCCATCAAACAGGGAGGGGGAGGACGACAGGCTGGACGAGATGAAGTGATCGTGTCTGAACAAACAGAAGAGACAGGCGGTCAGGAGCAGTGACATCAGAGCAGCTCCTACAGGTTACTGTTCATCTGTGCATTCATCTCTACTGGCTATGTTCCATTTAAATCTCTGACACATCCCACCAGACTCCTTTCTTAGGAGCTCCTCAGGGAATACAGATGTAACATGCAGGAAGAACATACTTTTGAAGCCAGGGATACAGGTGTGTGTGTTTCCAAAAAAAATTGTGCCCGCTAAGATTTCAATTTACTGTACAAATGTGAAATATTCAGTCAAATATTATCTGTATTTATAATTGAGGTTGAACAAATATTTGTATCTATACAACAGCAATTCCCTGATGTTAAATGACCCTCCATCGTTCTTTTGTGTTCCGTCTATTCTTTACCCGGGGTGCCACCGTTGGGTTTGAGCATGCAAAAGGCAGCATCAGTACGGCACTTCATGTGAATTGAGTTGTGTAGCGTTGTCCCGGTGCGCTCAGACGGCTCTGTGTGCGCTGTCATCACAGCCAGCTGGTGGCTTGTGGTGTCATGGAGCTGATGCCAACTCATCTATTTAGACTATTTTTAGAACACTTTAAATGTGTGGTTAATGGCTAATTATTTTTACTGGACAATATGACCGGAGAGATATTTACCAGAATGGTCAAAGCCCGGTAAAAACTGAAACATTGGTGTGTGTGTGTGTGTGTGTGTGTGTGTGTGTGTGTGTGTGTGTGTGTGTGTGTGTGTGTGTGTGTGTGTGTGTGTGTCCGTGCGTGCGCGTTACCTGGTGCAGTGGGAGTACAGGGTATAGAGCGCAGCATACTGGATGGCAGGGTAGAAGACAGCCAACTCAGCGTGGACCAGCATCATATCGTGACTGAGCAGGGTGAAGACCGTAGGAGACAATGCCCACATCTTCAGAGACAGAAGACACTCCAACAATAAACACACGGCCATGTAACAGTTCATCAGGACAATAACACCACAATGCGTTTAGTGATACAGCATTTCACTTTCACCTGGTTATAACTGGATTCAATGCCCTTTTTTAGATGTATCAGTAAAGCATATGAACTACACTGCAGTCCATAGTCTCTATTTACAGTCACAGGCAGAGTGACAGTATGATCAGGTCCAACAAGGCGAGTCAAGTGAGCTGTGTAATGGGCACAGGTTGTCATTATTGATTGGTCGCCATACTTAGGAGTCTTAGGGCGGACGCTAAAATAGCCAGACTACAGAACTGAAAGAGGGGGTTGATAGTGTTGTGGAATGTGGAGGGACAGGAAATCTTCATAGAAACATTTTAAATCCATAATGAAACCAAAACCAAAACCAAACATAGGGACCCTTATAAGTGTGTTTTTTGGGGGCGTAAGGAGCGCCAAGGTTGTAAGAGGTGTTTTGCTGCCCACTGAATGGACAAATACTGTCACTTTATGGTTAAAACTGCTATTATTTTACATGAAAATGTCAGAAATGGACTCCGCATCCTCAATAACCCCCAAAACCACTCAAACTGCCCAACATATGCAAGTTAGCGTCCAGCAGTTTCTATGTGCTGGAGACACTACTATTCATTTCTAACATATGCTTTGGGGGCCTAAACATTTCCAGGTTCACTCAGGTGGTAACTAGACTATGTAGCAGGAAGGGCCTGCATATTTTTCTTGAGGCAGCCAAGCCAGTTCATATGTTTGGTAAGCAGCTGCCTCAGCCTTTAGCCTCAGTGATACAACAAGTGATCATGCCGTTACTAGCTGTGCGAGTGTTGTTTAGTGAGCATCAGTAAAAAGAGACTGACCCCGATGAGAGAGTTCTTGGTGTTTCCGATGGTAGTCAGGGTGTTGAGGTTGAAGATCACGATAAACTGTGCCTTCTCAGGGGGTAGGGTGAGGGAAGCAAAAGTGGGGTGCTGGATGCTGGGGCAAATGCTGCTGGGGGCCGGGGCACTCTCACTGGGCTCCAGGGTCCCCGTCAGGCTGGACAGGGCACAGGCCATCTCCCCCAGAACCAGCTTATAAGCTGCCTCCAGCGTGGGAATGTTCTTCAGACTCAGCAGCGCCTTGTACACAGCCAGAACTGCTGACATCACCTGGGGAATAACCACATGCAGGTTTATCAAATGTGTGAGGACATTAGTGTTTTATTTCACTTTCTTTTGTTTCAAATTATTACAACCAAACCTCAACCATGAAACAATAGCCCTCACCCTTACAGTAATCGACTTTAAAGTCATTATGCTTCTCTTTGGTCTGGGTCTATTTATTCTGCTTTGGGCCGCTAAAATTCCAATAATGGCAAAACAATACAAACAAAAAAGTTACATTGAATTATTTAATTTTTCTGCAGTCAAATGTAAAAATTAGGGCTGTCAGTCGATTAAAATATTTAATCGCGATTAATCGCACGATGATGAGTTAATCACGATTAATCGCACATTTTTGATCCGTTCTAAATGTACCTTAGAGGAATATTTTTCAAGTTTGTAACACTCTTATCAACATATGAGTGGACAAATATGCTTTATGCTAATTATCATTTGAACAATGACAAATATTCTCATGAATATTAAACAACAACCTCTGAACATTACAAATATTTGCCTCAATTCAATCTGGAACCTCTCATACAATAATACAATACAAATTGTGTGTGTGTGTGTGTGTGTGTGTGTGTGTGTGTGTGTGTGTGTGTGTGTGTGTGTGTGAGCGCGCGTTGGAGCTATGTGCAACTCAAGGCATATGCTCGAACCGGAGCTGCCTGGACGCTGCAATCATGTTGCGCACTATCCGTTTTAAAGTTGAAAGCACAGTTTGAGAGCAAAAATAAGAGGCTAGAAATAATGTTGTGCTCATAGCAATCATTAAATCATGGATGTATAGATATGAATGATTATGACAGCAAGAAAGTCACACCCACAGAGCGAGCTGAACGAGGGAGCTTTATTTCAAGAGGAGTGGGAGCAGATCACTGCATCATTTCCAAAACAGTTACAGATGTATGCGCGTGCTTTTTCCAATATGACTGGCTGAAATGTCTGGATACCCCAACATGTGTGGCTCCGTAGCGTATTAGCTACATAGAAATAATAAACCAAGCCTTACGTGTTAGAAAATGAACCAATGGCCCATAATGTTACAAACCCACACATGTTTTGACACAGCAACACACAATTGCTCACCTCTTTCTCTCGATGGAAGCGCAGCTTCAGCAGGCGGGACTCGGGTGCCAACAATTTCTCAACGAAGGCCGCAGGCAGCCTCGTGTTGATCTGGTCTATGATCTGAAAGACAATGCAGTCAAAATGACATCAAAAGCAAAACAACAAAAGTGCTACAGTTTGGTAGAGAGGAATAATATTCAACCCACAAGAGTAAACGGAACCAAAACAAACCTTATAGGTGTAAAACTCCAAGAACAACAAATAGACTGAAAAGGTCAATACAAATAAGCTTTATGAAACTCGCTCAGTGTGAAACCACAGTGTAATCAGATCAAAGTGAAACCAGCGTGATCAAACTCTTAAAGTGGCGTTACCAAGGTGACGAGGCTGAGCACTGCCAGGTTGTAGTCAGGGCCACAAGCCTGACAGCAGTCCAGCTGGTCCAGGCCGTAGGCGAGGATGGCCTCCATCAGCAGGCCGTAGGGCTCCACACTGGTCAGCAGCACCCCCACACACTCGTTCCCCGCCGTGAGGACCGGCTCAGAGAACTGGACCTGCTTCGCCGTCGACACACAGGACAGAACCCGGCTCAGAACCTGAGGAAACGGAACAGATTCAGATACCATGACTCAAATATCGCATTAATAACAAATGTAGAAGTCACCTGTAGCAAATGATAGAGATAAACACATGCGTTCATGCTAGGGATGTGCATCTCCATCAGTGAGGCCGATACGATGCGCATCTCGATACGCTGCCAACGATAAGATACATTAACGATACCTTTCAAACACCAGGCGATGCGATACGATACGATTCACACCTGTTGCGATACAGTTCGATACGATTTGATTCAACATTATGCGATACGGGGCGATACGATGCAACACGATGCAAAATAATGATACAATTCAATATGGTACGTCAGAGGATTTTTGCAGCAAATCATAAATTAACAAAAAAGTGCTTTACATATTTGTTTTCTACTAGTACTGCGCATCCCATCATGCCGTTTCTTTTTTACCTTAAACAAAACAAACACTTGGACCTTTCACAAACTGGCCTTTTCACAAGTGTAGTAGTGTTCTCTGTCTCCAGAGTACACTACCATTTTATAACACCTCACAGTTAAACAATTTAAGGATGCATTGCCTATGATTAACGATGTGCAAATAACAACTACCATAGAGCAATGCCCATACAGCTGCCAGCCTGATGTGCTGAACACTCATAGGCTAACTCACCAGTGAGCAGAAAGCAATGGTTTCTATATGAACAATAAAGAACACAAATAACCTCTTTCACAAACAGGTATTTCATAACTGCTTACAGTAAGGAAGACATTTAAACTATTATTGGCAGTCACAGGCTGCTGTAAACTAAACACCACTCTCTCTGACAGAACACCTCACTGAGTGATTTCACTCATATGTCTAACTTTCAGGTTTCTCTTTTCAGCCGCAGACCCCATGTCTCCTCTTTATGCGCGTCGCTAAGTTCCTCGTACTACTTGTGTACTTCAAAGCGGCTCGGCATCGTATACAATTTGCAAGCGATTTTTCAAGTTGACCGTCTTTCTTGAAAAATCCGAAGTGTTGCCAAACGTTTGATTTGTAGGTATTTTCCGGTGCGCTGTTTCTCTTTCTCCTCGACTTCCATTTGTGTTGATAACTGAGACTCTCGGCCTCCGTAGTGCGAAGCAAAGATCGTCTCTGCTGAGTGCTGACAGGATGAGGGGATATTATATGAATGAATCGCTTTTTTACCGATGCAAAGACACTACAATCGATGCATCGCGAGTTCAACCCAAACTGTAGCCGATGTGCACTCTTTCAACCGGTGCACTCGCATCTTGAACGTTTATGCCGGTGCACCGATTCGGTGAATCTTAACATCCCTAGTTCATGCGATTGGATCTGCTTTTCAGAACATCTTTTATAATATTAACTCTGCGCCCCCAGGTTGTTGGAGGTGTAGCTCTTACATCGTTGACGTAGACCTCATTGATGGGGGGTCCTCTGAAGGGACTGAATCTCTCTCCGATGCTGCGGACCACCGTACTGAAGACCCTCAGCAGAGCTGCCAGTTTGGGCAGAGATACTGAGGGGGGGGGGATGTCTTCATCCAGCACCTCCCCTGACATCACATGGTTCAGATCCTGAACAGAGCACACACTCAGTCAAACTCTTCATCACCTCCAACTGGCAGGATGTACAGCTTTTACACCAGAATATCACTTTAACCAGACTTATTCACAGAGGCAATAAAGTGGTGCAGAAATTCATCCTGAAACCCATAAATACCTATACAATTATAGGATAGAGAGCAATAAAAAGTGCTTCACAACAGTAGAGTATCTAACAGGCAGAACAGCATTTTGTCCAGGAGCTTCATGTAATGCTTTAACGTCACCTCTGCATATGCTTCCATATCCTCCAGGAACTGTCCCAGCAGAGTGGTGGAGAAGGTCAGGTCTGCCACCCAGAACTGCTCCAGACTCTGTAACCAGCCTGAACACACAGAGGGGGGGGGACAGGGACATGAGCTACTGGACTGCCATCTACAGCAGCACAGTGTTTAGCACTGCTGTGATGGTCAGATGAAGTGCAAGTAGATTGATCCATTAATCAATGGATATCCTCGTTTCATAGTATATTAAAATCAGAAATGTCTATTTCATCTGTAAACAATGATCTTTTCCTGTTAAGTAGATTTCTTTTGAATCGAGGGGAAGTTCCACATATACACACACACACACACACACACACACACACACACACACGTTACCAAATAAGGAATGAGAGTGACGCTTAGCCAGAATACCCAAAACAGGAAGCTGTCATCAGGGGCGGACTCAGACTACAAATCAGCCCGGGACTCTCGACTGGCCCACTTCGGTACCGCCGGCCCACCGCGGTACGGCAACTAAACACCGCTAGTACATTGTCGATGGGGGGGGGGGGGGGGGGGGGGGGGGGGGGGCAGGGTGCTAGTGACTTACCGCAGAGATAGACATTAAGGGTGAAATGCCACTGGCCCTCTGGGCCGGTGGAATTGTATTATCACATTGTAACCACAGGCCCAGAGCATTCGTCCACATTTTTTTTACTAATAATGAAGAAAATTAACACATTTGTTGCAATAGTAATTTACATTACTACTTGTACTACAACATTTGAACAGTCAGTTCTTCCTCATTTTCCTCAATTGTTCATATTTTGTTTATTAAAATAATGATATTGTGGTCATTGTTAAAAAATGTCTGCTATTATTATGAGTATTATTTGTATAATGCACTTTCTGCCTTCCTGTCATTAGGAGTTAGACATGTAATGGCTATGTAATTGATTTGATTAGAACCTTCATTATCCTAAACTGCTGGGACATTTCAATATTGCCAATATACCTTTATATTCTCTACTCTTCACTTACTTGTCAGCATAGATCGGCATTGATGTACAGAGCCGACAGAAGACCTTGTTTATATTGGCATCTTATTGAGAGGTGCAGCCAGTGACGCGTCCTAAAACCAGGAAGTAAGCTGCTGGTTCCCTCGACAAAAAGCAATGGGATTTCTCCACAGGGTTTTGGAAAATAGCTGGAAATAAGGTCTGTGGAAAACAAACCTGTTTGATAAATGCACGTTTTGTTCAGCCGGATAATCTCCACATGTCTACCCTACTTTTATAATTTTCTAATCATGAATCTAATCGATAGATTATAAAAGGGTTTTAGGACGCGTCACTGCACCACTCGAAGCCAACTCCATCGATCAAGCTGAAACTTTCTCTCCCTCTTCTTCTCATGCTCCCTTGCTCCCTGTCACTCTCCTTTAACTCCTCCAGTGACTTTCTTTTATTTGAAGATTGTTTTTTGCCCGGCGCTTGGCCGGTTACCGCTATTAAAAACATTTTGGCGAATGGTTAGCTGACGCGATAGTCTGTAGTGAAAGAGCCTGCTCGCGCTGCGCTCCCGCTCACGGGAGCCTGCTCGCGCTGCGCTCCCGCTCACGGGAGCCTGCTCGCGCTGCGCTCCCGCTCACGGGAGCCTGCTCGCGCTGCGCTCCCGCTCACGGGAGCCTGCTCGCGCTGCGCTCCCGCTCACGGGAGCCTGCTCGCGCTGCGCTCCCGCTCACGGGAGCCTGCTCGCGCTGCGCTCCCGCTCACGGGAGCCTGCTCGCGCTGCGCTCCCGCTCACGGGAGCCTGCTCGCGCTGCGCTCCCGCTCACGGGAGGCCTGCTCGCGCTGCGCTCCCGCTCACGGGAGCCTGCTCGCGCTGCGCTCCCGCTCACGGGAGCCTGCTCGCGCTGCGCTCCCGCTCACGGGAGCCTGCTCACGCTGCGCTCCGCTCCCGCTCACGGGAGCCTGCTCACGCTGCGCTCCGCAGCAAACAGCGGTTTGCTTTTCACCCAACAATGGCCCGGGGTGTCTAAATAGTGCTTCCGTGCCAGCGGGCCATTTAATGCCGAGCCCTGCCGGTTACCGGCCGGCCCACATCCTCCGACCGGCCCACTTCAGTACCGTCCCATCGGGATTCGTTCCGATGGCCAGTCCGCCCCTGGCTGTCATACACTCTGGTAGATATCATTAGCAGCCAATATGAAAACTCAATTTTTTTACATAAAAATGGAATGATGGATTATCAATAATTTTGTGACAGACACATTGTATTACCCTATGGATTAACCTTCGGCCGCGTTTTTCTCGTTTAAATGCCATTGAACACGACTTTTGATCAGAATAACAGCTAAGGTGAGCATATCTCCGTGTTTTGCTACCTAAAGCTACGTCGTGTGTTGTCTGGTTTTGCTTCCCCTGTCGCGAGTTCTGATCGCTCAGTGATGATACTTATATTTCTAGAATCTGTGGAATCTCAGCTTGCTAGCCAAGCTTGTTTGTGCAGATCCGATAAGAATATAGATCGATTTATACCTAGAGTTCTGTGCTAAGTGCGTTAGAATTGTTTTGCTCAGGGCTCATTTAGACGCTTCTTGTGAGACTTATTTTGTTTCGGTAAAAATGGTTCATATCGTCAGTTAGCTGAGTTTCTTCCTGTTAAGTGAGTAGGACACATTCCTAGTTTATTACATTTTAAGAAGCCCCGAGACAGAGTTTCGTGAAAAAAAGCCATTGAGGCTTAACAGGTTAAAACAGAGCTCACATGCCTTCCCTGTAGAAAAGCCGATAAAATCAACTATTCAGTCAATTCAAGCCACAGGGCGGTAGACAGAAATAAACAGGTTGACCATATTTCATTGCAGAGAAGATGTATGCAGTAAACACAAAATGTCAATCCAACTTATCCCATGAGAACTTATCAAAGTTTGAACACCAAAAGTTTAGTGCAAATGATAAAACCCCACTGACCTGAAACCTGCTGAGTGAGTGAGTGTTTCTGTGTGTGATCAATGTGCCATCCCACCAAGATGTCCACTGTGTCCTGTGGAAAAACAGAAAAAACCTTAGTTAACCCTGTTTGCCTAGCTGACACTTTTATACAAAACGATTTACAATAAGTGCAATCAAACATAGATGCAAAATCAAAAAGGCAAAAACATGAAAGTACATTAGCTATCAATAAACCAAACCTTTGTATGTACTACCGCTTTGGCTTCGAATAAGCCAAACCTTCTAAGGCATACATTCAAACAAGATAAAAAAATGTTGGATTGTCCATGGTGCAGGGGAAACGTTTTTTAGGTCTGCGATAAGACTTTCTGCTGCCCTGATATCTATGTGGAGCAACATACGCTCCGTGGTGAAGCACTCACTCTGAAGTTGGTGCTGAAGACATGCGGGTAGCAGCGCGCCACCTGCAGGATACACTTCACGCTGTGACAGAGCAGCTCCGGAGTGTCCACGTTCTCCAGGATGGACTGCAGGTTGCTCATCACCAGCTGGAACACACAAAACCCTCCCATCAGCACCTTCTGCAGATCAGAGAATGATATGGGAACAGAGCCCGGCTCAGAGCCTGTGGGATTACCTGCATGACGTGAGAGAAGGCCTTCCTCTCCCCAACGGCCTCCAGGGCACGCTGCGCTGCCACCAGGTATAGCAGCTTCACCTCGTCCCGGCTGCCCGTGGTGAACTTGAGGAAGAGCCACTTGAAGATGCGCTCGGCCTCGTAGCTCAGCACGGTGCAGAGCAGACCCAGGCAGGCTGCGGCGTCCTGACGCAGCTCCCACAGCAGCTTACTGCTACACAACAACACCGGGGGGGGGGGGGGAGTCAGTTAGAGACAGAATCACATTAGGGGCAAGCAGGGAGGAGTCACTCTTACAATGAAAAGGGAGACATTCCAATAGCACCAGTCCAGAGCTCCATCTTACCTCTCATTCAAAATGTCACTCAAGGTGCCGAGGATGGTGTCCAGCTGTTTGACCAAGGTCTGTGGGAGACAACACAAAGTAGGATAACAAGTTTGTGTGAGTACTTTCAACACATTTCACACAATTCAAAATGGAAATTCCGGTGTATCTGATCCTGATGCATTTCCAAATTGTCGCTGTGTAACTATTAGGGGTGTTGAAGCTAATCGTTTCTATGATGCATCGCGATCCGGATGATTCAGCATCGATAGAACATAATCGATTACAACGTAGCAACGTTGCTTCCAGATTTTCCGGCCGTGGCCGGACAATGACGGTTTTGTTTTCTTTCCGTCACACGAATATCAAATCGGTCAGTGACGCAGAGATCAGGGAACAGACGTGACAGCGGCTCAGCGACACCACACACGGAGTAGCTTTATCCACCAACACCAGTCCAGAACCAACAGCAGAATGCTCTGAATCAGTCCAGAACCAAGTTTGCCTTCAAGTTTGTGAAGGCAGGAAAAAGCTTCCGCGATCACCGTCTCCTCTCCGTTCCTCCAAACCCCACCCCGCTGAAAATAATGAGTGACAGGCTGATAGGAAACCAATAGAAACTTTATTATTCATTTAATCCCAGATTGAGATATGATGAAGCTAAATTAGTCTCATACATTCATGGGATTTATGCAACAGTAAGACAGAGAATGTAAGTGTGCACCCACATGCACTATTTTTGTTTTTATATGCTGTTGTAAATACTCCTGTTGTCTGCTGTGTTCAGACTCAAGTCATGTTAGTGATGCCACATTCAGGACATTCAGTGTCTTTTTTTAACAGAAGACCGTAGCTAGAAGCTGCAGCTGGACTGCAGAAGTATTAGTTTTTTGTTTTTGAGGATGGAACTAGGCCTGTCGCGATAAGCAATTAATTGACTTATCGTAAGACTATTGCAACTCCCTCCTGGCTGGTCTACCTGCATGTGCCATCCGACCTCTGCAGCTCATCCAGAATGCAGCGTCTCGTCTGGTCTTCAACCTTCCAAAATTTTCCCACACCACTCCGCTCCTCCGCTCCCTTCACTGGCTCCCGGTAACTGCTAGAATCCACTTCAAGACACTGGTACTTGCATACCATGCCCAGAAGGGATCTGGCCCTTCCTACATCCAGGACATGGTTAAACTGTACACCCCAGCTCGTGCACTCCGCTCTGCATCAGCAAACGACTCGCTGCACCCTCGCTGCGAGGTGGACCCAAGTTCCCATCAGCAAAAACAAGTGGGTTTGCTATCCTGGCTCCAAAATGGTGGAATGAGCTCCCCATTGACATCAGGACGGCAGAAAGCCTGCACATCTTCCGGCGCAGACTGAAAACTCATCTCTTTCGACTCCACTTCGAGCGATAGAATTACTAACAAAGCACTTATATACTAACAAAGGACTGGCTTCTCTAAAGCCAGCTGAGTAGCACTTGAAATGTTTGGCTCTATGATACCTGATGTACTTATATGATTCTGTTTTCTTCTGGGCTGTGTCTTCCTGGTCGTATGTACTTATTGTAAATCGCTTTGGACAAAAGCGTCAGCTAAATGCAATGTAATGTAATGTAAGATAAATAAAAATGAACTCGATAACTTTTCTGACCACGATAAATTGCCGTTTACATGCGTGTTTGTTCTCGAGGGGCATTTGAAGTTAAATGGACTCCATCTCCGGTGTGGGAATATTTTGGATTTAAGCATAAAAAAAAACATTAAAAAAAGCGGGCGGTGTGTCGCGTTTGTTTAAAAAAGGTAGCAACAAAAGCTAGCAATACGACCAACCTTAAACTGCACCTGAAACACAACCACCCCATTCCGTGTTCCCAGCTGGGAGCAAACACGGCAGCTGGAGATGGAGAGCCCCCACCTTCCCGACAGTTTACAATCAAAGACGCATTTGCCCGACAATGCAAACATGTTGGTGTTCCTTGCTCGAAAACCTTGAAATACAGATTTGGATATGGCCTGTTGAGGTTTGTTGTGCCTGTGAGACAATGTGTGCTCATATGTATTTGTAATTGATATATATATTTATTTGTAATTATATATATATATATATATATATATATATATATATATATATATATATATATATATATTAGGGCTGTCAAGTTAACGCGTTAATAACGTGTTAACGCAACGAAAAAAAATGTACACCACTAATTATTTTAACGCGATTAACGCATGTGTATTTTTTGTCCTCGGCCGCCCCGTAGTTTCAGAGAGTTTAAAATACCATCTACAAGCTGATGCTGACAGCCCCGCTCCTGCCGTCCGCTTGCGGCAGACCACACTTCCACACTCACCAGCAGGCACCGACTGGCCATCGGGAGGACCGGGAGGGTGTGTGTTTGTGTGGCGCGACCGAGAGAGACCTTACGTGTATTGTTGTTGTTAGCATCTGGTGCTAGCTAGCTGCGCTAACGGATATAAGGAGCTGTTTAAATGAAAACAGGAGTGACATTTCACTCCTGTTTTCATCTAAACAGCTGGGACATTGTACGAAAAGTCAGCACACTCAGCACGGAGTCTATTTCATTGTTTTGGTTTTGTGTGATTTAATACAATTTATAATTAAATGCATTTGTTTATTTATTATATACATATATATATAATTAATATATTTGAATATTATTTCACATTTCATTTGCAATGTTGAATGTTCAATAAGGGAATGAAAGGATGTACTTGAATTATTATTATATATTATCATTATGTCAGTGGTCTAAAATGGTCTTACAACGGTGCCGACAATATTATCGTTTATCGCAATAATTTCCAGGAAAATGTATCGTCCAACAAAATTAATTATCGTGAGAGGCCTAGATGGAACAATTTCACACACAGATATAGGTTAGATCTATACAATTTATTTATTATGGTTTATAATTCAATGTCAAGACATTTATGTTATTGATTTCTGACGCACTTTCTAAATAATAAAAAGGGGGTTCATATGTATCTTACTGCATGTATTCATTTATGAAAAAGAAGTCATGTGCAATAATATAGAAAATTGAGGATGCAATGCATTGTTATGAATTGTGATATCGAATCGGTGACAGGATATTCGTAATCAAATCGTGAGACCAGTGAAGATGCACAGCCATAGTAACTATGCTACCTTTTTCTGCTCCATTGTAAAGATTTAGGGAAAAGAGGACTCGCGTGAAACAGTATGATTGGAAATGCCATGTGACGAATGAGAGATTGCAGAAGATAAATCCAATAAGAACACGATATCAAAAAAGTATTCCGTTCACACGCGACCGCTCGGGAGCGCTGGAGACGCTGTAGTACATATGCCAGGCCTGTAAGTGGCGCTGTACTTCCACGCGAGACCGCTCGGGAGCGCTGGAGACGCTGTAGTACATATGCCGGGCCTATAAGTGGCGCTGTACTTCCGCCACAAAATACACCAAAAGCAGCGAAGAAGACCCCCGAGCATGGTTGCCCTTCTGTTTATGCCCCGCGGTGGATTTAGCAACATGAAGTTCATGTAATTCTCCATGTCCACTAGTTGCTGATGGTTGTGATAGAGGAGCTGTAGGTTTTGCACTAACATCTGTAGCATGGTCAGTAGCAGTAGAAGTAGCTACTGACCATGCTACAGCAGTGAGCAGCAGAGGGAGGGCTATGGCTTCATCGTTATCAGGAAATTATCGTATAGAGACGTACACACGGAGCCGTTTGGCCCCCCAGAGCGTTCCGTTTGCAGATCTATCCACCTTGGGACCCCTTATCGTTTGCGGGGTCCGTTTCCGCGTTTCCGTTACGGCCTCGTGTGAACGAACAGGCTATACGAAAGAGAAAAGTAGCGGATACAACCGTTTGCGTTCTCGTGTAAACAGCACATAAGGCATCTAACCTTCCGGGTTTTATGACAATTTAACAGTATTCACTGGGGGTTGTTTCTCTGATGTTAGCAGGAGGGGGGACTGACCACTTTGCTCTCACTGTGACTGATCAGGTCCTTCAGCTGTTTGAGGGTGGCCAGCCTGCGGTCGCGGTCGTCCTCCCTGGAGACTCTGCGCAGGAGGTTGGCCAGCCGAGACTCCTCTGAGATAGCCATCCCTCTGTCTGCAACAACAACAACAACAACAACAACACAGCATGTCAACAACTCTGCAGGTTCATCCTCATTTTTATTCTGTCACATGAACCTTAACATCAGGAAATATCATTATAAATCGCTAAATGAAATACAAAAATATTGTTATCGGCTATGCAAGTGCACTGATCTTCAGATATGGTTCAATCCCCGCTGCAGTCAGCATATGGCTGTGTCCCTGGGCAGACACCTCACCCCAAATACTGCAGCTCCTGGGGGACTGCCCACAATATGGAGTCGCTTTGGGTAAACGCGTCTAACAAAGTGACATAATATAATGAACTAAAAAACACAAAGTAACTACACTGGATATTGCTAATTTCTAATGAGTAAATTCTAATGTCCATGACCTCGAGAACCACGGTAAAAAATCTTGGTGTTATTTTTGACGAGGATTCGTCTTTTAGATACCATATAAAGAACATTTCAAGGACTGCCTACTTCCATCTACGGAATATTGCAAAAATCAGGCACATCCTAAATCACAACAATGCAGAAACACTAATCCATGCTTTTATCACCTCCAGGCTGGATTATTGCAATTCCCTTTTATCAGGCTGTCCAAACTCATCATTAAAGACCCTTCAATTCATACAAAATGCTGCAGCACGGGTTTTAACAGGAACAAAGAAGATGGACCGCATCACTCCTGTTTTAGCAGCATTGCACTGGCTACCAGTTAAGTCCAGGATTGATTTTAAAATACTTTTACTAACATACAAAGCGCTAAATGGTCAGGGACCATCCTACCTACAGGATCTTTTAATCTCCTATTGCCCCTCTTGGACATTAAGATCCCAGAGTGCAGGTCTGTTGGTGGTTCCCAGAGTCCACAAAAAAAGGTCAGGTGCTAGAGCTTTCGGCTACCAAGCCCCGTTCCTCAGGAATCAACTTACAGTGACGATTAGGGAGGCAGACAGTGTCCATACATTTAAGAGCAGGTTAAAGACTTTCCTATTTAGTACAGCATACAGTTAAGACTGGTTTTAAACCCCCTTTTATACATCCTCATGGACCCTTGGTTTTATGGAATTGTATTTATTGTACTCCAACTGTATTTGTGTCATTGTGTTATGTTCCTTTTTAAATTGGTATTTTCACATTGATCTTGTAAGATACGTTTGTTGTTTTTACATTGCCAATTGTGTTTGTTGACTTGTGAAGCCCTCTGAGACAAATAGGATTTGTGATTTTGGGCTATATAAATAAACTTCAATTGAATTGAATTAATGTGGCCTTGATTGTTAACTTGGATTTTTATTAGGATTGCAAATTTCATAGCAGATAGTGTTTTTTTAAGTTTTACAATTTGGCTTTGCAGTTAATTCCCCTTTTGTGCCAGTGAAACACATCACACTTACTTTGTACAAATTCCTGAAATTAACTTTTGCCTTCTCATTGAGAAGATTTAAAGTGGACCCATCATGCTATATTTGAACAATATATTGTAGGGCCATACCTATATAAAGTATATAAATATAGGTTTTTTTTCAAAATACCAAACAGATCATGCATTTTAGCCATGCCTCATTTCGCTCTATTTGCTCTTTCCAGGCCTGTTTTTGCAGGGGCTGATTCTGTGACGTAGCTTTAATGCAAATGAGCTGCAGCTGACCACACCCCCCTGCAGGAGAGGGGAGCGTGCTCTGAGATCAGCTGCTGGGCTGTCAGAAGAGGGGGAGGAAAAGAGATCTCCGTCCTCCGTGTTTTATTCTTATATATGATTATATAGAGTCATTATTAATTTGTTTTAAAGCTCAATAAATAACAAAGAAGACCTTTGACCGGCACTTTTCTAATTTTGTCAGGAAGATTTAAACTTTAACGGACATGTTGACGGGTGTCATCTGCTGGTGGCAAACCGGATAGAATTACAGTGCTTGCATCGACGGGGAGGGATTGCATTGAATTACAGCAGCAGGAGCAAACGCTTGCCTCGGGGAGGGAGAAAAAGAGCCACAGCGCAGAATAAACAGAAGGGCAACCATGGCAACCATGCGAGGGAAGTCTTCTTCACTGCTTTTGTGGCAGACTACAGCGCCACTTACAGGCCTGACATATGAACTACAGCGTCTCCAGCGCTATCGAGTGGCAATGGCCGGCTGTAGCCCAACCTCTCATTCCCCCGATAGGTGGAGAGTTGGCCATATAGGCGGAGCTCCTCGTTTCTGACGTCAGAGAATTTTCAAATATGTATCAGTCTGTATCAGATCCGTTGCAGCCCCGTTTTTAGAGATTTGGGTATGGAGGAAAAGAGAGAGGGTTGTGTTTTCTGACACTTGGTGAGTTCCCTGACACACATTAATGTATAAAAGACATACAAAAGTGCATTTTGCAAGATAGGTCCCTTTTAAAGTATCAACCGTCAGTGGTGACTTTTTTTTGTCGATCAGTCTATTAAAGGTGGGGTAGGTAATTTTGGAGAAACCAGCTCGAGTGCACTGGAATTTGAAAATACACAGCTGTAAAAAATCAGCTACTTCCTTACAGAGCCTCTCCTCCAACACACACATTACAATACATGTTACTTGTTAGACGCTTTTTATCCAAAGCAACTTACATACTCAATACTGTGGACAATCCCCACAGGAGCAATTTGGGGTGAAGTGTCTTGCCCAGGGACACAACGACATGCTGACTGCACGAACGCGCACATGACCAATGAGGGCACGAGATAAGTTTGTGCACAGATGGAGGGCTGACAGGCAGGTAGGCCATCCAGTTACTTTAGCCGGGCCGGCTCAGATGATTGGTCGTGCTTTTTACAGTACCACGGCTTCCACAGATGACATTTTTTTATGGATTTTTTGTCAAAGCACTTAAGATATTCATTGCTATCGGGATGTTAAGAGCATTCCATGGAATATAACAAAAAGTGTATCTCGAGCCGGTTTCTCAAACTTACCTAACCAACCTTTAATACCCATTTATTAAAATAAGAAAACTTAATGGCCTAATAAATATACAGAAGAATCTTTTAGTTTGTGAATTTTAGGTAAATGGAGAATAAAGATGAACGGAGACTGAGCGCTCACCTTTCAGGTCAACACACATGAAGCGGAGGCCAGTCAAGTTACATTTGATCCCCCTCAGTCATTGTTCTAATCCGTCCAAATTAAAGACCAACTTGAGATATTGTCGGTCATTAGGGGTAGGGGTGGGCGATATGACGATATATATCGTCGTGACGATATTAGGTCTCCACAATATGCTTTTTCAGAGATATCGTATCTATCGTGATAAAATTTTTTATCACATATATATATATATTTTCGATGAACTGAAATAATCTGTATTTGAAATTTACTGTACTAGTACTCAAACAAACTATTAGTTTTGGGTTTTTAATTATTATTAAACTGTGAATATTCACTCAAATAAATACAAAAAGTAATAAAATAAACATTAAGGTGCAGCATTTCGATGAAATGAAATAATCTGTACTAGTACTCACCTAAGCAGCCAATTTGACATTATGACTTGCTTGTCATTGTATTTTCATGTTTTTTTTAAAGAAAAATTAACTTTTCC
This sequence comes from Harpagifer antarcticus, assembly GCA_902827135.1. NCBI lineage: Eukaryota > Metazoa > Chordata > Actinopteri > Perciformes > Harpagiferidae > Harpagifer > Harpagifer antarcticus. The sequence goes on from CADEHL010001340.1 coordinate 1,231,213, forward strand.
ACATTGCTTGCCGAAAGGGCAGATCTGCTGGAACTAACAATGTCTCCTGCTGTGGAGAACACCCTCTCGCTAGGGACAGAGGTAGCAGATACAGCCAGGTAGCGCTTTGCTAACATGGCAACAGGATTTTCGAGCTCAACTTCATCTGCGTTCGCCATTTCGACAGTTCCTCAAATTACTGACTACATTTGAACGCATCCCTGTGACCAGCTCTCATAGTATGCCTCTCGTCCAATGAAATGACTTGGTCGCTCTATGACACGTTCAACCCAACGTGAGCAAATTACACTGAACGCTGCACCTGAGATTACTTCCAAAACGTTTTTCACGTTCTCATTCTTTTACGTTTAACGTTATATTCGTTGGGTACACACGTGTACCGACTTGAAGGGCCCATACCGAATATTTTCGGTACGAATACATATACCGTTACAACCCTATCGGTCATTAATTTAAAAAAAATAGTTTATTAGCAGTCACGTGGCACTGCTAGACATATAAACATGTTCTAGTGCCATTGGTGCATGTCACCTTATTTGCCCATGTGCAGATGAGACAAATGAAGCTTGAACGAGCTGATGCTGATGTATGGTGCATCGGTACATCACAGATTTTACATATGTTGGCAATTTGAGATTTACAGGGTTAGGGTTACTGTGGTACATTTGTTTTAGCTTGATAGAAAGCTGCAACACAAACGGTCAAAATAAAATAAAAGAACTGTAGTCTTTCAGTAAGATTAGCCTCAATATGCAGGAGTAGATGAACATATCTTAGGCCATCTGCAGCCCTTATCACTGAATCATATGTTAGAGCATCGATCTGTCAGAGAGCTTACCCTGCGATTTCCTCATGTCCTTTGAAGCTAAAGCACGGTTTCCATGCTGAAACGGAGTCAAATCTGTAGTCACGTCATTGGGCCTCAACTCTTGCCCCACCGACTTCCAACCAAATGTAGTATCACAGACACCCGGACCAGCTTCATATCCATCTGAGGGAAACAAGGGGGTTAGAACTGTTTATTACATAGGAAGCTAAAAAAGAAAAACAAGGTTAGAAGGATATTGGACTCAGGCCTCACCCTCGTCCTGGTATGCCTCTGCAGGAGCGTAGGCATCGCTGGGCACGGCGGGCTGGTCGGGGCAGCTGGGGGGCAACACGTCATACACCGCTGCTGAACCGAGCTCTCTGGACTTCACTCCGTCCTGGCTGGATGACACACTTTCAACTCTGAACACAAAGAGAGATGAGAAAGAGAAACCCTGTCACTGAAGTAATGGCTTCACAAAGGATTTCACTGCTAGGTCATCATCTAATAAACATTTTTAATGACTTACTCCACAACTGAATAGGGGAGGAATCTGAGAATTTTACAAACACCTTACCAATACTGATTTCAGATCTCCATAACTTAATTCAGAATACATTCTGGATTTACAAGCTAAGGGGCGCCAGGCAGGTACCATATATATATAATACGCGGCGCTCGCGTCATCGCCACGGAGGAGCACACAGCCTCTGTTAGCGAGCGAAACAGAGAAAGCACACCTATTTAATATAGTTGTAAAAAATAAAGTAAGAAATCATTCCAATGTATACTATAGGACAGTAAAAAAAAAAAAAAAAAAGTTTAAAAAAGGGGAGTGATTAGTAAATATGCATAAATAAAAAGAAAGAATACTAACTAGGTAACATAAGATGAGAATAAACAAGTTTAAATGATTTGTTATTTGTTGTGATCATATTCTAAAGATGTTTGGATTATTGAAAAGTATACAACTCCCTTTCATCTGAGTGTTGTATCCATAAATTCACTTTGTGCTCAAAGTGCACCAGATTGATGCATTTAACTTCAACATTTAAAAAAACATCTTCCCGGGGGAGCATGCCTCCGGACCCCCCTAGAGGAGGTGAGGTCCACCCCCAAATAAAGCAGATTAAAATAATTAAATTGCATACATTTTATTTTTGATTGTTTGTGGATGTGTATTATTTGTGTTACTGTATGTTCAATAAAGGTGATTTAGCAAAATACACCTGTAGAGCCTCAAGAGCCATTTCTTGTGCTGGCAGACACATAGAAACATATTGGCTGGGCGCACTTCACACTCACTATAAAAATCCACGCACTCTGTGCTCACATTTTGCTGGGCCCGCGTGCCTTAGTACCGCTGCTATGACTCCATCCTAGGGGAAACACTGGCATGTTAAAGTCTTCTGCCTGTATTCGAAGTGAAAGTCCCCTTTTCACACTATCGCGCTCTGCAGCGCTGTAACTAACAGTTTCCTTAAAGCACTGGAAAAATAAGCATTCTGCTGCAATACTACCAAAAGAGGAGCCATTACTCATTAGAACATTGTACTGGCGCACAGCTTTTAAATGATTATTTATTATCAAAGGGTTTTCACCCAGTCATAGTTTTCTGGAAGTCCGTACAGTTCAGTATGAGGGTATTCCCTACCATTACTGTAACACTTTTTCTGATGACAAATATGCTTATCTGGAAAGACAGAATCTGAGAAAAACCCAATTTCATATAAGGCGCTACATCTTCCTAAACAAGGTTTTCGCACATCACTCGTTCAAATGTGTTGTGAATATTTTCTAGAAAATGTGGTTATTCCTGCCTGCCTCTGCCTCTGCTCACTGCGGCTCTGAACTGAAAGTGAAAGCAGCCGATGCCACATCCTCAGTGGATTGTGACTGAAGTCATTAGAACTGATAGAAGCTAAACTACACAGCAGGGAAATCTCAACTATAAAATGGCATGTTTCTGTTTTATAAATTCAGCAAATTACTGATTTTTTGTTTTGTTTGCCTGACGAACGGCTACAGTATCAGAAAGCGTAAACATTCAGCGTCCAAAAGTCAAAACAGGAAACACTTATCTCCCAACAAATCATAAAAGCAACCATATGGCATCAAACATCTTGGCTTATATTGTTCCAGTAAAAAACGACCCAACACAAATCTATTGAACACGTATATATAATAACTTATTAACAAAAGCCACTTGAAAAGAAACAAAATCATCTGTTGACTTTATATGATTCCATTAGTTCATTTGCTTAATTTAAAGTGTTGCTAAACTAAGAGACACGGGGAAATTGTATTGTTTTTTTCCCACTCATGTGTTTCTTAAATGATGCAACCAACAGTTTATCCACGTGTGTATGCAAGAGATTTTTCTTCTCGTGCCTTATGTATAACATTTCCAGAACAATGAAAACATATTTTAATTGCTGATCATGAAATGTAGGATCAAACGAACAACGCCACTAATAATAGGTTCCTACTATGTTGCTTTGTGAGCAGCATTACTCATGTACACATTTGTCCTGCTTAGTAAACAGGCCAAGGAATTTATTTGTTTTAACATTCCTGCTTTGAAAAGTGTATATATATATATATATATATATATATATATATATATATATACACACACACACACCCACCTCTTCTCCTTAGCATTCGTAAACAAGTAGATTGTTGCTTTTATTTGCTTTCAGTGATCTATTGTATTTATTATATGGCTGTTTTTTATTTTTTAATTATTACATTTATTCTGGTTTGTTTTGTGTTTGTATCTTTTATTTTAAATGTATTTATTTTATGTTTTGTGAGCTTATCTCTCTGTACAGCACTTTGGTCTGAAGGTTTTAAAGTGCTATATAAATAAAGTTGGATTGGATTGGAACCTCATAATTGTGTAATCAAATGTTCAAAGTACCAAAAGTAAACAATGCATGTGGCGCACAGTAGCTGCTTGTTGGTATTACGGTTACAATTATGCATCTAACCACAAGTTCTGGCATTGTGTTAAACAGTGGTCCTAAGGTTTAGGCCCTTGGTCAAAACGTTTTACAAATGCAAGGTTTATACGGGCCCGGGTAAAAATGATTTATGGTGCCTGTATCTGCATTATGCAGTTCTTTAGGTAATAATTTGTGAAACTTTAGTTCCACTATAAATTGTTTGAGAATGTGTGCACTGGCACAATGTAATCTGAAAACACCTAGGTCATATCAATAGATCTTTCCCAATAGCCTATGTGTCAATGGGGCCCCAGATTTGGTAACGATGCAGGAAAACAAGAATTTGGGCCAAAGAAATGTGTAATTAATTAATTAAATTCGCGGCACACACTAATAGTAGTCATAAAGTGAACATGGGGCATTGAGGGCCAATGAGCGACAGGGGCCCCTGCTGCAGTCACCCCGCTAAAAACACATGATGTTACAGATGTCGTGAGGCACGTTTACACATGTGATGCTAACTCAGAAGCCTAATGCTTCAACCAGTCATGTATTATCAGCTTAAAGGCTGACGGAGCACAGTTTTAATTACACCGTGTATACATATATCCGGAAGTTCTGAAGGATAACATTGCATTAGGGTGGCGTTTACCCTGGCTAAGGGTTAGCCAGCGCCAACAGTATCGTGATGATGCTAACTAGCTACACTAACACACCTCATTAAGAATAAGTATCACCTTGAGGTTGATTCATACATTAATATTGGGTTATCATTGCGGTATATGAGACTTCATTTTTGCCAACATGTCAATTATGTCAATTAAGTGAGTTAGCAGCATGTAGCTAATCAATGCTAAGCTAGCTTTAGCGCCGGGCTCAACAGCTTGCAGCGTGTTGTGCTATTGTGACAATACAGAGGTTAAACAGACATTTAGACAACGGTGAGCATTTAATGCTTTAGCCCAGAGACACCCAGTATTTCCATCCCATTACTCAATTGAGCAACACAGCATAGGCCCATCAGGTCCCCGCTGTATTGTAGCTAGCTTCCTCCGGAGGTGAGCACCAACCTGGGCTGCCAGTCACTCCAGTGTGGCTGCAGTCTGTGGGCAGCGCCGCTGAGCCGAGACCCCGGGGCTTTGCGGCTCATTACCTTTCAGAGAGCTGCATGACCCGCCGGCCGCGGTGACCGTGGAGCTCCTCAGGGTTACTTTGCTCTAATATGTCTTGTCAAGTCTCTAAAATCGGTTAGCAACTCGTCGTTATGGCTAGCTTATGGTAGTGTTGTTTGCTCTTCTTCTCTGCGATGTTACGGCAGTGGACCGCTGCATTACTGCCATCTTCTGGAGGTAACGGTTGTTAGCCTCCAGGCTCTAATCTGCCCTATTCCTGTGAGGGGGTCAAATCAAGGTTTTGCCTTGTCCACTTTCACCATTTGACTGTTTGCCCAAATCCTCTAATTCCTTTTATCCAGTGGTGGAATGTAACTAAGTACATCTACTCAAGTGCTGTACTTTTTATATAGTTTAGGGGATGTGCATTTGTTACAGTGAGAAAAGAGCCAAAGACAGCAAATATGAACTAAGAAGCATGCATAAAAAAAAATTAAAGATACAAATATGACACAATTTACAAATTAGAGGTGGTAGAAGTACTCAAATATTGTACTTAAGTAAAAGTAGAAGTACCAGAATGTAGGAATACTCTGTTACAAGTAAAAGTCCTGCATTCAAAATGTGTCTTAAAGGTGACCTATCATGCTATATTTAAATGATATAGTGTATGACCATACCTATATAAGGTATATTTATACATTTTATTTTTTCAAAATACCAAACAGATCATTTTTTAGCCATGCCTCGTTTCGCTCATTTTCGCTTTATTCCAAACCTGCCTATGAAAATTCTGAGCAGCAGCTGACCACGCCCCCAGCAGAAGAGCCAGCGAGAGTCACGTTACCATGCTTGCTGTGTTTACGAGTGTGGAATACACATGTCATCTCAGAGCAATGCATGTGTTCAAGCATATTATCAATTTGATCCAGAAACTGAAGCAGCGGAGGTTTTGGTGGAGGTGCAAACATCTCGGTTGCAGCAGGACGTTTCTGAATGGTTAGTTGACAAGCTGTTGTCCCTATTTATTTTTACTCTGTTACGATGCTTGCTACTTATTCCATTCATATTTTGGCTAATTAGCAAGAATGCAATGTGTACAGTTTGTAACGCAAACACAGCGATACATATATATATTTATAAAGGGAGACATTCATATTTTCAGCATATATACAATGGCCTCATTGCGTTTAATAGTTTACAGTCCTTTTCTTCCAACATCGTGCAACAACCGTTGAAAAGTTCAATAACTTAGGGTGATAAAAAGTATAACTCCAACACCTCAGTTGTCAGCAATGTGTGTTTCATGTGTTTTAAAAGCTCAGTTATTGACTTCTTTCTAAAGGGGTACATGTGCAACTTGCGCCACGATGCCTTCTGAACCGGAGCATGTGCTACATGGAGATACCACAGGTAACATTAGCTTCACTAAGTTGTCTGTTTAGAAAATACATTTTTCACATGTCATTCAATATGTTTATCACACTAGGTGTAAAGACGGATGCAGGAACATGAGGACTCTGTAACCTGTATGGTGGACCATCCTGGATTGGAGCCTGTGTGCCTGAATGTGTTGTCCCTGCAGAATGCATTGAATATTTACAGAGCTGAACACAGTTGGACTACAGTTGAGGCAAATAGAGCACTGAGTGGTTTGTTTGTTTTGACTGAAATTGTAAAACGAATGCTAATATTGTTCATGGAAATAATACTGGTGTATATGGCTTTATGCAATCTTTCATTCTGTCATTGTACATGTACTATTATATACTACACAGCAATGGCATAACACACCCATGTGTACGACAAAAAAAGTCCACACACAATCTTATGCTTTTGAAATCAGAATATTCTTTACCCATCCCAACATGAATAATCACGACACACTTGATATCAACTCGGAACTTTATTGTCAAAATCAACGGTTATTTGAACCCATAAAAAACAGGAGCTTTGTGAGCTGGAGCTGGGGCTTCCTTGCACACAGGATCAGAGTGGTGATTCCGGCCTGCGTTGTCCTCTGATCCGTGAAATGTCTATGTTAGGTTCAGACAGCAGCCAAATTGAACCGTGTAGCATACCCGGCGATGACCTCCTCCCTGTCAGGTTGCTCATAATGGTGCAGGGTCCACAAAGACTTGGTCGAAGATGAGGTCCATCAAGTTGGCCACGTAGCCTGTGCAATGTTAAAAAAAGTGGTTTAGATTAGTATATGCATGTCGTCAACAACAACATACCAGGGCTTTAGCTCCGTTTTACTCGTGGTGTGTGTCCCCTCGCATACATACATACAGTGTTGTATCCTAACACACCCCCATTTATATTCATGTGCGCAAACAAGTAAACATACAAAAGCTAAACGGCATGTCTCATTAGCTTAGCTTACAGATCGATGATACATGATCGTTCTTACAGACTACAATCACAAAAGCTTTTACATAACGCTGGAAAAAACGGCACTTACCTCCAGAAGATTACGTTTGTTATTATAACTTACTCAATATGATTTTTTAGAGGATACAAAATACTAATACATAGGAGAATAAATACTTGTGTTATCGGCTAGGCCAGGCGTGGCTTTACAGCCTTCACACAGATCGCCATTACGGCAGTCTGAACATGTTCGCAAATGCCTGATAATTAAAATAAAAGACAAAGCAAAGACTGCGGAGCGTACAAAATAAAATGTTACAAGAACATATAAACACCTAACCGATTACTAGTTGGGGTTGAGGCGACATTGATACGGCGAAGCTACATGCTACATACTACAAGCTAGATATAGCTTTATCAGGAAAAACACAGCTAAATAAAAACTTACAGCTTCAGAATTGGATGTGTCCTCACTGGCCTGGTCCCGGATGGTTGGTATTGATCCCGGGTGTAGCATTAGTTTGGAGGCATATCCGTGTTGGACTTGAGAGAAGTTCATAAACATGTCCGTGGTTTAACTGGCTTAGACATCCTGCCAAGAGCAGGCAGAAACACAGATGTGACTGGGGTTGATTTAGCCTGCCGATAGCCTATATGCGAATGAGAGGTTTGGCAATGCACGTGGCCGTGGCTCATTCCCCTGATAGGTGGAGAGTTGACCAATAAGCGGAGTACGTCTTTGTGACGTAGAAAAGTGTCGGAATGTGGATCCATTTTTTTCAGATCCGTTGCAGCCCCTTTTTTAGAGATTTGGCGAAGGAGGAAAATAGAGAGGGTTGTGTTTTCTGACACTTGGTGAGTTCCCTGCAACACCGGGGACACATAATCATGTATAAAAGACGTACAAAGGTGCATTTTGCATGATAGGTCACAAAGAACAAAAGTGTACTTAAAGTACCAAAAGTAAAAGTAGCCTACTCATTATGTAGTTTGGCCCATTTCACAATCATATAGCCTATTATATGTTTTGACATTAATGTGTTTATCAAGCTGGTAAAGATGGAACACATGTTAATGACTTCATTTACTGCAGGGTATAGTGTGAATTTAATCCAGGTGTAACCAAAGTCTTGATCATATTTACTGTTTTGAAAAGTAACTAAAAGTAGGCTACTACATAAATGTAGTGGAGTAAAAGTACAATTTACCTTTGCATTGTAGTGGGGTAGAAGTACAAAGTAGCAAATAATTTAAATACTCAAGTCAAGTATAAGTACCTCAAAATGTAACTTAAATACAGTACTTGAGTAAATGTACTTTACTTTGTCATATGCTGTACACACGGTAAAGCCCATGAGACACATGTGTAATTTCTAATAATGGGCTATATAAAAAACATGTGAATGATTTTTTGATTGATTTGTATTAATACTGTGAACTTGCAAAGTAACTAGTAATTCATCTTGTCAATTAAATCTAGTGAGTAAAAAGTACAATATCTTTTTCAAAATAATAGTAGAGTATGAAGTAGCATAACATGGAAATAATTGCTGAAACTAACATGCTTTTAGGTCTATCTGACAGAGTTCATCTGATTTTTTTAAATATTTTAATATTTGTATATAAAACATTAGAATTTAAAACAAAGAGATATATAAAATAAAATAAATTATAAAGTTTAAGTAAGAATATGACTACAAAACATAGCATGCATATTACAATATACTTTGTGTTAGTATTAATAAGTCATATTCTTAGTCCCTATTAATATAGTTTTACCTAATGAATTCAGAAATGTTATTACCGTTCCTCGTACGGTAGTCTGTTTCAATTTTAAATGAGCAGCATATTCACAAACATTTAGAAGAATTATTGAGTAAACCATGTTTAGTGTTGTTATGGTTAAGCCTTTCTAATCAAAATAAGTCAACAATGTCATGCTGTGTCATGGTTAGTTGCTTTTCATAGCCCTATAGTTCCAATGACATTGTGTTAGGGGTCCGAGCATGAGCATACATATCTCCGTAACCCAGTATCAGAAATGTAGTGTTTCATGTGATACATTTGTGTGCTGTACACTGTAAATACCACATATTTGTGCTATTGGGTTATATAAATAAAATAAGATTATTTGATTGATTGAACACCATGACCTTCAAAAATAAAGATCTATTAGATTTATGAACTTGAATATTTAATATATCGGCTTTGTAAAGCACTGATATATGTTCATGAATGCATCGATTTAAAAAGAGGTTTGTTTTTATTTGTTCAGTATTTCTTTATTGGTCAATGTTTTTGTGAAAACCATAAATGAGTCTAAACTTGTAATATTACATTACATTGCATTTAGCTGACGCGTTTATCCAAAGTGACTTACAATAAGTACATTCGACCAGGAAGACACAACCTTGAAGAAAACAGAATCATATAAGTACATCAGGTTTCATAGAGCCAAACATTTCAAGTGCTACTCAGCTGGCTATAGATAAGCCAGTCCTTTATTAGTATATAAGTGCTTTGTTAGCAGTTCTTTGTTAGTAATTATATCGCTCGAAGTGGATTCGAAAGAGATGAGTTTTCAGTCTGCGCCGGAAGATGTGCAGGGTTTCTGCTGTCCTGATGTCAATGGGGAGCTCATTCCACCATTTTGGAGCCAGGATAGCAAACCCACGTGTTTTTGCTGATGGGAACTTGGGTCCCCCTCGCAGTAAGGGTGCAGCACTGCAGCAAGCTGTTTGGCTGATGCAGAGCGGAGTGCACGTGCTGGGGTGTACAGTTTAACCATGTCCTGGATGTAGGAAGGGCCAGATCCATTCGCAGCATGGTATGCAAGTACCAGTGTCTTGAAGTGGACCCCTGTAGTTAGTTGACAAGGGTCGGACTCGGAGGTATGAGGTGAGGAGGGAAAGTGCAGAGCCTGAAACTCCAAGTTCTTGGAGAGTGCGAAGGAGGATCTGATGGTTCACTGTGTTGAATGCAGCTGACAGGTCCAACAGGATGATGACAGAGGAGGGATGCTGCTTTGGCAGTGTGCAGTTCCTCAGTGACAGCAATGAGAGCAGTTTCTGTGGAGTGACTTGCCTTGAAACCAGACTGGTGCGGATCCAGAAGGTTGTTCTGATGGAGATAACAGGAGAGTTGTTTAAAGAAGCAGCACTTGAGTCTGGAGAAACACGTCTCTGACCCCCGGACCATCAGCACCGGTTCCCCTCAAGGCCGTGTTCTTTCCCCTCTGCTCTTCTCCCTGTACACCAACAGCTGCACCTCCAGTCACCAGTCTGTCAAGTTCCTGAAGTTCAGACGACACCGCCCTCAACGGACTCATCTCTGGTGGGGACGAGTCTGCCTACAGGTGGGAGATGGACCATCTGGTGACCTGGTGTGGGGAAAACCACCTGGAGCTCAACGCTCTCAAGGCAGTGGAGATGGTTGTGGACTTTAGGAAGAACGCAGCCCCACCCGGCCCCATCCCTCTGTGTGACTCCCCAGTCACTGCTGTGGAGTCTTTCCGCTTCCTGGGCACCATCATCGCCCAGGACCTCAAATGGGAGCAGAGGCAGCTGAAGAAATTCAACCTCCATCATTGAGTCCATCCTCACCTCCTCCATCACCATCTGGTACGCTGCAGCTACAGCCAAGGATAAGGGCAGGCTGCAGTGTGTCATCCGCTCTGCAGAGAAGGTGATCGGCTGCAGTCTGCCATCCCTCCACGACCTGCACGCCTCCAGAACCCTGAAGCGGGCAGGGGAGATAGTGGCCGACCCCTCCCACCCTGGACACAAACTGTGTCCGACCCCTCCCCTCTGGCCGGAGGCTGCGCTCCATCAGGACCAAAACCTCTCGCCACCTGAACAGTTTCTTCCCCTCCGCTACCGGAGCAAGGATCGGGACCCCCCACTGACTCTGACTATTATCCACCCCACAAACATTATGCACTACATTAATCACCTCGGCTCATGTAAACAATATCTTGTTCATCCTATGACTGTCAGTCCTACACAAGCCTACTCATTCTGCACATTGCACATAGTAACTGCACATATAATATTTCTATATTATATTTGTACAGGTATACTTATATTTAATCTATATTCAATGTAAATATATATATTTTAATGTTATTTTAGTTTTCTTAAAATAGAAATTGGTGTGTATGTTTATATATGCACCAACAACACCAAGACAAATGTTGTTAATCTACTTGGCATAAACCTGTTTCTGATTCTATCTCTCACACAAAGGGGAAGGGAATCAGGATGCAGTTCAGCCTGCAACCACCAGAGGGATTCCCCCTTCAGCTGAGTGGAGCACATCCCCCTTCTGTGGCCTGAATCAGTAAACCAATGCAGAGCCCCTTCTGGACATGTTGGCACGGCGGCCGGATTTCTTCACTATAATCGAATGAAAATTAAGATTTGTTTTTGCTCCTTTTCAATGTCACTTCATTTAGCATCACTCAACTTCATTTCTGGGTTGTATCAACATCATCACACTTCTTTTGAGGTATATTGTCAATTAAACGCACATTGTGTAAGGAGCAGAGATTGTCTTATGAAATATATATGATGAAGGTTGAGGATTCAGCTCCTGAGGGGGTAATTTTGCCCTTTAATTAAGCGCTGTGACTACAGAGTAGATGGTTACACATTTAGTCAATGGACAGTTTAGTTCATTCTTTCAAGTTGAATCATATCTTAGCCCCTGCTAATGATGTCAAAAATAAACGGTTTAGAATGTGAAGTGCATATAGGTGTTAGCTGTTTGTAAAACACTTTGAGTTGTGCTTTAATAATAAACTTGCCTGAAGGGTCAGTATTCCATATATGATTGGTCAGAGACAGAATATTATTTGTATTATATAGGCCTACAGACTTAAGTTTATGAAATAGCAGCACATCTTGCTCTTAATCAGACAGCGGACTGGTGAAGAGATCTTGATGGTCAATAAAGTATGATGTGATATGATTATCAGCATATAAAGGGATTTTATCATTCACTTGATGAAATGCCTAATATGTTTGTTAAGTATTACTTTGTAATAGCCCCCTTACTCCATGTTTAATGGTACGTCCCATTGTGCACCCTTACTCCATGTTTAATGGTACATGTTGTCATAAGCCAGCACGGAGCGCTATATGTCTCTTTTGTTGTTGATTACGCAGCACTGCCATGCTGCTGGTTCATGTCCCTGAATAAATGGATGAAAGAAGAACAATGACTGCACATACTTTATTAGTTTAACAGGTTATGGGCCCAGGCAAAGTTGGACTCATGTTAGTTTTCCGGAAGAAGTTTAACGCGAAGTATTACACCGGACTTCTACAAACTATGTGGTAAAGTAAAGAAGTGGCGGGAGATATTACACGCGACGTATTCAAGGATGTATAATAAGAACTGGATACAGCGTGGGAGGCGGGGCCTCATTCATTCCTATGAGAGTTGCTCATTGGCGCATGATGATAAAATGGCCCAACTTTTGAGAGAGCGAAATGTCACAGATTACCCGGCATGCCTGAGAAGTACCCGTATGTGCGCTCATAGAGCATGCGCAACTTTAACCAAAATGCTCGTTCACATCAAGCACGTCAATTTGCGTACACGTAAGTTACAGAACCGTGCGTTCATGACAGCAGGGTAATGATTTGTTATCATGATGGATTTGATATTAATGAGGCGGCAGTTAGCAGCTAGCGGCTAGCTAGTAATTATGCTAATGTACACATCAATCATTATGTACTTATATTATGCTGTAACAGGATCTAGTGATATCCAAACAACAGAGCTTCAAATAATTATTGCACTGTATATATATATATATATATATATATATATATATATATATATATACTGACAGCCCTAATATATATATATATTAGGGCTGTCAGTCGATTACAAATATTTAATCGCGATTAATCGCATGATTGTCCATAGTTAATCGCAAATTATATCTGTTCTAAATGTACGTTAGAGGAATATTTTTAAAGTTTTTAATACTCTTATCAACATGTGAGTGGACAAATATGCTTTATGCAAATGTTTATTATCATTTGAACAATGACAAATATTCTCATGAATATTAAACACAACAACCTCTGAACATTACAAATATTCGCCTCAATTCAACCTGGAACCTCTCATATAATAATACAATACAAAGTGTGTGTGTGTCTGTGCGTGTGTGTGTGTGTGTGATCGATCGTTGGAGCTATGTGCAACTCAAGGCATATGCTCGAACGGGAGCTGCCTGGACGCTGCGACCATATTGCGCGCACTATCCGAGCTGAGTGTGCTGACTTTTCGTACAATGTCCCGCTGTCTGGCTTCCTGCATAAAGTCAAGTGCTCGGCGCAGTTGTGGCGAAATTTCGCTCCTCTGTTTTCATTGAAACAGCTCCTTATGTCCGTTAGCGCAGCTAGCTAGCACCAGATGCTAACAACAACAATACACGTAAGGTCTCTCCCGGTCCTCCCGATGGCCAGTCAGGGCCTGCCGTGAGCGTGGAAGTGTGGTCTGCAGCAAGCGGGCGGCAGGAGCGGGGCTGTCAGCATCAGCTTGTAGATGGTATTTTAAACTCGATGCGCTCTGAAACTACAGGGCGGCCGAGGACAAAAAATACACATGCGTTAATCGCGTTAAAATAATTAGTGGCGTTAATATATATATATATATATATATATACAGTGCAATATGCTTCTTAGTGCAATACGAAGCTACAGGGACGTTAATAACGTCCGTTCTTATTGTGCATCCATGGGTAAAGATAAACGCAACTCACATTGGTTTCTCATACAGCATCTCTGTAAACTACGTGAATTCACTGAATTTCACTCTCTTCCTTTAACGGCTCGTTTTAGCTCCAATAGCTCCAGCCCCCACCCTCTGAACGCATAACATGAACGTGCCGGGCGGCGCGGTCCCGTGGGTTAGATGCTTGTTCATAATGCAGAGGGAAATAACTCTCAGAATAACGTTATTAGCACATTTTTACAACTTGAGGAACGAATGTTTTTAATAAGGGCTATACAAGTGTTCATACTGGGTAGTTTATTTAGTTTAAAAAAAATTATTCAACGATTTACAGACCACTCTTTCCCCATGTAAGTCAATGGGAAAAAGTGTTTCCGGGCCTGGCAACCAAACGGAAGTGTAGTACCGCCGTTTGGCCACCATGAATATTTTCATCTGAGTCCGGCGCACTCCCTGGGGGCTTGGACGTATTATGTGAGAACCCAATGCTAACAAGCTAGTTTAGCAAGCTAATCGCTGTGCTAACAAGATGGCAAGCAGAGCAACGGGAGTTTTCGTGCCACAACTTTTGTTTGATGGAACCGACGATAAGTATGACCTTTGGGAAACAAGATTCTTAGGCTGCCTACATATCCTGAAATTAAAAGAAACTATTCTCCATGAACCCACTGGAAATAGTCCTGAACAGCTAGCAGAAGACAGGAAAAAGAATGCTGATTGCTATGCTGAGCTAATAAGACTGATAGATGATAAAAGCCTATCACTGATAAGACACGATGCCGCTGATGATGGCAGGAAGGCTCTAAGAATATTGAAAGAACATTATTTTGGAAAAAGTAAACCACGGATAATAAACCTCTACACGTCGTTGACCAAGCTATGACAAATAGCGAAAGTGTTACCGACTACCTTATTGGGGCGGAGAACATTATCACGGCTTTGAGGGAAACAGGTGAGACCATGAGCGACGGACTCATAATCGCCATGATAATAGGAGGACTACCAGACACCTTTAAGCCACTGGATGTTCATGTAACGCAGAATGAAGATAACGTTACATTCATAGACTTTAAAAGGAGACTGTGTGTATACGAAGAGGCAGAACAATGTAAGATAAAAGAAACCACAGATAACGTGATGAAAACTAATGTTAGACAAGGCAGAGGCCCCAGCAGGATGTCTGCTAACCATAGAAAAGAAGAAGATGCTAACGTTATATGCTACAAATGTGGAATAAGAGGGCATAAGGCAAGAACATGTTACAGAAAAGTGTGGTGCGGTTACTGCAAAAATAACACACACGAAGAATCCCTGTGCAAGAAAAAAGGGGGACAAGATGGTATCAGAAAAGTGAAAGAGGATGTGGGAATTAATGTAAAGTATTATACAGAAAGTTTAATACAGTGTATTTCTGGTATATTCATTTTTAATGTCATCTAATATATGTGTATTAAAACTTGGATGGACAAGTCAATTTTTCCTCTTAAATATAGAGAGGTTTTTTTATATTGATGTTCCTATAATGAAGTCCCATTTTTAGTAGAAGTACATTTAGCGCAAATGTTCTTTTCTTCCACTTGACTTGTTAATAATCAGGAGGTGGTTTTGTTGGCTATTTTGTGAGTAAGTAAGGATACAGGGCCATCTATGATCTCATTTCAAGACTCCTAAAGAGCAGGAGACGAGTGGGTCACACACAATTAGAGAGACAATGGTCCTTCTGATTCTGGGTGAGCTGACTTCGGGGCGGAAGGGAAGTTCAGAAATTGTCTTAGGGTATAGGAACAGTTAAGCTTTGTTGGTTAGCGGGTCCTGAGGAGGTCATGAGTTGATGACTGGTAAACCCTAACAAATATGGCTTTCTTAGAGAAAGACATGTGACATTCATGAGGGACTGCAGGTTGAGATGTGTGTGTTTTTGATTACTTATATTTACTATATATTAATATGTATTAATAATAGCAGTCTGTGTAACTAGAGGCTGGAAATATGAGAAAGGAAACCTTTGTATTATCTTTAAGGGAATATTCTTTATTCTGTATTCAGCTCGCCAAACGACACGCGGAGGCAAGGTGGGTTGTAAAAACCTCTCTGCCACAACAAGGAGGAAAACAGTGAACAAGACCAATTCTTCAAGGCAAAGCACACGAAGAGCTGGATACCTCCAGACAACGTAGAGATGAGAGGCATCATGGTGGACGCTGGAGCAACATCCCACATCGTGAACGATATTGAAAAGTTGACAGATTTGATGACTCATTCCTTTCCGGGACACATTCAGTGGAGTTAGCTGACGGGACCAAATGCAGCGGAATAGCACAACGCAGAGGAACAGCGATCGTGCATCTGCTAGACGACACTGGACGACAGCACAGAGCACAGCTACGGGATGCACTGTACATACCTTCATACCGACATGACATATTCTCTGTGGCAAGAGCTGCAAATGGAGGAGCGACAATCACCTTCAAGAAAGGAGAAAGCCACATGGTTACCAAGGACAGTAGCAGGTTTGACATCCACGAGAGTGGACATTTGTATTACTTGCCAACTGTTAAAGAAAATGTCGAAAAATGTAAAGGGTGTCATGATATGCAAACTTGGCATGACATTTTGGGTCATTGCAACTATGAAGATGTACAGAAATTACAACGTGTAGTGACAGGCATGGAGATAAAAGGAACAGCAGTTAAGCCTAGTCAGTTATGTGAAGTGTGTACACAGGGAAAATTCACACAGACTAGAAATAGGGAGCCAGACAGAAAGGCTGAGAAACCCTTAGAGCTAGTGCATACTGATTTAACTGGTCCCATGTCAATACTGAGCAGAGAAGACCACAGATATGCACAGTCATTTACAGATGACTATTCAGGCACCGCGATGGTATATTTTCTGAAGTATAAAAGTGATACAGTGCAAGCCACAGAAAGGTTCTTGGCAGACATAGCACCTTATGGAGAAGTCAAGTGTATTCGTTCAGACAACGGCACTGAGTTTACAAGCCGAGACTTTCAGGCACTCTTAACTAAAAATAGGATTAGACATGAAACGTCTGCACCCTATTCAACACACCAAAATGGTACAGCAGAGAGAAGCTGGTGAACTCTCTATGATATGAGCAGATGCCTACTGATAGTGAGTGGGTTACCAGACAAGCTATGGAACTACGCTATGCAGACTGCAGCTTTTGTAAGAAACAGGTGCTACAGCAGGCACACAAAGAAAACGCCATATGAGTTGTTCACAGGCAAAAAAACAAATGTATCCAAACTGCAAACATTTGGTACAACATGTTTTGCTTACAAACAAGAAAAAGGGAAGCTAGACTCTAGATGTGAGCAAGGGCTTTTCATTGGCTATGATAAAAACAGCCCAGCTTATCTGGTGTATTACCCAGAAACAGAGAAGGTGCAAAAGCACAGGTTGGTGAAATTGGCTTCCCTTGGTGAAAAAAAATGGAGGGATTGACCAATCAGATGAGGCTCACGTCATGCCTCACAATCCAATCAAATCGCATCAACTTCAGTTCGTACTGTAACTGTCATCACCGCTCTTAAAAAGTAGCAAGCAACTGAAGCAAGTGCAATTATGGAGGGTGGAGATTTGGAGTATTTTACTAAAGTATTTAGTATTTTACTAAATGTTACTAAACTTCCGCTACAGCAGCAACTAAAAATTAAATTTGATGACAGGCCAATGCCCAAACTGGAGCTGTGTACAGAGAGGAAAAAAGGAGCGAATCGGACATAAAACTTGAAATATTTCTAACATTTGACATTTCATGTGGCCGGACTGGGTCAGTTTCCAGGGCTGAATTTTAGTCCCAGTCCGCCCCTGGACTCCATGTGAGCCAAAACTCGAACAAACAGATGATTCTGAGAAATTGGCAGACCCAACTAAATACAGAGAGGCAGTGGGAAGTTTAATTGACTTGTCCACATGTACTAGACCAGATATAGGTTTTGTGGTCAGTAAACTATCTCAGCACTTGGCTGAACCAACAGAGGAACATTGGAACACAGTAAAACAGGTGTTCAGATATCTAAAAGGTGTTAAGTGTTAAGTATTACTTTGTAATAGCACCCTTATGCCATGTTTAATGGTACGTCCCATTGTGCACCCTTACTCCATGTTTAATGGTACGTCCCATCCCATGTGACGTCATAAGCAAGCGCGGAGCGCTATATATCTCTTTTGTTGTTGATTACGCAGCACTGCCATGTTGCTGGTTCATGTCCCTGTATAAATGGATGAAAGAAGAACAATGACTGTGCATACTTTATTAGTTTAACAATGCTGTTATCTTGCTGTCTGGATATAGCCAGAGCAAAGAGGCTCTGGCCTCCTGAGCAGCGAGATAAGGTGCCTTCAAATCTCTGAATCACATCTTCATGTACAGGAGACTTACTGTTTGACATTAAGAATAAAGACCACATTGACTCAAAGCCTGCCTCTACAGCTGAACAGATGACTTACTCACATGTCTCAGGCCATATTCATGCAGAAACGAGCTTTTTTAAAACCTGTTTTTGTATTTAATTTACACCTTCTGACCAGCATCAGCTTTTTGTGGATAAACAATGTGAAAACACAGGTTTCATAATGATTGGGAACCTCTCTAAAAAAGCTGATTGATTATCGTTAAATTCCATACATATGGCCCATGTTTCTCTACGTAGCAGCTGTAAAGAGTCAACTCTGTGGCTCTGGTTGTTTCTCAATGTCGAGGACACTTCCTTGGTAGGACATGTCTTCCGAGTCAGGTCCTTCAGAAGCGAGGCAAGAATCCTTCCTAGCCTCGGAAAACGAAGAGTGGTGGAACAGGCTAACAGGTGTGCGTCATAAATGGAGGCCCTGCCTTAAATGGAGCGCGATTTCCGCCAAAGATTTTGGAAATTGGTCAGTGCGCAAAGCATTGTGGGGATTTTAAGACCGCGGAGGATAAAGTGGCGAAGTCCCTCCCCTTCCGGTGGACCTCCATGGGACCTTATTTCGGAAAAACTATGTATTGAAGTCAATGGAGAGAAAAAGATTATCTTTTGATTCCGTTTGAATTGTGCCACGAATTACACATATGATGTTTGTCAATTTAAAATGATGTGTCGTAAAACTGTAAAGGAACACATTTTTTTGTGTGAAACGCTCAATGAACTACATCTCTGGTCTCAACACGTTCTCACTCCCAACCCGTCACATGTTGACGGTCGGTCAGGGCCCCTCCCCGTCACCATATTATGCACAGGGTACCCCTTGAGAGTCAGTTTTCAACGGGCAGGGCGTCCCATAGACCTTCTTAGAGCTCCCTGAACGTTGGTAATAGACGAGTTGGGATCGCGGCGAAATGCTCTCCGCGGATCCATTCTGTGGGACGGGTGGCGCAGTGGTCTGTGCATCTGATCATCAGATCAAGGGGGGTGCTGGGGAACTCCAGTTCGAAACCCGCTCCTGCCGCCACTGCGTCAGGCCGTTGTGTCCTTGGGCAAGACACTTCACCCGGATTTGCTCCTGTGGGTAATGTCCACAGTACATGTATGATACTAATGTGTACTTGTAAAGCGCCTCGATGACTTCGAGGCGTGAAGATGGACGGTGTGGCGCAGTGCGCTGTGCAATGATCATCAGATCAAGGGGTGAAACCCGCCGCTGCTGCGTCTGTAAAGCCGTTGTGTCCTTGGGCAAGACACTTCACCTGAACTTGCTCCTGTGGGTATTGTCCACAGTGGTGACCATTGCATGTATGATATGTGTAATGTGTATTTGTAAAGCGCTTTGAGCATCTGGAAAAGCGCTATAATAAATGTAAGGAATTATTATTATTATTATTCTCACAGCGTTTATCAACCTTTTTCTTACTCAATATCAAGCCACACTTATTGTTTTTACTTCTTTATTTTTAATTGAATAATGTAAGACTTTTGTTGCCGTTTATTTATTGATTGTTCAATACCTGACAAGGTCGGAGATGAAAAACTTTGGTCGCAGGTTCCTCAACAGTGCATTACAAGACATCTATCAATATGTGTGTATACCTCCACCATTAAACTGTCGTATTCTGCACATTTCTTATACTATCTACATACATTTTATAAGAATATATTACATATGTATAATATCAGTAAAAATAAATGCTTAAACTAGGGCTGTCAAATGATTACAATTTTTAATCAGATTAATCACAGCTTAAAAATTAATTAATCATGATTAATCACCATTTGAACTATGTCCAAAATATGCCATTTCTTTATGTATATTGTTGTGGGAATGGAAAGATCAAATGAAAGAAGGCGGATATATCCATTTAACATACAGTATCTATGTTTATTATAACATTTTTCTGCGTGTCAAAATGAAAGACAGCCCACACACCTATCAATCATCAAACCGTGGGGTCTTAATTCATTACGTGTTGATTTCTATCAACGGGGGAGTACTTCAGGAAAGTCGACAGGGGGGGGGGCTAGTGGAGTACTTTGTGACCACAGAGTGTGAACGTTGTGATCAGGGGCCTCATTTATAAAGCCGTGCGTAGGATTCACGTGGGAAAGTTGCTTACGTAGTAGAAATCCAAAAAATAGGTACAGAAATGTTCCGACATTTTCCGATTCACCAAACATTGCGTACCGGCGAGGAAAGTGCGTACAGCACTTCCTACGCCGGTTTCCCTTTATAAATGACAACCGACTCGAAATGCAGTGCAGCTTTTGCGGGCTTCACGTAACGCCCATATTTGCCTATAAATAGTCAAAGAAACGCCCATTCATTCATTCATTCTGACTGACTTTATGAAGAAGATCGCAGGAAATGACGACAGAACAGCTAAAAAAAGACATCTCACACCGTGTCAGATTTAGGTTATTTTGGGGAGGTCGAGATAAATCATATTGTTTGGTGGATGCAGTTTGAACCAGAGTAACAGCATGGAGGTCGGATCGTCACCAAAATAAATAAATAAGTGGTCTGAAAAAGGTTCATGACAAAAAGAATACACATAGCCTTCCTCAGGCAGTGTGTCTGTACCGGGGACAGGAGACCCCCCCCCCCCCTTGATGAGAAACTGTAAGAAATGATCGGGGAATCCCTCCGGAGTGGAGTCATGACGACTGGATCTGAATTATGTTTTCGTATTTGGTGATTTGTGTCCCAGCTGTCGATCAGCTGTGCGCAGCGTCTCCACTGCAGCCTGTGCACCCCCCGCAGCAACTCTATATCCACCAGTTAAAGGAAATACAACTAATGTGTTGTGTTATATTAGCTGTACAATTTACCACATATGGTGTTCTTAGTTTCCATACCTCCTGTGTTTTACGAGCGACTTATCAAGTCTTAGCAAACGGCATAAAACATGTTTAAACATGGTAGTATATAAAACCATGCTGTACAACCTAGAAATGCAAAACCGCATCATTTATGAGAAAACATTTCATAACATTAACACAACATATTCGAGGTGGTTTTAAATAACATATCCGTATTTATTTATTTCTCCAAGTTATGTTTTTGTGTGCTCTGAGGAGTCTCAAACAGGCGTTTGTTTAATCATTTTAAGATCAGCTTTAATCAATGTTTGAAAATGAATTCTTCATATATGATAAATGAGAGGTAACATTTTATTTATGGTATTATTTCCACATATTTCTCTCCATTCTTCCTTCTGCCAACGGTGTCGCAGTTTCTCGTCTCTCCCGTTGTTGTGCTTAGTGCGTACGCATGGGTTAGAGTTTGCGTGGAGGACCGCACGTTTTCCCATGAAGTTAGTATTTTATAAATCGCAAACATTGCGTAAAACTGGCGTACGCCATTTTTTTTTTTGCGTATATCCCTTTATAAATGAGGCCCCAGCTGTTTTAGCGCAGTTCTCCAGTGAAGGGGGGGGGAGTCTCCCTCCGCAGCCGGTTGGCGTAGTTTTGGCACAATTCCGTTGTACAGACCGACGTTAACAGCAGCCCTGTCTGTGCACACAGAGACCGACTCTGTCGTCCGGTGATCTAACCGCCTTCTGGAAAAGCTTCACAAGTACGTCGGTATGCAAATGCGCTTTGTGACACAAGTGACGGTACGCATTTCAGATTACGTACATAACCTGCGTACCAGTTATGTGCACCCCTGTACTACAGCAAAAGTATTCTCCGTCGGGACTTCCTGCAACAACACCACGCCGTTATCTTGATTCTCATTGGCCAGAAGACATTATCAAAGATGTTGTATTGAGAGGACATCACTACGTGACAAAAGTTTTCAAAACCGTTTCTGGTCTTCGGTATTTCCAGACAAGTGGCTACTGAAATCAATCTTACTGCTGTCTGTGCAATTTACTCCGCCCGAGTTGGCAGACTTTATTTTGCTTACTTTAGCATAATTTTTCATGGTGGGGCTAAGCCATATCTTGGTATGGGTGTAGCCTACCCCAGCCATACCCTGGCGCCGCCACTGGTGGGATGTATGGGGCCATTCTGCACATGCGCTAAATGCGTTAAATATTTTAACGCAATTAATTCAAAAAATTAATTACCGCCGTTAACGCGATAATTTTGACAGCATTAGCTTAAACATACAGTAGTTAACATTGGAGGAAAGCAATATATTAGTACTTTGTCAGGCTTAATATTTATACCCCCAAAGCTTTTTTCTTATTCAAAATAAGACCTTAATCTAAAGTATTCTTTAATGTTTAAATAAAGCCTTATTAGTTTGTCTGTCTGTGTCTCCTATTAATATCTAATAATAAAAATAATACATTTCAATAACGTGCTTTAACCACCAGGTGTCCCTTTCTATCAGCTGTGCACCCTTATGGTGTAAATATACCAATATACTGCTTGGATCAAATATAAAAGTCAGTCGAATTACTATTGATACTGCAAGGAGACTTATATTGTGAAGAGAAATTGAAGATGTTGTTTAATTGCTGATATATTTATGATCCACGTCATATATTCAGTTTCGGCGGCAGTTCCTCATGTTTGTCTAGAAGTCTTCTCATCAGGGCTCTATAAATAGCGAACTACGGCAGATGTGTAATATTTAATGTAGCCGAACCGTGTATTACAATGCTGTTATGTGATGACCTCCAAAGAGAAAAGCAAGCAAACACGGAATAAAGTAGGCCTATTATTTTATTTTTTAAAAATGTTTTCGGATTTCACATCAACAGGAAGTCCGGTTAACTAAAATGTCCATGCGGAACAATACCCCAACCCATAGATCTATGGGTGAATAATGTCAATCACCACATTACACACATCCCTTCAAATTTCAATTTGAGTTTACATTAAAGTATTTCGTGAGGCCTTCTAAAATGTTTTTAAATATAATTAGGGTTCTAGTTGAAGAGTTTGTAAATTATTGCGTTGCCTGGCAACACAATCGCACAACGGCACGTCCATTAATTCCACAACCACACACATGGATTAACATCGATTTAATACATTAATGTAGCCTTTGTTTCTGCTAAAAGAGGTGTCAACCAGCTGGAGCAACAAGAAAATTGGCGAAATCGAGTGTGACTATTACAAAATAAATCATTATTATATTAATATTGACAATAACAACCGACCGTCGGGGTAGCATTTGCCGGGAAGCGTTCTCATGGCGTCTATTATTGTCACAGTCTGCTTTCTCACTCACCTATTTTCTGCATTAACATTCCTTAGTCACCTGGTAGTCACACCCTGTCTCTCTCTCACTCTGTTACACCCATCAGCTCCATTAGTATTTAGGCCCACTTCACTTTCACCTCAGTGCCAGATCGTACTTTGCAGCATGCCAGTCTTTCCCGCATTACCCTTCAGATTGCTCTCCCGGTTTCGACCCTGCCTGTCCCTGACCAGCCTGCCTCGCCTGCTCCCTGACCCGTTCTGTACCTGCGACTCCCGTCCTGCTTTCTCCTGGAACCCTCGCCTGTCCCCGACCAGCCCTTTGCCATCTGCCGTTTTGTCTCCTACCAGCCTATTGCCTTCAATAAAGCTGGTTACCGACTATCTCTGGTTTCCCGTGTTTTGCATTTTGGTCCTCAGCTCGTTTGTGACAATTATCAACGCTATGGGAGGTCTATGAAAGTCTATGGGACGCCGTGCCCATTGAAACTGACTCTCAAGGGGTACCCTGTACGTAATAGAGTGACGGGGAGGGGCCCTGACCTTCCGTCAACATGTGATGGGTTGGGAGTGAGAACGTGTTGCTGGTCTCGCACAACGACACACGTCACCAAGTTGGCCGTCACTACTGTCTTGTCAAAAAAGGGATTGACTACCCTTGTTGGAGATGAATGTTCAAACTGGAGCCACAAACCACCAGGAGACAGGAGTTTACACTTATTTGTTTTATTTTATCAGGCTATGTTGGTGGGATGGTAGCTGTTGCCAATGGCTATTGGTAAATCAAAAGACACATGGTGAACAACTACCAAACACTCAGTCCTGGTGTGGGTGTTTGAGGACAAAGAGGAGGAAGTCCTCATCCAGGCCTCTATTTATAGCCTGTGAGGAAGGTTGTGGACAGGAAGGTTACACACATGCAATTTCTAACAGCCCTCACTATCAACACAATGAAGCACGTCCAGAAGAATGTCATGCAAAGCTGCCTGCCTGCCTTCCTTTGATTCTCTCTGAACTGCCTGATCTTTTTAATGTTTAATGTCAACCATTTGTGCAGATAGCATGAAGTACAAAAGCAGGGTTGCCAACTCTGACGCATCTGGCGTGTGACACACGCTTTCACTCTCAATCTCACGCTCTCACGCTGCCCAAACTATTCTCACGCCAAAAACAAGAATACCGAAGACTAGAAACTGTTTTTAAAACTTTTGTCAGGTAGTGATCGTCTTCGCAATAGAACATCTTTGATACTTCTGGCCAATCAGAATCAAGATAACGGCGTGGTGTTGTTGCAGGAAGTCCCCACGGAGAATACTTTTGCTGTAGTACATCTCTATACGTCGATACAACATTACGTGTTGATTTGTAATGAAATAAGACCCCACGGTTTGATGATTGATAGGTGTGTGGGCTGTCTTTCATTTTGACACACAGAACAATGGGGGCTATCCACCCTTATGTAAAGTCATTCACACAGCCTCTTCCCTCTTCTCTCTGTGAGGAGCAGCAGGTTCAGCTTTCAGAACAAAGTAACAACAAACTACAATGGCATTCATTTTTTTAAATATGTCGTAATAGATGTATTTATTATCACACACCAAAATAACATTAACACAGAGTAAACATTTGCTAATGGAGAAGTCTGTTTGTGTCGGTTGACTAGAGTGAACGCTGGCGCACTTAGCTGCCGCTGCTCTTCAGCTACTTTTAGTTTTATGTAGCCTAATGCAACTGTTATCGCTCACTTTGATGACTTTGGCCATTATAATATGATCTGGATGTATCTGCCCAACGATCGAATTAACCGGTGTACGTATATGCAGTGTGTGTGTATTTTGGACTAACATCAACCCTACCTGCTGTGTGTCGGGGCCTCAACCCCTCACCTGGCTGCCTCCGCGGCGTGAGGCCCATCCTCTAGCCAAACATCACAGACAACTATGTGGATCAACGAGCTGTTTGTATGGTCTGTTCTCATCTGGACTGCCCTGTCGTTCAACCTAGCGACAGCGGCACTCCAATACACAGCTGCTGAGCTCCTCCGACTACGATTCCACCTGCCCGACACATCACCGGCATTGCACCTCTTTCTGGACATCGCTCGTCATCCCCGTCGGAAATATATCCACCGTGGTTCCCGGCGAAGATTTTACATCGATGACTCCAAACCCATACAATCCATCTGGTCTTCAACTCGACAACACCCAGAAAACTCCGCACGCAAAGTTGACCACACTGTCTTAGCCAGCTTAGCCAGGTCGGCTAACGTTAGCGCTAAACATAAACACGACCACACTGATGTCAACTTTGGACTATTCAATATCCGTTCTCTTACGACCAAGGGTCCTCTTCTCCAAGATATCCTGACTGATCGTAAGTTTGATTTTCTCTGTTTGACAGAAACGTGGCAACAACCTAATGACTTTGCACAGCTGAATGAATCTACTCCTCCTGGGTTTGTTTACATCTGTCAACCCCGTGCCACCGGCAGAGGCGGAGGTCTCGCGATGATTTACCGCGAGAGTCTGAAAGTCTCGTCTGTATCTGTGCCTGTTCACTGCTCATTTGAATCAATTGCCTTACAACTCAATGGGCCTATCCCTACCATAGTTGCAAGCGTCTACCGTCCACCTAAGCTTAATAATACATTCATAAACGAATTTGCTGCTTTCATCACACATCTCTGCTCACTCTCACCTAACATAATAGTGCTGGGAGATTTTAATATACATATGGATACTGTCAACAATGCTCTCACAAAGGACTTCACATCTTGCCTGGACAGTTTTGGATTACAGCAACATATCGATTTTCCGACACATTCCAAAGGACATATTCTGGACTTGATCTGCTGTTCTGGTGTCACTCCTCTTAAATGTACTGCAACTGATCTTCCCATTTCTGATCACTCATTAATATCCTTTACTGTCACCTTAACACTGTCCAAACCAAATCTGTCACGTATTATTTCCTTCCGCAACATCAAGGATATTAATTTAACTACACTCTCTAGTGGCATTGACAACCTCCCCAGCATAAATTGTTCATCCCCGCCTGATGAACTGGTTTCTCATTACAATAACAATCTTCATAAACTGCTCAATACCCTGGCTCCTTTAAAAACCCGGTCTGTTTCCTTCACCCATTCTGCTCCTTGGTTTACACCTGAACTACGCCAACTTAAAACAAAAGGCCGTCGATTGGAACGCCTCTGCAAAAAAACCGGACTTGTCGTTCACAAAGAGATGTACAATAACCACATTCTCCACTACAAGGACACTCTCTCTGCAGCCAAATCATCATACTACGCAGTTCTCATCAGCTCTGGCGAAGGGAACACAAGGATCCTGTTCTCTACAGTGAAGAACATTCTACGACCACCGGACTCCCTTGCACCTCATCAGTATTCAACTGCCTACTGTAACTCCCTCATGTCATTTTTTAATGACAAAATAGAAAACATTCACCAGCAACTAACTCCTAACACCACCTGCAGTATATCTCTCCCTGTTTTCACCGACCATCTCTCTCATTCTCTTTCAAGTTTCACACTTCCCTCTGCTGTTGTAATATCTGACCTCATCAGTAAATCCAAGCCATCTACCTGTCAGTTAGACCCTCTTCCTACCCCCCTGGTAAAAGCCTGTCTACCTTCATTGTCCTCCCTTATAACTGTCATCATACACTCCTCCCTCACCTCTGGTCTTGTTCCCTCACTTTTCAAATCAGCCGCCATCACGCCCATACTGAAGAAACCTGGTGCAGACCCCTACAATTTTAATAACTACCGTCCCATATCTAACCTACCATTTCTCTCAAAAATCCTGGAAAAAACTGTTGCATCCCAAATCCATACCCACTTATCTGACAATAACCTGTACGAACAATTTCAATCTGGTTTCCGCCCCCATCACAGCACAGAAACAGCACTGTTGAAAATCACTAACGACCTCCTCATGGCAGCTGACTCCGGACTATTAACTATCCTCATCCTCCTTGACCTTAGTGCAGCTTTTGACACCATTTCCCACAGCATCCTCATTGACAGACTGACCTCCATCGGGATCACTGACACACCCCTCCTCTGGTTTAAATCATATCTCTCTGGCCGCACTCAGTTCATCCAACTCAAAACCTTCAAATCACAGCCACTTCCAGTCACGACCGGTGTTCCCCAGGGCTCTGTCCTGGGGCCTCTTCTTTTTATTATCTATTTACTTCCTCTTGGCAATATCTTCCGTAAACACAACATCCACTTTCATTGCTACGCAGATGACACCCAGCTCTACTTGTCCTCCAAACCAACCGCCATCCTCCCTCCATCCTCCCTGTCTGACTGCTTACAGGACATCAAATCCTGGTTCTCCTCTAACTTTCTCAAACTTAACGACAGTAAAACCGAGGTTCTCCTCATTGGCACAAAATCCACCCTAACCAAACCTGACAGTTTCTCCATTACTATAGACAACTCTTCAGTCTCCCCCTCCCCTCAGGTTAAGAGTCTGGGTGTCATCCTCGACGGCACACTTTCATTCAAATCTCACATCAGTAATATCACTCGGTCTGCCTATTTCCATCTACGCAACATCAACCGCCTCCGCCCGTCCCTTAACCCTAAGACCACCGCCATTCTTGTTCACACCCTGGTCACTTCCCGCATCGACTACTGCAACTCCCTTCTTTTTGGTCTCCCTCTGAAATCCATCCACAGACTTCAACTGGTTCAGAACTCTGCCGCCCGCATCATCACCAGAACCCCCTCCATTAACCACATCACTCCTGTTCTTCAGCAGCTTCACTGGCTCCCCGTCAAATCCCGTATCATTTTTAAGATTCTGCTCCTCGCCTTTAAGGCCATCCATAACCTCACTCCTCTGTACCTCTCCGACCTCCTGCACATCAACACACCCATCCGCACACTCAGATCTTCTGCTTCCCTCAGCCTCACTGCACCCCCCTTCCGTTTAACCACCATGGGGTCTAGAGCCTTCAGCCGCTCTGCACCCCGCCTCTGGAACTCCCTCCCACCTGACATCCGCAACTCTGACTCTCTCCCCATTTTCAAATCACGCCTCAAAACATATCTGTTCACACTCGCATATCCACCCTGATCATTATCCATCACACATCCTGTTTTTTATTTGGTTATCTGATCTATTTATTTACTGCATTGTCTTGTTTATGTCGATTATGCTGGTGTTATGTATTGTGTATCTTGTTTTTTAAGTGTCTGTACGGCGACCTTGAGAGCCTTGAAAGGCGCCTTTATAAAATAAATGAATTATTATTATTATTATTATTGTTCTTCTCAAGAGAGTACCAGAATGTGTATTTTATGTTAGTATTTCAAAAAATCTCCTGGGGGAGAATCCCCCAGACCCCCCTGCAGGGGTTGGGCTTTCAGCAGGTCAACTCTTTCACCTGTGGGGAAATTGCAGGATTGGCTCCAGGTCGCCCTTTTTATTTACTACAAGACAAATGTGCCTTTTTATTTCATACAGTTCAATTTGGATTGAGACAGTGAAATAATCTAAACCTCACGTGTGGCCTTTCACTGTCAAGGGGAGCGTGTATGTAATTACAATGCAAATACTGACTTCACCCCACCACTGTATGGGTTAGCCCTACCATAGATTACCCAACAAAAATACTCTCTGGCAACTGCCGACCCGTATTGCGCAAGCGCAGATCTAAGATCCAGTAGAAATGATAAAAAAGTAAAAGTCTGCTGCTTATTGTTCTACTAGGCCAAAATAGAGTGTGTTAATTAATATGTTTGGCAGTTTGGAGTAAGTCTGTAGATTTGTTTGTGTGTGTGTGTTTCATGTATAGGCCTCTCACGATAATTCATTTTGTTGGATACATTTTCCAGGAAATGATTGCGATAAATGATAATATTGTCGGCACCGTTGTATGACCATTTTAGACCCCTGACATAATGATAATATATAATAATAATTCAAGTACATCCTGACAAACTGCTAGTCACATCCTCATGTAAATGGCAATTTATCGAGTTCATTTTTATTTATCGTACGATATCGCGACAGGGACACAATTAAACAGTGGAAACAAACATGTGTTTGACTTTCATTAGTGAATGAAACTTTGTGCCCTTTATAGTCTGTGTCCAATTTTGTGTATTTGTATAGATTATATATCATATATATATATGCTAAGGTCCCGCTGCTGACACGATAGCAGTCATTTAGTGCGCATATGTGTAATTAAACCCATGACATCAAAATCTCACTCCAGCAAGGTACCCAAAGTTGGCAACCCTGACAAAAGATCGCCGATGCTAATGTAGCGTTAGCGTTAGCATTTCTCCCCCGGGCTTAAATGGTGTATTATAGAATGATCACACCGGTGTGACAGTACTCTTCAAAGGGTTCACGAAATATGACTACTACTCTTACTGTTTAACATTTTGGGTTACTTAATGTTACTTCATGTTAACTTAAAGGGCACCTATCATGCAAAATGCACCTTTGTACGTCTTTTATACATGATTATGTGTCCCCGGTGTTCCGGGGAACTCACCAAGTGTCAGAAAACACAACCCTCTCTATTTTCCTCCTTCGCCAAATCTCTAAAAAAGGGGCTGCAACGGATCTGAAAAAAATGGATCCACATTCCGACACTTTTCTACGTCACAAAGACGTACTCCGCTTATTGGTCAACTCTCCACCTATCAGGGGAATGAGCCACGGCCACGTGCATTGCCAAACCTCTCATTCGCATATAGGCTATCGGCAGGCTACCCCAGTCACATCTGTGTTTTTTCCTGCTATTGCCAGGATGTCTAAGCCAGTTAAACCACGGACATGTTTATGAACTTCTCTCAAGTCCAACACGGATATGCCTCCAAACTAATGCTACACCCGGGATCAATACCAACCATCCGGGACCAGGCCAGTGAGGACACATCCAATTCTGAAGCTGTAAGTTTTTATTTAGCGGTGTTTTTCCTGATAAAGCTATATCTAGCTGGTAGCATGTAGCTTAGCCGTATCAATGTCGCCTCAACCCCAACTAGTAATCGGTTAGGTGTTTATATGTTCTTGTAACATTTTATTTTGTACGCTCCGCAGTATTTGCTTTGTCTTTTATTTTAATTATCAGGCATTTGCGAACATGTTCAGACTTCCGTAATGGCGATCTGTGTGAAGGCTGTAAAGCCACGCCTGGCCTAGCCGATAACACAAGTATTTATTCTCCTATGTATTAGTATTTTGTATCCTCTAAAAAATCATATTGAGTAAGTTATAATAACAAACGTAATCTTCTGGAGGTAAGTGCCGTTTTTTCCAGCGTTATGTAAAAGCTTTTGTGATTGTAGTCTGTAAGAACGATCATATATCATCGATCTGTAAGCTAAGCTACGCTACGCTAAGCTACGCTACGCTAATGAGACATGCCGTTTTTTGCAGCGTTATATGTAAAAGCTTTTGCATGTTTACTTGTTTGCGCACATGAATATAAATGGGGGTGTGTTAGGATACAACACTGTATGTATGTATGCGAGGGGACACACACCACGAGTAAAACGGAGCTAAAGCCCTGGTATGTTGTTGTTGACGACATGCATTTACTAATCTCAACCACTTTTTTTGTTGTGCTTTTTTTAACATTGCACAGGCTACGTGGCCAACTTGATGGACCTCATCTTCGACCAAGTCTTTGTGGACCCTGCACCATTATGAGCAACCTGACAGGGAGGAGGTCATCGCCGGGTATGCCACACGGTTCAATTTGGCTGCTGTCTGAACCTAACATAGACATTTCACGGATCAGAGGACAACGCAGGCCGGAATCACCACTCTGATCCTCTCTCCATGGAAGCCCCAGCACCAGCTCACAAAGCTCCTGTTTTTTATGGGTTCAAATAACCGTTGATTTTGACAATAAAGTTCCGAGTTGATATCAAATGTGTCGTGATTATTCATGTTTGGATGGGTAAAGAATATTCTGATTTCAAAAGCATAAGGTTGTGTGTGGACTTTTTTTGTCATACACATGGGTGCGTTATGCCATTGCTGTGTAGTATATAATAGTACAATGACAGAATGAAAGATTGCATAAAGCCATATACACCAGTATTTATTTCCATGAACAATATTAGCATTCGTTTTACAATTTCAGTCAAAACAAACCACTCAGTGCTCTATTTGCCTCAACTGTAGTCCAACTGTGTTCAGCTCTGTAAATATTCAATGCGTTCTGCACGGAAAACACATTTAGGCACACAATCCAGGATGGTCCACCACACAGGTTAGAGTCCTCAAGTTCCTGCATCCGTCTTTACACCTAGTGTGATAAACATATATTGAATGACATGTGAAAAATGTATTCTCTAAACAGACAACTTAGTGAAGCTAATGTTACGTGTGGTATCTCCATGCAGCACATGCTCCGGTTCAGAAGGCATCGTGGCGCAAGTTGCACATGTACCCCTTTAGAAAGAAGTCAATAACTGAGCTTTTAAAACACATGAAACACACATTGCTGACAACTGAGATGTTTGCACCTCCACCAAAACCTCCGCTGCTTCAGTTTCTGGATCAAATTGATAATATGCTTGAACACATGCATTGCTCTGAGATGACATGTGTATTCCACACTCGTAAACACAGCAAGCATGGTAACGTGACTCTCGCCGGCTCTTCTGCAGGGGGCGTGGTCAGCTGCTGCTCAGAATTTTCATAGGCAGGTTTGGAATAAAGCGAAAATGAGCGAAACGAGGCATGGCTAAAAAATGATCTGTTTGGTATTTTGGAAAATAAAATGTATAAATATACCTTATATAGGTATGGTCATACACTATATCATTTAAATATAGCATGATAGGTCACCTTTAAGGCTAATAAATATGACAAGGCTAAGGCTGTAATGCTAACTAACGTGCTTGCTACTAGCTAGGTAGCTAACTTGATCCAGCCACTCCTGGTCCTTTCATCAGACGGGAAGCAAAAGAACGAGCAAGAGCCATTGCTGGTATGATAACAACCTGGTACTAAGCACACAGGCATCTTGTTAAATTATCTTATTTTAGCTATCTCTTTTATTTAGTGGAGGAAAACAATTGTGATATCAGTTATGACATCACTTACGCGACTCTGGGATTTGTAGTCTTTCTAGTTGCGTATTTTTCATGGTCTTATATTTCAACAGTTTTAAGACAAACTGTGACTTTTTTGACATGGAAATTATTTTTTAAGATTGACAAACATCATAGGCTATGTGTAATTCGTGGCACAATTCAAACGGGATCGAAAGATAAGTTTTCTCTCTCCATTAACTTCAATACATACTTTTTCCGAAATAAGGTCCCATGGACCAGAAGTAGATGGCCGTGACTTCACCACTCTATACACATGTGTAGCCTCGAAATTTCCCGCAACGAAGGACGCCGGCCTCGGTAGAATTCCAAGGATCCTGGACCTTGGAACAGTCCTTCGACAGGACTCGATGACGTAGCATCCTTGAAATAGTGGCTCTGGAGGAGCCTTCCTCGACATTGAGAAACACCCCATATCTGTTTACTCATCGCCTATCACACATTACATATGCTGTCTTCCTGTTGTATACACTGTATGAGCAGAGGGCTCACTCACATGTGGTATGTGAGGATCGACTGGGAGTGTATGATGTCATGTATTCACATACTTGATGACTACGGTAGCTTTTACATGCACTTTAGATATGCATAATATGAATACGTCTTCCCACTCGTAAATTATATCAACTGAACTTTGAACTTTATTGCATTGTTTTTCCAACTTCTGTTTCCAAAATCAAAAATGATGAAAAGCTTCAACAAGCAACAACTTCTGCAGAGGAAGATCATGTGAAATAGAGAGGTGCAGTGATGATGTATAATTTGAGGGCTACTCAGAAGTTAGCTTCACAAAGCTCCCTCGACAAAAAGCAATGGGATTTTTCATTTTGAAATATTGCATAAAATCACTTTATGATACGTACATGTTTTGTTCAGCGGGGTAATCTCCACATATTAACACCACTTTATGATCTTCTTTAAGCATAAATGCAATCGGCAGAAGTGAAAAGCTTCGTCACATGGCTGCACACCATCGCTAAGCTAAAGGCGTCTAATGTTCAGCGTGAGGAGGTTGGCATTTACTGATGTATTTTATGTCGTAGAACAACATGGGAAATTATCTTTAGCTTTTGTTAACCTCAGACCTTATTTGAGTATAACAACCAAATACATGTT
Source organism: Harpagifer antarcticus (assembly GCA_902827135.1). Lineage (NCBI taxonomy): Eukaryota > Metazoa > Chordata > Actinopteri > Perciformes > Harpagiferidae > Harpagifer > Harpagifer antarcticus. The sequence goes on from CADEHL010001340.1 coordinate 1,265,034, forward strand.
CAAGTATTGTTGTGCACCGTCAAAAGTGTTAGTCAGTCATGTTTCATGTTTATGTTGTATTGTTTTTCACTTCCTGTTTTGTTTTTGTCACGTCTCATTTCAGGTCCCTTGACTCCCTTTCCTTATGTGTTCTCCCACGCTCATCAGCGTCAGCCCCGCCCCTGATTGTTTTCACCTGTGTCTTGTTGTTGAGTGTTTAAATTCCCCATTCTCCCAGTGTTCAGTGTCAGTTCGTCTTGTCCTGTCCTCATGTCAGAACTCTGCTCATCAGTTTTTGATTCTCTTGACACATGCCTGATTCATGCTCCTGAAAACTTTTTGTAAGTTTTGTTCCTCACGTTGTGAGCGTTTTTTGTTGAGCCTTATTGAAACTCTTTATTTTTGTCACCTCGCACAGAATGTTTTTTCTTTTTGAATATCCTTTTTGGCAAATAAAGTATATTACTTGTACTTTATCTCTGGCTCCTGGGTCGTGCATTTGAGTCCTTTTTCCCTTGTGTATCCAAGTTCTTAACAAGTATTCACTGACTTTCACACCAGGGAACCGGAAGTGGTTGAATGCTAACACATTTCCGAATGTTTAGCACTCATTCCTGCACCACTTTGTGGATCTTGAGGTGAGAGTGATCAATGTGAAAGTATTATCAATCAAAAGTCTAATTATGAAGCAGCGGCAGAATAACGAGGCTCAAATGTCCCAACATTTCAGTTTTATAAGGTCTCGATACTTTATATGTTATTTATGTCACTTGGTTGTATTTAACTGCTGCTACTAATTTTTGAGCCATGGTTGTTACTTATTCGTCTTTATTTCAATGTTATTACTAATGATTGCTATCCTTTTTTTACCTGCTATGCCACTTTTTCTGTAACACTGTAAATGTCCCCGCTGAGGGACTAATAAAGGAATTCTGATTCTGTGTCCTACAGTATAGGCGTAATTTATACTGGGGACGCTGGGGACACCACTTTTGGAAATGGCCAATTTTATCCCCACCACTTTGCATTAGAATAATCTGTTCAAATGTTCTGAAAATAGTGTGCACAAAGAATTGTTCACTTTGAGAAAGGGAACATGTACAATTTGGAGGTCTTCACATTTGATGTCTGGTGACCAGAGTGGTGCAGTTTGGACCTGTGACACGTGCAATATTAGTACAAATGTAATAGAGAATAGATTTGCAGCAGCATAGCATAGTTACCGCATTAGTTGTCAAAAACAGTATACTGTAAGCATACGTATATTTGTATGTATTATTTACTTAATGCAGTAGTGTTTTTATTAAATCTGGAAAATATCCCCTCCACTTTTGCTAACAAAGTGACGCCCATGTCTCTGTTGCATTTATATGCATGTCATATGTTTACCAAAATAACAGAGTACCTGCATCTACCTGTCTCCAGTAAGCTCTGTTGCTCTCTGATAGCAACATGTTTTCCCCCCGCCCCTCCTTCCATCCTCTGTCTGTGTCTCTCCCTCTGCTGGCTAATAATACCTCTGTTCAGGCCTGAGCACACAGCCTTTGATGGAGCCGGCCCTCCAGGCAGCGTGCGTCAGCCGTGACGTCAGAGCAGGCAAACAAAGCTGCTTTAGCTTTGCCTGGTAGCCTAGCACAGTGAATGGAATAGAAAAAAAGGCATGAATGGCGAGCAGGGGGAGGGGGGAGGAGGTAGTAGTGACAAAGAGAAAGGAGCATGAGGGAGTGGGGGGGGGGGGGGGGGGGGGGGGGGGGGGGGGGGTGTTGATATGAATTGTCTGACATTTTCATCCTGCACACATCTGATACAGCTGTGCTTTTTTAAGCTGCTCACATTTTTGTAATTACCTTTTTTTTCAGAATCATTATGAATGTATTATTATTTATTTTATCCTTGGGTTTCCTAACAGTTAGAAGTTTATCTTCAAGTTAGATAAAATAAAAGATAAATAAAACAAAAATAGAGTAACAATATTGATAGAAGCAAAATAAGTTGAAGTGTGAATGTGCAATACAAAATAAAATAATGATATTTATAGCAACATGAGAAGTTTAAGTCAAAATAATCAATAAATGATAAGATAAAAATAAAATTGAAAATATTTACAGTATATAAACCTCAGGAGTTTAAGTAAGAATGAACAATAATATATAATATAATATATATATATTATATTGTAATATATATATATATTTATATATATACATACATATATACAGTTAATATTTATATAAACAAAATGAGTCAAAAATTAAATACAAATAGTTATATAAACATACAAATGTATATATATATATATTACAATATAATATATATATATATATTATATAATAACACGTTATTCATGCTGACTTGCACAGTTTAAAAGGGTTGATGTGCAGTTGACTGTTTGCTTATGAATCACCACAGTTGTCTTTGTAACAGTTGTTTTGTAACCCATGTGTTTGTTCATGCCTTATGAATAATTGTACATGACATTAGGATATCAGTAGCCTAAATGTATTCACTTATTTTCACATTCTGTCCTGTTGCAGCTTTATGATTAGTTCCTTTAAATTATTTGCCCTTAAAACCCTCTGAGACCAGTGGCGTAGCCAGGAATTATTGTGTGGGTGGGCCTGGAGAAATGTAGGTGGACCAGGGGGAGACTTATTAAGCGTGGGGTATGAGGCTATGAGCTGAAACTTCATTAATGATTTTATTTTTTAATGCACTAATGAATAATTAGTACAAGCCTAAACTAGCAGTGAAAACTAAAACATAGGCACGGCAGCCTCAGAATGTGTGTAAAACTGACATCCACATGACTGGCTTGGCGGCCACAGGTTGTTTATCCTTGACAGTCGCACAGTGGGCACACACTGAGAGTCTTTTCATATTCAGCAAATGTGTACACGCTAAACTGCAGACCTCAAGAAGAAATAAGACTTTCATTCACTCACGGCAAAACTTACTTTACTTACTAATTTACTCACGGTAAATAAATGCACTCCTTATTCCATTGTCATGAAGGTGGAATCTAACTATATCCAGAATAAGTTTTATTGGATCCAGGCTAGAAACATGTTTATTTCTGCTGTAAAGTTGGGCATTTTAACATGGGGGTCTATGGGAATTGCTCCTTTCTGAACCCATCCCCTGTTGGCCACTAGATGAACTGCAGTTTGTGGCACTTCCTTCTGGGCTTGTCAGGAACGTCAAAATCGCTATGACTCGTTGATTGGCTGTGGGTGGGCCGGACGTGCATGTGGCACCTAACCCACCCCTAACCCCTAACCCAACCCCCACAGGGGGTGCTAGCAGTGCTTAAATTGGAATAAAAAAGGTGCCAGTACTCTAAATCAGCAACTGTTTCAAGTCAATTTTATTTATCAAGCCCAAAAACAAGAATTTGGCTCAGGTCTTTACAATCTGTATAACATACGACTCCCTATATCCTTATCCTCATATCTTTGATTCAGTAATTAAAAAGAAACACAACAACACTTTAACAGACATGGAACATTAAAAAAAAAAAACACGGAATATTTACTGTAACGTTCAGAAATTGCATGTTTTTCCACGACTAATCAGGGAGGTGTCCGGGGCTCTCATAGAGAACATGACGTAGCCTATACATGTGCCTGCATCAGGTCATATAGTATATCCTATAATGCTGGTGGGTTTGTCTCTTTACTGTATATTTTAGAAAGGCTCACTGTACTTAAAAAAAGTATGAAAGGCAGTGGATATGGCTAAAGCCTGACTCCTACTGGCGGCTGGTTAAATGACTCCTCGTCCCTGAGTACACTCATGCATCTTTCAGCAGGAAAGGAGAGAGGGAATCAATGGAGCTGCCAGGGAGGACTGCTTTCTTTTCGCACTATTAAGCTACGCTAACATTTTCGAAATGGTAGCTAACGTTATGTCTTTTCTGCTTTCCTTCTCTCCCGTGCCTGCACAACAAATATGCGTACCTAGATGCGTCATGAGGTGCCGGTACGCAGTAAGAAGTAACGGTACGCAGATGGGTAAAAATCAGAGGTTCCGGTACTGCGTACCGGTGAGTACCGGCCCAATTCAAGCACTGGATACTAGTGAATTGTCCGACTGGCCCACTTCGGTACCTGCCCACCGGGAATACTCCCTGTATTCCCAATGGCCAGTCTGCCCCTGGGTTCAGGTCCAGGCCCCGGGGCCCTGAGGACATTCAGAGGTGTTCTTGGTCCACTCCTGGGGGTCCTGGTGGAAGGTGAAGTCAGAGTGAGAGGTCAGTAGTCAGGAACAAGAGTGGAGGGAGGGGGGACCATGGATGTATAATAAGAACATGTTAGCAACATTTCACCAACATTTGACCAATCACAAACATGGACAAGCGCACTGACAGTGCATACTTCCTTAATGAAAAGTCAACTATAATATTACACAAATATGAAGTGTTGTGGCAGATATCTCTGCTCCGCGCCGATCCTATATGAGTGTGCTTTAAAAGAAGGAAAACCCAAAACAACCAGGATGAGGGTTAAACAATAATCTGTTTTAATGATAAACGGTAAGAATACATTACACTTTCAAAGGGGTGGGCCGGGCCCCCTGCTCTGGTCCAAATGCCGGGAGAACCTTTCATCTTGACGGCAGAAGCAAAAGAGAAAGAACTAAAAGATAGAATAGGCTTACATGCAGAAAATAAACCAGGAGGAGCTGTGGTCATAGCAAATCAGCGCGAGCCAGCAGAGGACATGGAAACAAGAGTCTCTAGCTGTCTCATATTACTGCAGCTTTCATCCACACACACCCTTTCTGCACATTCCAGAGACTTGAGTTGTGTCTAAAGAATATCCCCTTGTTCACAAACATAATACATATTAATACTCTCAAATTTCCAGCTTCTGGTTACACAGACTGCTTATTATGAATACAAAGTAATTAAACACACACATATACTATTCAAGATATGTAGACTTCCCTGAAACATGACATAATGGAGATCTTAAGCAGAAGGTACTCTCATCCACCTAGCCCACTGTCCTGCCTAACTACACCTCCCCCACAGAGTAATAAAAACTGTTTACTCCAAGCACCCCAGAATGTTCATGCAATTTCAGTCCTCACATTTATGAAAGGATACAACAGAGAAATCAATACAAAACACAAACACAGGTATTGTTTGAACAGTATTCACTTAACTGCTACTATTGATAATTACCAGAGAAACTCCAGGGGCCTCTTTCAATATCTGGAAATTGCAACAAGACTTTCTGCCATTTCAAATGTAACACTCTTCCCAAATATCAGATGATAATAATCTTCAGAAGATGTTAAACTTTAAACATCCATGACTTAAACACTTTATCCAGGATCAAAGCCACATAGCTGCACCTGCAAGGTGAATACAGCTGGTAACAGAACAAGTGTTTGAATGCGTACATTAACAGGTTTATGATATCACTGCCCCGTCTAAGACACGATCTGACTTTAATTACATTTGACTCGAGTGATTCGTCAACTTAATGTGTTGCTTAAAATAATACTTCTGCATACAGTATGTGACACTGTGAGTGTTGGACGGCCAGATACGGCTCAGCTGACTCAGATAAGGAAATATATGATACATTATGATGTGATAGGAATGATAATGGGACACATCGACGTCTGCACTCACAGTGCCGCGGACTTTACGTAATGTTACTTTGATCCGGTTACTTATGTTATGGCAGATATTTAAGTAAGCTTTCTTAACGCTAATGTTATAATAGTCAGATTGCTCTGAAGATAGGAGGTGATATTCTATTCATTTTCACGTTCACACAGTCAGTTGATTTTTGCCGGCCGTCTTTCCTGCAACGGCAGTTTTTCTGTATTCCCTCTATCCTGTAATATAACTTGATCGCTTTAAACTCCGCACACTGAGCTCTGATTGGTCAGCAGGCAGTGCTTTCACTGAGTTGATCTCTTAGCCTGCAACCTAACCTGCTCCGGAGCAGGTTAGCCGTTCAGCATGAGTTACCATGGAGATCTACCCCGGTAAGAAGTGAACCAGCGTCGTAGGACCGGAAACACAGAGTTTCCGGTCCTACGACGCAGGCACAGAAGGGAAAACACAGGAATTAAAAACAGGACAATACACAAGGAGAAAATGCATTTCAAAATAAAACAGGAAAAATGAATCCCAGAATCATGACATCAGGCTGCAACATGAACACTCTGAATGCACTGATTTGTTGAGCATTACTGTCTGTGCCTATGGATATTTGAATTTCTTTACCATTTGTTTTATGGTCCAGTGTTGGGACTGAATGTGCTGTGAGTGTTTTTGGTTGGTTGGTTTTCTGATGGCATGTACGATCACCCTGTAGGTATCATGTTATTAAATGAATGTGTGTCTCCTCCACAGTATTTCTGTTCACAGGATCACAGAGCACCTCACACACTATGGACAGCTGTGTGTTAGTGTTACAGTCATTTTAGATTATCATAGTCGTTACCCAATAACAATGAAGCAGATCTGTGATAGAAGGACACTGCTGATGACCAGTGCTGTAACATAACAATACAACAGGATGCTGTGTGTCAAACATTTAAAAATGTGTCCTGGTAGGCATATAAATACAAGAAAATAAACTTATTTATAAATAAATACAAAAATAAATGAATACATTAAGGGATGAATAAATGAATTATAAATAAATACTGAAATAAATATATGAATAAATAAATGCTGAATTATATATGGAAAAAACGAATGAAATAACCTGGGGGCTGTGTTGTCTGGAACCTTGTGTTCCTGGTAGGGTCTCCCATGGCAAATTGGTCTCAGGCAAGGGGCCAGACTAAGATTAGTTCAAAAGATCTCATGAAAGAAAAAACAAGAAGTGAGGATACCCGGTCCGGAGGAAGCCCGGGGTCCCCTTCTGGAGCCAGGCCCAGAAGGAGGACTCGTCGGCGAGCGTCTGGTGGCCGGGCTTGCCACGGAGCCCGGCCGGGCCCAGCCCGAAAAGGCAACGTGGGCAACACCTCCGCTTCTCCGTCCCGCGGGCCCACCACCTATGGGAAACAGCGATGGGGTCGGGTGCGCTGCCAGAAGGGTGGCAGTGAAAGCGGAGGGTCTCGACGGACCAGACCCGGGCTCCTGAAAGGGACTCTTTAATCTTGCTGGGAGACTTCAACGCACATGTGGGCAATGATGGAGACACTTGGAGGGGCGTGATTGGGAGGAACGGCCCCCCTGATCTGAACCGGAGTGGTGGTTTGTTACTGGACTTCTGTGCTAGTCATGGATTGGCCATAACAAACACCACGTTCGAACATAAGGATGCTCATAAGTGTACGTGGTACCAGAGCACCCTAGGCAGAAGGTCCATGATCGATTTCGTTATCGTATCATCGGACCTGAGGCCGTATGTTTTGGACACTCGGGTAAAGAGAGATTTGTTATCCCGGGAGACTCCCGAGGCAGTTGCAAGGTACCGACAGGCCCAAAGGGCAGCAGCCTCATCCGTGGCCGAGGCAAAAGCAGTGGTTGTGGGAGAAGTTCGGAGAAGACATGGAGAAGGACTTTCGGGCGGCACCAAAGTTGTTCTGGAAAACTATCCGACACCTCAGGAGGGGGAAGCAGGGAACCATCCAAGCTGTGTACAGTAAGGATTGGGATGTTGTTGACCTCAACTGATGGAGTGTTAGGGCGTTGGAAGGAACACTTTGAGGAACTCCTGAACCCGACAACTCCGCCCTCTATGTTAGAGGCAGAGCTGGAGTATGACGGGGATCAACACCAATCTCCCGGGGGGAGGTCACTGAGGTCGTCAAACAACTCCACAGTGGCAAAGCCCCGGGGGTGGATGAGATCTGCCCAGAAATGCTGAAGGCTCTGGGTGTTGAGGGACTGTCATGGTTGACACGTCTCATCAACATTGCGTGGAAGTCGGAAACAGGGGATCAGAGGAGGTGCCAATTACAGAGGCATCACACTACTCAGCCTCCCCGGGAAAGTTTACTCTAAGGTACTCGAAAAGAGGGTCAGGCCGATTGTCGAACCTCAGATTGAGGAGGAGCAATGCGGATTCCATCCCGGTCGTGGAACGACGGATCAGCTTTTTACTCTCGCAAGGATCCTGGAGGGGGCCTGGGAGTACGCTTATCCGGTCTACATGTGTTTTGTAGACTTGGAGAAGGCATATGACTGAGTTCCCAGGGAGTTACTGTGGGAGGTGCTGCGGGAGTATGGGGTGAGGGGTCTCTACTCAGGGCCATCCAATCTCTGTACTCCCAAAGCAAGAGCTGTGTCCGGGTCCTCGGCAGTAAGTCGGACCCATTTCCGGTGAGGGTTGGGCTCCGCCAGGGCTGCGCTTTGTCACCAATCCTGTTTGTAATATACATGGATCGGATTTCGAGGCGTAGTCATGGGGGAGGGGGTCTGCAGTTCGGTGGACTAAGGATTGCACCACTGCTTTTTGCAGATGATGTGGTTCTAATGGCTTCATCGGTCTGCGACCTTCAGCACTCACTGGATCGGTTCGCAACCGAGTGTGAAGCGGCTGGGATGAGGATCAGCACCTCCAAATCTGAGGCCATGGTTCTCAGCAGGAAACCGATGGACTGTCCACTCCAAGTAGGAAATGAGTCCTTACCCCAAGTGAAGGAGTTCAAGTATCTCGGGGTCTTGTTCTCGAGTGAGGGAACAATGGAGCGTGAGATGGGCCGGAGAATCGGAGCAGCAGGAGTGGTACTGCAGTCGCTTTACCGCACCGTTGTGACGAAAAGGGAGCTGAGCCAGAAGGCAAAGCTCTCTGTCTACCGGGCCATTTTCGTTCCTACCCTCACCTATGGTCATGAAGGACGGGTCATGACCGAAATAACGAGATCGCGGATACAAGTGGCCGAGATGGGTTTTCTCCGCAGGGTGGCTGGTGTCTCCGTTAGCGATAAGGTGAGAAGTTCGGTCATCCGGGAGGGACTCGGAGTTGAGCCGCTCCTCCTTCGCGTCGAAAGGAGCCAGTTGAGGTGGTTCGGGCACCTAGTTAGGATGCCACCTGGGCGCCTCCCTAGGGAGGTGTTCCAGGCACGTCCAGCTGGGAAGAGACCAAGGGGTAGACCTAGGACCAAGTGGAGGGATTATATCTCTTCGCTGGCCTGGGAGTGCCTTGGGATCCCCCAGTCAGAGCTGGTTGATGTCGCCAGGGAAAAGAAAGTTTGGGGCTCTCTGCTGGAACTGCTACCCCCGCGACCCGACCACGGATAAGCGGGAGAAGATGGATGGATGGATGGATAAGGGAAAACTTGTAGCGACTCAAAGAGGCGATAGATATTTTTCAAGTAATAAACAATAAACAACTTACATGTAATGCTGAATGGCACACCACACACACACACACACACACACACACACACACACACACACACACACACACACACACACACACACACACACACACACACACACACACACACACACACACACACACACACACACACACACACGTTTCAGGTTCCTGCCTCGGCAACCTCGCAGTTACTAAGAGACTGATTGCAAAGAGGCAGTGTTTCCATGGCAATGCTGGTGGCTGAGTCATCCTCACTGCAGTGCTCTGATACAGCGCACATGTTTGTCTGTTTGTGTTTCTTCGTTCATTCATTTCTCTGCACACACTTCACAACAGCTTTATTGGAACGATTGAAACAAAAATAACGGCAGGTTTTCAAAATGTCATTACAACGTTTATATAAGCCTCATTGGTTGTGAGCTTTCTGTGGTGAACAGCAGTGTATCCAACAACATTTCAAGACGTACAATATAAAAACATAATAACTCATTTAACTACCTTAGTAAAAAGACAAATGTCACAAAACATACAGATCAAAATACAATTGACTAGAACCCTATTTAATCATGTTTTTTAGATTAACCACAACTGTAAAGTCTGTATTTATTCTAGATACTACTAGTTGAACTAGTAAAAGTCAATATTAGAATTTGAGTTTAACATAAGTGTGTGTAGTCTGTTCCTAAAATATATTCTGAAGTCTGATCTGAAGCGATTTCATTTGAAAGCTTTTGGTTGAACCCTGCGTCAATAGCTGCAAAAACCTTGAATTTATTTGTTTTATTGATTAAACTTGTTCTCCCAATTTGAATTTCTTGATATTATGAAAGAACATTCTGGTTTTTGACTCACATCAACAGAACATATGTTATGTTTCAACATGCAGCATGCAGCATGCAGACGTCTGTTTGCGTTGAATAGCTATCATTGAGCAGCTAAAGGGTTCTTTACTGTTATCAAACTGTTTTTATTTTTCATTGATTTATATAAATTCAAAAACATGACATATCCTTCTTCTCAGATGATGGACGTCAATATCAGTGTGTGTGGGGGCTGATGGATCTCAGAGGTTGACTGACAGGTTCTGTCACACTGTGACGAGCCACCATCGAGTCATTATCATTAATGTGAGGAATAAACACGTAGCATGTAAGATGTGTATTACTGATGACAGGTATTCACAGACATCCTCAAAACAGGTTTGTAGGTTTGTATAATGTACGTATACTTATTTTTACAAATGTCCCAACTTATATTAATTTAAGGTCGCAATATTTCAGTGTCACTTTTTGCCACAGTTGTGCACTTCTTTTATTACTAATTTACTTTTTTTAGATTTCATGTCAAATTGTTTCGCCTGCTATTCAACTTTTGACTAATGAAGGAATTCTGATTCTGATTAGAAGATATAATGTTTGTAATTTGTTAGCAGTAGTACAGTGTATTTTAACTTATTCTAAATATTTTATATCATGTGTTATAGATGCTGTACTATAGATACTCTATCTTTATATATCTTCTACTGTCGATATGTAGGTACTGTTTATTTACATTTGTATTATATATTGCTTTTTTTACATTACAATTATTTATTTTCATGCTCTTTAAAAATTATGATTCCTTTTTGAATAACTTTGAACTCATTGTTCTTACCCACCATGTTGAAGTGATACTATTTTAAACTCACGTGTAAAGCCATATTAACATGCTGCTGCTGTAACTAATCCATTTCACAATTTAGGATCAAAAAATTATATCTAATATAAAATGTGCGTCTTTGTATTGGCTTAAAACATTGACTTTAATTAAGTGTATTATGTCAACAATAATTGTTTATTTCAACTTAATGTTATTGTTTTCAACTAGCCTAATACAATTATGTGAAATCTGTTGACATAATACATTTAATTAAAGTCAGTTTTTCAGTGTAATTGTGCGTGCACACACACACACACACACACACACACACACACACACACACACACACACACACACACACACGCACACACACACACACACACACACACACACACACACACACTGGGTGATTGCCATGCTACATTGTAAAGCTGCAGAGGGGAAGCCCCCTCCCCCTCTAACATTTCAGGGAGTGTTCCTCTCCCTCCTCCAGGAATCCCTGCATTATTGATGCACTATGGAGGGTATTTTTACAGGGACATTTGTACGTCTCGTGTGTGTATGAGTGCACATTTTGAAGCATAGGGTGAATAGCCTCTGTGTCCGTGTGTTTGTGAGTGCGTGCTTTGTACATAATTGTGCAACACCCTGTGTGTTATGGTTGCATGTCCATGGATGCTTTGTGTGTGACTGTGGGTGTATCTCTTTGTGCCGAGGGGGGGTGGGAGGCTGAACAGGCGGGTAGGATTCTATAAATAGAAAGCTCTCCAGCTCCCTGCTTCTTTGGACTCAGAGACACACACAAAGAAAGAAATGGAGAGTCAGAGGAGATAGAGTGCCGTCACCTCCCGAGCGAGGTGATGTCCATAACGGGCAGACCCCCGGCAGGGGCTACAGTAGTGACTCCCAAACTGCACTTTAAACTGCAATGTCTACCCTGTCCTCGCATCACAGGGGATGGTCCCAGAGGGAGGGGGCGGGTTACTCTTCTCCCTTCTGGTGGTTTCTTTTGTGTTGTGTTTATAGTTTATTTAGGTAATTTACACTTTCATTCAATCATTAGTTTGAGTGCATGAGTGGTGCAGTGATGATGTGTTAGCATTGCAAGGACTCCCTATACAAAAAGCATTGACATTTCTTACAGTGCATTTTGGAATACGGCAGAAAATAAGGTCTTAGGCAAACATATGTTTTTGAACAAAAATCCACACTAATGCTGTGTCATTATTTTAGTTTTTACTTCTGCAATTACATGTGTCAATATGAAGTATGGCAAAAGTACCTGGATGTTGGTTTCATAACGGTCAAAAACTTAAGTGACACCTTGAAACTATCACTTTTTTTCAGTGTTAAATAAACCGATGATTATATCTCTGTTGAAAATGAGCCACCTTTACATTTGGTTAATTGAGCAGTCTGTAATGATTTGGTAAAGCTGCCTTTTAATAGTGGGTATACGTATACGGCTCTGCGCTGGCTGTGCCGTTTTGTTCCTCTCGAGAGAAAAGTCACCAAGTGATGCGCACAATTAAAATTACTTCAAATGTAACCCTGATTGCTGCTGAGCTTTTGCCGCATAACCAATCAGATGACAGCTGTAAAGAGTGGCGCAAGCTAGCAGTGGAGGTTACCCATGGATTTCTTTGAGAGATGCTCAGTGGCGCATGAAGCGAAAATGGAGCGACTGTAGATCCAGAAAGTACCCAGGTCATCCGGGGCCTTTTGACCATAGAGTGGCGAAGTCACGCCCATCTACTTCTGGTCCATGGGACCTTATTTCGTAAAAATTATGTATTGAAGTCAATGAAGAGAGAAAACGTATCTTTCGATCCCGTTTGAATTGTGCCACAAATTACACATATGATGTTTGTCAATCTTAAAAAATCATTTATTTCCATGTCAAAAAAGTCACAGTTTGTCGTAAAACTGTTCAAATATAAGACTATGAAAAATACGCAACTAGAAAGACTACAAATCCCAGAGTCGCGTAAGTGATGTCATAACTGACGTCACAATTGTTTTCCTCCGCTAAATATAAGAGATAGCTAAGATAAGATAACTTTAACAAGATGCCTGTGTGCTTAGTACCAGGCTGTAATCATACCAGCAATGGGTCTTGCTCGTTCTTTCGCTTCCCGTCTGATGAAAGGACCAGGAGTGCTATCTGTAGATCATTCTCATATGATTAAGTTTGTCCTTTGCAGGCCACCGTAGCTGGTGCGCCACACGGTGACGTGTTAAGGTAATAGGCATGCAGTTGTTAGTCGGCATGCAACGTACATGTTCACTGTACATGCTGTGGTCATAAATAAAGCCACCAGTTGCCTATGCATTGTGTATTCCTTGTACATACACACATGCATGTATTAAGAAGTATTGACAACTTCTACATGGTGTCAGAAGACGGCACGAGCCTCTCCTCTCGTCTGGAGAATTTTTTTTCCACAGACGTGCTAACTCTAACGAGCTGGCTGAAGCTAACCCCAGCTACAATGGCGGATGGATTTCGCCGTCCGGACCCTGTTACGTTTGAAGGAAACGTCGCGGAGAGCTGGCGGATCTTCGAGAGGGAATATGAAATCTTCATCACCGCAGCGCACCCAGACAAGGCTGCCAGGACTAAGGCTTACATCCTCCTCAATCTCGCTGGACCAGAAGCCATTGAACGTGAACGATCCTTTATGTATGCAGCTGAAGTGAGCGCGCCAGGCGCCGACGGAGCCGTGATTTCCCCAGCTTAATCAACGGAGGACCCGGACTGTTTGATACGGAAATTCAGTGAAATATGCAACCCTCAACATAACAAAATAATGGAAAGGCACAAGTTTCATTCAAGAAATCAGAAGCAAGGTGAGAGCATTGAGTCATTCATCAGCGATCTGAAGATAAAAGCTAAAAGTTGGCATTTTGGAGATTTAGCTGAGGAACTAATCTGTGACAGAATAGTATGTGGCATAATCAATGATTCTTTAAGAAAAACTCTGCTGAGAGACAGTGAACTGACACTTGCTAAAGCTGTTTCAGTCTGCCGTATACACGAAATGACAGAGGAAAGCAGCAGGACGTTAGCCGTTCAAGCTACCAGTGTTGATGCAGTGAGACCTGTTTCTAGCAGAAGGTATCAGCCAAAGCCACAGTCACTCGCTCACTCCCAGAGCATCTCTAACTGTAATAATTGCGGAGGCAGCCATGCAGCTATGCGAGAAAAGTGTCCAGCTTTCGGGCAAAAGTGCCATAACTGTGAAAAAGTGAATCACTACAAAAAATGATGCAAGTCTAAACAACGCAGCTACAGTCATTCAAATAGAAATAATTTTAACCAGTCTGTACATGAAGTAACAGTGGAAAAGCCCACACCACACAGAGAAGACACGTTCTACGTGGATGGCGTAGATATCGAAAGACGTGTTGATAGTGTTAATCCTCAACCTCAAGACAAAGAAGAAGGATTTGTTACAATTCACATTAATGGCATACCAACTGAAATGAAAGTTGACACAGGAGCTAAATGCAATGTGTTGTCTCAAGAAACGTTCACACAAGTTACCAATGGCGAGCAACTTGTGAAGCAAGAGACTGCTATAAACCTTGTTGCTTATTGAGGAAGCAGGATTGAGACCAAAGGCCTGGTCACACTGCCTTGCTGCTTAAAGGAGCAGCACCATTCGTTGCCTTTCTTCATAGTGAACAAAGATGTGCAGCCACTACTGGGATTTCGGGCTTGCGTGGACATGGGAATTGTCACATTGAGCAAAGATGTCCACCAGATCACTACGGAAAGCAACACGGATTTCACCACACAGACACTCATGCAGTACAAAGACCTGTTTGATGATGAACTTGGAGAACTACCAATCACTTACTCCATGACAGTTGATCCTAGTGTGCAACCTGTGGTGAGACCTGCCCACCGCATTCCTATTGCAATGCAAGACAGAGTTAAAGCTGAACTTAACCACATGCAAAACATAGGTGTCATTATACCAGTTACTGAGCCCACAGACTGGGTCTCATCTATGGTGGCAGCAAACAAAAAAAATAGGAAATAAGACTGTATCAATCCACAAGACCTCAACACAGCGCTGAAAAGACCACATCACCCTATGAGAACAGTAAAAGAAGTTGCAGCACAGATGTCAGGAGCAAAAGTGTTTTCTGTGCTAGATGCTAAAAGCTGTTTCTGGCAGATACGTCTCGACAAGAAATCCTCCATGTTGACAACCTTCAGTACTCCATTTGAGCGGTACAGATTCCTACGGATGCCCTTCGGCATTAGCTCTGCTAGTGAGGTATTTCAACGCTCGATGGAACAGAAGAAGTTACAGGTCTGTGAGAGCCAGAAATCGTGTTTGTTTGTAGGTGACCAAATACTTATTTTACCGAGGAATTTACCAATTAATTCATTAAAAATCCTACAATGTGATTTCCTGGATTCTTTCCCCCCATTCTGTCTCTCATAGTTGAAGTGTACCTAGGATGAAAATTACAGGCCTCTCTCATCTTTTTAAGTGGGAGAACTTGCACAATTGGTGGCTGACTAAATACTTTTTTGCTCCACTGTACTTGCCCTTTTTGTACACCAAACTGATGTCGTAGCTCTGCAGCCGGAGCAACATTCTCTGCAGACGGGCAGGGGCTGTGTGGATGGGCTTCTTTAAGATAGTCACTAAAGGTTGGTGGTCAGTCTCCACCACTACAGGCTTTCCATACACATAGTCTTTGAATTTTGTACTGGCAAACACGACAGCTAGCAGTTATTTTTCAATTTGTGCATACCTCGTCTCAATGAGGGTGCGTGATGCAAACGCTACTGGCCTGCCATCTTGCATGCACGCTGCTCCAAGTCCATAGCATGACGCATCACAGGTGAGCGTGACTGGTCTTTTGACATAATAGTATGACAGAACAGGTGGACTTGATAAGCATGATCTAAGAAGGTCAAATGCATCCTGATGCTGCTGGAACCAACACCATGCAGTGTCCTTGTGGATGAGTTTTCTCAGTGGTGCTGCGATGTCGCTGAAGTTCGGCATGAACTTGCCGAGGTAGTTAACCATACCGAGGAAACGCTGTAGTGAGACAACGTCTGTGGGGACTGGCATGTTAGTGATTGCATCTGTCTTAGAAGGGTCTGCCTTTAGGCCTTCACTTGTGAAAATGTGACCTACATATCCTACATGATCCAGGCGAAACTTGCACTTGGCTAGATTCAGCTTCAGGTTGACTTCTCTCACTCGTTCCAGCACCTTCTTGAGGTTGGCATCATGCTCAGCAACTCCGCGGTCACCAATGATGATGTCGTCAACGATGACAGAACATGGGAGTAGTAGTAACAATGCTGTTTCAATCACATTAGTATGCATAAAAAGTGACAGATGGACACGCCCCCAATTATGCAAATGAGCTAAGTCCCGCCTCCCGTTGGTCGAGATCCTTTGATCTGAGCTAAGTCCCGCCTCCCATTGTTCGAGACCCTTTGATGTGAGGGGGTGAGGTGTTATAACGGGTAGGTGTGAAAAGCGCCCCTGTGGAGTGCCTTTGTTGTCTAATTCTTTGATGTGTTGATTAAGGCAGTCTCTTTGAAGTTATGTTGTCTGGCCCCTGTCCCCTCACCCCTTTGTTGTCTAAGCCTTTGATGTGTTGATTAGGCAGTCTCTTTGAAGTTATGTTGTCTGGCCCCTGTCCCCTCACCCCTTTGTTTTCTAAGCCTTTGATGTGTTGATTAGGCAGTCTCTTTGAAGTTATGTTGTCTGGCCCCTGTCCCCTCAAACCCCTTTGTAGTCTAAGCCTTTGATGTGAGTTGTTATAACGGGTAGGTGTGAAAAAGCCCCCCTGTGTAGTGCCTTTGTTGTCTAAGCCTTTGATGTGTTGATTAAGGCAGTCTCTTTGAAGTTATGCTGTCTGGTCCCTGTCCCCTCAGGGTTATCTAATCTAATTAGCCTTTGATGTTTTGCCCTTTGATGTGGTGTGTTATAAGCCTTTGATGTTAATCTAGGTGTCTCTTTGAAGTTATGCGTGAGACGGTCTAGCCCCCCGCCCCCTCCCAGCCCAGGCCTCTCCCCCCTTTCTCCACCCCCTTCCTCTGACTATGAGGCTGTCAAATTGTGGGGGGTGGAATTAGATGAAAATAGAAATATGCTCAAAACTAAATAAAAGACAGTAATTTCCACTTACCAAGTCACCTTTCAAAAAAAGAAAAAATGGCCAAGAGACGCCTGTGACAACTTACCGCCATCTGTCCGGAGCGCCAGTCAAGAAACGAATGCCGCAGCTGTGCGGGGTTCAGACATCTACAGCCGAGGATCTGTGCACAAACTTATCTCGTGCCCTCTTTTGGTCATGGGCGCGCGTTCATGTGTGCTGGAGGAGGGGTTCTGTGAGGAAGTAACAGATTTTCCCCCCCGGTTGTGTATTTTCTAATTCTAGCTCACTCGAGCTGGTTTCTCCAAAATTACCTCCCTCTACCTTTAAGAACAATTAACACACACACACACACACACACACACACACACACACACACACACACACACCACACACACACACACACACACACACACACACACACACACACACACACACACACACACACACACACACACACACACACACACACGTTTGAGTTTGCCTTTTATGTTAGGGTTTAGAGATAAGCCAGGGATGTTAATCTATATGTTGATTAAGACACTCTCTGTGAGGTGAGACGCAAGGGGGTGGAGTTAGTTTTTAAAAAAGACGCTCAAACTAAATAAAACAGCGATTAATTTTCACTCACTAAGACACCTAAAAACGTTGTTGTCCTCTCTAGATTTGATTCAGGGTTTGTTTTAAATGATTTCTGCATGCTAAGGATGTTTCTTTTCAGATTTTTGTGAAACTGTTAACTACAAGGAAGTATCTGTTTTGCAAAGAGGGTATTCATATTCATTTAAAAAGATCTTATTTAGGTTTTTAATAGTGATACCTAAGGATATTCTCTATAGTTGTATGGATTGTGAACTAATGTGTAATTACTTTATTAACTATAAGAAAGTCTCTCCGAAGAGGGAAATAATAATTTAAAATATCCTATTGCCCCCCATGATCTTTTTTTTATAATTACTTTACACAACTATAAGGAAGCCCTATATGAAGTTATGTGAGGGTGTATAGGGGTAATAATAGAATTTTGCTGTATGCAACAAAAAAGGTTTGACTGCAAAAGACTATCACTTTTACAGAGTGCTCCGCCTCCCACTCAACATAACAAGTCCCGCCCTCCTCACCAGATCATTTAAAAGTAAGGGGGTGGAAATAGATGAAAAAAAGAAATACGCTCAAACTAAATAACAAGACAGTCATTTCCACTCACCAAGTCACCTTTTCAAAAAAGAGAAATGGCCGAGAGACGCCTCGACATGGGTTTAATCTGCAAGACGCCTGTGACAACTTACAGCCATCCGTCCGGAGCACCAATCAAGAAACGAATACAGCATCTGTGCCGGGTTCAGACGCCTCCAGCCGAAGAACTTCATGAAGAATGGACTCTGAAAAATGGCGATGTTTGGGGTTATGTATTCAACTATATGGCGAATGAACTGCATTTCTACAATCTGAAGAATGGAGAAACGTATGGACCCCGTAGTGTTAAAGCAACACTGACCTCAACAGATTGGGCTGTGTTAACTCTGGTGTCTTCCAGAAATCCCCACGCAACCACTGTATCGGAAGAAGTAGTGCATCAAGAAACCATAGTGGAACCAGCGGTGTACAAGATATTTACAAAGAAAAGCAAAGAAACGCAGACAGCAAGCGAGATCAAAGAAGAGTTTTCACCGCTGCCCCTCAATGTGAAGGAAGAAGAAGAAGGAGATATCCCCCCGCCGCCAGAAGTGAGAAGAGTCCTGACAAGCACCGTCTGGGAAACTAAAAGCGGACCATCGGGGTGGTGGTATTACCACGCAAGCCGTTTGGTGACGCTGGGGAAGGACCCCTCTGATGATTTTGTTTTGGAGTATTTCAACTCTACATGCGGGGTTTTTCAGACATCCTTGCGGGTGCCTCTGACTGCTTGGCTGAAAATGATTGATGGAAAAGCTACAAAGCTTAAAGAACTTTTTAAACAGAGTCAGACATCGATGGACATTATACTGGTGAAAAAGACTCTCACTTTTGCAGAGGACTCCGTATCCCACTCAACATAACAAGTCACACCCTCCTCACCAGATCATTTAAAAATAAGGACCCCTCAAATAAAAGCATTGTGTTTTCTACCAAGGTAAAAGGTCTTACGAAAATCTGTTATCTCTGTATCAAGATGATGTGTTTAAAAATGAATCTTGTGAAAAATACCAACGGTGTGAGAGACGTCATAAAGACACTCATTTTAACCACAGTGTTTGTTCACTACAAATGTTTAAAGATTGTTACAAAATGTAAAAAATAAAAAAGGTATGGAGACAAAATTAATTCAGTTAACGTTAAAAACGGAAGTGGGCGTGGCCTACGCAATTTTTTACGCAAAGTTCCGGAACCAATTACACATTGCAATTTTGTCAACTTTTGACGCGAGTGCAAAATTTGGTGAGTTTTCACATATGTTGCGAGGGTCAAAAGTGCGTTACAAGAGTTCAAATAATAATAATAATAATAAAAATCGGTCCGATCTCAATCATGGCTACGCCCACCTCACTGTAGCCGTCTGGGCTACGTACTGGCATGATTTAGGCCACTTTTAATGGGCATGGAGGATCTATAACCGAGGGTACACTGAAGTATTCTCCGGAGACCATTTCAGCCAACAGTGATGTTTAAAAGAGGTGTGACTCATGGCTGGACTTCTATCAACGAAGCACAGCTCTGCAAATTGTTCCCGTTGTGATTATAAGTTATTTGAGATGATCAAATGTGCATCGACTTTCTGCCGTTTACCGTTTGTTTACTTACTAATCACATCTCCCCTGGATGTTAGGCTATTTTTCTTTCAATACTACTGCTTTCATTGTGACGCAATGTCTACAGTGAGAACAGCTGCTGAGGTCAGTGCGAAAGCAGAACAGTGTGTATAATATATATCGCTCAATAATAAATGTAACAGGCCTACATTTCACACTTTATTTGTAGGCTTTAGGAGATATCTAGAAATAAACAGTAGGTTTAGGGGTAGGGAGTGTATAGGTGTCTGTTGTAATGAATATGCTGCCAGCAAAGGGCGTTGTTGGACTAACAGTAGGTGTGTGTGTGTTTGTGTGTCTGTTTGTGTGTGTGTGTGTGTGTGTGTGTGTGAGAGTTGATGTGCCAGGCAGACAGGCAGACCTCAGTAGCTTATCTGACATATAATTGGTCAAAAATGGTACATTCTCCGTTAGCCTACAAGCTCCCCGTTTGAGCGAAGGACTATTCCTTCTCAATGTAGCATGACATTGGATATGCGCTGAAGTTGTCTTGGATTGGAATTTTTCCGATCATTCCCCTATGAGGAGTTTACAGAAATGTCCTTAAAATGCATGAAAAACGCACATTTTTCAAAATGGCCGACTTTGTCGGGGGCGGGGCTAATAAAAGCCAATTTGAAATATGTCCGCAATCATAAGAGCAATGTGTATACAGTGTTTCTTGAATATCGGAATAACTATATCCGAGTAGTTTGGAGTCATTTGCGACATGTAAATCGTCAAAAATGGTGTATTCGCTGTTAGCTTACGACCTCCACAATTGAGCTATCAATAATATTCTTTTCAATTTAGCATCATATTGGATAGGGGCTGAACGTGTCCTGGATTAGAATTTTTCCGATCATTCCCCTAGGAGGAGTTCGCAAGAATGTGCTTAAAATGCATGAAAAAGTGACATCTTTCAAAATGGCCGACTTCTTGGGTGGCAGGGCTAATGCAATGTATGTACAAATATGTCCGCGATTCTATGAGGAATGTCTGTGCAAAAATTCGTGAAGTTCTGAGAAACTATATGTGACTATCACACAATAGGGGGCGCTAGTGAGCAGTTTTTTCGAAAATGTACGTTTTTTTTCTACATTCTCGAAAAGGTCGTGGGCTCTGACGTGTGTCCCACGTTTTGCGTCCAAAGCTCATTTTATGCTATCGCAATTAAAAACAAATGAATAGGCCACGCCCACATTCTGAATTAGTTACAAAACTGTAAATCTGAGTTCATAGTCACCCCGAGAGTATGTGTAAAAAAAATAAATAATAATTCGTCCATCCGCTCTTGAGTTATGAATTGTTGGTGTTTTTGGCGCCCCCTATAGTCCTAAATCGAAATTATTCGGTGTGCGTATTTCCCAAGACAGATTGAACCTTTCCACCAAAATCTGTGGTGAATGGATACATTATTGATGAGTTATGAGCATTTCTTTCTAAGCTCCGCCTTTTTGCGAGTATGTTTTAATTTAATTCATTGCAGAAATATTTATAGTTTGAACATGCTCATCTCCCAGGGTAATGTGTCTGACCCTCCACCGATGTATACGAAGTTTGGTGTTGAAAAACTGAAAATTGAAATTTAAGTGAATATTTAACTGTTTTTGTAAATTATGCCAATTAAAAAAAAGAATGTAGGCGGAGCTTAGGGTTCCAAGAGGATTATTTGTAGAACAGGTTCTCCCGGATATGTGTGCAAAATTTCAGGTCATTCGGAGTTACGGTGCGACTTTGTAAATGTATTCCGAAATGGGATTTTGATAGGTGGCGCTAGTGAGCAGGTTGAAATATTTAACCCATTGACTCCAGAATATTGAATTTTTTACCGGTCCTGGCGTCCGTGCAACATTATACAACTTTTTAAGCATCCTACAGACCTAAAAAAGAGGAAAAGCCAGCACTATAATAATAATAATAATTCCACCAATAACAATAGGTTTCCTCGCACTTCGTGCTAGGACGCCATTGGGTCCTAGCGCTCCGTGCTCGGGCCCTAATAATAATAATAATTCCACCAATAACAATAGGTTGCCTCGCACTTCGTGCTAGGACGCCGTTGGGTCCTAGCACTCCGTGCTCGGGCCCTAATAATAATTCCACCAATAACAATAGGTTTCCTCGCACTTCGTGCTAGGACGCCGTTGGGTCCTAGCACTCCGTGCTCAAGCCCTAATAATAATAATTCCACCAATAATAATAGGTTTCCTCGTACTTCGTGCTAGGACGCCGTTGGGTCCTAGCACTCCGTGCTCAAGCCCTAATAATAATAATTCCACCAATAATAATAGGTTTCCTCGTACTTCGTGCTAGGACGCCGTTGGGTCCTAGCGCTCCATGCTCGGGCCCTAATAATAATTCCACCAATAACAATAGGTTTCCTCGCACTTCGTGCTAGGACGCCGTTGGGTCCTAGCGCTCCGTGCTCGGGCCCTAATAATAATTCCACCAATAACAATAGGTTTCCTCGCACTTCGTGCTAGGACGCCGTTGGGTCCTAGCGCTCCGTGCTCGGGCCCTAATAATAATTCCACCAATAACAATAGGTTTCATCGCACTTCGTGCTAGGACGCCATTGGGTCCTAGCGCTCCGTGCTCGGGCCCTAATAATAATAATAATTCCACCAATAACAATAGGTTGCCTCGCACTTCGTGCTAGGACGCCGTTGGGTCCTAGCACTCCGTGCTCGGGCCCTAATAATAATTCCACCAATAACAATAGGTTTCCTCGCACTTCGTGCTAGGACGCCGTTGGGTCCTAGCACTCCGTCCTCAAGCCCTAATAATAATAATTCCACCAATAATAATAGGTTTCCTCGTACTTCGTGCTAGGACGCCGTTGGGTCCTAGCACTCCGTGCTCAAGCCCTAATAATAATAATTCCACCAATAATAATAGGTTTCCTCGTACTTCGTGCTAGGACGCCGTTGGGTCCTAGCGCTCCGTGCTCGGGCCCTAATAATAATTCCACCAATAACAATAGGTTTCCTCGCACTTCGTGCTAGGACGCCGTTGGGTTCTAGCGCTCCGTGCTCGGGCCCTAATAATAATTCCACCAATAACAATAGGTTTCCTCGCACTTCGTGCTAGGACGCCGTTGGGTCCTAGCGCTCCGTGCTCGGGCCCTAATAATAATTCCACCAATAACAATAGGTTTCCTCGCACTTCGTGCTAGGACGCCGTTGGGTCCTAGCGCTCCGTGCTCGGGCCCTAATAATAATTCCACCAATAACAATAGGTTTCCTCGCACTTCGTGCTAGGACGCCGTTGGGTCCTAGCACTCCGTGCTCGGGCCCTAATAATAATTCCACCAATAACAATAGGTTTCCTCGCACTTCGTGCTAGGACGCCGTTGGGTCCTAGCATTCCGTGCTCGGGCCCTAATAAAAATTCCACCAATAACAATAGGTTTCCTCGCACTTCGTGCTAGGACGCCGTTGGGTCCTAGCACTCTGTGCTCGGGCCCTAATAATAATTCCACCAATAACAATAGGTTTCCTCGCACTTCGTGCTAGGACGCCGTTGGGTCCTAGCGCTCCGTGCTCGGGCCCTAATTAAAACTGCGGTCGCACTTGTGCGCGCAGTGATGAGCGGGCCCTCGCGTCCGTGCGCCTGTCGGGGAGGGCAGCCGGTCGTCCCGGCGTCAAGCAGACGCGCGCGAGTCCTGGGAAATGAGCCGTTTGTCATTTCTATAATTTTCGCGTCAATATGTATACAGCGTTTCGTGAATATCGGAATAACTATATCCGAGTAGTTTGGAGTAATTTGCGACATGTAAATCGTCAAAAATGGTGTATTCGCTGTTAGCTTACGACCTCCACGATTGAGCTATCAAAACTGTTCTTCTCAATTTAGCATCATATTGGATAGGGGCTGAACGTGTCCTGAATTTGAATTTTTCCGATCATTCCCCTAGGAGGAGTTCGCAAGAATGTGCTTAAAATGCATGAAAAATGCACATTTTTCAAAATGGCCGACTTCCTGGGGGGCCGGGCTGATGGAAGGCAATTTGAAATATGTGTGCAATCATAATAGTAATGTGTATATAGCGTTTCGTGAATATCGGAAAAACTATATGCGAGCAGTTTGGAGCAATTTGCGCCATGTAAATCGTCAAAAATGGTGTATTCGCTGTTAGCTTATGACCTCCATGATTGAGCTATCAAAAATATTCTTCTCAATTAAGTATCATATTAGATAGGGGCTGAACCTGTCCTGGATTGGAATTTTTCCGATCATTCCCCTAGGAGGAGTTCGCAAGAATGTGCTTAAAATGGCTGAAAAAGGCAAATTTTTCAAAATGGCCGACTTCCTGGGGGGCGGGGCTAATGGAATCAATGTACAAATATGTCCGCAATTCCATGAAGAATGTCTGTGCTAAAATTCGTGAAGTTCTGAGAAACTATATGTGACTACCACACAATAGGGGGCGCTAGTGAGCAGTTTTTTTGAAAAATTACGTTTTTTTTTTACATTCTCGAAAAGGTCGTGGGCTGTGATGCGTGTCCCAAGTTTTGCGTACCGAAACACATTTTAGCATATCGTCATAAAAAAAAGGTACAGGCCACGCCTACATTTGTCATTTAAATAGAAGTTCATACTCATCCCCAGAGTATGTCTAAAAAAAAAAAAAAAGATTTCGTCCATCAGTGCATGAGTTATACATTTGTCATGTTTTTGGCGCCCCCTATAGTCCAAAATGGAAATTACTGTTTGTGCCAATTACCCAATACAGACTGAACCTTACCACCAAAATGTCCCAAGTTTTGCGTACCGAAACACATTTTAGCATATCGTCATAAAAAAAAGGTACAGGCCACGCCTACATTTGTCATTTAAATAGAAGTTCATACTCATCCCCAGAGTATGTCTAAAAAAAAAAAAAAAGATTTCGTCCATCAGTGCATGAGTTATACATTTGTCATGTTTTTGGCGCCCCCTATAGTCCAAAATGGAAATTACTGTTTGTGCCAATTACCCAATACAGACTGAACCTTACCACCAAAATGTGTGTTTTTTTGGTACATTTTTGATGAGTTATGAGCATTTCTATCTAAGCCCCGCCTTTTTGCGAACACGTTTAGTGTAATGATGGCCACATTTATCGACTGAACATGCTCATTTCCTGCGATAATGTGTCTGACCCTCCAGCAATACTGTATACTGAGTTTGGTGTTGAAAAACAAAAATTTGAAATTTAAGTGAATATTTAACTGTTTTTAAAATTATGCTAATTTAAAAAAAAATAAAGTAGGCGGAGCTTCTGGGTTCAAGGAGATTATATGTAGAGCAGGTCCACCCGAGTAAGTGTGAACAATTTCAGGTGATTTGGAAATGGCCATAGGTGGCGCTAGAGAGCATGTTGGACAATTTGAACACATTGAGTCCAGAATATTGTAGTTTTCACCGATTCTGGAATCTCTGCAAAATGATACAACTTTTGAAGCGTCCTAAAGGCCTCAAAAACAGGAAACGCCAGCAGAAAAATAAGAATAATACCACCAATAACAATAGGTTCCTCGCACTTCGTGCTAGGACGCCGTTGGGTCCTAGCACTCCGTGCTCGGGCCCTAATAATAATAATTCCACCAATAACAATAGGTTTCCTCGCACTTCGTGCTAGGACGCCGTTGGGTCCTAGCGCTCCGTGCTCGGGCCCTAATAATTAAAACTGCGGTCGCACTTGTGTGCGCAGTAATGAGCGGACATTTCCTTTGAAATTGGGGTCCACGAAGCTGACACAAGATACCCGCAGATAAGCACTCGTCTCGGACTAAAATCCTCAATGCATAACAGTTTTAATGTTATTCAGGGTTACCAGGGGCACGAACTTCTGACCGGTGTTCCCTCTTGGTGTAGTCTGTGGGGGAGTGCTTAAGTGTGGGTACACAGGTTCGCCTGGTGCACAAGGTTATGGAGGTGGGGGTCTTGCTGGTGCTCAAGTGTCCATATACTTCACCCCATATTCACATAACTTTTACCCGCCTTAAGAGACACTATTTTGGGGTACAATTTATCCATTTTCACCCCTTTTTTCTGGTTCTTCCAAAAGTTAACTTAGACTTTTTCTGACTCTGGAGGAATGTAACGGGAGTTGTCAGGGGACTATATCCTCGGTTACAACCCGGCTCCTGGGCTGCAACAAAACAAACAGGGAGGAGAGATGAAGGGTAAGAAAATAACAATTATTTATTTTCTTATAAACAATGTACTGATAGAACCAGCCACAGGTCCCCGAGGCTGGCATGGCAAGAGTGCCCAGAGGAGTCAGGGCCTCGTAACCGGCTGGGCTCCTCCTATATCCTTTCCTTCCAGGTGTAGCTCATCAGCACCTGAACCTATGAACCTAAGCACACCCACAAGCACACACAGAAACAGCACCCCACATGGTGTGGAGGGGTCGTCACACTCCCCCCCATAAGAAAGGAGTTCTCCTAAGAACACCGTACATTTCCTAACACAGTAACATGGTAACCCTGGACGGATCCATACAGACCGTGTTGTAGTTCCTGATTTTCCTCTTTCCCATCTGTTATAACCCGGCTCCAGAAGAGGCATTTCAGAAGCTCGGAGCTCTAGACAACGCATCGGCTACCACGTTATCCGAACCTTTAATGTGGCGAATGTCCAGGCAATAGGCCTGTAGATACAGCATCCATCGCATTAACCTACGATTTGGGCAACAAACTGAGTTCAAGAAAGTGATGGGGTTATGGTCTGTGTACACAACCAGCGGAACACTAGAGCCTACATACACCTCAAAATGCTGTAATGCCCAGATGAGCGCGAGGGTTTCCTTTTCGATTACAGAGTAGTTAAACTGAAACGAGTTAAACTTCTTGGAATAGAAACTCACAGGGCGGTCCACCCCACTACCATCAGCTTGGAACAGTACGGCTCCTGTACCGGCATCACTTGCATCCACATGCAGTTGAAAAGGTCTAACCATGCAAGGAGCGGCCAGCACAGGAGGTGAAGACAGAACAGACTTGACATTACCAAAAGCCTGCTGGCACACGTCTGACCAAACATACCGGGCCTTCCCTTTCAGCAAATCGGTCAGGGGCGCTACCACAGTTGAAAAGTTCTTACAAAAACTGCGATAATACCCAACTAACCCAAGGAACCACTGAAGTTCCTTTTTGGTAGTAGGAACTGGGTACTTGGTTATCGCACTTACTTTGGCCTCAACGGCAGACACTGTCCCCTGCCCTACCATCCGAGGTAAGTGACGATGGCCTTTGCAAAGTCACACTTTGCCAAGTTCACCGTCAGGCACGCTTCACTCAACCGGTCAAACAGTCTCTTAATACGGGCCAAATGTTCTTCCCACGTATCGCTATAGATCACAACGTCATCCAAGTACACGGCACAACCTTCCAACCCCGACACCACCCTGTTCATAAGTTGCTGAAATGTGGAGGGAGCATTACGCAGACCAAAACTCATCACATTATAGGAATATAATCCTGAGGGTGTAATAAAGGCAGAGATCTCCTTGGCCCTTTGAGAGAGTGGAACCTGCCAGTAACCCTTTAGGAGGTCAAATTTGCTCACAAACTGCGCAGAACCAACCTGATCAATACAATCCTCCAAACGAGGCAGTGGATACGCATCCGGTTTAGTAACAGCGTTGACCTTCCGATAATCTGTGCAAAACCTAGGACTTTTATCAGATTTCTCCACAAGCAGACATGGTGATGCCCAGCTAGAACAAGACGGTTCGGCGATGCCATTTTCGAGCATGTACTTGATTTCCGTGTCCATTACCTGGCGTTTTACCTCAGACACACGATAGAAACGCTGGCGAATGGGATGCGCACCCTCCACATCTATATCGTGCACTAACATGTGTGTTCGGCTAGGTGTATCACTGAATAGACACAGATTACTACGAATCAGAGCAGTCAACTCAACCCTTTCTTCTGCCAACAAATGACCCAACAGTGACTCCATATTCTGCAAAGTTTCAGTATTTTTCAATCTTCCCCGCAACAAGCTCTCATCAGGCGCTGTAACCCCATCATCTTCACCTCCGAAGACCTGACTCGCCACTGCCGCTGCTGCTGAGAGAGGTCTAGCCTCACCACCATAGTACGACTTCAGCAGGTTTACATGGCAGAGCTGAGTGGCTTTTCTACGCTTCGGCGTGGACAGGAGTACATTTTGGTCAGATACCTGCTCGAGTACTGTGAAAGGGCCAGAAAATTTTGCCTGAAACGGCGAATTAACCATTGGCAACAAAGCCAGGACCTGATCACCAGGACTAAACGAGCACTGCTCGGTTTTCCGGTCATACAGACGTTTCATCTTTCCCTGGGTGGACGACAACTTATCCCTGGCCATCTCCGCAGCTGAATACAACCGATGCCGGAACCCGTTTACATAGTCAACAAGATTCCTAGGGGTTTCTGACGGCGTGACAGCATCGCTCAACAGCGCAAGCGGCCCACGCACTCTGTGGCCAAAAACAAGTTCATTAGGGCTAAACCCTGTACTCTCCTGCACAACTTCTCTTGCAGCTAACATAAGCCAGGGTAGCCCTTCCTCCCAATCCCGATTAATCTCCACACAATAACCCCGTAACAGAGACTTCAGAATCTGATGGAACCTCTCTAACACTCCTTGGCTCTGTGGGTGATATGCAGAAGACTGCTTATGCTGGACCTTCAACTGCTTCACCACCTGCGCAAAAAGATGTGATGAGAAGTTTGAACCCTGATCGCTCTGAATAACTTTTGGGATTCCAAAGATTGACATGAACCGTGTCAAGGCTTTAACAACTGACCTTGTGGTAATGGAACGCAGCGGGTACGCAGCTGGATACCTTGTGCTTTGACACATCACAGTAAGCAAATAAGTGCTACCTGCTTTAGAACAAGGTAAAGGCCCAACGCAATCAATAATCAAACACTCAAAAGCCTGCATTACCGCTGGGATGGGAGACAATGGAGCGGATTTCACTTTCTGATTTGGCTTACCCGTCATTTGGCATGTGTGACACGACTTAATATACTGAGACACATCTTTCCTTAACAGAGGCCAAAAAAAATACCGCAAGATGTAGTTATAGGTTTTACGGACGCCCAGGTGTCCCGATTGATTATGTGCGGTCCTAAGGACCTCCTCCCGAAATTTTAATGGGACCACAACCTGAAACACTGGCTCACCAATGAAATCCTCCCCATGTGGTAACCATTTCCTGACCAGCAGCTCCCCTTGCAGCAGATAACCACCGGCGGCGCTCTTTCCATCCTCAGTAGAAAGAACAGCCTCAAAGAACCGACTGAGAGAGATGTCAGCCTTCTGTTCTACTCCCAACTCACTGCGGGAGACAGACAACAATGAGTCAGGAACAACCACAAAATCTACATCAATCGCATCCTCCTCAGATTCTTCTTGGACACGGCTCCCAGCCCGGGTCACCGCACAAGCTACAAACACATCAGGAAAACACCTAGCGATCTCATCGGGGTAACCAGTCTCCGAGGGTGAAGATGATACTATTGGAGGTGGAGGACCATCAGCCCACACCCGGCTGCCAGCCAGGCCGTTCCCCAGGATGATATCCACTCCTTCAATCGGCAGTACAGGACGGATCCCCATGACGACCTCCCCCTGTACCAAATCAGAGTTAAGCACAACCAAATGCAGAGGAACAGGCACAACATTCATCCCCATACCTCGCATCAGGACAAAATCCCCAGTTCCAGAGTTGTGTGAAAATGATAACACAGAGCTCAAATTGTAGGAATCATATGCTGCCGTGTTCCTCAAAATTCTTACCGGCACTCTAACGTCACCCCCCACCAGTGACACGTATCCGTTTGACATAAACGCAGAGAAATCCGGTTCCTTCAACCCACATGGCTCATTAACCTGCTGACAGGGAGAGATGACAGGGACAGATTTTACAGACACCGCACAAGCAGCAGAGTTAACCCGGCCTACATGGTTCCCCCTGCTAGCCTTAGCTTTGGGACAGTCAACCTTCCAGTGCCCTCTCCGCCTGCAGAAATGACATATATCCGAATCACCCTGTGCCTGACCTCGCGTCTTGCGTTCAGGTCTACCCCAGGTTGACCTATTTTCCTCCTCCCATCTCCCAGGACCATACCTACCCCCTTCATCCTGGACCTTGAAGTTACGACCGCCCCTGTGCGTTAGCACATAATCATCTGCCAGAGCAGCAGCCTCTGCAGCAGTTCTCACCTTACGCTCGCTGATGTAAACCGCAATGTGGCTGGGCACAGAATTTTTAAATTGCTCCAACACCATCAACTCACACAATGCGACATATGTATCCACTTTCAAGGAGTTACACCACCTACCGAAAAAAGTAACCAGATCCCTGGCAAACTCAACATGTGTCTGCCTGTCAGACATCTCCCAGGACCGAAACTTCTGTCGATAGGCCTCAGGGACCAACTCGTAAGCCTTCAACACCGCAGTTTTAACCATCAGATACACTTTGCTATCCGCCACCGTTAAAGCTGAATAAGCTTCCTGGGCCCTACCGGTTAGCACACACTGCAGCAATAAGGTGCCATTAGCATCTGACCACTCTCTGCTCTCAGCCACACGCTCAAACAAGGAGAAAAATGTTTCCGGATCTCGTTCATTTAACTGAGGCACAACCCGCAGATTACCGGCAACGTCAAATGGAGTAGCTCTATCAGAGACATTAGGGGCCTGACTTGCAGCCCCAGCAGATAAACTCAACCTCCGCTCCTCTAACTCAAGCCTTTTAATTTCTACCTGTAACATTAACAGTCTCTCTCTTTGTTCAAAAGTCAGGTCTGTATCACGGGAGCCAGACACCTTGATACTGTCTCTGCCTGAATCAACAGTAATTTGTCCCCCTTTGAAAACACCTAACTCGAACAGATTTGCCCTAACAATGTAAGGTTTCAGCGTTAAGAGTCTGTGAGCTTATTGTTTTTGTGTTTGTTATTGTGGCCTTACATGTTATTTGGTTATTGACTCTACTCTCTCTTTCCAGGTGTCTACACTTCATGTCGTTGTGTGTCACCTGCCAGCTTGTGTGTCTCGTGTGCTCATCATCACCAGCCCCGCCCCTGATTGTTTTCACCTGTGCCCCATTAACTGTTGTGTGTATTTATAGCCCTGCTCTCCTTTTGTCTATTGTCGGTTCGTCTTGTCTCCACGGCGAGCCATGTCTGTAACCTGCTAAACTGTTCAAGTATCCTAGTGGAACCTAGAGATCTGGTGTAGGGTCCTAGTAGATCCTAGCGTTCTTTGTTTTTGACTCATCTTTTATTAATAAAAGATATTTTTTGAAGTCCACGGAATCGTGCATTTGAGTTCTTGTGAGTCCCTCGTGTCAGAACGAACCGACCATACAAGATGGACTCAGCCGATTCCACCGTGTTCAAGACGGCTTTGCAAGTGCAAGGAACACGCTTGCGTCAGCAGGAGGAGCAGCTGACAACAATGATACAGGGGGTTCAAGACGTAAATGCCCGTCAGCACAACTTCCAGGTAACAGTGACAACCGAATTCAATCACCTGGCAGAGAAAATGCGGGACATACTTACGCACCTCGAGGGACGTCCTGCTATTCCTGCGGCAGAGTTTTCCGGTCCCGCAGAGGCCGGGTTTGCCCCTCCGTTGATCCCAGTGCAAATATCCATGCCATCGTCTTCACTCCGCCTCGCTTCACCGGAGAAGTTCTCCGGGGATTCGGGAAACTGTCGTCCATTCCTGATTCAGTGCGATCTCCACTTCAAACATCAGCCCGCAGCATTTCCCACCGATCAAGCTAAGGTAGCTTTCATGATATCTCACTTGACGGGAAGAGCAGGGGCCTGGGCAACAGCGGAATGGGCCCGAGACTCGCCTGTTTGCCAGTCGGTAAAAAATTTTATGGACTCAATGAAGAACATTTTTGACCAGACAGCACCTGGGAGAGAGTCAGCGAGAGCCCTGGTAAACATCAGACAACGGCAGAGGAGGGTGGCGGATTACGCGATCGAATTCCGGACCCTGGCAGCGGAGAGCGGATGGAACTCCGCGGCTCTTTTTGATGCGTTTCTGCATGGATTAGCGGATCCCATAAAGGATCAGTTAGCTCCATTAGAGTTGCCTGTAGAGTTGGACTCACTCATTGCCATGGCTATCCGGGTGGACCAACGTCTAGCTGAGAGACGTCGGGAGAGGGAGGAGGAAGCAGCTTCCACTACACTCTTCGGACGGGGATTACAGAAGGAGCACTACGGTTGGCGGAGAAATACCCGGACTTCGTCTCCAGAGCGACCATCGCCCCCTAGCGCCGCGGAGGAACCGATGCAGCTCGGAAGAGCCAAACTCACCCCGGAGGAGCGACAGCGCCGCCTACGGGAGCGGCGGTGTTTCTACTGCGGCCAGCAGGGTCATGTTCTGGCAGCCTGTCCGGCAAAAGATCAGGCTCATCAGTGGGAAGGGGGACGCTGGTGAGCCGAATGACTTCTTTCGACCCTTCCTCGAGAAGACTGACTCAGGTACAAATGAAACTGAAGGATAAAACTGTAACTCAGGATGCATTAATTGACTCTGGGGCTGATGAGAGCTTGTTAGACTGGGAGCTGGCTAAAGAGTTGAACTTAAACATTGTCCTCTTAGATCAGCCATTAGAAGCTAGTGCGTTGGATGGCCGCCTTTTATGTACAGTTACTCATCGCACGGAACCCATAGAAATTGTCATAGATCAGGAGCACCGTGAGCATATTAGCTTTCATTTATTTAACTCAGCTCAACAGCCTCTCATTTTGGGTTACCCTTGGCTTGTTAAACATAACCCTCACATAGACTGGCTTACAGGAAAGGTTAAGGGGTGGGGGAGTGAGTGCTCTCGTTCTTGTTTAGCCTCTCATACAGGTTCGAGTAGACCACACAGACCTGGGAGCTTTAAACAGGCGTCAGATAGGGACAGTGTCACGTCTGCTAAACCATCTGACTTTCCTGACTTATCCAAAGTGCCAGAGTGTTACCTGGACATTAAGGAGGTGTTTAACAAGACACGAGCTACTTCCTTGCCTCCCCATAGACCGTATGATTGCCCTATAGACCTTCTCTCGGGCTCTACTATCCCAAAAGGACGGTTGTATTCTCTTTCTGGTCCGGAAAGGAAGGCCATGGAAGAGTATATCGGATCTTCACTCAAAGCTGGCTTGATTCGGCCATCATCATCCCCAGCAGCAGCAGGTTTCTTTTTTGTAGGGAAAAAGGACGGTTCATTAAGGCCCTGTATTGATTACAGTCCACTTAATCAGATCACAGTTAAGAACAGATATCCCCTTCCACTCATCTCTACGGCATTCGAACTGTTACAGGGAGCCAAGGTATTTACCAAGCTTGACCTAAGGAATGCATATCACCTTGTGCGCATCCGGGAGGGGGATGAGTGGAAAACAGGTTTCAATACACCTACGGGACATTACGAATATTTGGTGATGCCTTTTGGACTTTGTAATGCACCTGCTGTTTTCCAAGCCCTCATTAATGATGTGTTAAGAGATTTCCTGAATATTTTCTGTTTTGTGTATCTCGATGATATCCTCATCTTTTCTCCAGATGAGAATATTCATGTTAACCATGTTCACCTTGTTCTTCAGAGACTCCTGGCTAACCATTTGTTTGTGAAAGCCGAAAAATGCGAGTTTCATGTGAAATCTGTGGCATTTTTGGGTTTTATGATTTCCCCTAACAAGGTGGAAATGGACCCAGCTAAGGTCAGTGACGTGGAGAACTGGCCCACGCCAGACTCTAGAAAGAAAGTTCAGCAATTCTTGGGGTTTGCTAACTTTTACAGACGGTTCATACGCAATTTCAGTACGATTGCCTCTCCTCTCCATGCCCTTACCTCTCCCCAGGTTCAGTTTGTGTGGAATCCACAGGCAGAGAAATCCTTCCTGGAACTGAAGAGGAGGTTCACCACAGCTCCCATCCTGACTGTACCTGATCGCCACCGACAGTTTGTGGTGGAAGTGGACGCCTCCAACGACGGCGTTGGAGCTATACTGTCCCAGAGGTCAGCAGGGGACAACAAGCTTCATCCGTGTGCGTACCTCTCCCGTAAGCTATCGTCTGCTGAGAGGAATTACGACGTGGGAAATCGGGAACTGTTGGCTGTGAAGATTGCTTTGGAGGAATGGCGGCACTGGCTGGAGGGAGCGGAGCAGGATTTCCTGGTCTGGACGGATCATAAAAACCTGCAATATATCAGGAAGGTTAAGCGTCTGAACTCTAGGCAGGCCAGATGGTCATTGTTCTTTAATAGATTCAGGTTCACTCTGTCATATCGACCTGGTTCGCAGAATGGAAAGCCGGATGCACTCTCCAGAATGTATGATCCTGAGCCAGTCCCCAAGAGTCCAGATCCCATTCTACGGCCAGACCGAGTGATAGGGAGTGTGACCTGGCCCATTGAAGCCAAGGTCAAACAGGCTAACGTTGGGAATCCTGTCCCTAGAGGGTGTCCTCAGAATCGCTTGTTTGTGCCAGAGCAACTTCGAGGGCAAGTTGTTCATTGGGCCCATACGTCGGTACTTACCTGTCATCCTGGGAACAAAAGGACCCTTTTCATGGTGAGACACAGATTCTGGTGGCCGGGGATGTGGAAGGATGTTGCAGAATATGTAGCAGCGTGTCCTGTGTGCGCCAGGAACAAAACTTCTCGGCAAGCTGCGGCAGGTCTTCTCCAACCTCTGCCCATTCCCAACAGACCATGGTCTCACATTGCATTGGACTTCGTGACAGGATTACCAACATCGGCAGGTAATACCACCATACTCACTGTGGTTGATCGTTTTTCTAAAATGGCACACTTTGTCGCCATGCCCAAGTTACCTAACGCCAAGGAAACAGCAGAGGCCATGTTGTCCCATGTGTTCAGGATCCATGGTTTTCCTAGTGATGTCGTTTCAGACCGAGGGCCACAGTTCGTATCACGCTTTTGGAGGGAGTTTTGTCGCCTAATCCAAGCCACTGTTAGTCTGACCTCCGGATACCACCCACAGTCTAATGGACAAGCAGAGAGGATGAATCAGGATTTGGAGACCTGTTTGAGATGCCTAGCGTCCGAGAAACCCACCACCTGGAGTAAGAGTCTGATTTGGGTGGAGTATGCACACAACACCTTACCCACATCAGCCACTGGTATCTCCCCGTTTCAATGTGTCCATGGGTACCAACCTCCTTTGTTTCCGGAGCTCGAGAAGGAGGTCACGGTACCATCAGCCCATGCTCTGGTTCGACGCTGCCGTCGGGTCTGGGCGGGAGTTCGCCATATGTTACAGAGGAGTGCCGTTCGCATGAAGGCATTGGCCGACCGGAAACGACGTCCAGCCCCCAAGTACCAGGCCGGACAACGAGTGTGGCTATCCACCAAGGATCTTCCTCTTCATGTCGCCTCCAGGAAGCTGGCTCCCCGGTTCGTTGGTCCTTTTCCCATAGCCAAAGTGATTAACCCTGTTGCTGTCCGTTTATGTCTTCCGAAATCCATCAAGGTCCACCCCACGTTCCATGTCAGCAAGGTAAAACCAGCCAAAGAAAGCAGACTGGTCCCCGCCTCCACGTCCCCTCCACCTCCCCGGGTTGTCGACGGGGGTCAAGTGTACACGGTGGACAAAATACTGTCGGAAAGGAAGAGGGGCAGAGGTAGACAGTTCCTGGTCGACTGGGTGGGGTATGGATTAGAGGAGAGGTGTTGGATCCCAGGCAGCTTTATTGTGGACAAGACCCTTATATCGGACTTCGATAGAGGGCAGTCTCAGCGTTCAGGGACGTCTGGAGCCGTCCGTAAGAGGGGGGGTACTGTAAGGTTTCAGCGTTAAGAGTCTGTGAGCTTATTGTTTTTGTGTTTGTTATTGTGGCCTTACATGTTATTTGGTTATTGACTCTACTCTCTCTTTCCAGGTGTCTACACTTCATGTCGTTGTGTGTCACCTGCCAGCTTGTGTGTCTCGTGTGCTCATCATCACCAGCCCCGCCCCTGATTGTTTTCACCTGTGCCCCATTAACTGTTGTGTGTATTTATAGCCCTGCTCTCCTTTTGTCTATTGTCGGTTCGTCTTGTCTCCACGGCGAGCCATGTCTGTAACCTGCTAAACTGTTCAAGTATCCTAGTGGAACCTAGAGATCTGGTGTAGGGTCCTAGTAGATCCTAGCGTTCTTTGTTTTTGACTCATCTTTTATTAATAAAAGATATTTTTTGAAGTCCACGGAATCGTGCATTTGAGTTCTTGTGAGTCCCTCGTGTCAAACAATCTCTCTTATGTTTTCCTTCATCCTCTTATCTCCAACATCCAAGCGGAAATGTTCAGCAACCCCGATCAGCTGCTCACGTGAGAAGCCCTCCAGTAGCTCCTCTGTAGGCGCTCTCACAAACTCCTCCACACTCTCCATCATACAACACTGCGTGCACGCTCACGCTACTACGCAGCCTATACGCTACCGTGGCCCATCCCTCTAACTGCCTACAGAAACTAGCTAAACTCCCCGCTAGTCTTCAGGTGCTAGTTATGGCGGGTACTTATGCACTTAGTACCGTAAGCTCGGCGAAGCGACCAGCAAACCGGCAACTCCACCTGCAGCTTCGGCGTGCTCCCGAGCTAATAGCTCTAACCACTTTCACACCGCACTACAGCCCCCCCCTACGACCTCCAAGGAAGACCGTACTAGACCCTAACAGGGATAGACACCACGGTAACTAACGCTCTGTGCTCGTACTCGCTGCCATACAATCTTCGTGCACTAGAACTGCAAAACACTCACCACCATACGCTACTCCCAAACAACCAGCGAAAACCGTCCCCACAACGGACATCCAGTTGCACACGCTTCCCAGGTCCAAAACAACGAGCCCCCATCTGTTACAACCCGGCTCCTGGGCTGCAACAAAACAAACAGGGAGGAGAGACGAAGGGTAAGAAAATAACAATTATTTATTTTCTTATAAACAATGTACTGATAGAACCAGCCACAGGTCCCCGAGGCTGGCACGGCAAGAGTGCCCAGAGGAGTCAGGGCCTCGTAACCGGCTGGGCTCCTCCTATATCCTTTCCTTCCAGGTGTAGCTCATCAGCACCTGAACCTATGAACCTAAGCACACCCACAAAGCACACACAGAAACAGCACCCCACATGGTGTGGAGGGGTCGTCACACTCCCCCCCATAAGAAAGGAGTTCTCCTAAGAACACCGTACATTTCCTAACACAGTAACATGGTAACCCTGGACGGATCCATACAGACCGTGTTGTAGTTCCTGATTTTCCTCTTTCCCATCTGTTATAACCCGGCTCCAGAAGAGGCATTTCAGAAGCTCGGAGCTCTAGACAACGCATCGGCTACCACGTTATCCGAACCTTTAATGTGGCGAATGTCCAGGCAATAGGCCTGTAGATACAGCATCCATCGCATTAACCTACGATTTGGGCAACAAACTGAGTTCAAGAAAGTGATGGGGTTATGGTCTGTGTACACAACCAGCGGAAAACTAGAGCCTACATACACCTCAAAATGCTGTAATGCCCAGATGAGCGCGAGGGTTTCCTTTTCGATTACAGAGTAGTTAAACTGAAACGAGTTAAACTTCTTGGAATAGAAACTCACAGGGCGGTCCACCCCACTACCATCAGCTTGGAACAGTACGGCTCCTGTACCGGCATCACTTGCATCCACATGCAGTTGAAAAGGTCTAACCATGCAAGGAGCGGCCAGCACAGGAGGTGAAGACAGAACAGACTTGACATTACCAAAAGCCTGCTGGCACACGTCTGACCAAACATACCGGGCCTTCCCTTTCAGCAAATCGGTCAGGGGCGCTAC
Source organism: Harpagifer antarcticus (assembly GCA_902827135.1). Classification (NCBI taxonomy): domain Eukaryota; kingdom Metazoa; phylum Chordata; class Actinopteri; order Perciformes; family Harpagiferidae; genus Harpagifer; species Harpagifer antarcticus. The sequence continues at coordinate 1,302,689 of CADEHL010001340.1, forward strand.
CACAGTTGAAAAGTTCTTACAAAAACTGCGATAATACCCAACTAACCCAAGGAACCACTGAAGTTCCTTTTTGGTAGTAGGAACTGGGTACTTGGTTATCGCACTTACTTTGGCCTCAACGGCAGACACTGTCCCCTGCCCTACCATCCGAGGTAAGTGACGATGGCCTTTGCAAAGTCACACTTTGCCAAGTTCACCGTCAGGCACGCTTCACTCAACCGGTCAAACAGTCTCTTAATACGGGCCAAATGTTCTTCCCACGTATCGCTATAGATCACAACGTCATCCAAGTACACGGCACAACCTTCCAACCCCGACACCACCCTGTTCATAAGTTGCTGAAATGTGGAGGGAGCATTACGCAGACCAAAACTCATCACATTATAGGAATATAATCCTGAGGGTGTAATAAAGGCAGAGATCTCCTTGGCCCTTTGAGAGAGTGGAACCTGCCAGTAACCCTTTAGGAGGTCAAATTTGCTCACAAACTGCGCAGAACCAACCTGATCAATACAATCCTCCAAACGAGGCAGTGGATACGCATCCGGTTTAGTAACAGCGTTGACCTTCCGATAATCTGTGCAAAACCTAGGACTTTTATCAGATTTCTCCACAAGCAGACATGGTGATGCCCAGCTAGAACAAGACGGTTCGGCGATGCCATTTTCGAGCATGTACTTGATTTCCGTGTCCATTACCTGGCGTTTTACCTCAGACACACGATAGAAACGCTGGCGAATGGGATGCGCACCCTCCACATCTATATCGTGCACTAACATGTGTGTTCGGCTAGGTGTATCACTGAATAGACACAGATTACTACGAATCAGAGCAGTCAACTCAACCCTTTCTTCTGCCAACAAATGACCCAACAGTGACTCCATATTCTGCAAAGTTTCAGTATTTTTCAATCTTCCCCGCAACAAGCTCTCATCAGGCGCTGTAACCCCATCATCTTCACCTCCGAAGACCTGACTCGCCACTGCCGCTGCTGCTGAGAGAGGTCTAGCCTCACCACCATAGTACGACTTCAGCAGGTTTACATGGCAGAGCTGAGTGGCTTTTCTACGCTTCGGCGTGGACAGGAGTACATTTTGGTCAGATACCTGCTCGAGTACTGTGAAAGGGCCAGAAAATTTTGCCTGAAACGGCGAATTAACCATTGGCAACAAAGCCAGGACCTGATCACCAGGACTAAACGAGCACTGCTCGGTTTTCCGGTCATACAGACGTTTCATCTTTCCCTGGGTGGACGACAACTTATCCCTGGCCATCTCCGCAGCTGAATACAACCGATGCCGGAACCCGTTTACATAGTCAACAAGATTCCTAGGGGTTTCTGACGGCGTGACAGCATCGCTCAACAGCGCAAGCGGCCCACGCACTCTGTGGCCAAAAACAAGTTCATTAGGGCTAAACCCTGTACTCTCCTGCACAACTTCTCTTGCAGCTAACATAAGCCAGGGTAGCCCTTCCTCCCAATCCCGATTAATCTCCACACAATAACCCCGTAACAGAGACTTCAGAATCTGATGGAACCTCTCTAACACTCCTTGGCTCTGTGGGTGATATGCAGAAGACTGCTTATGCTGGACCTTCAACTGCTTCACCACCTGCGCAAAAAGATGTGATGAGAAGTTTGAACCCTGATCGCTCTGAATAACTTTTGGGATTCCAAAGATTGACATGAACCGTGTCAAGGCTTTAACAACTGACCTTGTGGTAATGGAACGCAGCGGGTACGCAGCTGGATACCTTGTGCTTTGACACATCACAGTAAGCAAATAAGTGCTACCTGCTTTAGAACAAGGTAAAGGCCCAACGCAATCAATAATCAAACACTCAAAAGCCTGCATTACCGCTGGGATGGGAGACAATGGAGCGGATTTCACTTTCTGATTTGGCTTACCCGTCATTTGGCATGTGTGACACGACTTAATATACTGAGACACATCTTTCCTTAACAGAGGCCAAAAAAAATACCGCAAGATGTAGTTATAGGTTTTACGGACGCCCAGGTGTCCCGATTGATTATGTGCGGTCCTAAGGACCTCCTCCCGAAATTTTAATGGGACCACAACCTGAAACACTGGCTCACCAATGAAATCCTCCCCATGTGGTAACCATTTCCTGACCAGCAGCTCCCCTTGCAGCAGATAACCACCGGCGGCGCTCTTTCCATCCTCAGTAGAAAGAACAGCCTCAAAGAACCGACTGAGAGAGATGTCAGCCTTCTGTTCTACTCCCAACTCACTGCGGGAGACAGACAACAATGAGTCAGGAACAACCACAAAATCTACATCAATCGCATCCTCCTCAGATTCTTCTTGGACACGGCTCCCAGCCCGGGTCACCGCACAAGCTACAAACACATCAGGAAAACACCTAGCGATCTCATCGGGGTAACCAGTCTCCGAGGGTGAAGATGATACTATTGGAGGTGGAGGACCATCAGCCCACACCCGGCTGCCAGCCAGGCCGTTCCCCAGGATGATATCCACTCCTTCAATCGGCAGTACAGGACGGATCCCCATGACGACCTCCCCCTGTACCAAATCAGAGTTAAGCACAACCAAATGCAGAGGAACAGGCACAACATTCATCCCCATACCTCGCATCAGGACAAAATCCCCAGTTCCAGAGTTGTGTGAAAATGATAACACAGAGCTCAAATTGTAGGAATCATATGCTGCCGTGTTCCTCAAAATTCTTACCGGCACTCTAACGTCACCCCCCACCAGTGACACGTATCCGTTTGACATAAACGCAGAGAAATCCGGTTCCTTCAACCCACATGGCTCATTAACCTGCTGACAGGGAGAGATGACAGGGACAGATTTTACAGACACCGCACAAGCAGCAGAGTTAACCCGGCCTACATGGTTCCCCCTGCTAGCCTTAGCTTTGGGACAGTCAACCTTCCAGTGCCCTCTCCGCCTGCAGAAATGACATATATCCGAATCACCCTGTGCCTGACCTCGCGTCTTGCGTTCAGGTCTACCCCAGGTTGACCTATTTTCCTCCTCCCATCTCCCAGGACCATACCTACCCCCTTCATCCTGGACCTTGAAGTTACGACCGCCCCTGTGCGTTAGCACATAATCATCTGCCAGAGCAGCAGCCTCTGCAGCAGTTCTCACCTTACGCTCGCTGATGTAAACCGCAATGTGGCTGGGCACAGAATTTTTAAATTGCTCCAACACCATCAACTCACACAATGCGACATATGTATCCACTTTCAAGGAGTTACACCACCTACCGAAAAAAGTAACCAGATCCCTGGCAAACTCAACATGTGTCTGCCTGTCAGACATCTCCCAGGACCGAAACTTCTGTCGATAGGCCTCAGGGACCAACTCGTAAGCCTTCAACACCGCAGTTTTAACCATCAGATACACTTTGCTATCCGCCACCGTTAAAGCTGAATAAGCTTCCTGGGCCCTACCGGTTAGCACACACTGCAGCAATAAGGTGCCATTAGCATCTGACCACTCTCTGCTCTCAGCCACACGCTCAAACAAGGAGAAAAATGTTTCCGGATCTCGTTCATTTAACTGAGGCACAACCCGCAGATTACCGGCAACGTCAAACGGAGTAGCTCTATCAGAGACATTAGGGGCCTGACTTGCAGCCCCAGCAGATAAACTCAACCTCCGCTCCTCTAACTCAAGCCTTTTAATTTCTACCTGTAACATTAACAGTCTCTCTCTTTGTTCAAAAGTCAGGTCTGTATCACGGGAGCCAGACACCTTGATACTGTCTCTGCCTGAATCAACAGTAATTTGTCCCCCTTTGAAAACACCTAACTCGAACAGATTTGCCCTAACAATGTAAGGTTTCAGCGTTAAGAGTCTGTGAGCTTATTGTTTTTGTGTTTGTTATTGTGGCCTTACATGTTATTTGGTTATTGACTCTACTCTCTCTTTCCAGGTGTCTACACTTCATGTCGTTGTGTGTCACCTGCCAGCTTGTGTGTCTCGTGTGCTCATCATCACCAGCCCCGCCCCTGATTGTTTTCACCTGTGCCCCATTAACTGTTGTGTGTATTTATAGCCCTGCTCTCCTTTTGTCTATTGTCGGTTCGTCTTGTCTCCACGGCGAGCCATGTCTGTAACCTGCTAAACTGTTCAAGTATCCTAGTGGAACCTAGAGATCTGGTGTAGGGTCCTAGTAGATCCTAGCGTTCTTTGTTTTTGACTCATCTTTTATTAATAAAAGATATTTTTTGAAGTCCACGGAATCGTGCATTTGAGTTCTTGTGAGTCCCTCGTGTCAGAACGAACCGACCATACAAGATGGACTCAGCCGATTCCACCGTGTTCAAGACGGCTTTGCAAGTGCAAGGAACACGCTTGCGTCAGCAGGAGGAGCAGCTGACAACAATGATACAGGGGGTTCAAGACGTAAATGCCCGTCAGCACAACTTCCAGGTAACAGTGACAACCGAATTCAATCACCTGGCAGAGAAAATGCGGGACATACTTACGCACCTCGAGGGACGTCCTGCTATTCCTGCGGCAGAGTTTTCCGGTCCCGCAGAGGCCGGGTTTGCCCCTCCGTTGATCCCAGTGCAAATATCCATGCCATCGTCTTCACTCCGCCTCGCTTCACCGGAGAAGTTCTCCGGGGATTCGGGAAACTGTCGTCCATTCCTGATTCAGTGCGATCTCCACTTCAAACATCAGCCCGCAGCATTTCCCACCGATCAAGCTAAGGTAGCTTTCATGATATCTCACTTGACGGGAAGAGCAGGGGCCTGGGCAACAGCAGAATGGGCCCGAGACTCGCCTGTTTGCCAGTCGGTAAAAATTGTTATGGACTCAATGAAGAACATTTTTGACCAGACCTGGGAGAGAGTCAGCGAGAGCCCTGGTAAACATCAGACAACGGCAGAGGAGGGTGGCGGATTACGCGATCGAATTCCGGACCCTGGCAGCGGAGAGCGGATGGAACTCCGCGGCTCTTTTTGATGCGTTTCTGCATGGATTAGCGGATCCCATAAAGGATCAGTTAGCTCCGTTAGAGTTGCCTGTAGAGTTGGACTCACTCATTGCCATGGCTATCCGGGTGGACCAACGTCTAGCTGAGAGACGTCGGGAGAGGGAGGAGGAAGCAGCTTCCACTACACTCTTCGGACGGGGATTACAGAAGGAGCACTACGGTTGGCGGAGAAATACCCGGACTTCGTCTCCAGAGCGACCATCGCCCCCTAGCGCCGCGGAGGAACCGATGCAGCTCGGAAGAGCCAAACTCACCCCGGAGGAGCGACAGCGCCGCCTACGGGAGCGGCGGTGTTTCTACTGCGGCCAGCAGGGTCATGTTCTGGCAGCCTGTCCGGCAAAAGATCAGGCTCATCAGTGGGAAGGGGGACGCTGGTGAGCCGAATGACTTCTTTCGACCCTTCCTCGAGAAGACTGACTCAGGTACAAATGAAACTGAAGGATAAAACTGTAACTCAGGATGCATTAATTGACTCTGGGGCTGATGAGAGCTTGTTAGACTGGGAGCTGGCTAAAGAGTTGAACTTAAACATTGTCCTCTTAGATCAGCCATTAGAAGCTAGTGCGTTGGATGGCCGCCTTTTATGTACAGTTACTCATCGCACGGAACCCATAGAAATTGTCATAGATCAGGAGCACCGTGAGCATATTAGCTTTCATTTATTTAACTCAGCTCAACAGCCTCTCATTTTGGGTTACCCTTGGCTTGTTAAACATAACCCTCACATAGACTGGCTTACAGGAAAGGTTAAGGGGTGGGGGAGTGAGTGCTCTCGTTCTTGTTTAGCCTCTCATACAGGTTCGAGTAGACCACACAGACCTGGGAGCTTTAAACAGGCGTCAGATAGGGACAGTGTCACGTCTGCTAAACCATCTGACTTTCCTGACTTATCCAAAGTGCCAGAGTGTTACCTGGACATTAAGGAGGTGTTTAACAAGACACGAGCTACTTCCTTGCCTCCCCATAGACCGTATGATTGCCCTATAGACCTTCTCTCGGGCTCTACTATCCCAAAAGGACGGTTGTATTCTCTTTCTGGTCCGGAAAGGAAGGCCATGGAAGAGTATATCGGATCTTCACTCAAAGCTGGCTTGATTCGGCCATCATCATCCCCAGCAGCAGCAGGTTTCTTTTTTGTAGGGAAAAAGGACGGTTCATTAAGGCCCTGTATTGATTACAGTCCACTTAATCAGATCACAGTTAAGAACAGATATCCCCTTCCACTCATCTCTACGGCATTCGAACTGTTACAGGGAGCCAAGGTATTTACCAAGCTTGACCTAAGGAATGCATATCACCTTGTGCGCATCCGGGAGGGGGATGAGTGGAAAACAGGTTTCAATACACCTACGGGACATTACGAATATTTGGTGATGCCTTTTGGACTTTGTAATGCACCTGCTGTTTTCCAAGCCCTCATTAATGATGTGTTAAGAGATTTCCTGAATATTTTCTGTTTTGTGTATCTCGATGATATCCTCATCTTTTCTCCAGATGAGAATATTCATGTTAACCATGTTCACCTTGTTCTTCAGAGACTCCTGGCTAACCATTTGTTTGTGAAAGCCGAAAAATGCGAGTTTCATGTGAAATCTGTGGCATTTTTGGGTTTTATGATTTCCCCTAACAAGGTGGAAATGGACCCAGCTAAGGTCAGTGACGTGGAGAACTGGCCCACGCCAGACTCTAGAAAGAAAGTTCAGCAATTCTTGGGGTTTGCTAACTTTTACAGACGGTTCATACGCAATTTCAGTACGATTGCCTCTCCTCTCCATGCCCTTACCTCTCCCCAGGTTCAGTTTGTGTGGAATCCACAGGCAGAGAAATCCTTCCTGGAACTGAAGAGGAGGTTCACCACAGCTCCCATCCTGACTGTACCTGATCGCCACCGACAGTTTGTGGTGGAAGTGGACGCCTCCAACGACGGCGTTGGAGCTATACTGTCCCAGAGGTCAGCAGGGGACAACAAGCTTCATCCGTGTGCGTACCTCTCCCGTAAGCTATCGTCTGCTGAGAGGAATTACGACGTGGGAAATCGGGAACTGTTGGCTGTGAAGATTGCTTTGGAGGAATGGCGGCACTGGCTGGAGGGAGCGGAGCAGGATTTCCTGGTCTGGACGGATCATAAAAACCTGCAATATATCAGGAAGGTTAAGCGTCTGAACTCTAGGCAGGCCAGATGGTCATTGTTCTTTAATAGATTCAGGTTCACTCTGTCATATCGACCTGGTTCGCAGAATGGAAAGCCGGATGCACTCTCCAGAATGTATGATCCTGAGCCAGTCCCCAAGAGTCCAGATCCCATTCTACGGCCAGACCGAGTGATAGGGAGTGTGACCTGGCCCATTGAAGCCAAGGTCAAACAGGCTAACGTTGGGAATCCTGTCCCTAGAGGGTGTCCTCAGAATCGCTTGTTTGTGCCAGAGCAACTTCGAGGGCAAGTTGTTCATTGGGCCCATACGTCGGTACTTACCTGTCATCCTGGGAACAAAAGGACCCTTTTCATGGTGAGACACAGATTCTGGTGGCCGGGGATGTGGAAGGATGTTGCAGAATATGTAGCAGCGTGTCCTGTGTGCGCCAGGAACAAAACTTCTCGGCAAGCTGCGGCAGGTCTTCTCCAACCTCTGCCCATTCCCAACAGACCATGGTCTCACATTGCATTGGACTTCGTGACAGGATTACCAACATCGGCAGGTAATACCACCATACTCACTGTGGTTGATCGTTTTTCTAAAATGGCACACTTTGTCGCCATGCCCAAGTTACCTAACGCCAAGGAAACAGCAGAGGCCATGTTGTCCCATGTGTTCAGGATCCATGGTTTTCCTAGTGATGTCGTTTCAGACCGAGGGCCACAGTTCGTATCACGCTTTTGGAGGGAGTTTTGTCGCCTAATCCAAGCCACTGTTAGTCTGACCTCCGGATACCACCCACAGTCTAATGGACAAGCAGAGAGGATGAATCAGGATTTGGAGACCTGTTTGAGATGCCTAGCGTCCGAGAAACCCACCACCTGGAGTAAGAGTCTGATTTGGGTGGAGTATGCACACAACACCTTACCCACATCAGCCACTGGTATCTCCCCGTTTCAATGTGTCCATGGGTACCAACCTCCTTTGTTTCCGGAGCTCGAGAAGGAGGTCACGGTACCATCAGCCCATGCTCTGGTTCGACGCTGCCGTCGGGTCTGGGCGGGAGTTCGCCATATGTTACAGAGGAGTGCCGTTCGCATGAAGGCATTGGCCGACCGGAAACGACGTCCAGCCCCCAAGTACCAGGCCGGACAACGAGTGTGGCTATCCACCAAGGATCTTCCTCTTCATGTCGCCTCCAGGAAGCTGGCTCCCCGGTTCGTTGGTCCTTTTCCCATAGCCAAAGTGATTAACCCTGTTGCTGTCCGTTTATGTCTTCCGAAATCCATCAAGGTCCACCCCACGTTCCATGTCAGCAAGGTAAAACCAGCCAAAGAAAGCAGACTGGTCCCCGCCTCCACGTCCCCTCCACCTCCCCGGGTTGTCGACGGGGGTCAAGTGTACACGGTGGACAAAATACTGTCGGAAAGGAAGAGGGGCAGAGGTAGACAGTTCCTGGTCGACTGGGTGGGGTATGGATTAGAGGAGAGGTGTTGGATCCCAGGCAGCTTTATTGTGGACAAGACCCTTATATCGGACTTCGATAGAGGGCAGTCTCAGCGTTCAGGGACGTCTGGAGCCGTCCGTAAGAGGGGGGGTACTGTAAGGTTTCAGCGTTAAGAGTCTGTGAGCTTATTGTTTTTGTGTTTGTTATTGTGGCCTTACATGTTATTTGGTTATTGACTCTACTCTCTCTTTCCAGGTGTCTACACTTCATGTCGTTGTGTGTCACCTGCCAGCTTGTGTGTCTCGTGTGCTCATCATCACCAGCCCCGCCCCTGATTGTTTTCACCTGTGCCCCATTAACTGTTGTGTGTATTTATAGCCCTGCTCTCCTTTTGTCTATTGTCGGTTCGTCTTGTCTCCACGGCGAGCCATGTCTGTAACCTGCTAAACTGTTCAAGTATCCTAGTGGAACCTAGAGATCTGGTGTAGGGTCCTAGTAGATCCTAGCGTTCTTTGTTTTTGACTCATCTTTTATTAATAAAAGATATTTTTTGAAGTCCACGGAATCGTGCATTTGAGTTCTTGTGAGTCCCTCGTGTCAAACAATCTCTCTTATGTTTTCCTTCATCCTCTTATCTCCAACATCCAAGCGGAAATGTTCAGCAACCCCGATCAGCTGCTCACGTGAGAAGCCCTCCAGTAGCTCCTCTGTAGGCGCTCTCACAAACTCCTCCACACTCTCCATCATACAACACTGCGTGCACGCTCACGCTACTACGCAGCCTATACGCTACCGTGGCCCATCCCTCTAACTGCCTACAGAAACTAGCTAAACTCCCCGCTAGTCTTCAGGTGCTAGTTATGGCGGGTACTTATGCACTTAGTACCGTAAGCTCGGCGAAGCGACCAGCAAACCGGCAACTCCACCTGCAGCTTCGGCGTGCTCCCGAGCTAATAGCTCTAACCACTTTCACACCGCACTACAGCCCCCCCCTACGACCTCCAAGGAAGACCGTACTAGACCCTAACAGGGATAGACACCACGGTAACTAACGCTCTGTGCTCGTACTCGCTGCCATACAATCTTCGTGCACTAGAACTGCAAAACACTCACCACCATACGCTACTCCCAAACAACCAGCGAAAACCGTCCCCACAACGGACATCCAGTTGCACACGCTTCCCAGGTCCAAAACAACGAGCCCCCATCTGTTACAACCCGGCTCCTGGGCTGCAACAAAACAAACAGGGAGGAGAGACGAAGGGTAAGAAAATAACAATTATTTATTTTCTTATAAACAATGTACTGATAGAACCAGCCACAGGTCCCCGAGGCTGGCACGGCAAGAGTGCCCAGAGGAGTCAGGGCCTCGTAACCGGCTGGGCTCCTCCTATATCCTTTCCTTCCAGGTGTAGCTCATCAGCACCTGAACCTATGAACCTAAGCACACCCACAAAGCACACACAGAAACAGCACCCCACATGGTGTGGAGGGGTCGTCACAACTCCTTAAGAGACACTATTTTGGGGTGTAAATGATTTATAACCATTATTACCGTTATGGAGGGGCTGCAGGAACACTTTACCCAGCTTTCACACCCTCATTCCGGGGTAATAAAGCCATGTGCATCACCCTGGAGCTCTGCCTGGGACAGTGGGACCCTGCTTACAGCAGGGACTCTGCTGCCCTTATGTTCTTGTACATTTCATGAGTCAAATGTACATGAAATGGACAGATTCCTGTCCATTTCATGTACATTTCATGAGTCAAAAACAGGCAATGATTTCTAACCATTATTACCATTATGGAGGGGCTGCAGGAACACTTTACCCAGCTTTCACACCCTCATTCCGGGGTAATAAAGCCATGTGCATCACCCTGGAGCTCTGCCTGGGACAGTGGGACCCTGCTCACAGCAGGGACTCTGCTGCCCTTATGTTCTTGTACATTTCATGAGTCAAAAACAGGCCCTGGAAATGATTTCTAACCATTATTACCGTTATGGAGGGGCTGCAGGAACACTTTACCCAGCTTTCACACCCTCATTCCGGGGTAATAAAGCCATGTTCATCAGCCTGGAGCTCTGCATGGGACTGTGGGACCCTGTGCATCAGCCTGGAGCTTTGCCTGGGACCGTGGGACCCTGTGCATCAGCCTGGAGCTCTGCCTGGGACCATGGGACCCTGTGCATCAGCCTGGAGCTCTGCCTGGGACCGTGGGACCCTGTGCATCAGCCTGGAGCTCTGCCTGGGACCGTGGGACCCTGCTTACAGCAGGGACAGCAGGGACTCTGCTGCCCTTATGTTCTTGCACATTTCATGAGTCAATGAAAAATGGAATCTGTCCATTTCATGTACATTTCATGAGTCAAATGTGGATGAAATGGACAGATTCCTGTCCATTTCATGAGTCAAAAACAGCTTTCTACCCATGAAATGATTTCTAACCATTATTACCGTTATGGAGGGGCTGCATGAACACTTTACCCAGCTTCCACACTCTTCTTCCTGGGTAAGAAAGCCATGTGCATCACCCTGGAGCTCTGCCTTGGACCGTGGGACCCTGCTTACAGCAGGGACAGCAGGGACTCTGCTGCCCTTATGTTCTTGTACATTTCATGAGTCAAAAACAGGCCCTGGAAATGATTTCTAACCATTATTACCGTTATGGAGGGGCTGCAGGAACACTTTACCCAGCTTTCACACCCTCATTCCGGGGTAATAAAGCCATGTTCATCAGCCTGGAGCTCTGCATGGGACTGTGGGACCCTGTGCATCAGCCTGGAGCTCTGCCTGGGACCGTGGGACCCTGTGCATCAGCCTGGAGCTCTGCCTGGGACCATGGGACCCTGTGCATCAGCCTGGAGCTCTGCCTGGGACCGTGGGACCCTGTGCATCAGCCTGGAGCTCTGCCTGGGACCGTGGGACCCTGTGCATCAGCCTGGAGCTCTGCCTGGGACCGTGGGACCCTGCTTACAGCAGGGACAGCAGGGACTCTGCTGCCCTTATGTTCTTGCACATTTCATGAGTCAATGAAAAATGGAATCTGTCCATTTCATGTACATTTCATGAGTCAAATGTGGATGAAATGGACAGATTCCTGTCCATTTCATGAGTCAAAAACAGCTTTCTACCCATGAAATGATTTCTAACCATTATTACCGTTATGGAGGGGCTGCATGAACACTTTACCCAGCTTCCACACTCTTCTTCCTGGGTAAGAAAGCCATGTGCATCACCCTGGAGCTCTGCCTGGGACCGTGGGACCCTGCTTACAGCAGGGACAGCAGGGACTCTGCTGCCCTTATGTTCTTGTACATTTCATGAGTCAAAAACAGGCCCTGGAAATGATTTCTAACCATTATTACCGTTATGGAGGGGCTGCAGGAACACTTTACCCAGCTTTCACACCCTCATTCTGGGGTAATAAAGCCATGTGCATCACCCTGGAGCTCTGCCTGGGACAGTGGGACCCTGCTTACAGCAGGGACTCTGCTGCCCTTATGTTCTTGTCCATTTCATGAGTCAAAAACAGGCCCTGGAAATGATTTCTAACCATTATTACCGTTATGGAGGGGCTGCAGGAACACTTTACCCAGCTTTCACACCGTCATTCCGGGGTAATAAAGCCATGTTCATCAGCCTGGAGCTCTGCCTGGGACCGTGGGACCCTGCTTACAGCAAGGACAGCAGGGACTCTGCTGCCCTTATGTTCTTGTACATTTCATGAGTCAAATGTGGATGAAATGGACAGATTCCTGTCCATTTCATGAGTCAAATGTGGATGAAATGGACAGATTCCTGTCCATTTCATGAGTCAAAAACAGCTTTCTGCCCATGAAATGATTTCTAACCATTATTACCGTTATGGAGGGGCTGCATGAACACTTTACCCAGCTTCCACACTCTTCTTCCTGGGTAAGAAAGCCATGTGCATCACCCTGGAGCTCTGCCTGGGACCGTGGGACCCTGCTTACAGCAGGGACAGCAGGGTCATGAATTCAGCAGGGTCATGAATTCAGCAGGGTCATGAATTCAGGGTCAGATTCCTGTCCATTTCATGTACATTTCATGAGTCAAATGAAAATGATTTTCATTCACTATCATTGGGCTATGTAAATCAAATTCCGGGTAATTAGGAGCACAATTGTACCTTTTACTATTTAAATGTATTTGTATTATATATTTTTGGGCTATTAAAATGACATAATTTGGGTGACTTTGTCAGTTTATGGAGTTTAGCCATAGAGTGCTTTGGCTCGGATACAGTTGTTGCCTGGAGGACCCCAATCATGGTTCTTAACAAAGTTAAAGTGCCTCTGGAGGAATGCAAGGGGAGATGTCACGGAATTATGAGGCACTATTTTCGGATACATTTTATCCATTTTCACCCCTTCCTCTGGTTCCTCCAAAAGTTAACTCTGACTTTTTCTGCCTCTGGGGGAATGCAAGGGGAGTTGTCAGGGGACTTTACCCGCATATGAGGCACTATTTTTGGATACATTTTATCCATTTTCACCCTTTTCTATGGTTCTTCCGAAAGTTAACTCTGACTTTTTCTGCCTCTGGGGGAATGCAAGGGGAGTTGTCAGGGGACTTTACCCGCATATGAGGCACTATTTTCGGATACATTTTATCCATTTTCACCATTTTCTATGGTTCTTCCAAAAGTTAACTCTGACTTTTTCTGCCTCTGGGGGAATGCAAGGGGAGTTGTCAGGGGACTTTACCCGCATATGAGGCACTATTTTCGGATACATTTTATCCATTTTCACCCTTTTCTATGGTTCTTCCAAAAGTTAACTCTGACTTTTTCTGCCTCTGGGGGAATGCAAGGGGAGTTGTCAGGGGACTTTACCCGCATATGAGGCACTATTTTCGGATATATTTTATCCATTTTCACCCCTTCCTCTGGTTCTTCCAAAAGTTAACTCTGACTTTTTCTGCCTCTGGAGGAATGCAAGGGGAGATATCACGGAATTATGAGGCACTATTTTCGGATACATTTTATCCATTTTCACCCTTTTCTATGGTTCTTCCAAAAGTTAACTCTGACTTTTTCTGCCTCTGGAGGAATACAAGGGGAGATGTCACGGAATTATGAGGCACTATTTTGGGATACATTTTATCCATTTTCACCCTTTCCTCTGGTTCTTCCAAAAGTTAACTCTGACTTTTTCTGCCTAAGCTTCATGGCACACGGTTTCAAACGCCTGTCTGACTGGCTCTTTCTGAGGGATCTGAAGAGGATACGTGGGTGAGTAACATCAAAAAACTGTCCATGATGTCAGCATCATTGTGTGTGTTCTCCGCATTGACGCAATACGATGTACTGATGCGTTTTCCTTTGCCAACAGCTGGTCCCGGAGCCTGATACTGTCCAGCCTACAGGTCACGACCTCTGACTTCTATATCAAAAATATATCACACTTTCTAAAATACATGGCAGCCACACCATGCAAGGGGAGCAGGCTCAACCAAAACGACATGATTGTAATCCAACGGGAACTTGCTGCCATCCTGAAGTCCCTGAGGAAGAAGGTGATTATCCACCAGATGCAGGTGAAGCGGGACAAGATGGAAGGTCTGCCGAGCCATAAAGACATCATGGCATGTTTGACTGTGGCCAAAACTCGCATCCCTCAGCACCTGAACGTGATGGCCAGCAATCCGACTACCGCAACCCGGCTCTTGCTCTATGGGTACATGACCCTCCATTGGAGCTGCATTTATGGCCACCGTCCGGGGGTCTACTCCAACATGACCAACGCCGAGGTCCGAAAGGCGGAGACAACTGGCACTGACTTTGGCTACTTCATCCACGTGAGTGCTATTACAAAATGTGTTTATTCTGGCAGTGATAAACATGTTGTGCATGATTGATACTTGTATTGACGCTCTCTACCTCTGTCATAACAGGTAAGCAACCACAAGACGGCCAACGCGTTTGGTGAAGCGCAGCTGTACCTCACCATAGAAGAATTCGGATGGATGAAGAGGTGGCTGGAAATCAAGAGGACGCTGACCTGCACCCAGAACCGCTACTTCCTATACACAGCGGGGAAGAACCCGTCGAGGAACCTTGCCTACTTCCTGAGGTTGGCATGGGCTGATGTGGGACTAAAAGGTCCCATTAACTTCACCAACCTCCGCACAGTCCATGCAGATAATGCGAAGAGGTTTCAGGACATAGACAACCGCCAAAGAGTGAGTGATTTCATGTGTCACAACACTGCAACTGCAGACACATTTTATGCCAAGAATCCTTCTTTGAAGGAGGCTGCGGACATACGGCTGCTCTTCACAGAGTCACTGCAAGCAGCGGCAGCAGCATCATCGGGGAGTGAAGACAATTTGGGGGACATTGACAGTGACAGCTCTGGAGAGGGCGGTGGAGCACCGCAAAGTCCACCCCCTTTATGTATTACCAGGGGCATGATAACATCCTCCACAGGAGGGTGAGTGGGGCTGTGAATAAGGACGAATATGGATGCCGATGGGCGGACGATAAAGCACCGCAAACTCCACCCCCCCTTTAAGGTTCCCAGGGGCACGAGGTTCTTGAGGGTGTGATCATCTGGGTTTAGTCCGTGGGGGAGTGCTTAAGTTCGGGGGGCCGGGGACCCAAGGTGCGCGAGGTTATGGAAGTGTGCATGTCAGGGAGAGATGCTGGAGCTGCTTCGTCCGTGGTTTGGGGCTCTTTGAGCGGGTACAAATAGGTGGTTTTCCCGGTGTATTTCATGGATGTCTGACATAGCCTGTTTGCTCATGTCAGGGAGAGATGCTGGAGCACTTTACCCGCCTTGTAAACCCTTCTTCCTGGGTAAAACAATCAATGTATTTCCGCCTGCTTTCCATCAGCACCTGACAGCCTGTTTGCTCATATCAGGGAGCTGCTTCGTCCGTGGTTTGGGGCTCTTTGAGCGGATACAAATAGGTGGTTTTCCCGGTGTATTTCATGGATGTCTGACATAGCCTGTGATAGCCTCTATTTACAATTCCTTTCCCCCCTTTCAAACACGTATTCCGGGGTTGAAAAGTCAGGTGCTGCACCACCTGTGCTCTGGGTCTGTATTCACAACCCTTTTCCCGACATTTCAAACAGTTTTCTGCACGTTTTAAACACTTATTTGCAATGTCTATTTCATGGACACCACTCTATGTATTAATGTCCGTGATATGGACATGTTATTCTGTACACACCACGGACAATGATGTCCACTCAGTGGACATTACGCACATTTTATATCTCTGCGGGGAAAGCTCGTCAGTCTCCGGTTCTTTTTCCACGTGGAAGGCCCCTGCACTGGCTATCTATGTAGCACCCCAGCTTATTTTTATTTTGCCCTGGGGCCGAACTGCATGCCTGTACACTTGGAGTACCGCGACCTGTAGTTAATGTCCACACAGTGGACACACATGTCCCTAAGGTATGTTAGGCTATTTTTTTTCAATACAACTGCTTTCATTGTGACGCAATATTTACAGTGAGAACAGCTGCTGAGGTCAGTGCATAAAGCAGAACAGTGTGTATAATATATATCGCTCAATAATAAATGTAACATGCCTACATTTCACACTTTATTTGTAGGCTTTAGGAGATATCTACAAATAGACAGTAGGGTTAGGGTTAGGGAGTGTATTGGTGTCTGTCGTAATGATTATGCCGCCAGCAAAGGGTGTTGTTGGACTAACAGTAGGTGTGTGTGTGTTTGTGTGTCTGTTTGTGTGTGTGTGTGTGTGTGTGTGTGTGTGTGTGTGTGTGTGTGTGTGTGTGTGTGTGTGTGTGTGTGTGTGAGAGAGAGAGTTGACGTGCCAGGCAGACAGGCAGGCCTCAGTAGCTTATCTGACATATAATTGGTCAAAAATGGTACATTCTCCGTTAGCCTACGAGCTCCCCGTTTGAGCGAAGGACTATTCCTTCTCAATGTAGCATGACATTGGATATGCGCTGAAGTTGTCCTGGATTGGAAGTTTTCCGATCTTTCCCCTATGAGGAGTTTGCAGAAATGTCCTTAAAATGCATCAAAAACGCACATTTTTCAAAATTGCCGACTTTGTTGGGGGCGGGGCTAATAAAAGCCCATTTGAAATATGTCCGCAATCATAAGAGCAATGTGTATACAGTGTTTCATGAATATCGGAATAACTATATCCGAGTAGTTTGGAGTCATTTGCGACATGTAAATCGTCAAAAATGGTGTATTCGCTGTTAGCTTACGACCTCCACGATTGAGCTATCAAAAATGTTCTTTTCAATTTACCATCATATTGGATAGGGGCTGAAGTTGTCCTGGATTTGAATTTTTCCGATCATTCCCCTAGGAGGAGTTGGCAAGAATGTGCTTAAAATGCATGAAAAACGCAAATTTTTCAAAATGGCCGACTTCCTGGGGAGCGGGGCTAATGGAAGGCAATGTGTAATATGTGTATACAGCGTTTTCGTGAATATTGGAAAAACTATACGCGAGTAGTTTGGAGTCATTTGGAGTCATTTGTGACATGGAAATCGTCAAAAATGGAAAGTTCTCCGTTCGCTTACGAATTCCTGGTTTAAGCGATCAACTATTCCTTCGCAATTTAGCATCACATTGGAAATGGGCTGAACTTGTCCTGGATTGGAATTTTTCAGATCATTCCCCTAGGACAGGGGTGTCAAAGTCAAATGGACGGAGGGCCAAATAAAAAATGTAGCTACAAGCCGAGGGCCGGACTGTTCGAATGTTCATTGAAAATTTTTTAAATGACGCATATAGTCTAGTGAACCTAATTGAACCTACTGAAAACCTAACAAATATATTCCAATATGATCAGATAAATAAAGCAATATTTTCTTATGGCTCTGTCAGTAATCTTTAATTTTCAACAGACACAAAAGACAAATTTCCTTTATATAAAAATCCCCATAACATGAACATTAAATGAAAGAAACCGGTATTCAAGGCACCATCAGTAGCCTATATTTTCTATTTTAGCAAAAGTGGGCTAAATTTACTTCAAAGAAAAAAACAATAATAGCAATTTTCTATCATCCACTCAACTGAAATATTTTTAAAATATAATTGGATTGAAATACAATAAAATAAAGTGCAAAAATCTATTAATCAAAAACAACACTTTGTTTAAGGAGAAGTAACATGCAGTGAAAACAAATATTAAACTTTAACTTTTAAACTTGAACTGAGTAAAAACTCTAAATATGTGATTGCACAGTAATGTTCACTTGTTTGAGGTTGAGGGTGATACTTGGTGGTGTCCCATCTTTTCCACAAGTTCATCAATGTTCGGGGTAAGGCTCTGAGCTGAGGAAATCCTCAGAATTGAGTGGAGGTGTTCAGCAGTAAGTCGACTTCTGTGTGATGTTTTGTTCAGGTTCATCAAAGAAAACAGTTGTTCACACAGGTATGTGCTGCCAAACATAGACAACGTTTGAGCAGCCTGGATGCGCAGCTGGGGCATTGTGTCGGGGAGGAAACGGGCGAACTCCGCAGCACCCACTGCCGCATATTTTGCCCTCAGTGCATCATTGCATTGGAGGTCAATCAACTCCATTTGGAGGTTTGGTGGTGAGCTTTCCACGTCAACAGCAAATGGGTTACCGAGCAGTTCCAACCTGCTTTTTTGTGCTTCAAAGTCAGCAAATCGGCGTCGAAAGTCAGCGGCAAGCATACCTATTTTATCAGCCAACTGTGCGCTCGGGAACGCACTGGTAGAGAGCTTCTCTTTCATGGTCTGGCAGCTGGGAAAGTGGCTCAAATTTTCTTTCCGCATCTGCGTCTCCCACAGAGTCAGTTTGGTTTTAAATGCCTTCACTGTACTGTACATATCAGAGATGACACGATCCCGACCCTGCAGCTGCAAGTTCATTGCATTCAGATGACTCGTAATGTCACACAGAAAAGCCATTTCACACAGAAACATTTCGTCTCGGAGTTGTGTTGTGTCTTTCCCTTTGCTGTCCAAGAACAGACAAATCTCCTCACGAAGCTCGAAACATCTTTGAAGCACCTTTCCCTGGCTTAGCCATCGCACCTCTGTGTGATAAGGCAAATCACCATGCTCCGTTTCTAACTCCGTCAGAAATGCCTTGAACTGGCGGTGATTCAAACCTTTGGCTCTGATAAAGTTAACTGTGCGCGTGATGATGCTCATTACATGCTCCATTTTCAAGGCTTTACCGCACAACGCTTCCTGGTGTATGATACAATGATAAGCTGTCAGCTCACCTGTCGCGTTTTCCTCTTGCATCTTTTCCCGTATCTTCGCCACCAGTCCGCTCCTGTGTCCACACATCGCAGGTGCTCCGTCGGTTGTCAAAACCACGAGTTTTTCCCAAGGCAGCTCCATCTCATTTACACATCTTGACACCTCTTCATACAAATCATGCCCCGTAGTTGTGCCATGCATAGGACGTAAAGCCAAAAACTCCTCTGTCACGCTTAGGCTGGAGTCCACTCCGCGGATGAAAATTGACAACTGGGCAATGTCAGAAATGTCGGTGCTCTCATCCACAGCCAAGGAATATGCAATGAAATCTTTTCCCTTTTTCACAAGCTGCTCTTTTAGATTGATGGACAACTGGTCTACTCTCTCGGCAATGGTGTTTCTGCTCAGACTCACATTTAAAAAGAGTTGCCTTTTTTCTGGGCAAACTTCGTCACAAACTTTAATCATGCAGTTTTTGATGAAATCCCCCTCCGTAAATGGCCGGGCTGATTTAGCGATCTCTTCTGCCAAAATAAAACTGGCCTTGACAGCAGCCTGGCCTTGTGATTTGGCTTTTTTGAACAGAGCCTGTCGAGATTTGAGGCCTCGTTTTAATTCCTCTGTCTTGTTTTTGTCCGCGTGTTTCGTTTCATAATGTCGTCTCAGATTATACTCTTTCAGTACCGCCACACTTTCTCCACACAGAAGACACACAGGTTTTCCAGCTACCTCCGTGAACATATACTCCGACTCCCACCTTGTTTGAAACCCCCGGTTCTCAGTGTCCACCTTCCGTTTTGCCATTTTTGATGGGTATCTGAAAGTTAATTTTACTGTGATGCTGACGACTGCTGTGCCAATAAATATTGAAATGAAGCAGCCTACTGCTCGGTGCGTCACCGTTGCATTGTGGTAAATGTAGTATTGGTGCGTGTAAAAGATCTGCGGGCTGCCGGCTTGCTGCGGTCTGCGGGCCGGTTCTAATAATAAATCAAGATCATCCCAGGGGCCGTAAAAAACCTTCTCGCGGGCCGGATGTGGCCCGCGGGCCTTGACTCTGACATATGTGCCCTAGGAGGAGTCCGCAGAAATATGTATAGAGCGTTTCATGAATATCGTAATAACTATATCCGAGTAGTTTGGAGTAATTTGCGACATGTAAATCGTCAAACATTGTGTATTCGCTGTTAGCTTACGACCTCCACGAGTAATTTTTCAAAGATGTGCTCCTCAATTAAGTATCATATTGGATAGGGGCTGAACGTGTCCTGGATTGGAATTTTTTTCGATCATTCCCCTAGGAGGAGTTCGCAAGAATGTGCTTAAAATGGCTGAAAAACGTACATTTTTCAAAATGGCCGACTTCCTGGGAGGCAGGGCTAATGGAATCTATTTACAAATATGTCCGCAATTCCATGAGGAATGTCTGTTCCAAAATTCGTGAAGTTCTGAGAAACTATATGTGACTACCACACAATAGGGAGCGCTAGTGAGCAGTTTTTTTGAAAATGTACGTTTTTTTTTTACATTCTCGAAAAGGTCGTGGGCTCTAACGTGTGTCCCACGTTTTGCGTCCAAAGCTCATTTTATGCTATCACAATTAAAAAAAAAAAGATAGGCCACGCCCACATTCTGAATTTGTCGCGATACTTTAAATCTGAGTTCGTAGTCACCCCGAGAGTATGTGTAAAAAAAATAAATAATAATTCGTCCATCCGCTCTTGAGTTATAAATTGGTGGTGTTTTTGGCTCCCCCTATAGTTCTAAATGAAAATTATTTGGTGTGCCTATTTCCCAAGACAGACTGAACCTTTCCACCAAAATCTGTGGTGAATGGATACATTATTGATGAGTTATGAGCATTTCTTTCTAAGCCCCGCTTTTTTGCGAGTACGTTTTAATTCATGGCGGAAATATTTATCGTTTGAACATGCTCATCTCCTAGGGTAATGTGTCTGACCCTCCACCGATGCTATATACGAAGTTTGGTGTTGAAAAACAGAAAATTGACATTTAAGTGAATATTTAACTGTTTATGTAAATTATGCCAATTAAAAAAAAATACAATTTAGGCGGAGCTTAGGGTTCCAAGAGGATTATTTGTAGAGCAGCTCCTCCCGGATATGTGTGCAAAATTTCAGGTCATTCGGAGTTACGGTGCGACTTTGTAAATGTATTCCGAATTGGGATTTTGATAGGTGGCGCTAGCGAGCAAATTGGACAATTTGAACCCATTGACTCCAGAATAAGGTAGTTTTCACCAGTCCTGGCGTCCGTGCAAAATTATACAACTTTGTCAGCATCCTAAAGGCCTCAAAAACAGGAAACGCCAGCAGAAAAAAAATAATAATAATACCACCAATAACAATAGGTTCCTCGCACTTCGTGCTAGGACGCCGTTGGGTCCTAGCGCTCCGTGCTCGGGCCCTAATAATTCCACCAATAACAATAGGTTTCCTCGCACTTCGTGCTAGGACGCCGTTGGGTCCTAGCGCTCCGTGCTCGGGCGCTAATAATTCCACCAATAACAATAGGTTTCCTCGCACTTCGTGCTAGGACGCCGTTGGGTCCTAGCGCTCCGTGCTCGGGCCCTAACAATAATTCCACCAATAACAATAGGTTTCCTCGCACTTCGTGCTAGGACGCCGTTGGGTCCTAGCGCTCCGTACTCAGGCCCTAATAATACCACAAATAACAATAGGTTTCCTCGCACTTCGTGCTAGGACGCCGTCGGGTCCTAGCGCTCCGTGCTCGGGCCCTAATAATACCACCAATAACAATAGGTTTCCTTGCACTTCGTGCTAGGACGCCGTTTGGTCCTAGCGCTCCGTGCTCGGGCCCTAATAATAATTCCACCAATAACAATAGGTTTCCTCTCACTTCGTGCTAGGACGCCGTTGGGTCCTAGCGCTCCGTGTTCGGGCCCTAATAATTCCACCAATAACAATAGGTTTCCTCGCACTTCGTGCTAGGACACCGTCGGGTCCTAGCGCTCCGTGCTCGGGCCCTAATAATAATAATTCCACCAATACCAATAGGTTTCCTCACACTTCGTGCTAGGACGCCGTTGGGACCTTGCGCTCCGTGCTTGGGCCCTAATAATAATTCCACCAATAACAATAGGTTTCCTCGCACTTCGTGCTAGGATGCCGTCGGGTCCTAGCGCTCCGTGCTCGGGCCCTAATAATTCCACCAATAACAATAGGTTTCCTCGCACTTTGTGCTAGGACTCCGTCAGGTCCTAGCGCTCCGTGCTCGGGCCCTAATAATACCACCAATAACAATAAGTTCCTCGCACTTCGTGCTAGGACGCCGTCGGGTCCTAGCGCTCCGTGCTCGGGTCCTAATAATACCACCAATAACAATAGGTTCCTCGCACTTCGTGCTAGGACGCCGTCGGGTCCTAGCGCTCCGTGCTCGGGTCCTAATAATACCACCAATAACAATAGGTTCCTCGCACTTCGTGCTAGGACGCCGTCGGGTCCTAGCGCTCCGTGCTCGGGCCCTAATAATAATTCCACCAATAACAATAGGATTCCTCGCACTTCGTGCTAGGACGCCGTTGGGTCCTAGCGCTCCGTGCTCGGGCCCTAATAACTCCACCAATAACAATAGGTTTCCTCGCACTTCGTGCTAGGACGCCGTTGGGTCCTAGCGCTCTGTGCTCGGGCCCTAATAATACCACCAATAACAATAAGTTCCTCGCACTTCGTGCTAGGACGCCGTTGGGTCCTAGCGCTCCGTGCTCGGGCCCTAATAATACCACCAATAACAATAAGTTCCTCGCACTTCGTGCTAGGACGCCGTCGGGTCCTAGCGCTCCGTGCTCGGGCCCTAATAATACCACCAATAACAATAGGTTCCTCGCACTTCGTGCTAGGACGCCGTCAGGTCCTAGCGCTCCGTGCTCGGGCCCTAATAATACCACCAATAACAATAGGTTCCTCGCACTTCGTGCTAGGACGCCGTCGGGTCCTAGCGCTCCGTGCTCGGGCCCTAATAATACTGACGATTTCAATAGGTCTTTGCACTTCGTGCTCAGGCCCTAATAATACTATGGATAACAATAGGTCTTTGCACTTCGTGCTCAGGCCCTAATAATACCATGGATAACAATAGGTCTTTGCACTTCGTGCTCAGGCCCTAGTAATAATACCACCAATAACAATAGGTTTCCTCGCACTTGGTGCTAGAACGCCGTCGGGTCCTAGCTCTCCGTACTCGGGCCCTAATAATACCACCAATAACAATAGGTTCCTCGCACTTCGTGCTAGGACGCCGTCGGGTCCTAGCGCTCCGCGCTCGGGCCCTAATAATATTAAGAATACCACCAATAACAATAGGTTCCTCGCACTTTGTGCTAGGACGCCGTTGGGTCCTAGCGCTCCGTGCTCGCGCCCTAATAACGGAAAAAAGTGCAAATACAATTTATTGAAATGTGAACCAAATGTTGTCAAGCATGAACCATCACCATTTTTTTTGAATAAAAACGAAATAATATACATAAGTTGCACTAAATGTTAATCTGTTAATTGATTAAGTAAACACATTTTGTCAAATAAAGTGACAGGCTAGGCCTGTGCAGGTGGTAACAGCTATGCCCAGCATGGGCTAAGTTCTGTAGGTGCAGCTGGTGCAGGTCCTTCTCCCTCAGGCCTGGTCCTCCTCCCTTAGGCCTGGTCCTCCTCCCTCAGGCCTGGTCCTCCTCCCTCAGGCCTGGTCCTCCTCCATCAGGCCTGGTCCTCCTCGCAGGGAAAGACCCTCCGTCCTCTCTGGCCAAAGCAACAGACAAGACGTTCATAAAGCTGAGGTCTCCCCCAAAGTCTCTAATCATCCATCCTGTGAATATGAGAGGGGAACAAATAGTGTAATAGATGCTTTGGACAATAAGAAATATAAAGTTAACTGTTGAGTTGCTCAGTTTTTTAGATTGACAGGGTTTAATAATACAAACAAAAGGAGATGCACCGTAAAATAAAGATTGTTCTTTCAATACATTGTGTTGATTTTGTCTTTTGTATTGTTTGTCTAAAGTCAAGTAGCTATAACTGTTACTTGGAGTTATAATGTTTGGAGGAGGCATCACAGGTAAGAGCACCATTTGTTGTGTTCCATCCACAACAAATGCACACAGATTGATGTGTGTGTATTTATTTATCTACTATTTTTTGAATCATTACTGTCAGTCCAAAACAAGAGATATTGTTTTATTAACATGTTTTTAAAACGTTATCTCTTTTCCACTACACTATCTTGAATATTTTAGTTTTTACATCGCTACATTTATCTAACAGCTTTAACATTGTAAAGGTGTCACTTCAGACTCTGGGTAATTATGACAGCATGTCCTACTATTTTGAGAGTTTGAACAAACCAGACCTGCATCTATTAATGTAGAAAATAGTCAACACATTAAACCATTATGAAAGTAATCATTAGTTAGCTTATTGTTCAAAATGAGCTCCAACTACAACAGTTAAGTCAACTCGTGCATCGGTAATAACAATAAAACATGATATAATATAACTTGTAACAACACTTTCCTAATTACGCTAGCATACTTTTACTAAAGTAACATTAATATGTTTAAATGCCGGGCTTTTGTATAGTATTTGTATAGTGTAGCATGGTCTACTTGACTTATTTAACCGAAGTGATCGTTACGTTACTTTGCAAACCGTCCCCCCTCCACACACACACACACACACACACACACACACACACACACACACACACACACACACACACACACACACACACACACACACACACACACACACACACACACACACACACACACACACGCACGCACACACACACACACACACACACACACACAAAAGGACACGGTAACGTTGTGATTCACTTCAATTAATGATAACTACGGAGCTTGCTAACAACAAAGCTACTTCACTCATTTAGCTAGCTAATGTAAGATACAAATGCTGTCGAGCCCTCACTGCTTGTAAAATAAAGAGCACAAACTGACTACTTACCCGAGCCCCACTGTTCTCCGTCATTTTTCTCCCGGGTTGTTGTGATCACATGACTGACAAAGCCGTGCTCTGATAGGCCAGAAGTCGGTTTGATAGCATTCGGGCTCGATTGCTTATCCTGTCTGAGTAGCCCGGATGATGCTGCATCGCAATTTTGGACATTGAATTTTATACACCCAAATTGTGGATTCAAATTTTTTTCACTAGAATTTTTGGGATCTGAATTTGAACATTCACATTGTTTTAACTTTAATTTTCACATTTTTATTTCACATAGGTAAATTCAGAGCAAAAAAATTCAGATACATGATTTTCAAAGTAATTATTTTCAATGCTATAAATTCGGTGTCTAATAAAATTCAAATACTTCTGTCTCTTGTTTGCTTCCATAACAGCAGCAATCGCCACTTCCAGCCGTAGATTCTAGATGGTTGGTTGATTTGGCAAATCGAGTTAACTGAATGACACTTTTCTACATTTCCACGACACTACTCAAATCCTTACAATATACTGCTTTTATATAAAGAAATACATTGGTATTGAGCATAATTGGATCGGCCCCCACCACAGTCCCAGTTTCTCATGCGGTCCCTTTAAAAAATGAATTTCCCACCCCTGATCTAGATGGTTGTTTGTCCATATATTTCCAACATTACGTCATACCATAAGATACAATTACCTTCTCTCTCTGATGGAGCCGATAAACAAATTATGTGTAAGGATAATTACAATCAGAACAGTAGTTTTATGGCTGAAAGTTAAATGCTAAGCTAACAATTTCCAAAGCCAAATTCTAAGTTAAAACTCAAATTGATATCATAATTGTGTTTGTTTGTTGATTGGATATTGTAGTGGACATTTTTATCTTGCCGTATATGCTTAAACCAAATGCTTCTCATAACATTGTCTAAAACACCTATATCATTTCCTGAGATGTGCTGTTTTATTCTCATACTCTAATGTGGGTTTTTATTCCCAAGCGCTTCAAGGCCACAGAGCTGATTGTTAGACTAGGTTGAGACTCACACAAAGTCAAGAACTTCCCTATACTATCTACAGCTCAAGGACAGGGGTCTAATAACAATATGAGACCATGTGAAGACAGATTTCTGAGCTTCCCGCCCTTTCCTGTATATAAGCCTTGCTGTTTTTTTCTACTGCGCACACTCCTGCAGACTATCCTATACTCTGTGAGACCTGTGACTTTGTATTGCGTTTTTGTATTTGAAGCTTCAAATAAATAACCAGAAAGACAACTCTGTCTGTTTTACCATTTATTTGTTGAATCACTCTGACTTGTACTCTCCACAGTATTTTGGGTCTAAGATTTCCATAACAATATACAGTGGTGGATAGCAACAAAGTATTTTTACTTTTGGTACCTGAAGTATATTTTGATGCTAATACTTAGGTACTTTAACTCATAAGGCGTTCACACCAAAAAGATCTGGGGCCTCATTTATAACGCCGTGCGTAGGATTCACGTGGGAAGGTTGCTTACGTAGTAGAAATCCAAAAAATAGGTACAGAAATTTTCCGACATTTTCCGATTCACCAAACATTGCGTACCGGCGAGGAAAGTGCGTACAGCACTTCCTACGCCGGTTTCCCTTTATAAATGACAACCGACTCGAAATGCGGTGCAGCTTTTGCGGGCTTCACGTAACGCCCATATTTGCCTATAAATAGTCAAAGAAACGCCCATTCATTCATTCATTCTGACTGACTGAATGAAGAAGATCGCAGGAAATGACGACAGAACAGCTAAAAAAAGACATCTCACACCGTGTCAGATTTTGGTTATTTTGGGGAGGTCGAGATAAATCATATTGTTTGGTGGATGCAGTTTGAACCAGAGTAACAGCATGGAGGTCGGATCGTCACCAAAATAAATAAATAAGTGGTCCGAAAAAGGTTCATGCTGTGCGCAGCGTCTCCACTGCAGCCTGTGCACCCCCCGCAGCAACTCTATATCCACCAGTTAAAGTACTGTACAATTTTGGTGTTCTTAGTTTCCATACCTCCTGTGTTTT
This sequence comes from Harpagifer antarcticus, assembly GCA_902827135.1. Lineage (NCBI taxonomy): Eukaryota > Metazoa > Chordata > Actinopteri > Perciformes > Harpagiferidae > Harpagifer > Harpagifer antarcticus. Next base: position 1,329,506 of record CADEHL010001340.1, read on the forward strand.
ACGAGCGACTTATCAAGTCTTAGCAAACGGCATAAAACATGTTTAAACATGGTAGTATATAAAACCATGCTCGTACAACCTAGAAATGCAAAACCGCATCATTTATGAGAAAACATTTCATAACATTAACACAACATATTCGAGGTGGTTTGAAATAACATATCCGTATTTATTTATTTCTCCAAGTTATGTTTTTGTGTGCACTGAGGAGTCTCAAACAGGCGTTTGTTTAATCATTTTAAGATCAGCTTTAATCAATGTTTAAAAATGAATTCTTCATATGATAAATGAGAGGTAACATTTTGTTTATGGTATTATTTCCACATATTTCTCTCCATTCTTCCTTCTGCCAACGGTGTCGCAGTTTCTCGTCTCTCCCGTTTTTGTGCTTAGTGCGTACGCATGGGTTAGAGTTTGCGTGGAGGACCGCACGTTTTCCCATGAAGTTAGTATTTTATAAATCGCAAACATTGCGTAAAACTGGCGTACGCCATTTTTTTTAGCGTATATCCTTTTATAAATGAGGCCCCTGGAACTAGAACTTTTTTTTGCGAACCTTTTCACCCCTTTTTAGGGGAGAAGAGCAGGGACTTTCCTGGGAAGAAACATTTTCCAATTTTTGATTGGCTGGGCGAATTGCAAACCACGCCCCGTAAAACTCTTTTTGTGAAGCCGCCATTTTATTTGCTTTATTAGCATTATTAACATTAGCATTAGCCCAGCGCACCAATGGAGAGAGACTAACTTATGGCAACACAAAATAAAACGTGGGATCGGTGGGGTGATGAGGAGGTGTCGGCGCTTCTGGCGATTTACCCGGGGCTTCGGGTGGCGATTTACTGCCACCCAAAGTCCCGGACTCCGAGGGACTTCGGGTGGCAGTATACGCCTTGAAGTTCTTTGTGGCCTGCCAGTAAACCTAAAACAGAAGAAGAAGAAGAAGAAGAAGAAGAAGAAGAAGAAGAAGAAGAAGAAGAAGAAGAAGAAGAAGAAGAAGAAGAAGAAGAAGAAGTGACGTCAGCGGCTTCATTTGCCTAATCCTCCCTCAGGGATTTATTCCGGTGTGAATGCGATTTACGAGGACAGTTACGTGACTAAAGAGTTCGGCGGGAGTAAGTACTGGGAACTAAGTACGGCAAAGTACTTGGTGTGAACACGCCTATAGTAAAGATTTTGAATTCAGGACTTTTGATTGAAACATAGTACTTTTAAAATGTTGTTTTTTTCCACAGTTACTTAAAGGGGCCCTAATCTGCTCATGTTCAGGTGTATATCAGTATCTAGTGTCTCTAAAGAGTCCTCTCCTGCTGCTGTGCAGGTGTATATCAGTATGTAGTGTCTCTACCTTAAAGAGTCCTCTCCTGCTGATGTTCAGGTGTATATCAGTATATAGTGTCTCTACTTTAAAGAGTCCTCTCCTGCTGATGTTCAGGTGTATATCAGTATGTAGTGTCTCTACCTTAAAGAGTCCTCTCCTGCTGATGTTCAGGTGTATATCAGTATATAGTGTCTCTACTTTAAAGAGTCCTCTCCTGCTGATGTTCAGGTGTATATCAGTATCTAGTGTCTCTACTTTAAAGAGTCCTCTCCTGCTGATGTTCAGGTGTATATCAGTATGTAGTGTCTACTTTAAAGAGTCCTCTCCTGCTGATGTTCAGGTGTATATCAGTATGTAGTGTCTCTACTTTAAAGAGTCCTCTCCCGCTGATGTTCAGGTGTATATCAGTATGTAGTATCTCTACTGGGACATGTCTCCATGCTTTAATGTTCAAAAAGCTCTTTATTGTTCTCATACTGCCTGTGCTGCAGCACCTCTTTTCACCCTCTGTCAATATGTATTGTCAATTAACATGACTTAAATACTGTGGATATGTGTAATGTTCCTCTCGGGCTGCATTTACAAATAAAATAGAGAAAATAAATAAAATAGCTTTTGAAAATATGTGCATCTTAAAATTGCTTAATTTTAGATAAATAAAATAAAGTGTAGCAGCAGCTTGAGTTTCCCTTTTTCTTTGTTAACAGTTTCACATCATGACTTAACTGTTTTACACGATTATAGAACAATATCAGTCTTTACACATCATAACAATTGAACCGTTTTAAAGTTTCTCTTTCTTTCCCTCTTATATTGCAGTCCCTCACTCACTTTAAATTCAGTGTGAGAATTGAGCTCGAGCTTGTCCTGCCAGGAGTTTGTAAATCTGGGCTGACATGGAGTCAGGGCTATTCTCATACACATGCAGGTGCTCATTGGTTACAGTGATGCAAACACAGGTATGGTGAAAAAAGAGAGACCTATTCGAAGCAGAAAAAAAACAGCTTAATATACCATTTTTTTTAAAATATTGAAGTTAAAAGCATCAATCTGGTACACTTTGAGAGCAACATTAAGAGATCTATGGATACATCTCTCAACACCCATATGAAACAGAACTGTAAGCATGTTTTTCTTTTTGGATATTTTACAAATCACTCCCCTTTTAAACTCTATTCTTGTTATTTTTAACAACTTTTTTGTTACTGTCATATAGTATTTTATACCTGTTTTTCATTTAGTCTCATTAATAACTATATTGATCATATCAAGGTGTGCCTTAACCTCACTGAGCTGAGGTTATTTGAGCCTCTCAGGAGAGAGCTCTCTACCACCTGGTTGTAGAAAAGCTCTTTAAATTCGTTAGCATAGCTAGTTAACCAGATGCTAATAACAACAGCTCGCCACTGTGCTTACAACTAAAGACACAGCCACGCAAACACTGCGGCATGTGTACGGCTCCTTATGGGTATTGCAATATTATAAGGGCTGGAGCGGCGTTCCGGTGCTCTCCGTCAGAACTCCTTTCAGACGAGACATATACCACGTGAAGACACGTTACGCTCGTGTTGTGTTTAAGGAACCTGCCCTTGGCCAGGAAGGGGTACAGTATAAGTGGGGGGTGGGCCGAACATCCTTTAGGGGTGTCGTCGCCTCCTCTGCGGGGGTCCGGGGGCATGCTCCCCCGGGAGATTTTTTTTTAAATATTGAAGTTGAAAGCATCAATCTGGTGCACTTTGAGAGCAACATTAACCCTACCTTAATAACACCTTAAAGCGGACAAAAGGCACTGGAGAACACTCATTAACACCCTTTAATGAAGCAAACTAATGCCTTAACTCACTCAAACAGTCGTTTACTTATTAAGGTGAAACGAATGTGCGTAGAGTTTTAAAGGATGCGGATAGTCTCACCTTGATTCTGGCGCATTGCTTATCGTTTTATAGATCTATTCTCATCCACCATCTTTGTTTGTGACGTAAAAAATGTGTAAGAGTCACGTTTCTGAATCGGACACTCTGATGCAGTCACAGCCAATCAGAGTCTGATTCAGAGGGTTGCCTGTCAGTTCCGTTGTTATGTGTACTGAAACGAGAGCCGGTATAATTCCACACGCGAAAACAAAATAAAAAATGGAATACGTTATTTTAGTGTCTTAAAAGTAGACTGAGGTATGAAGGGTTAACGTTACATCTTAGGATAATTTTTAGTCATGTTCTGTATACATACTAACATATAAGGGAATACTTAGTGTGGTTACTCCATGTTTACTAACTATAACATTAACGTTACATCACTCTTTTTTCACTTCTTAATCAGTCAGCCAGAGTGCAGATATCACCATTAGATTCACAAACCTGAAACATCATCCATTTCTTCACTGCTGGTGATGACATTGTTGTCAGCTGCTGATACTGCTGCTGCTGCAGCTTGTGGCGCCTGCTTCAATGACAATAACTTTCTCATATCCATAACTGTATAGACTATTAGCTTAAAACTCGTCAGGCACTAATAATAATAATAATAGATTTAATTTGTTAGCGCTTTTACAGGTGCTCAAAGACGCTTTACAGATATAGTGAAGGGAAAAGGAAGGAACAACAAATAAAACAACAAATAAATATATAAGTATATATATTATTTATAAGTTAAAGTCAAATAATACAAAAACAATCACACATTAAAAGCCAGATTGAAGAGGTGAGTTTTTGTAAGTTTTTTGAAGGTGGTGAGGTCAGTGCAGTCTCTGATGGGTTGGGGGAGTGACTTCCAGAGGGAGGGGGCAGCGACGGAGAAGGCTCTGTCCCCCCAGGTCCGGTGATTGGTGCGGGTGGGGATGGATAGGAGGTTGGCTTCTGATGAGCGGAGGCAGTGGGAAGGGGCGTGGTGGTGCAGCAGGTCTGTGAGGTAGGGGGGGGGCCTGATTGTTGAGGGCTTTGTGAGTAATGAGGAGGACTTTGAAGTTGATTCTTTGACGGACGGGGAGCCAGTGGAGGTTCTGGAGGACGGGAGTGATGTGGTCTCGGGAGCGGGTTTAGGTGAGGAGGCGGGCAGCAGAGTTCTGGATATGTTGGAGTTTATTGATTAGGTTGGATGGTATGCCGTAGAGGATGCTATTGCAGTAGTCGAGTCGTGAAGTGATGAATGCATGAATCAGGGTTTCAGCAGCAGAGGAGGAGAGTGATGGGCGGAGACGGGCAATGTTTTTGAGGTGGAAAAAGGTGGTCCTGGTGATGTGATTTATGTGGTGGTTGAATTTGAGCTGACTGTCGAAGATGACTCTGAGGTTGCGGATGTGAGGGGGGGAGATAGAGTGTGGCTGTCAATGGTGAAGTTGAAATTCTGGATGTCTTTGATACGGGATGAGGGGCCGATGATGATGATGTCTGATTTGGCACTGTTCAGTTGGAGATAGTTTGTTTGCATCCATGCTTTTATTTCTGAGAGACAGTTGGTGAGAGTGGAGTGTGTTGTGGGGGTGATGGTTTTTGTTGAGATATAAAGTTGGATGTCATCGGCGTAGCAGTGAAATTGAAGGTTGTGGCGACAAATTATTTTGCCAAGTGGGAGCATGTAGAGGATGAAGAGGGGGCCAAGCACCGAACCCTGGGGGACGCCTTGGGACAGAGGAGCAGTGGAGGAGGTGCAGTTGTTGATGTTGATAAACTGATGTCTGTCGGTGAGGTAGGATTTCAGCCAGGAGAGTGCAGTGTCGGTGATGTTGAGTGATGATTCGAGGAGGGACAGCAGGATGGCGTGGTTGATGGTGTCGAATGCTGCGGTGAGGTCGAGGAGGATGAGGATGTTAAGGTTGCCGGAGTCAGAGGAGAGGAGGAGGTCGTTTGTGATTTTGAGAAGAGCTGTTTCGGTGCTGTGTTTTGATCGGAAACCGGATTGAAATGGCTCAAAGAGATCATTGGAGCTGAGGTGAGCTTTAAGTTGTGAGGCAACGACACGTTCAAGTATTTTTGACAGAAAGGGGAGATTTGAGATGGGCCGGAAGTTGGACATGATGTCAGGTGTCAGTCCAGGTCTTTTGAGAATGGGTGTGACAGCAGCCAGTTTGAGAGAGGGGGGAACTGATCCAGATCTGAGGGAGGAGTTAATGATGGTGGCGATGAGTTGGGAGATGGCAGGGTGGCTCTCTTTAACAAATTTGGAGGGCATTGGGTCAAGTGTGCAGGTGGAGTTAATTCCAGTCATGAAGTCGGACAGTTGCATGGGGGTCACAGGGGAGAAGTGGGACAGGGGCTGTGAGGTGAAGGGGGAGGAGCCAGGAGGGAAGGTGGGGGGTGCTGATGAGGGTGTCAGATTGCTGTAAATGTTGCTGATTTTGGTTTGGAAAAACGAGAGGAAGGAGTTGCCCTGTTCGGTGGTGAAGGATGAGGTGGCATTGTCACAGGGTTTGAGAAGTTTGCTGATGGTGGAGAACAGACGCTTGGGGTTGCTGGAGCCAGACTGAATGAGTTGTGAGTAGTAATTAGACCGGGCTGCTTTGAGTGCGTTACTGTACTGTTGGAGATAGTCTTTGTAGATTTGAAGATGGACTGTTAGTGTGGTTTTCTTGTGTTGGCGTTCAAGTTGACGTTTCCTTGATTTCATTTGGCGGAGTTCGGGGGTATACCAGGAGGCGGAGTGTATGAAAGAGACATTTTTTGTTTTTGTGGGGGCCAGTTCATTGAGACAGAAGGAGAGGGTGCTGTTATAATAGTCCACAAGTTCAGATGGGTTTTCAGAAAGTGGGGGGGGGAGACAGACATCTTGCAGGTAATGGAGGCAGTGATTGCTGAAGGTGAGATGGATTTGAGATTTTTGTAGGTTATTGTGCGTTTTTGCTTTTGGGCGGGGATGGGGATGTTGATGTCCATGATGATGGCCAGGTGATCAGAGATGTGGAGATTGAGGCTGGACAGATGATGGATGGTGAGACCAGTGGAGCAGACCAAGTCCAGGATGTGACCACGGCTGTGTGTTGGGAAGTTGATGTGTTGAGAGAAGTTGCTGCAGTGAAGGGTTTCCTTAAATTCAGAGGTCGTCAACATGAATGTTAAAATCACCTAAGAGGAGAACAGATGGGGATATGGCAGAAAGCTGAGTGAGAATGTCAGAGAGGTCGGAGAGAAAGGAGGGGTTTGGCTTCGGGGGACGGTAGATGATGGCTGTGACCAGGGGAGTGGGACCAGAGAGTTTAAAGATGTAGTAGTAGTAGTAGAACCTTTATTTATCCAGGAAAATCAATTAAGAACAAATTCTTATTTACAATGATGACCTGACAAAGATCAGGTGTTCAAATGAAGAAACATCAGGGATGTGGATTATGGTAGCTTTTATTTCCTTTCTGATAATAGCAGCTATACCACCACCCCGCCCTTGTGGTCGAGGTTTGTCAATGTATGTGAATCCTGCTGGGGTGATTTGATTTAAAGAAAAATAGTCCAGGGGTTTTTGCCATGTTTCGGTCAGATACAGAAAGTCCAGGTTATTGTCTTTAATGAATTCATTTAGAATGTGGCTTTTATTGTGGATGGAGCGTGTGTTGAGCAGGGCTGCTCTGAGGTGACGTTGCATTGGGGGGGGGTTGTGTGGACCGGGGGAGTGGAAGGAGATTGGTCAGATTCACGTGTTGTTTGTTGTGATGGCGTAGTGTGGGCGTGTGACAGGACCGAATGGACGGGATGGAGTGTGGAGACGTGGAATGAAATAAAAACTTACGGCCAGAGCCTCTGTGTGGAGGACGGCGTTTGCGGAGTATTTCATTATCTGCGAGGATGTCCATGCAGTCCGGACGCCGGCGGTTATTAAAGGAGTGGAGATCTGACAGGGAGTAGAGCGGCGGCATGATCCGGTGAAGTGGCACTAGCACGGAGCTTGCTAATGCTGTGGACCCGGGCAGCAGAGACTAGGAGCCGGATGACCGTGGAAGAAGGAGCGGTGTGAGTCCAGATAAAATGAGAATTATAATCCACAGCATATCAGGAGAATAATTCCAGTGGTTTCCAGAGGAAAATCGTAGGAGGTGCTGACAGCCTGGTGCAGAGTGGGAGCCGGGTGACCAGCCTACTAGCTGGTTAGCTAGCTTGATAGCCACCGGCTGTAGGCGGCAGGGAGAGACGATGTCAGCGGGGAAGCCGACTGATCGCAGCGGGATGGGAAGACCCACACAAGCCGCGGAGTTAGGGTGGAGTTAGGGTGGAGTTGGGGTGGAGTTGGGGTGGAGACATAAATGTTAGCTCAGCAGACTTCAGGGAGCCGAAGAGCATCTAGGTAGCAGCCGGCTAGGTCCGATAATGCTAGCTAGCGGGCTAGGGACCGGTGAGCAGGAAAGAGCCAGCAGGTGGGAGATGACAACACAAATATCTGTGTCGATTCGATATAGAGATGCTGCTATTTTTGCTGATGACTGACGTTTCAAAAGTAGAGAGCCAGACAGGAGAGGTTCTGATCTGGACTAAAGAAAAAAACTCCACTAAAAAACCACTAGGAAGGATCACTTCTACTTCAGGGCAGGCTACGCAGTACGCAGGCTAATGTCCCGCAGCGGATGCCTCTCTGGTGGACTCCGGTACTGCACATTACTCCCGAGACGTTTAAAAAAAAAATATATATATATATATATATATACATATATATTTTTATTTTTTAAGTGAAACATCCGGGGCTTTTCAGAAAACATCCGGGGCTTGAGCCCAAGTAGCCACCCCCTAGCGCCGCCACTGCAACCAACTACTGCAAGAAAAGGAGAATACCCCAAAAGAATAATAGGGACTCGTTTTATTCCACCACAGTACATATATCACGAATAATAACCCTAACACACACGAGCTCATGTGAAGTAAGGTCTGTGTGTGTGCGTGTGTGTGTGTGTGTGTGTGTGTGTGTGTGTGTGTGTGTGTGTGTGTGTGTGTGTGTGTGTGTGTGTGTGTGTGTGTGTGTGAGAGAGATGCTCAGGTTACATAAGAACAGAAAGGCTCCTCGGTCCTATCTCTTTAAATGAGACAGAGCTGCTCCGCTCTGCGCGTGTGTGTGTGGAGGAGACATTACGAGGAAGAGAGGGCCACTGTGTTGTGGAGAAGGAACAGGCGATCGGAAACACAAACCAGAGGATATTTCGCTTCGATTTCAGCGTTTTTCTGCAGAGGATGCTGAGCGTCGTTTCTCTCTGCGGCTGATTCGGATTCCGGACCCGCGGAAGCTTCGCGTGTCTGCGGGCTGGGTGGGCGCATCCCTCGCCTCCCGATAGGACACAACGGGCAGGGCTCTGATCATTATTTATTTCGCTCTCTCCGCGCTGGGAGGAAGGTGACCGAGAGGCAGCGAGCACAGCCGGGCTGACCATGGATTAATGCCCGAGAGGATTTTCATCTGAGAGGTAAGGGATGCTGCGCAGGAGACGCAGGCCGGGGGAGGAGGCTGCGTCCCCGGGTGCAGAGAGTGTGTCTGTGCTTGTGATGGACGGACGAACGGACGGGGGGGTTGGGTGACGGAGCAGCATCCACCCTGCAGAGCAGAGCGGAGGGGCGGTGAGGGTGGAGCGGCTGGAGGCGCTGGGTGTTCCGGCTCTTTGTGTGCATCATTCCGGGGCCTTTGAGTGCCGATCAGCCGCATCGAGCTGCGTATTATTAACAAACACCATGACGTCAGCGTCTCTCAGTGACGCAATCCGCTCCGTGCTCATTTGTGCAGATGTATTTATTGTTGAGTCTGTTTTTGGGTGCAAGTGTGTCCGGGCTGTGATGCGGCCCTGATGCTCTGTCAGCTGTTTTTAGTCTCTTTGCTCCATGACATTAGACTTAGCCTGATGCTCTTCACCGAACCACCTCACATATAGTTATAGCCCCCCCATAGCTTTAAGGATATCAAAATCATCTCAGTATTGTTGAGTTCCATTGAAAATGTAAACATGTAAATGTTGACTTTATTAAATGAATTATGTCAAAAGATGTCACAACTGTATTAGGTTAGTTGAACATACTAATATACAATTGAATATGATTGCTTTCAGCTAATCTCATACAGTTATGTGACATTTGTTGACATTATTTTAGTTAAAGTGAACGTTACTGTTTTTTCAGTGTACTTTGGGACTCCCTGCAGATTTCCTGAACATTTGAACAGTGTTTGGCTGCAAAGCTCAAGTTTGTGATGACTGACACTCCTGGTGGGGGTGGGGGCAGGGTTGTGTGGGGGGTGCACTTACCCATGCATCTTGATAGTGTTTTTAGTAAATACCCACACATTCAAAGCTTGTTTGTTTATAACGCTAGCCTTGTGATAAATGTCTCCAACTCCAAACTGAGATGACCCTGATGACATGTCTTATAGTGACTTATGTAAGATAAATCTGAGTTTAGCAGACAAATTGAAACATTCAATGGAGGATTGAAAAATACCTTTCTGAAAAGTGTTTAGAACATTGTGGTGAGCTTTTGGTATTTCATAATAACTGGGAAATCACAAGGAGATGATAGACTAAAAATAGTACCAGTAGTAATAGTGTCTTTGTGTTTAGAGATAAATAAATATGTATGAATAATTTTTGAAGGAGATGTTGATGTGTTTAATAAATTAAACTGGAAAAAAACATGTTGTCCTTAGAAAATTAACCTTTTCTATACTTTACTATAATAGCTTTAAAGTTAAACTTCTTTTTTGTTATAATATTATGCACATTGGATTGTGGATTGATTCAATTGTATGAATACTAAAGAACTAAATGTGGGTTAGTTACTTTCTGCTAAAGAATATTGTTTTATAAAACAGACCATCAAAGTTTGGACATTTGGAAAATAATTGACCGATTCTATTGTAACTGTAACAACATCAGCTGCAAACATACATGTATGCATTCAAACCTGATCAACTGAAGAACTCTGAACTGTGAAATAATCATGGCCGCTTCTGAAAGGTGTTCATTTGACAAGATTAACAACATAACATGAACTTTCAGGTTTATTGTTCATAGCATTATAAGGGAAGAATGAACACATTTAATTTAATTTATTGACACTGTGTTGCTGAGTAAAAAACAAATTGGTCATCATTTTAAACATTTCATTTGTTTTTAGTGGGTTGAATGGTGGCTAGCAGCTAACGATGCTAACAGCACCAGCAGTGCATTGACCTGCAACAGTGGGCACAGAGCTAACAGAGCTAACCTGAGGGATGGGTGTGCTTCTCTGGCAATATCGTTACATCATCCAGAGTACAAGGATTTATTTCTTGTAATTTGGCTGAACGGGCCCTTGATCAAATGCATGGTGATTGTGTTCTATAAATACAATGTCTATGTGTTATATAACAAATATAACAAAAACATACATATAACACGCTGGTGGGTGAGCGTGGCTTGTGTCTGCCAGTGAAATTAGAATGGACCTACAGTAAATAAACATCCTCAATGACAGGATCCAAGCGTACGCTCAGTAAAGATCTGAGTTAGATCCATGACAGGCTATTTTTAACCTATCAGATCATTAAACCATATGTGCTATTTGGTCAATCGAACTTGCTGTAAACCATTCGAACAAAAACATATTTTCAACGCCATTCTTTACTTTTCTTTGAATGAAGAAATACTGTCCAGTTTGGATATAACTGATGCTACAGCAGCATCTACACAAACCTCTTTAGGAGCCGCCATTGTTGTTTTTAACATGTGGTCTGCTCACTGGTTGATACGACACATATGCGTTACTTTGAAGCCTAAAAGGTGGATTACTGTGGGATCTTCTGACATCACCAGATGTCATGTTGATTTATTGTTAGTAGGTTAACAGGTTAGAAAGAGCGGGGCAGACAGTGAACGCAGCAGAAACGGCTGCTTCCATCTCCCATAATGCTTTATTCTTGCTTTTTATGATGCATTTGAGCTTTGCTGACACAGGTAAGCCCTCTGAGGAAGACATAGCCTCAGTCTGTCATGTCTGATCAGTTGTAGCATCAGACAGATTGATTTGACGGATGATGTTGGTCTGCTCCTTCTTTATTAGCCATGCTGTGCCTTCACTATCACAACGTGTCAGAGAGAAGCAATGACACTACGGTTGCGGTCAAATGTTCATAAACATCTGGTCCTATGTGTTCTTCTAACCACTATTCTTTAACCTCAGACAAATGTGTCACAGGGTTAAGGAAAGAAGTTAAGGAGAATTAATCAGGACTGAATGTGATGCTAAAGTTGCTAAGAGAATCTGACCTCTTATACACTGGTCAACGTATTTATGATGGTCCAGCAGATGTTATTTATTTCTGTGCGTATGCCGTGGGGAAACTACAATAAGGGCCACATACAGCAAAAACATACGAAGGGCTAGGCCACTCATTGGAGGTGAGATATATTGCCTCATAAGTTATGAGTCAAATCAATCAAATGCATCTGTGGCACTGCTCTTCCCACGACTCTGAAACCAGCTCAGCTGCATTTAGATGATGCTATGGCACACGTCTGTGCATCCTCCCTGTAATATGTATTCACAGCTAAACCAAATCCAATGTCACACATGTAAGCAATTTGTGCAATTGCAGCACCATTCCATGATCCATTGTCAGTAATAAATCATAAATGATTCCTAAAAAAGTCTTTTGTAAATATATTTATTTGTATTTTATTATATATATTGTATCGTTGGAGGAGCTCGGGTCATAAGATTTTCATTGCCATTTTTTACACTGTAGCTTATGTGCATATGACATTAAAACCTTTGAATCTTGAAAAATATATGTAGGTTAGGGCATTTCTAATATTGCTTTTCCTGTATTACTGTTCCGTGTCAGTTGTACTCTTGGACCACCTTACAATACTACTTAATAATGGTATTCTGATAGTTCTGAGCTTTTACATTCAAAGCATTTAGAAGTCCAGATGGTGGTAACATTTCTAAATCTGGACAGCTGCCTGCCTTGCCTTTGAAGTATAGGAAACCTGCGCAGACTGTTACATGATGCTATTATTCTTTGAGTCTCAGGCTAATGCTTTCTCTTGTTTCTGTCACGGAAAGTGGAGCAGGAGACCCAATGCAGGAGACAGATAGTCTTAACAGAAAACACTTTTATTTAAGGTTCAATCCAGGCAAGAAAAGGCAGAACATTTCATATGGTTTGTGTACTGCAATAATGATATTATAATGCACTATGGAACCCTGTCATCTGTCCTGTCGTCATAACATAACCTACATAAGCGGTGTCTCTTTGGTTGGTAGACCTGCTCTCCCATCCTCGTTTAGCATTTGAATATTTCCAACAGAACTTAACATGGATCCTCCTGAGGAGATAAAGAGCTGAGCCTGTATTTACCACCAATTGACAACCTTTGTTAAAATAACTTTTTAACCATTAATGTAATCTCTGCTGAGTGCCATCCACATTCACCTCTCCTTATCACACACTCGCTATGAACATAAGCATGAATCTGTTCCCTAAAAAGAGCTAAGACACTCTTATACCATGACAACAGCCTGCCACACATGGCAAAGGTTCTTACACATGCTGTCACACTAGAAGCAAAGCAAATCATGGTTCATTTGGATACATTTAAACATCCAGACATTTAGGGCCAGATACTCTGTGTATTACTTTCGCCTTATTGATACTTATTATTGTATTTTGATTATTCATGTGGTTTGACACTGACATTTCAGCAGGATTGTTAAGGGTTTATCATATTGTACCTTAACTGCATCTGGACAGATAAAGCTGTCCAAAAGTCCCGACCCAGGAGAAATGCTTTCTGTTGTACAGTAGATGGTACGATTCATTTTGACTCAAATACAAACATATAATTTTTGTAGATTTACCTGTGTTGTATCTGACAGCAAACATACACCAAAGTGACATCTTCTAATCTTCAGTTTCATAGACCGTAAACAACACAAAGCAACAATAAATGGGTTACCTTTGAGTACAATTTGAATAAGCAGCTCACTGATTTCTATATTAAAATATATTGCCATCTGAGCCACGGCTCCAAATATCATCAAAAGCTTGCTGTACTCAGTGTGTTCAGCAAGCTAGGACCATATTACAACCTGTCTAACTAATTCATCCATGTCATTCATCTTTCTTCACCTCAGTTTAGCTCATACTGTATCTTTTTTAACAATATATATTGTGTATAAACATAATATATATGTTTTTCTCGACATAGTTCATAATAAGCTGGTAATGTAATTTAAGCGTCTTTGAGTTTCCTGAAAAGCGCTATATAAGTCCCGTGTATTATTATTAATGTGTTTTCCTGTGTGGCCTCGTGATAGAGCTTTCTTACTATTATTTAAAATAAATACTAATATTCCTTTTTGTATAGCACAAGAGTACCAGTTTGTTAAACAGGAGGGCTTGGACGACAGTTGCTCTGGAAATGAAGATGTATTCAATCCAACTAAAGGAAGAGTCATGACAATAGTTAGTTAGTTTAGAGTTTCAGCTCTAAATGTGACAATGTTCAAGATGCAGTAGCGTTCCCCAAAGAAGTCAGAAATGTTTATGGAAATTAATTTATAAGTCTACTATATAACTTATGCCACACCCATTCTGCTGCTAACAAGCACAGACTGTAGTTTTCCTAGCCACATTTCCAAATCCGATCCGAGCTAAATTATGCTATTAAAATATTTCATTTGTCCAGACATAACTGTTTTAACTGAATAACTCCCACAAAAATAAACATGAAATATAACTTGGCTGACTTGGCTAGTAGTAGGCTACATTCTTGAAGTGTCTAAAGCAGGGGTCAGCAACCTTTTTGATATGAAGTGCCATTTAAAAAAAAAATTGTTATCAGCGTGCCAACGATCGAGAATTATCAAGGGGGGGGTTGAGGAGCAGGAGGGCGGGGGAGCCTCGCTGCGGGGAAGCAGTGTGTGGACCTGTCAGCGCAACTTACATGATGCCGAATTTAATAACACATTTAAATAATTGGTTTAAACGGCATAATAATAAGGACCATCGTCCGTTCTGTGATTCTCCAGAACACACATTATGATATTAGGGTCATGCAGAGTGAGATGAGATCGCTGTTCCTTTAAGAGAGAGAGAGAGGGTGTGGCTTGTGCATGTGTGTTTGTGGATGGTAGAGCGACAGTGAGGGAACGTGTGTATGTTTCTGGAAGTGAAACGAGGAAGCAGAAAAACAGAGGTCTGTGATGTATTTTGTGAAACAGAAGAACAGCTAAATAAATGCAACGGCCTCCCAAGAAGAGCTCGCCTCTCTCCAGTCATTGAAACTAAAGTGGGTTATTGAACCGGAAGCTTGTTGCTTCTGCCCTCCTCGACTACGGTCTGGGAGCTGACAGGAAAGTTCATCACACAGATGGCCAGTGCGCCCCTTTGTAGCATATTATTTCAATGAGAGATGAGCAGATCGCCACTGGGCTTTCAACTAAATACACAGCCACGCAAAAACTGCGGCATTTGTACAGCTCCTTATGGGTAGGCTACTGCAATTAGTGAAGTGCTTTCCTCTGTGGTGAAATGATCAGCACCACGGAGGAAAGCGGCAGAAAGTCACCTGGAGTTAAAGAGAGCGGGGCTGCATTGCGTGCATGGCTTCCTTCTGCGGGTAACGGGGAGACGCGCTCTGGCGGCGGCCTCGTTCAGGATCCGAAAATACAATTTAAATATTTTTGCACACTTATTCCACTTATTCCTAGTGTGCCACTGGTTACGGTGCCGCGTGCCAGCATTGGCACGCGGCAGGCGTTGCCGACCCCTGGTCTAAAGGTAGTGAGACGACAGTATGTAAACAGATTAGTGATCAATAGGGAAGGCAGCTTCCCATTCAGACACTGGGGTCGGATTTACAATGTATTATGACAAATGGAGTAAAGAAACAAAGGGTACAATTAGGGGGTAGGCAGTTTCTAGAGATGATACATGATAATAATCAGAAGGTTTGCAATTGCAATATCATTAGGATGTAAAAAGTCTAGCAGTAATGATCAAGTCTGTGCCTGTTATATACAGTATATTCACAATCATGCATCATGTAATGCAATCACTTCATGATGTTACTGTAAAATATTGGCAGCTGAAGCCTTCCCCTGATTATTACACGTTGCAAGACCCTAGAGGTTTCTCAATACTCTAATTTCCCCTCCTCGACTCCTCGACTCCTCGGTCCTCCGGTAGTGACCCGGAAATTAATTTCAGTGCGCCATGTTGAAGGACATCTCATTTCTCTAAATGCACTTCGAGGACCAAGGATCGAGCGTCGAGGAGGCTCTCTGGAGGAGCTATAACCGAGGATACCATCCATCCATCTTCTTCCGCTTATCCGTGGTCGGGTCGCGGGGGAGAGCCCCAAACTTCCTTTTCCCTGGCGACATCAACCAGCTCTGACTGGGGGATCCCAAGGCACTCCCAGGCAAGCGAAGAGATATAATCCCTCTACCTGGTCCTAGGTCTACCCCTTGGTCTCTTCCCAGCTGGACGTGCCTGGAACACCTCCCTAGGGAGGCGCCCAGGTGGCATCCTAACTAGGTGCCCGAACCACCTCAACTGGCTCCTTTCGACGCGAAGGAGGAGCGGCTCAACTGCGAGTCCCTCCCGGATGACCGAACTTCTCACCTTATCCCTAAGGGAGACACCAGCCACCCTCCGGAGAAAACCCATCTCGGCCGCTTGTATCCGCGATCTCGGTCTTTCGGTCATGACCCATCCTTCATGACCATAGGTGAGGGTAGGAACGAAAATGGCCCGGTAGACAGAGAGCTTTGCCTTCTGGCTCAGCTCCCTTTTCGTCACAACGGTGCGGTAAAGCGACTGCAGTACCGCTCCCGCTGCTCCGATTCTCCGGCCCATCTCACGCTCCATTGTTCCCTCACTCGAGAACAAAACCCGAGATACTTGAACTCCTTCACTTGGGGTAAGGACTCATTCCCTACTTGGAGTGGACAGTCCATCGGTTTCCTGCTGAGAACCATGGCCTCAGATTTGGAGGTGCTGATCCTCATCCCAGCCGCTTCACACTCGGTTGCGAACCGATCCAGTGAGTGCTGAAGGTCGCAGACCAATGAAGCCATCAGAACCACATCATCTGCAAAAAGCAGTGGTGCAATCCTTAGTCCACCGAACTGCAGACCCCCTCCCCCATGACTACGCCTGATCCATGTATATTACAAACAGGATTGGTGACAAAGCGCAGCCCTGGCGGAGGCCAACCCTCACCGGAAATGGGTCCGACTTACTGCCGAGGACCCAGACACAGCTCTCGCTTTGGGAGTACAGAGATTGGATGGCCCTGAGTAGAGACCCCCTCACCCCATACTCCTGCAGCACCTCCCACAGTAACTCCCTGGGAACCCGGTCATACGCCTTCTCCAAGTCCACAAAACACATGTAGACCGGATAAGCGTACTCCCAGGCCCCCTCCAGGGTCCTTGCGAGAGTAAAAAGCTGATCCGTCGTTCAACGACCAGGACGGAATCCGCATTGTTCCTCCTCAATCTGAGGTTCGACAATCGGCCTGACCCTCCTTTCGAGTACCTTAGAGTAAACTTTCCCGGGGAGGCTGAGTAGTGTGATGCCTCTGTAATTGGCACACACCCTCTGATCCCCCTTTTTAAAAAGGGGAACCACCACCCCGGTCTGCCACTCCTTCGGTACTGTTTCCGACTTCCACGCAATGTTGATGAGACGTGTCAACCATGACAGTCCCTCAACACCCAGAGCCTTCAGCATTTCTGGGCGGATCTCATCCACCCCCGGGGCTTTGCCACTGTGGAGTTGTTTAACAACCTCAGTGACCTCCCCCCGGGAGATTGGTGTTGATCCCCCGTCATTCTCCAGCTCTGCCTCTAACATAGAGGGCGGAGTTGTCGGGTTCAGGAGTTCCTCAAAGTGTTCCTTCCAACGCCCTAACACTCCATCAGTTGAGGTCAACAACGTCCCATCCTTACTGTACACAGCTTGGATGGTTCCCTGCTTCCCCCTCCTGAGGTGTCGGACAGTTTTCCAGAACAACTTTGGTGCCGCCCGAAAGTCCTTCTCCATGTCTTCTCCGAACTTCTCCCACACCCGCTGCTTTGCCTCGGCCACGGATGAGGCTGCTGCCCTTCGGGCTTGTCGGTACCTTGGAACTGCCTCGGGAATCCCCCGGGATAACAAATCCCTGAAGGCCTCCTTCTTCAGTCGGACGGCTTCCCTGACCACCGGTGTCCACCAGGAGGTTCGAGGGTTACCACCCCTTGAGGCACCTTGGACTTTGAGACCACAGCTCCCTGCCGTGGCTTCGGCAATAGAGGCTTTGAACACCGACCACTCTGGTTCAATGTCCCCAACCTCCACAGGAATGCCTGAAAAGCTCCGCCGGAGGTGTGAGTTGAAGGTCTCCTGAACTTGGGCCTCCTCCAGATGTTCCCAGTTCACCCGAACTACACGTTTGGGCTTAGCAGGTCTATCCAGAGGCTTCCCCCGCCACTCGACCCAACTCACCACCAGATGGTGATCAGTTGACAACTCCGCCCCTCTCTTTACCCGAGTGTCCAAAATATACGGCCTCAGGTCCGATGATACGATAACGAAATCGATCATGGACCTTCTGCCTAGGATGCTCTGGTACCACGTACACTTATGAGCATCCTTATGTTCGAACATGGTGTTTGTTATGGCCAATCCATGACTAGCACAGAAGTCCAGTAACAAACCACCACTCCGGTTCAGATCAGGGGGGCCGTTCCTCCCAATGACGCCCCTCCAAGTGTCTCCATCATTGTCCACATGTGCGTTGAAGTCTCCCAGCAAGACTAAAGAGTCCCCTTCAGGAGCCCCATACAGGACTCTTTCCAGGGTCTACAAGAAGGCTGTATACTCTGAACTGCTGTTGGGTGCATAAGCACACACAACAGTCAGAGTTTTCCCCCCCATAACCCGCAGGCGTAGGGAGGCGACCCTCTCGTCCACTGGGGTAAACTCCAACAACGAAGCACCCAACCTGGGACTTGTGAGTATCCCCACACCCGCCCGGCGCCTCACACCTTGAGCAACTCCGGAGAAGAATAGAGTCCAACCCCTATCCAGAAGTAAGGTTCCAGAGCCGACGCTGTGCGTAGAGGCGAGCCCAACCAGATCCAACTGGTAACGCTCCACCTCCCGCACAAGCTCCGGCTCCTTCCCCCCCAGAGAGGTGACGTTCCACGTCCCCAAAGCCAGCTTCTGTCGCCCGGGTCTGGTCCGTCGAGACCCTCCGCTTTCACTGCCACCCTTCTGGCAGCGCACCCGACCGAGGATACACTAGAGGTTTCTCAATACTCAAATTTCCCCTCCTCGACTCCTATCCTCGAGACTTGGTGCCACCCACAGGAGATGCGAGCGGAGGACTGAGGAGGGGAACCGAGGAGAGAGGAGGGGAAGCAGCAGGCGCTTAGAGAAATGAGAACTCTTCTCCTCTGAGCGGTCATTTTAAAGAGACGTCCATTAATGATGACAGGAGGCACAGCAGCCCTCTGTCTGATGGACAGATGTGTTCATGACCACTTATATATTTACTTTGAATTCATTGACAGTGCGGTATAATGAGACAATAATAGGCTACAGATGCGGACATATACACACATATATTTATATAAATATATACAATTTCAGAATCAAACAAGTATGAGAGCACTCTCATAATAACGTAACACAATCAGAGACTGGATATACAGTGGGGCAAAAACATATTTGGTCAGCCACCAATTGTGCAAGTTCTCCCACTTAAAAAGATGAGAGAGGCCTGTAATTTTCATCCTAGGTACACTTCAACTACGAGAGACAGAATGGGGGGAAAGAATCCAGGAAATCACATTGTAGGATTTTTAATGAATTAATTGGTAAATTCCTCGGTAAAATAAGTATTTGGTCACCTACAAACAAACAAGATTTCTGGCTCTCATAGACCTGTAACTTCTTCTTTAAGAGCCTCCTCTGTCCTCCACTCGTTAACTGTATTAATGGCACCTGTTTAAAGTCGTTATCAGTATAAAAGACACCTGTCCACAACCTCAAACAGTCACACTCCAAACTCAACTATGGCCAAGACCAAAGAGCTGTCAAAGGACACCAGAAACAAAATTGTAGACCTGCACCAGGCTGGGAAGACTGAATCTGCAATAGGTAAACAGCTTGGTGTGAAGAAACCAACTGTGGGAGCAATTATTAGAAAATGGAAGACATACAAGACCACTGATAATCTCCCTCGATCTGGTGCTCCACGCAAGATCTCACCCCGTGGGGTCAAAATTATCACAAGAACGGTGAGCAAAAATCCCAGAACCACACGGGGGGACCTAGTCAATGACCTGCAGAGAGCTGGGACCAAAGTAACAAAGGCTACCATCAGTAACACACTACGCCGCCAGGGACTCAAATCCTGCAGTGCCAGACGTGTCACCTTGCTTAAGCCAGTACATATCCAGACCCGTCTGAAGTTTGCCAGAGAGCATTTAGATGATCCAGAAGAGGATTGGGAGAATGTCATATGGTCAGATGAAACCAAAATAGAACTTTTTGGTAAAAACTCAACTAGACGTGTTTGGAGGAGAAAGAATGCTGAGTTGCATCCAAAGAACACCATACCTACTATGAAACATGGGGGTGGAAACATCATGCTTTGGGGCTGTTTTTCTGCAAAGGGACCAGGACGACTGATCCGTGTAAAGGAAAGAATGAATCGGGCCATGTATCGTGAGATTTTGAGTGACAACCTCCTTCCATCAGCAAGGGCATTGAAGATGAAAACGTGGCTGGGTCAACGCCCGGGCAACGAAGGAGTGGCTTCGTAAGAAGCATTTCAAGGTCCTGGAGTGGCCTAGCCAGTATCCAGATCTCAACCCCATCGAAAATCTTTGGAGGGAGTTGAAAGTCCGTGTTGCCCAGCGAGAGCCCCAAAACATCACTGCTCTAGAGGAGATCTGCATGGAGGAATGGGCCAAAATACCAGCAACAGTGTGTGAAAACCTTGTGAAGACTTACAGAAAACGTTTGACCTGTCATTGCCAACAAAGGGTATATAACAAAGTATTGTGATGAACTTTTGTTATTAACCAACTACTTATTTTCCACCATAATTTGCAAATAAATTCTTTAAAAATGTGATTTTTTTTTTTCTCATTCTGTCTCTCATAGTTGAGGTATACCTCGGATGAAAATTACAGGCCTCTCATCTTTTTAAGTGGGAAAACTTGCACAATTGGTGGCTGACTAAATACTTTTTTGCCCCACTGTATCCACCCCCCTCTCTCTGGTCGCTGAAATGGGGAATTGAAATTACGGGCCAAAAGTTGTATTTACAAGTATTAAAAGTAAGCATAGGGCACCAAACCAACTGAGACCCGTCTGTCTGCCGCATCTACACGCTGTACAACACACACACTGTACCACACACACCTACAGCTCCTAAAGCATAATCAGGCAACAGCCGTTGTGTATTTTATTATGTGAAGCACTAAATGGACTAAAATATCGACTCTTTGTTTGTAGATATCTACTAAACTACAGCATACAAATACAGAGAGTAATGTAGGCCTGTTATACTGAGTGATATATATTTTACAGACTGCTCTGCTCTTTTCCTGGACCTCACAGCTGTTCTCACTGTAAACATGGCGTTGCGATGAAAGCAGTTTCTACAATAATATCCAGGGGATGCATACAGAGCTGTCATTGGCTGAGAATGATAAGTCCGGCCATGCGTCACGCCTCCACCGTTCCCGGAAATGCGTCTGCAGAGGAGCCGTGGAGGAACCATCAGTGTCTCCTTGGTTAGAGGTCCTCCAGAGAGCCTCCTTGACGCTCGATCCTCGGTCCTCGAAGTGCATTTAGAGAAATGGCCCGCTGAAATTCATTTCCGGGTCAGTACCAGAGGACCGAGGAGTCAAGGAGGGGAAATTTGAGTATTGAGAAACCTCTATAGATGGTTCCTCCACGGTCCTCCACGGATGCATTTCCGGGAACGGTGGAGGCGTGACGCACGGCCGGACTTATCTCAGCCAATGACAGCTCTGCATGCATCCCTTGGATATTATTTTATTAACTGCTTTCATCGCGACGCAATGTTTCCAGAGAGAACCGCTGTGAGGTCCGTGCAGAAAGCAGAGCAGTGTGTATATTATATATCATTCAATATAACAGGCCTACTCTCTTTATTTGCTTTAGTTTAGTAGATATCTACAAACAAAGAGTCAACATTTTTCGAAGACCATTTAGTGCTTCACATAATAAAATACACAACGGCTGTAGCCTGATTATGCTTTAGGAGCTGTGCGTGTGTGGTACAGTAGAGGTTTCTCAATACTCAAATTTCCCCTCCTCGACTCCTCGGTCCTCTGGTAGTGACCCGGAAATGGATTTCAGCGCGCCATGTTGAAGGACATCTAATTTCTCTAAATGCACATCGAGGACCGAGCATCGAGGATCGAGGAGTCTCTCTGGAGGAGCTCTAACCGAGGAGACACTGATGGGTCCTCCACGGCTCCTCCGCGGATGCATTTCCGGGAACGGTGGAGGCGTGATGCACGGCCGGACTTATCTCAGCCAATGACAGCTCTGCATGCATCCCCTGGATATTATTTTAGAAACTGCTTTCATCGCGACGCGATGTTTACAGTGAGAACAGCTGTGAGGTCCGTGCAGAAAGCAGAGCAGTGTATATAATATATATCACTCAGTATAACAGGCCTACATTACTCTCTGTATTTGTATGCTGTAGTTTATAGATAACTACAAACAAAGAGTCGATATTTTTCTAAGACCATTTAGTGCATCACATAATAAAATACACAACGGCTGTCACAAACGAGCTGAGGACCAAAATGCAGAACACGGGAAACCAGAGATAGTCGGTAACCAGCTTTATTGGAGGCAATAGGCTGGTAGAAGACAACACGGCAGATAGTAGGCAAAGGGCTGGTCGGGGACAGGCGAGGGTTCCAGGAGACAGCAGGACGGGAGTCGCAGGTACAGAACGGGTCAGGGAGCAGGCGAGGCAGGCTGGTCAGGAACAGGCAGGGTCGAAACCGGGAGAGCAATCTGAAGGGTAATGCGGGAAAGACTGGCATGCTGCAAAGTACGATCTGGCACTGAGGTGAAAGTGAAGTGGGCCTAAATACTAATGGAGCTGATGGGTGTAACAGAGTGAGAGAGAGACAGGGTGTGACTACCAGGTGACTAAGGAATGTTAATGCAGAAAATAGGTGAGTGAGAAAGCAGATTGTGACAGAACCCCCCCCTTAATGGACGGCTCCAGACGTCTAAGAAATATCTATCAAGAAGAAAAGAGAGAGAAAAAAAAAAAAAGAGAAGAATCAAGAAAAAACCCTACAGACACCGGGTGGAAGGTGGAGGTATGGGAAAGGTCAGTACTCATCTGAGAATGCTCTCTCGGCCTCTCCCTCCTGGAAATCCTCGTCCTCCTCGCCTGATGATGCTTCCCCCTCCTCCTCGATGAAGCCTCTGATCCGTCGCGGACGAGTACCCCCCTGCTTAAAGCCTGGTTGAGCGTGGGTCCTGGAAGGCTGCTCCGGGTAACGCAGGTGGAAGTCTCGGATGAGTTGAGGGTTGAGGATATGCCGAGCAGGAATCCACTGCCTTTCCTCAGGACCATAGCCCTCCCAGTCCACCAAATATTGAACCCCTCTTCCTCTGCGACGGGAACGGAGTAGACGACGAAGGGTGTAGGTAGGGCCCCCATCGATCATCCTAGAGGGTGGTGGTGGAGGGGCGGCGGAAATCATAGTACTCTCCCAGACAGGTTTAATCCTAGAAACGTGGAAGGTGGGATGGATCTTCATGTTCCGGGGCAAACTCAGTCGAACTGCTGCAGGATTAATGACCTTGACAATCTTGAAGGGTCCAATAAACCTGGGCGCTAACTTCTTAGACTCCATCCGAAGGGGAATGTTCTGAGTGGAAAGCCACACCCTCTGGCCTACCTGGTACACAGGTGCCTTGGTTCGTCGGCGGTTCGCTGATGTGGCGTACCGGTTAGCAGACTGAAGCAGAGTTGTTCGAGCCTGCCTCCAAGTCCTCCGACAACGTCGGATGAAAGCCTGGACAGACGGACAGGTAACCTCCTTCTCCAATGCAGAGAACAATGGGGGTTGAAAACCGTATGCACACTGAAAAGGGGAAAGACCAGTAGCGGAACTGATGAGGGTGTTGTGGGCATACTCCACCCACAGGAGCTGTTTTGACCAGGTCGTGGGATGATCGGAAGCCATGCAGCGGAGAGTGGTCTCCATCTCCTGATTCTTCCGTTCGGTCTGGCCATTGGCCTGTGGGTGGAAACCGGAGGTGAGACTAACCGTCGCCCCGATCAGTTCACAAAACTCCCTCCAAAACACAGAGGTGAATTGGGGCCCCCGGTCGGAAACCACATCAGTCGCCAGTCCGTGAATGCGAAACACGTGGAGAAGAATCAGTTCTGCCGTCTCCTTAGCTGACGGGATCTTAGGCAGGGGTACGAAATGAGCCATCTTACTAAACCGATCTACCACCGTCAAGATGGCAGTATGTCCGTGGGACGGTGGTAGACCAGTCACAAAGTCCAATGAAATATGTGACCAAGGGCGACGTGGGACCGGTAATGGATGAAGGAGGCCAGCTGGCGCTTGGTGAGATGGTTTGTGCCGATTGCACACAGGACAGGCGTTCACAAACTCCCGGGTGTCAGCCTCCAGCGTGGCCCACCAGAACCGTTGTAGGACCATCCCCTTGGTACGTTGAATTCCAGGGTGGCAGGAAAGTCTGGAGCTATGAGCCCACTGAAGCACCTCAGCCCTCAAAACCTGAGGCACAAACAAGCGGTTAAGAGGACAAGAACTAGGACCGGGTTGGTCCACCAAAGCGGTCTTAACCCTCTCCTCAATCTCCCAAGCGAGGACGCCGATCACTCGAGGAGCAGGAAGAATGGTGTCCGGAATACCCCAGGTGTCTCCCTCCCTCCCGAACTGCCGGGACAAAGCGTCGGCCTTCACGTTGCGGGAGCCCGGGCGGTAGGAGAGAAAAAAATTAAACCGGGTGAAAAATAACGACCACCTGGCTTGCCGAGAATTCAGTCTCTGTGCCGACCTGATGTATTCCAGGTTCTTATGGTCGGTCCATACCTGAAATGGTTGTTCTGTCCACTCAAGCCAGTGTCGCCACTCCTCCAACGCCAACTTGACTGCTAGAAGCTCTCGATTCCCCACGTCATAGTTTCTCTCCGCCGGACTCAATCTCCTTGAAAAGAAAGCACAGGGGTGGAGCTTCTGGTTCTCACCAGAACGTTGCGACAGGATGGCCCCCACCCCTACGTCAGAAGCATCCACCTCCACCACCAACTGACCAGCGGGGTCTGGTACTTGTAGGATAGGAGCTGACGTAAACCGGCCCTTGAGGTCCTGAAAAGCCTCCTCGGCTGCAGGGGACCATCGGAACGTTACCTTGGATGAGGTCAGGGCAGTGAGCGGGGCGGCCACGGTGCTGTAGCCACGGATGAACCGTCTGTAAAAGTTGGCGAATCCCAGGAAACGCTGCAGCTCCTTCCGGGAATCAGGGACCCGCCACGAGGTAACTGCTGCAACCTTGGAAGGATCCATCTCCACACTTCCTTGACCCACGATGTAGCCAAGAAAGGCGACCGAAGAAGTGTGAAACTCGCACTTCTCCGTCTTGACGAACAGCGAGTTCTCCAGAAGTCTCTGGAGGACTGTCTGGACATGATTGACGTGTTCCTTGAGGTTCTTAGTAAAAATCAAAATGTCGTCCAGATAAACAAAAACATAACGATCCAACATGTCCCGGAGTACGTCGTTCACCAACGCTTGGAAAACTGCAGGGGCGTTGGTAAGTCCAAATGGCATCACCAGGTACTCGTAATGTCCCGAAGAGGTGTTGAAGGCGGTCTTCCATTCGTCCCCCTCCCGGATTCGTACCAGGTGATAAGCGTTTCGTAGATCCAGCTTAGTGAAGATTGTAGCCCCCTGTAATAACTCGAATGCTGACGAGATGAGTGGCAAGGGGTAACGATTCTTCACCGTGACGTCGTTCAGACCTCGATAGTCAATGCAGGGTCTCAGGGTCTTGTCCTTCTTCGCCACAAAAAAAAACCCTGCTCCTGCGGGTGATGTGGAAGGACGAATAATTCCCGCAGCCAGAGAGTCATTGACGTAAGTCTCCATGGACTTCCTCTCCGGTGCCGAAAGCGAGTACAACCGGGCCTTGGGTGGGACTGCGCCTGGATGTAGCTCAATGGCGCAGTCATAGGGCCGATGAGGTGGGAGAGATGTCGCCTTAGCCTTGCTAAAAACCTCCTTAAAGTCCAAATATTCAGCCGGAACCCCTGTGACATCCGGAACCAGGTTCATATCCACAGATAGTAGAGGTGCGGCGGCCTGCTTGAGGCAAACCTGATGACAGGAGGAACTCCAACCTAGGATGGACCCAGTTGCCCAGTCAATGTTCGGGTTGTGGCGGCGGAGCCACGGATAACCCAAAATCAGAGGGATTTGGGGGGACCGTAGCACATGAAACTGGATTGTCTCATGGTGGTTCCCCGACATGAGCATATGGACCAGTGTCGTCTGGTGTGTCACTGTTCCCAGCAGGTGACCATCCAAAGCATTAGCCGGTACCGGCTGGAGCAGCCGAACCAGTTGGATGCCCAGCTGTAGTGCGAGCTCCTCGTCAATGATGCTAACATCTGATCCGGAGTCGATAAAAACAGCCAGAGCCTGAGATTTGCCTGTCAGGAGGAGTCAAGCATGGCACAAGGGTCTTAGATTGGGAATCAGCTCAGAGGTTTGGCCCACCAGTATACTCCCCATTACTGATGAGCTCTGTCCTTTTACCGGACAACGGGAAACCATATGTCCAGCCTGACCACAGTAAAGGCAAAGATTACCTCTCCGACGTAGTTCCCTCTCCTCAGAGGTAAGACTGGTACGACCCACTTGCATGGGCTCGACCTCGTACCGTGAGTCAGAGTAGGAATGGGAATTCTCCGCCGAAACCGGAAGTCGAAATCTCCCGGAAACCGGAAGTTGTTGTCGCGAGCGGCGGGCCGCTGCTCGCGTCTGTTGCTCTCCTCTCCGGGTCTGGATTCGTCTGTCAATCCGAGAGGTGAGCTCTATCAACCCATCCAAGGAAGCAGGGAGATCATAGGAAACCAGCTCATCTCTCATATAATCCGCTAATCCTCTCAGATATGCGTCACACTGCGCCGGCCCATTCCAGCTACTGCGGCGGCTGCTGGTGCGGAAGTCAATAGCGTAATCCACCACCGTGCCGGAACCCTGGCTCAAACTTAGCAGGCCTCCAGCAGCGTCGGGACCCAGACGAACGGAACCGAACACCTTCCGCATCTCCGCGGAAAATGCAGCAAAAGAGGCGCAGGCTGAAGTCTGCTGCTCCCACTCTGCAGTTCCCCATAAACGGGCTCTCCCCGTCAGATGATTAACGGTGAAAGCTACTCGAGCCGCCTCGGAGGCGAAGGTCTGTGGCTGCGGTGAAAACAATATGGAACAGTTTGTGAGAAAAGGCCTGCATCCCTCCGGCTCACCAGCGTAGCGTTCCGGCGTTCCCACACGAGGCTCCGGAGCGTATCCCGTCGACCCAGGGGCTGGAGCGAGCATCGGAACTGTGGGCGGAGGGACGGTAGCAGCCATGGTAGCGGCTAGCTGTTGTACGGTGGCGGCCATCTGTTGCATCTGGGAGGTAAGGTAAGCCAGCGTTTGTCCCTGGGTTGAGGTTGCCTGGTGGGTCTCGGTAGCTAAGGTAGCTATCGTGACCTCCTGTCTTTGGATGGCATCCTTAACCCTCTCAAAGCGGTCTCTAGGAGACCCGGTGTTTGCTTGGTCCATTTCTGGCCAGATCGTTCTGTCACAAACGAGCTGAGGACCAAAATGCAGAACACGGGAAACCAGAGATAGTCGGTAACCAGCTTTATTGGAGGCAATAGGCTGGTAGAAGACAACACGGCAGATAGTAGGCAAAGGGCTGGTCGGGGACAGGCGAGGGTTCCAGGAGACAGCAGGACGGGAGTCGCAGGTACAGAACGGGTCAGGGAGCAGGCGAGGCAGGCTGGTCAGGAACAGGCAGGGTCGAAACAGGGAGAGCAATCTGAAGGGTAATGCGGGAAAGACTGGCATGCTGCAAAGTACGATCTGGCACTGAGGTGAAAGTGAAGTGGGCCTAAATACTAATGGAGCTGATGGGTGTAACAGAGTGAGAGAGAGACAGGGTGTGACTACCAGGTGACTAAGGAATGTTAATGCAGAAAATAGGTGAGTGAGAAAGCAGATTGTGACAACGGCTGTAGCCTGATTATATGCTTTAGGAACTGTAGGTGTGTCTGGTACAGTGTGTAGGTGTGTGTGTGTGTGTGTGTGTGTGTGTGGTACAGTGTGTGTGTGGCACAGTGTGTGGGTGTGGTACAGTGTGTGCGTATAGATGCGGCGGACAGACTCTGTTGGTTTGGTGTCCTATGCTTACTTTTAATACTTGTAAATACAACTTTTGGCCCGTAATTTCAATTCCCCATTTCAGCGACCAGAGAGAGGGGGGGGGTATATCCAGTCTCTGATTGTATTACGTTATTATGAGATTGCTCTCATACTTGTTTGATTCTGAAATTGTATATATTTATATATATGTGTGTGTGTCCGCATCTGTAGCCTGTTATTGTCTCATTATACCGCACTGTCAATGAATTAAAAGTAAATATATGAGTCGTCATGAACACATCTGTCCATCAGACAGAGGGCTGCTGTGCCTCCTGTCATCATTAATGGACGTCTCTTTAAAATGACCGCTCAGAGGAGAGGAGTTCTCATTTCTCTAACCGCCTGCTGCTTCCCCTCCTCTCTCCTCGGTTCCCCTCCTCAGCTCGCATCTCCTGTGGGCGGGACTAAGTATCGAGGATAGGAGACGAGGAAAGGAGTCGAGGAGGGGAAATTAGAGTATTGAGAAACCTCTGCTGTCTCTGATGCATCCTGTGTGTTGTTTGCATGGGTAGTTAACATTACACATCATATATATATATATATATATATTCTCTGTGGTGTTTGGTTGGCTGTTGCAAAATACACATATGCTTGAATTATTTCTGAACCTGTGCAGTTGATTGTTAATTTAACACTGCATGTATTCTCCTGCGTGATTGACACTGACAGCCTCGTGCCTACACACGGTGCTTGGTTGCATCATTTTAGCTCCAGCCATTCTTCATCTCATGTCAATACTACACATATTCTAGTTTTACACATTTTACATTGTCATCTTACAAATATGCACCTTTGTGGTGTGTTATTGAAGGCTGAGATATACAGCATCACTGTATTTATTGATGCAGATGAAGGCCAGACACCCACAGCAGCACAACACTGATCTCACCGTGTGACGATACAGAGAGGATCACAAAGCACAGTGAACCATCTCCACCTACTGCATAACGGGTCTTGTATCAAAACGATCCTATGGTCAGTCACTGTTTGAAGGAGAATAGTTTTCCCATGTTTCTTCATTGGGTCATAGTGGTTTCATCGTCTTCACCATTTTGTTCTGTTCAACTCATAACAAGAGGCACACATCTTAATCTTATCATTATGCATTATGAACACTGAGGTGAAACTGCCTCAGCGGTTGTCAGGACAAACAATTATTCTGGCAAAGCAGGAAACTGCCCTTTGGCCCCAAACCATCGGGGCCCTAAAGGCCCCATGTTCAGGCCCGGACTGGCCATCGGGAGGACCGGGAGGTTTCCCGATGGCCTGGCCTGTTAAGTGGCCTGCTGGCCTGTTGTTTTTTTTATGTATGTATTGTGAACGCAACGCTGCACAAATGTGGGTCTGACTCTGCCTCACAGAGGGTGACTGGCTGTCTCCATGATGTGGCCTGCCCACATGGCCACTTTCATACAGATCATACTAATGCCCTCGATTGGTCTCTGTGTCATTCAAGCTTGGGAGGGTGTGTGTTATGTGTGGCGCGAGCGAGTGAGATAAAGCGCCCGCACCGGTTACGTGTATTGTTGTTGTTAGCATCTGGTGCTAGCTAGCTGCGCTAACGGATATAAGGAGCTGTTTCAACAACAAGGTGGGGGGAGAGTCCTCTGCTGTCAGACTGAGAGGCTGATAACTACAGCTCAGGTGAGGTAAAGGACTCTCTGAGTGTTTAGATAGTTAACTTAGTCTAAGTTATCTCAGTGGGCCTCAAACGGTTTGGTCACGATTTATGTAAACACATATTTCCATTTGAGTGATTAGTAAAATATGCAGGAATAATAAAAAAACGTTAACTAGGTGAAAAAAGGTAAGATAAACTATTAAAACTTGTTGAGAGCTAAAACTAGTCTTTGCTTCTGCCTCAAAGAGGAGAAGGGAGGAGAGGAGAGGAGGGAGACAGGAGAGGCTGATTCAGGAGCACAGATACACTCACAACTATAAATGAACCAAAAACAAATAAATAAACAAGTTTCAATGTTTTTTCATATTGGAGACAATATGATGTGTGTTATTGGTTATGGCCATGTTTTTATGATTTTATGATTATTTAAATGTATATAGTTATGTTTCATATGGGTGTATTCTCTTTATTTCCCCCTCAAAATGCACCAGATTAATGCATTTAAGTCCAACATTTAAAAAAATCTGCCCCTAAGCTTTGAGGTTCACCCCCACTTAAAATATGTTCACATAGGTTCCTAAATAGATTTGCAAATTTTTTTTAAATAGTAACCTATGTCCATATGTTTATTTTTGGGTAGTATATTTAGAGGGCTATCACTACGGGCAGCAACGCTGTAAAAATTGACAAATCCAGCAAAATGGCACAAAAAACTGGCAGTGGCCTGGCTGGGTGTTTAATTCCCGACCTGACTTATTGTCCCAGTCCGGCCCTGCTCATGTTAACTGTGTTAGCTAACAAAAGATGAGGGTCTTACAGTTCCCGGCCAAAAGCTCCACTC
This sequence comes from Harpagifer antarcticus, assembly GCA_902827135.1. Classification (NCBI taxonomy): domain Eukaryota; kingdom Metazoa; phylum Chordata; class Actinopteri; order Perciformes; family Harpagiferidae; genus Harpagifer; species Harpagifer antarcticus. The sequence goes on from CADEHL010001340.1 coordinate 1,359,739, forward strand.
AATTGACCCCATTATCAAAAAGTTACCAAAATTCATTTGTGAAATACTCTATTGTGGGTGGCACCTGATTGGTCCCTGGTTTTCTGCTCTCCCTTTAAAACTGGAATCCAACATGGCTAACTGAGCAGACATGTTCTCTTTTTCTGTCTAAACAAAAGGTATTTCTGAAAACAATGATGATAAAATGGTTTGTTCCACTTCTGAATCTCTTTTTTATTTCCACGTTTTGACAGCTATTTGCTTCAAGCTAACTGGAAGTTGATAACTCTCAACTTTGTGCAAAGACAGCCTGGAAACATCTTGTGTCCAAACAGTTCTTCTAGTTGGGGTTAATAGAGACCTTTGTTCAGTGAAACCTTGGAACAACATATCAAATAGTTTCTTCTTTGCCCTTTTATAAACCGGGCATAAAAAACTGCATCACAATATCTCCCGACGATAAACACAAGTTGATCCCAGCAGCTTTAACAACATGTGTGCTCACAGAGAAAGTTAGAGATGTGAGAAAGTAGAGTCACTGCTCAGCCAGCTGTGAGTGCAGAGACAGATACAGATGTTTCTCTGTCCAGGGACGGATTTTAAATCCTGGCTCAGTGATTTCATAAAGACATGTTCATGATCTCATTTAGATATCTTTCTGTTTCTATTGTCAAACAATAAAATGAGTAAGATACTTTTTTGATTCCATATCCTAAATACTACATAACACATGACTGTATTAGGTTAGTTGAAAGCAATAATATGAAGTTTGAATATAACTTCATAAAATATTAGGTTCAACTTAATGTTACTGCTTTCAACTAACCCTAATGGTTTTGTGGAATTTGTTGACATGATACATTTAATTAAAGTCAACGTTTAAGTTTTTCAGTGCAGACAGTTACCAACACGACTAGCAACAATGCAATTTGTCTCTTGATATGAACAAAAAGATTGTTATACCCGTAAATATATCTTTAAATTCCAAATAACTGGAAGCCCTGACCTTAGTGCTATGATTAATACTAAGTCAAACAGAAGTATTAATGAGTAGGCAGGTGCTGTTGGTTACTGATGAAGCTTATTAGAAGGAATATCAGTGCCTCGTTGCCTTCTGTGCCTCCTCCTTCACCAGAGCTATTTTCCCAAACTTCACAGTACTCCAGTTGTTTTCACTAATCTGGGATAGCTTCTGTAAGCTTTTTGTTGAGTTTCTCCTTAGTGAAATGCTCTCTGGTAGATAGTGATCGGGTGTATATGTCTAGGGCTTTTATTTTGAAAGTTCAGAATGTAAAGAATGTTGCTTTAGTGCCACGCTGGGGGAAGACAGAGCCTTTCATCTTTGATCAGACTACGGAGCCTCCGTGTTGTTTTTATTACTTTCAGAAGTAAAGGCAGAACTCAGGTGCTATTGTCATTTCCCCTGGCAGTCACAACCTCGAAGCATTCATTAAGTCTACAGCCGGTACATGTTTTAATCATCATTTCCTTCATATAGTAACAAAGCCAATACGTTGTCACACCATCCAGAAGACATTATCAGCTGTGATTAAACCATCATTTTATGATAACACTGGTTTCTGACAAAATCAACATGATGGAGGAGGAAAATCCATTTTAGTCGGGACCAAGAGAAAAAAATACTTTAACAAATTGACAGACTTTAAGTGAACGTACTAAACACATTATCCAGCTTCTGGTGTTTTGTACAGGAATAAGTTAATTTGAGGGGCTTGGTCCCTGGCTCCACAGCTTTAGTTTCTTTGAAAGTGTTTGAAAGTGACAATTAGAGTAATCAGACAGCCAGAGAAGGAAGAAGTATTCAGATCTTGTACGTAAGTAAAGTAGAAGTAGTAGAGTGTATGAATACTCTGTTACAAGTACAATACTGCAATCAAAATGTTACTCAAGTACAAGTAGAAAAGTATTATTATCAAATATACTTAAAGTACCAAAAGTACAAGCAGTCATTGTGCAGATTGGTCCATTTCAGAATAATATCTATGATATGTTTTATAATGATTGATCATGAAAGTGTTCTCAAAGCTGGTGAAGGTGCAGCTAGTCTGAATGACTTTGTATACTGCAGGGTAGCTGGTGGATTTCCTCCAGGTGGAACTAAAGTCTGATTTAACACTTGGTTAGATTTCACATCATTCATCCACATCTGTGAAGTAACTAAAGGTATTAAATACATGTAGTGGCGTCAAAGTACACCATTTACCTCTGAATTGTAGTAGAGTAGAAGTGAAGTAGCAACAAATGGAAATACTCAAGTAAAGTACAAGTTCCTCAAAACTACTAAGTACAAATACTGAAGTACAGTACATGACTTAATGAACTTAGTTACCACTGGAGACAGCTGATAGTAGTTTAATTACCTGCATAGAATACTAAATGGATTGCATTTAGAGAACTTATAGAAAGCCATATAACATTTCCGGCTCATTAACACACACACACACACACACACACACACACACACACACACACACACACACACACACACACACACACACACACACACACACACACACACACACACACACACACACACACACTCACACACACACACACACACACACACACACATCTATACATGTTAATATCCCAGGATATAACATTTATAGACTAGATCGTAATCAAGGTAAGGGAGGGGGTGTTATGATTTATGTTAAGAAAAGCCTGCAAAGTAAACAAATCGAATTATCCTGTGATACTACTGAATGTGTGGGAATAACTATCTCACTATCTCAGGAAATGTGTTTTAATGTAATTGTTGTATATCAACCACCTACAGCAAAGAGTGTTTTTTATGAAAATTTAACTAGTATTCTCAAACAGTGTGATGGCAAAGAAACAATCTTAATGGGTGATATTAATATTAACTGGTTAGACAAAAAAGGCAGGAAGAAATTAAAGGATATTAGTGATAGATTTCAAATGAGTCAATGAATTAAAAATGCAACAAGAATGACTAAATCTTCACAAACATTGTTTGATTTAATTTTAACGAACAAAGAGGATCGCGTCTCAAAAACATACAATCTTGTTACTGGCATGTCCGATCATAACCTTACTCTAGTTGCCAGGAAGCTATCCAAGCTTCGTTACAAAAATCACAATGTAACAAAGGGTAACAAATATATCTCGTACATCCCAAAGCGGGACATGGGAATTCTGGAGAATGAAATAACGCAAACTGACTGGTTTGATTTGACATATGGTGAACATTGTGAGGGGGTAGTGATAATTTGAAACATACCTTAAAACAAACCGTAGCTAAATATACAAAAACAATGCCTCAAAAGCGTATTGGCAAACAACTGTTACCATGGTTTAACACTGCTCTATGGGAATTAATGAAAAAAAGGGATGTAGCTCTAAAGAAATCTTTAAAATCAGGACTAGAAACAGATCGCTTAATATACAAAAGTCTTAGAAATAAAGTTATAGTTTAAAGGGGACCTATCATGCAAAATGCACCTTTGTACGTCTTTTATACCTGAATATGTGTCCCCGGTGTTCCAGGGAACTCACCAAGTGTCAGAAAACACAACCCTCTCTATTTTCCTCCTTCGCCAAATCTCTAAAAAAGGGGCTGTAACGGATCTTAAAAAAATGGATCCAGATTTCAACACTTTTCTACGTCACAAAGACGTGCTCCGCTTATTGGTCAACTCTCCACCTATCAGGAGAATGAGCCACGGCCACGTGCATTGCCAAACCTCTCATTCGCATATAGGCTATCGGCAGGCTAAATCAACCCCAGGCACATCTGTGTTTTTGCCTGCTCTTGCCAGGATGTCTAAGCCAGTTAAACGTTGTGCTGTTGTTGGCTGCAAGACTCGTAACAGGGGACTGCATGCAATGCCATCAGTGGAAAAGAAAATAATCTGTGGCTAGACTTCATTTTCAAGGGACATGTGCCAGAAGACCCCGGCAGATTTCTGTGTGTGTGTTCCAAACATTTTACCACGGACATGTGTATGAACTTGTCTCAAGTCCAACACGGATATGCCTCCAAACTAATGCTAAACTCGGGATCAATACCAACCATCCGGGACCAGGCCAGTGAGGACACATCCAATTCTGAAGCTGTAAGTTTTTATTTAGCGGTATTTTTCCTGATAAAGCTATCTCTAGCTTGTAGTATGTAGCATGTAGCTTCGCCGGATCAATGTCACCTCAAACCCAAATAGTAATCGGTTAGGTGTTTATATGTTTTTGTAACATTTTATTTTTTACGCTCCGCAGTCTTTGCTTTGTCTTTTATTTTAATTATCAGGCATTTGCGAACATGTTCAGACTGCCGTAATGGCGATCTGTGTGAAGGCTGTAAAGCCACGCCCTAGCCGATAACACAAGTATTTATTCTCCTATGTATTAGTATTTTGTATCCTCTAAAATCATATTGAGTAAGTTATAATAACAAACGTAATCTTCTGTAGGCAAGTGCCGGTTTTTCCAGCGTTATGTAAAAGCTTTTGTGATTGTAGTCTGTAAGAACGATCAGATATCATCGATCTGTAAGCTAAGCTACGCTAAGCTACGCTACGCTAATGAGACATGCCGTTTTTTGCAGCGTTATATGTAAAAGATTTTGTGTGTTTACTTGTTTGCGCACATGAATATAAATGGGGGTGTGTTAGGATACGACACTGTGTGTATGTGAGGGGGGACACACACCACGAGGAACACAGAGCTAAAGCCCTGGTCTGTTGTTGTTGACGAGGCCTTACCTCTAGCAACAGGTTAATTAGTGGCTAGCACTCATTACAGTCAGTCTACTAAGCTCAGCCCGTCATCCTGCGCTTTGCTCCAAAAAATGTTGTGTTTCCATTTCTTGGAATGTTGTGCAGGTAAAATAAACCATAGTTACTTACTAATTAGTGACAATTTGTACATCCTTTGCTATTATTTAAAAAAAAAATTCTCATGGCGGAAATGAAAGACTTTACCTGGCAGCCCTGCACTACAATGAAAACGCTGAGCGTGCACAAGCCACTACATCCACTGGAAACACTCTGGATATAAACTGCAGTTCCCAAAGGCCAGGAAGGGAGAATGCAGAGCAAAACCAGTAAAGACTGACCCCACATTCCGTAAGTGTTTAAAATATTTATTATACAACTATTTACAAATATAAAATTAGAAAGAACTTTCTGTTTTTTACATGCATATACTAATCTAAACCACATTTTTTGTTGTGCTTTTTTTTAACATTGCACAGGCTACGTGGCCAACTTGATGGACCTCATCTTCAACCAAGTCCTTGTGGACCCTGCACCATTATGAGCGACCTGACAGGGAGGTCATTTGGCTGCTGTCTGAACCCAACATAGACATTTCACGGATCAGGAAGCTCCCTGCGAATCCTGAGGACAACGCAGGCCGAAATCACCACTCTGATCCTGCGTCCAAGGAAGCCCCAGCACTAGCTCACAAAGCTTCTGTAGGCTAGATACCTGTGACGCCTGAAATCATAAAAAAAATATTTAGTGTCATTTATACAAAATACAAGTACATTTAGTTTTTTTTTATGGGTTCAAAGAACCGTTGATTTTGACAATAAAGTTCCGAGTTGATATCAAATGTGTCGTGATTATTCATGTTTGGATGGGTAAAGAATATTCTGATTTCAAAAGCATGAGGTTGTGTGTGGACTTTTGTTGTCGTACACATGGGTGTGTTATGCCATTGCTGTGTAGTATATAATATAATAGTACATGTACAATGACAGAATGAAAGATTGCATAAAGCCATATACACCAGTATTTATTTCCATGAACAATATTAGCATTCGTTTTACAATTTCAGTCAAAACAAACAAACCACTCACTGCTCTATTTAACTGTAGTCCACCATGTTCAGCTCTGTAAATATTCAATGCATTCTGCAGGGAGAACACATTCAGGCTCACCGGCTCCAATCAAGGATGGTCCACCATACAGGTTAGAGTCCTCATGTTCCTGCATCCGTCTTGACACCTAGTGTGATAAACATATTGAATGACATGTGAAAAATGTATTCTCTAAACAGACAACTTAGTGAAGCTAATGTTACCTGTGGTATCTCCATGCAGCACATGCTCCGGGTCAGAAGGCATCGTGGCGCAATTTGCACATCTGTAGAAAGAAGTAAATAACTGAGCTTTTAAAAACACATGAAACTACACACATTGCTGACAACTGAGGTGTTGGAGTTATACTTTTTATCACCCTAAGTTATTGAACTTTCCAACGGTTGTTGCACGATGTTGGAAGAAAAGGACTGTAAACTATTAAACGCAATGAGTCCATTGTATATATGCTGAAAATATGTATCGCTGTTTTTGCGTTACAAACTGTACACATTGCATTCTTGCTAATTAGCCAAAATATGAACGGAATAAGTAGCAAGCATCGTAACAGAGTAAAAATAAATAGGGACAACAGCTTGTCAACTAACCATTCAGAAACGTCCTGCTGCAACCGAGATGTTTGCACCTCCACCAAAACCTCCGCTGCTTCAGGGTCAGTTTCTGGATCAAATTGATAATATGCTTGAACACATGCATTGCTCTGAGATGACATGTTTATTCCACACTCGTAATCACAGCAAGCATGGTAACGTGACTCTCGCCGGCTCATGCCCTCCTCTTCTGCAGGGGGGCGTGGTCAGCTGCTGCTCAGAATTTTCATAGACAGGTTTGGAATAGAGCGAAAATGAGCGAAACGAGGCATGGCTAAAAAATGATCTGTTTGGTATTTAAAAAAATAAAATGTATAAATATACCTTATATAGGTATGGTCATACACTATATCATTTAAATATAGCATGATAGGTCTCCTTTAATTAAGAAAGGCAAGGGCAAATTACCTTTTAGATACTATTCGACAGGCAAAGGGGAATTCTCAAAAACTATGGAAAACCATTGACAAACTTATTGGAAAAGATCTCTCAAAAAATTATAATACTGAGCTTATGATAAACGGAACCCTAAAACAGGATAGCCTAGCCGTGGCCAACCATTTTAATACTTTCTTTATTGAGTCTGTTTCATAATTGGCCCACAGTTTCAATGTAACAGAACCGCTTCTTGCATTAGCTGACGATGCTAAAGTGCTCAAACTCAACTGTACAAATGAGACTAAAGTGAATAAAATAATTTCCACCTTATCAAATTCTAAGGCTAAAGATCACTGGGGACTAGACACAGTATTTATAAAAAAATATAAAAAGGACTTAGCTAGCTCCATCACCTATATTACAAATCAATCAATAAAAGATAATACAAAAACAACCACGCATGCACAGCTTTGTGTGAATGGTAAAATAATTGAAAACGTCAATGAGGTCAAATACTTGGGAGTGATCTTGGATGCCAATTTGACTTTTGAAAGCCATATCCCTGCTTATACAAGTAGTAGTTTTAGTTGTCTGCGATCTGCCGAGGCCTACTCCCACCTGTCGAGTACGGCTGTACTGAGGTGTTTTTCCTCCGGAGACGTCGCGAAGAGACGGAGCGGCTCCACCTGTTGCTGCATGCGATCTGCGATTTACAGAGGCCTGCTCGTCGCGAAGAGACGGAGCGGCTCCACCTGTTGCCACCTGCGATTCTGCGATCTGCGATATACGGAGGCCTGCTCCCACCTGTAGAATACGGCTGTACTGGAGAGGTTTTTACCCCGGAGTCGTCGCGGAGAGACGGAGTGGATCCACGCTTCGGGCTTGGCCTGCTTCCACCGGGCGTGTGCTGCTGTACGGAGGAGGATTTTACCACCGCTGGGGCCTGCTTTCCACCTGTCCTGGTTCTGCTGTTGCAGAGGCCTGCTTTCACCCCGGGGATACCACGGAGGGACCGGAGCGCTTCCACGCTGCTGTTTTCGCCTGTCCTTTGCTGCTGTGCTGATTTGCTCCAGGAATATCTGTGTGCTGGTGTGGGAAAATGGCCCATATCGGGATTCTGCTGTGCCTGTTAACTGTTTTGGACTATGAGAAGATCTCTAGTCATTCTGAGAAGTCTACTGGATTCAGGTCTGTTCTGCCACCCGCAGAACAGACCTGTTGTTTTCCTGCGATGATGGTTCTTCAGGACTGCTTCTTAAGCTCAAATCACACTCTCGCAGACTTTTCCGGTGTTTCTAAATTAGATGACAATGTATGTGTGTCGCTTAAGAGGAAAAGATGCCTGTTTTTTTTGTTGTTATTACTGTCAGGGAATGTACAACCTAACCCTGGTCCGCCCAGTAGTAGTAGTCAGATCGCTACTCCTGCCGGGTTTCATCCACTTGAATGTGCGCAGTCTGTTAGGTAAACTAGATTTTGTCCGTATCTGGGCGAGCTCAATTGATGCTGACGTCATTGTTTTATCAGAAACATGGCTAAACAAATCTATGTTGGCCTCTGACATTGCCTTAAATGGTTTTAATGTGTATCGTACCGACCGGCCTAATAAAGGTGGTGGCGTTGCCATTTATGTTAAGAATAAGTTCAGTGTAACCACATTAGTTTCCAAATCGATCAGTAAGCAATTTGAATTTTTAGCCTTATAGAAGTGGCAAAGGGTCAACAGGTCATGGTAGTGAGTTGTTACAGACCCCCCTCAGCTGTCAAAGACTCCTTGTCTTCACTAGCAAATATTTTATCACAACTAGACTACAAGGAAATAGTGCTACTTGGAGATTTTAACTGGGACTGGTTAACTGCAGTGTCAGAGGATTTTAAAAACCTTTGTATCTCTTTAAATGTTACTCAGATTGTGGACAGTCCTACTCACCCTAACATTAAGTCCCCTAATAAATCCTCCCTAATTGATCTAATTTTAACTAATGTTCCCCATAAATATTCATCTGTGGGAGTATTTGCAAATGATCTGAGTGATCACTGTGTTGTAGCCACAATTAGGGACACTAAGGTCCAAAAGGTTAAACCTCGCATTATCATTAAGAGAGACTGAGATTTTGATTGGGGTAAAATCGATCTGTGTGCTGATGTAGAAACCGCATGGTCTTATTTTTATCTTGGTTTTATGGAGATCATTGATAGACATGCACCCCTGCGTAAATTTAGAGTAAAGGGACGAGACAATCCTTGGTTTTATGCTAATCTGTCCAGTATCCTTCATGAGAGAAACAAGGCCTGGGCAAAGGCTAGGAAATCAGGCTCAGAGGTAGAATGGCTGCGTTTTAGGCAGCTAAGGAATAGCTTCACATCGCAAATCAAAAGTGCTAAATCAAAGTACTATCTGTCAGTAACCACAAAGAATCTGAATAATCCTGAAAATCTTTGGAAAGCTATTAAATCGTTATCCACCGGCGATATCCGTAATGAGCTACCTCCGTGCATTACCACAGCATCTGGCACTATATCGGACAGGGCTACTATGCTAAATTGCTTTAATGAGCATTTTGTGTCCTGTGGTTCTCTATTTGATTCTGTCACTAACTCTGCTTCTGTGAACACTACAGTATGTGACTCTGAAAAACGTGTGTTGGAAAACCCTTTTAGTTTTACCCCTTTTACTGTTGATGTTGTTCGTGAAGCTTTAACCATGTTAGATCCTAAGAAACCGGCTGGCCCGGACAACGTAGAACCTTTCTTTTTAAAGATAGCTGCAGATTGTATTGCTCCACCTCTCACTACTCTTTTTAACCTCTCCCTCAGCTCAAACACAATTCCAAAATTGTGGAAGTCAGCGTATGTCCTGCCTTTGCTAAAAGGAGGGGAGGCCACCTTATTAAATAACTATAGGCCAATCTCTAAGTTGTCAGTTCTGGCTAAGGTTCTTGAACGCTTAGTGAGTGAACAGGTAAAGGTGTTTTTATGTACAAATGACATCCTGTCTAAACATCAGTCAGGCTTCAGAAAACAACATAGCACCATCACTGCCACAATGAAAGTGGTGAATGATATGGCGAGTATTTTAGATAATAAGCAGAGTTGTGCAGCTCTATTTATTGACCTTTCAAAAGCGTTTGACACCGTCGATCATCACATTTTAAAGCAGAGACTAGCCAGTATAGGCATGTCCAGCCATGCAGTAGGGTGGTTTGTGAACTACCTCTCTGAAAGGTCCCAATGTGTTCACTTTGATGGGCTGTCTTCTGAGTGGTTAAACATTGCTATTGGTGTTCCCCAAGGTTCTGTTTTAGGTCCACTTTTATTCTCCATATATATCAACAGTTTAGGTGAAAATGTGGATGAAGCTACTTTACATTTTTATGCGGATGATACCGTGATGTACTGTGCAGGTCCCTGCATTAAGGAGGCTGGTGTTAAATTACAGGATGTTTTTAACATTATTCAGACTCTCTCTGAACTAAAGCTTCTTTTAAATGTTGAGAAAACCAAGGTAATGCTCTTTTCTAAAGCTAAAAAGACACCAGAGCCTGTTTTAGATATTGTAACTACGCAAGGAATACAACTTGAAGTGGTTACCTGTTACAAATACCTTGGTATCTGGCTTGATGATTGTCTCACTTTTAAACTTCATGTCAATAACCTGCTTAAAAAGCTGAGGGTTAGGCTAGGTTTCTTCTACAGGAACAAGTCCTGTTTCTCGCTTGACGCCAGGAAAAGGCTAGTCACTGTGACCTTTTTACCTGTGCTGGACTATGGTGATTTGATGTATATGAATGCACCTGCCAATTGCCTGGTCAAGTTAGATGCTTGATCACAGTGCACTGAGATTTGTGACTAACTGTAAAGCATTAACCCATCACTGTAACCTGTATGCCAGGGCTGGTTTGCTTTCACTAACTCTACGGAGGCCCAGTCACTGGTACATTTTTATATACAAAGCCATGTTAGGGAAACTGCCATCTTATATCTGCTCCCTGATCTCACGGAAAATTGTAAGTGGCTACTGCCTGAGATCGAATGCTGTGGTTTTATTAAATGTGCCAACTGCTAGGACTGTCTTAGGGAAGACAGCTTTTAGATCCGCAGCTCCTCTGTCTTGGAATAGTCTGCAAATTAAATGGAAACTGAACAATCTGGTGCCACTAAATGTTTTTAAAGCTCGGTTGGATGCTACTCAATCGGAAGCTATTGGTATCTGTTTATGTGGATAATTATGTAAATGATGCTGTATGATGTCCTTTTGTTGTTCTATTTATGTTTCATGTGGAACTACTTGAGCAGGTCTCCCTTGAAAAAGAGATCAATGATCTCAATGGGATTTATCTGTCTAAATAAATTAAATTAAATATTAGAAGCATGACTAGAAAGCTGAAATATAACATTTTCAAATGTAAACATATTAGGAACTCATTAACCATAGAAGCATCGAAAACCACACATTTTCACTACTGTATAACCTGCTGGTCCCAAGCAACTAAGACTGCTATGAGACCACTTGAGGTTCTTTATAAACAAGCCTTAAAAGTTATGGATAGAAAGTCATTAAAACACCATCATTGCAATATACTGTCCAAATACAAACTGTTCAGTTTTGATAGTCTTGTTCTACTTTCCCGAGTTTGATTGGTATTCAGAATCATTCACAATTCTACAACACCACCGTTGAGGGGCTTTTTTCAGTTTCGCCGTGAGCAGAGTTGCAGAAACTCCAGATCTTCAAATGCAGATCTAACCATCCCTCTGAGGCGCACTGCATTTGGACGATCAGCATTTTCGTTTACGGCCATCAAGCACTGGAATACTCTTCCAGTTGAACTTAAAACCTGTACTGATTTTAACTCGTTTTCCTATGGTGCAAAAAAAAATGATATTAAGCAACCAGTCATGCCAACATTAATTACACTGTAATCTGAGTTTTTATTTTAACTGTATTGTCATACTATATCTTAGATATTTTATTTAAGTGTATTTGAAGTGTACTAAGTGTTATGTTCGTAACCTGAATTTAAATCAGGCTTTGTAATTATTTGAGTGACCGAGATCATGTAAGTGTATTTCAAGTGTGTATCCATTTATTGAGCTGTACTTAAATCAGGTTTTAAAATTGTTTGACTGATAGAGATCATGCAATGTTATTATTTGTTCATTGATTGTTATGAACCTGTCTGAGGACCACAGATGGAAATTAGCTATTAGCTATAATCTGGCATATTGCATCTCTTCTCTTTGCTGAGATTAATGTTTTTGTATGTATGGTCCTTCTATAAAAAAAAATAAAAAAAAAACCCTAACCCTAATGTTAGGATAAGGGTTAGGGTTGGTTCCTCCTACCAGCAGCTCTCTGAGTCCTACACTCCAGATTGATTCTCACGACTCTGTTGAACATAATGTGTTGTCTTTGCCCCACATCAGTTTTAGTAGTAAGTCTGTGTTGATGAGGTCATCTTAAAAATTGGTGCAATAAACGCACCGATGGTGATTTTGAATGAACAACGATGAACTGATGATTATTTATTTGAGAATTCACAAAATGCATTTAAAAAGGCACATACATTATAGTCAAATAGCAGAAACATCATCAGAAATATCAATGATAACACGCTGAATAATTAGCATGATGAACATCTGAGTTGTACATTATGGTGCAGTTGTATGAATCCTGCATTTATCGGGAATGTATTGACTTGTAGTTTGCTCAATGATTTTGTACTGGAATCCTTGATCTGTAGAAAATCCATTTCATGTGGTTTGAAAACTGTATACATTATGTTGTGAGCACGCATGTTGTAAGATGCAATGTATGGTCTTTGTTGGTCTGGTCATTGAGTAGAGCGACATTAAGACCCCGTTTAGATTGAGACGGTTCGTGTTGTATCTGCTACTTTTGTCTTTCGTATAGCCTGTTCGTTCACACAAGGCCATAATGGAACCGCGGAAACGGACCCCTCAAACGATAACGGGTCCCAAGGTGGATAGATCTGCGGACGGAGCGCTCTGGGGGGCCAAACGGCTCTGTATGTACGTCCTATACGATAATTTCCTGATAACGATGAAGCCATAGCCCCGCATCTCCCCACCTCTGCTGCTCACTGCTGTAGCATGGTCAGTAGCTACTGCTACTGACCATGCTACAGATGTTAGTGCAAAATCTACAGCTCCTCTACACTCTAAAAACAAATGCCTTGGCTCAACAAAGAAAATCAACGCAACAGTTTGCATCAATGTTTATTGAGTTAAGACAACTTCTAATGAAATTGTGTTAAACCAACAAACTTATTTGAGTTAGGGGAGAAGGCTTTTCCTCTACAATCAGAGGTGTTTTTAATTACCACTTACTTAATAATTGGTAGCATAAACACAAGTTTTTAAGTTGATTACTCAAAAGATTAAGTTGTTCCGACTAGTTTTACCACATGATTTAAAAGGAATTTTAAGTTGTATGTACTTAATTACCATCATTGTGAAAGACCATTTATAAATTAAGTTGCTCCAAATATATTGTATTCATTCGTTTTTTTTCTTAGCTTTTTCATGTTTTTGCCTTTAAAGAAAGAAATTAATTAATTCCACAACAGGACATTTTAAGGTGAGTGTCATCTTTTGTCATTCAAATACAGTAGATAGCCTTGTAGTTGCCCTGTATAGGCAAATTGCTGTTTGACCAAAATTAGCAGCCTTTGAACTGTGAATAGTTCTGAGAGGATACAAAGTAGAGGCTACTGTGAGAGTAAAAATACTTTGGTTACTATTGTGATATCGCTTTTTATTCAAAATGAATCTCGGTGAATCAGATCAAGGACATGCTTCTTGAGGTAGGATTGTTATTTAGAGATGTCATTGAAATGCAAGTTGTTGGCAGTCACCCATTCAAAATATATTCATTTGGGTCATTTCTCTTTTTCTCCTTTTTCAAAAAAAGCACAATACAATTGAAGTACGCAGAGAACTATAGCCATCCGCTGCCTTGTCGTGTACCTTGGAGAAAAGGAAGAGGACCTTTTCAAGGAGTTTAGCGGCGTAATTAAAAATCTTGAAATAAAATAAAATCCATGGACACAGTGTAAAAACACAGGAGAAAAGCACTGCTCTGTCAGCTACATTTTGAAGCATATTGCACTTTTGGCCACACCCCAATCAATAATACCTTAGCAACGTTCAGCATGGATTGGTGTTGACAGCAATGGCATGGGGAAAGGATTGTGTAACATTTGAAAAGTGGCTTCTGCTCTTCTGCTCCAGTTCACATATTGTATGGAACCTGCTAAACAGATGAGAAGGGACACTAAAACTTGCACGGTTGTGATGACAAAATCTGTCCACATGCATTGAAACACTAGGCAAAGTACTCAAAAGCACCTCTGTGTGTCTTCAGGACCACATTGCCATGACGACACACACATGCAGACTCAATAGGGGAAAACAATACCAGCGTTGCTTTAGCAGCTGGTAATAATGGCTCTGAATTCGCTAAGAGTGACAGTTTAAAAAGTATGCAGTTACCTAATTCATTATCTCTTATAACCTATTATTTAATGTGCTTCAAAAGGACATGAATATCGCCTTTATCAGTGACCGGTCCGCCCAGGGTCTGACCATACGATGGCAGCCATCGTGGTCGAGGGAAACAAATGAATGAGCATTCTGCGTTAAATGTGTTCACTGTTTGAGATAATGACTGTCGGCAGTGTAAACATCTTTGTTACATCTTTTGTATAATGGATGTGTGTGATCTGCAGACTGGCGGCCATTGAGAGTTTGTTTCTGTAGTTTTACAAAAACTTTACAGATTTGACATATTTGGCACTGGTTTTAAATATGCAAAGGCCTCTAACTTCTTTGTGATGGCAGCATGTGTTTGCTGTGTCCCCATGTCCCATGGTAATATGGCTAATGTGTTTATTTAAATTTGTGTTATTTTTTTTTCAAGATTGAAATGAAGCTCAGCGCAAGTTCTTTCAGGAAGACTGGGTGTATATACATTCACTCTGCAGCTGCATATAACCAGCTCATCACAGGCGTTCTCTTTAACCTATTACATTTCACCTCATTCTCCAGCAGCCAATCAACATGCTGCAGCCAAACTTTAAAATGGTTCTCCTCTCTCCTGCAGTCAGCTGTGATTGCAGGTGTTCATGCACCTTATCATATGGCATGTGTCAATACATGTTCAAACTAAATGAATTCTCTCCTGATTGAAACATCATGTGTTGAAATAAACAACTGCAGTTCAAAATAAAAAGTGAATTGCCTGATATTTTTGTTTTGGAATCAATTAATTTCTTTCTTTTAAGGCAAAAACATGAAAAAGCTAAGAAAAAAAACTATTGAATACAATATATTTGGAGCAACTTCATTTATAAATGGTTGTCAACTTAAAAACGTGTGTTCACAATGATGGTAATTAAGTACATACAACTTGAAATTCCTTGTAAATCATGTGGTGAAACTAGTCGGAACAACTTAATCTTTTGAGTAATTGAAGCGTGTTTATAATACCAATGATTAAGTAAGTGGTAATTAAAAACACCTCTGATTGTAGAGGAAAAGCCTTCTCCCCTAACTCAAATAAATGTGTTGCTTTAAGACAATTTCATTAGAAGTTGTCTTAACTCAATAAACATTGATGCAATCTGTTGCGTTGATTTTCTTTGTTGAGCCAAGGCATTTGTTTTTAGAGTGTAGTCTTAACTGTGGGAACTTGTCCAGGCATGTTAAGTGGGAGTGGACTTGAAATCCTTAACTCAAGGTGTAGAATAATTAAGTTATCAAGCCAATTGCATTACTTACTACAACTTGAATTTTGTTTTAAGTCAATTAAAGCAGAAATCAGAGTTCAAATTACACACAATATTAAGTTGATGTAATTACCAACATTATTACGTCAACACAACTTATAAATTAATGTTTGCAACTTAAAATGTTTATCTAAATTAATTAACTCACATTTTTAACTTGCAACCATGCATTTAATTAAGTGGAGGTGAAAGGTCCCCTGAATGACTTTTTAGAGTGTACCACAACCATCAGCAACAAGTGGACATGGAGAACTACATGAACTACATGTTGTTAAATCCACCGCGGGGCATAAACAGAAAAGCAACCATGGCAATAATGCTCGGGAAGTATTCTTCGCTGCTTTTGGTGTATTTTGTGGCGGAAGTACAGCGCCACTTACAGGCCCGGCATATGTACTACAGTGTCTCCAGCGGGTCGAGCGGTCTTGTGTGAGCGGACACGTTTATTGAGCCGATTGCATGAACGGAAGACCTTTTTGATATCGACTAAGGTTCATTTTCGTTTCCGTTCCCGTGTAAATGGGGCCTAAATGTCAGTGGTGTTAGGTATGTCAGAACCTCTTAACACACACTTTCATTAAGAGTCTATTGCTGTGTCTCTCTTTATTTGAACACGTTAGCCTTAAAGAATTTTAAATTTAATTTAAAAACAGTCTCTCAAAAAAACACTTTTTGTGTATATGGAAGAGTGTTACTGACAAAGAGGTTAAACAGTTATTATTACCAAAAACAACAAAGAGAAATAAAGCTAAAGATAAATGAGATCTGAGATGGGCCACAAACAAAAAGTATTTCAAAGCAGATCCTAATCTTCATCATGGTTTGGGCTGCACATTCGAGCTAAACAAAACAAAATATAAATCCCAATATGGACTCCTGCAATATTCAAATGACACAAAGCACAGTATTTGTTTGGTTCAAATACCATTTTGAATGTACTGTGGAGCAGCAGAGATATCCCGGCCTTGACGAAACATATTTGTTGGATACAGATCCTCTTAATGATCACACGTGATCATATTAATATACAATAGTTTGCAATGATGATGACAATTATGATGCGAAAAGAATCAATCACTTCAAAGTTGTGAATCAAATTGCAATATCACACAAAATAATAGCAGTTTTTCTCCCAGCTCTGAAATGGAGCAGAAAACAGACCACCTGACACATAAAAGCCTCCCTCATATCTTAGTTATAGTAAACTTTTCATAGTTATTATAGCAGCATAGTGTAAGGAAACATCATAAGTGTGTATTTTTCAGTGTGGACTGTTACATATGTGCTGATAGGGTTTTATTGTGAAGAGCCAGGTCTCCTGTTGGTGTTGCTGGTGGATCAGATGCAGCAGAGCTTGCAGATACTTCAGCACCCCCCCTCCCTCACAGAGACACAGCAGCCACATGACATAACAGACGGAGGAATGGTAAATATAGATTTAGCTGTGAATCATTAGCTCAGAATGAATTTGCAGCATCGTATTTAACCTGCGTGTGACATCTGAGTCAGTCTTCTTTTCATCTGTCCCTGGTGGGTTACTTTCCTGTCAAACATGTAGCCGGTCTACTTTATATCATTGTTACATTATGTAATGGATGAGCCTTAGTGATGCTACAGCGAGGCAGAGTAAGGCTCCATCTGCTTAGGGGCCGACAACAAATACTTGGAAGTGATCAAATGTGAAATGCTAACGGATGCACATCGAACAGGGCTTTTAACATCTTACATCTGCATATATTGTACACACTGTCCATATGTGTAAAAGGATGTAGTGTGTGTTCTGAGTGCAGTTTGTGGTGTGAGCAGAGAGGGACAGAGAGAGGCTGTTGTGTGTGAAGCCCTGCAGTCAGCATGTTACATAAGAGTGAGTCTGTGACGGCTGGTGATACAGAGATCACAGCGAACACTCCATGAGGCCACGCCATTCAGTTACACCATGATGTGCTTCACTCACATACAACAAAAGAGAAGCCCTCCAATCACACAGCAAGCTGAGGACAGACACTGCATGTGCTCTCACTGACTGCAAACTGGGGGTTCAAACTGAAGTTTAGGGAAATATAAAAACATGACAAAGTCTGAACTGTACAGAAGAGGATTAGGGCCAGGTGTGAATATTTTTTTTTTTATTTACATCTGAAGTAGAGAAAGTTTAAAAAACGATTGGAAGTTTAAATTCAGAATAACTTTTGGTCAAGTCTCCAAAAACAATTCACATGGGGCCCTAATCCTTTTATGCAGAAAAGACTGAAACTGTGAAACTTAAATGCAGTGTGTTTATCTTTCATTTAACAATTAATCACATTTGATTTATATAGCTCAGTATCACAAATGACACATGTTCTCAGGGGGCTTTAACCTGTGTACAGTATGTGACAGACCCTTGCAGTACCAGAGACCCTAAGAAACCTCACAAATAACGGGGAAAGATGTTGGAAACCTCAGGGAGAGCAACAGACATGCAATCATTGTCGTGTGTACAGATTCAAAGATAATAAAATAACAACACTGACAATCCAAATGACAAAAATGATCATGTAAATGTATATTAAAATATGGATCCAGGTATAAAATCTTCCAGATGCTTCCAAAAAATAGTTATTAGCAAACTGTGTTGCAATAGTCGTCTAGGGAACTGAAGGTTTTGTCAGTATGCAACACAGGGAGGGCAGTACATCGAGTACATCGAAATGCAGTTGTAGCTTAGTCCATTATTGAATAAAGGAAAACCATGACAGAGCAGACCAGAGCAAACAGCTGTAGTGCATTCCTGAACTATTGCATTTTGCAACAGGAGGATGGATAACAACGAATATAAAGTAAGAGTTCTCTGGGTAGATAATATGGCAAAAATTAGCTTATATATAAGAACATCATTTCATTTGACCATAACCCTACAAGGTCAAATACAATTTAAAAAAATGACATTCTATTATCAGACAAAGCAGAAACATCTCTTCATTTTGCCTAGAGATACCTATTTCTACTAGACTACAACTTGGGTAACATTAGAATCGTATGATTCTTTATATTGCACTAAAGTCAACAATAGAAAAAGGTTGGATCAAATAATCATACACACAAAGTTTAAATTTGAAGAACTCAACATCGAGACCCCTTTGAACTGTTATTACATGACATGTCACTTGTTAGATGCTTTTATCCAAAGCAACTTTCTTACTCAATACTGGCAATCCCCACAGGAGCACTTTGGGGTGAAGTGTCTCAGGGACACCATGACATGCTGACTGCAGTGGGGTTTGAACCTGTAACCCCCTGCTCCCAACACTAACGCTCTATGCACTGCGCCACAGCCTCCGTGTGTTATGAATGGAAACAACAGCTTCACATTGAACACATGATCAGAATGAGCAACAGCATTTTGCTAAACTGATAACATTACAAAATAATGTAAGCCAGCTGTTTTTAGATCAGTTATGCACCACAGTTACAACATGTGTATTCTTCACACCTATAAGAACAGGGAGTAATGCTGGCTCCTCATTATTGGTTACATTATAGAAGGGCACATCTGATTGGATGAATCACAGAGCGTCTCTGCAATGTCATTGATAGCAAGCTACATGTTAGGTTGTATATTATTAGTGTTGTCATAGTGCCAAAGCACCCCCCCTCCTCTTAATAAGTCCTGGTCCAGATGTTCTCAGTGTGTAACAGCCCTCTCCTCTCCCCCCCAGGTTCCCGATGTTGAACATGTCCTCCCCCAGCGAGCTGAAGTCTCCCTGTGTGACTCGTAACGGCATGGTGAAGCTCCCCCCCAGCCAGCCCAACGGCCTGGGCAGCGCCAGCATCACCAAGGGGACCCCCGCCGCCAAGAACCGCCTGTGCCAGTCCTCCTCGGTACCCTCCATCCTGCCCCCCCCGCCCTCCTCCCTGCCCTACCACCACCACCACCACCACCTGGACGGCCCCGGCCTGCCCCACCCAGCCTCCTCTCTGCTGGACATGGAGCCCGGGAAGCCTCTGGTGGGCCTGAAGCCGTCCCTCCGTCAGCTGCCCCCCCTCACCCTCCCCAAGCCCCTGCTGTTGGAGCGCCAGCTGGTGCTGGACGAGAAGCTGCTGAACCGGCTGCTCTGGTACTTCACCACTGCCGAGAAGTGCGTGCTGGCGCAGGTCTGCAAGACATGGCGCAAGGTGCTGTACCAGCCCAAGTTCTGGGACGGGGTGACCCCCCATCCCTTGCACGCCAAGGAGCTGTACACCCTGCTACCCAGTGGGGAGAAGGAGTTCGTCAGCCTGCAGGCCTTCGCTCTGCGGGGCTTCCAGTCTTTTCTGCCTGGTGGGCGTCTCAGACCTGGACATTTGTGAGTTCATCGCAAACTACCCGCTGTCCAAGAAGGGGGTCCGCTCCGTCAGCCTGAAGAGGTCCACCATCACCGACGCAGGCTGGAGGTGAGTCCGGACAGGAAGAGGTTAATGCATGAGAATTATCCTGATCTTAGACATCATTCTAATTGCATTGTGGGTAGTTTAAGTGGCCTGGGATGTTATTCCCTCTTGCAGTCCTCAGGAACATGCACTGGAGAAACTGAAACTTGAATTAAATGTATTATGTATTCTGGATATAAAGAGTATAGATGTATGTATGTCAAGAGATTTTCACGTAACTGTTAGTTAGTTGAAAGCAATACTATGAAGTTTTAAATACAAAATATTAAGTTAACTTAATAGACTTTGAACTAACCTAATACAGTTATCTGAAATCTGTTGATATTATACATTTAATTAAAGTCAACATTTCAGTTGTTTCTGTGAGGCCTCAGCATAGACTATATATAAATAGCAACAGCAGCAGCCCTGGTCAGGAACACTGGAACAGAACCAAAATATTCTTCTTATTGGAGGAGAGAAATATATGTCCTGCTTTCTACTGCAACTGCAACTTGAAAAATGTTGTATAATTTATATTTACTCTATGGGGTCTGATGTTTGAAAATGTGTTAAACAAATGTTTAAATAGACATGGAGCAGAACATAAGTGAGAGTACCTACACCATAAATAGATATAAGCCATCTGTTGGAATCAACAACAATAACCTAAGTCAACTCACCTACCTCTCTCAGTGCTATGGTACAAAGGCACACAGAGAGGTGAAATGACCACTAAGACTTGACTGCAGAAAAAGGCAGTTTAAAGAAGATACTCTTCCACTGTACAAACAGTAACATGAGAGAAATGACAGCCATGACAGGTACCAGCTTATTAAAGAACACATCTGTTTAGTGAACCCATACTGCATGGTAACAGATAGTGCTCTGGCAGTTCTTCCATCATGTCTCTCTGCTGCCCGAGCTTCACTTGTTCACACAGAGAATTCATCACTCATGCTCCATACTTTATTACTTCATTTGTGTCCATTATCTTTCACTTTGCCTTTTTCTCTTCACGTTCTAAACAAGCCTCTGTTTCTACTTACAAACAAAACTGAAATGTTGATTCAATAAAGTGTATTATGTCAACAGATTTCACATAACTGTATTAGTTTGGAAGCAATACTAATAAGTTGAACCTGATCATTTGTATTTCAACTTAATATTATGCTTTCAACCAACATAATATAGTTATGGGAAATCTGCTTACATAATTCATTTAATTAATTCACCTTTCAGTTTTTTCAGTATAGGCTTAATATATTGTTTTGAGTGTCACCGAGCCAAGATATAAATGTATTGCAAGAGAAGAAGAATTCACCATTTGATTTGAAAAGTGTTAGTGTGAACACAAACCGTGAGAGATTGTTTTAATAATGGATTCACAGCTGTTGAAAATGTTCCTTATGAGCCAATAAGATACAATTCAATAGGTTATTTCAACACAATATGAACTGATCTCCAGGTCAGGTCTTCACTAGTGGGGGGGGGGGTCCGAGGAAGACATTCAGTCAGTAGGAGTTTTGGTTCAGCTTTGTTCTAATTGTCTCTGAATGAATGCTTTCATATTCCATTGCTGGAAACACAGAGGCTTGATAGTGTTTCTCAGATGGCCCTTCATACCTGCTAGGCTAGGCTGCTATTCTGGGACGAGTGGATGGTTGCCATGGTGAAAGCTGCATGATCTACAGTATATATGGACTTCCCTTTTGCAGGGTTCAGCTTGTGTACTACCTGTTTTGTTGCGTCTTAAACTGGAGAATTCAATTTGAGAAGAATTAAAGCAAAATAAAAATAGTATCTAAAATAAATGTATAGGCTTTAGTTTGATAGTATTGTAGAATAGGTGTCCAAGCTCAGAGAGTATACTCAAAGTTTTTAAATATAAATGTTATTTAATCCAGCTTCTTTTTACAAAAACTGTTTATTGTAAATAATGAAAATGTTATTCCAGCAGTTTCTGAGTCAGGCCAGACACAGGCCAGAGCCAATGATGTAACGACTGTGTTTATGCTTTCTGACCGAGGGTCATTTGATAATAAATGACGGAAAGATCTAAAAGATGATGACATTAGAGGAATACATCATTGTGTGTTCAGATGCAACATGTTCTGTTACCAAAACATACTGTACTAGAACAGCTCACATGTTACATTGAGCACAATGCACTTCCCTGGCTCTGTATCAGTATAATGACTGAGTCCTGTCACACTCACAGCTCTGCTGCTCTGTTCTCACATCCATCACTGTCTCATTCATCTATTTAGTACATTGTTTGCAATTGATGTTAAACAACCATACATTTACCATTTTCCTCTTTATATTTCAAGTTAAAGCTTAACCAAATCTTCTTTACAAAGATGTGCTGACTCTGGATAATTGGACAGAGTGGCAGAAGCTAGATAACCCCCCTACCATTGGAAGACATCTATTTCCCCCCTGACTAAAACCCAGACCTCTGCAGCTTCTCTGATTGGTCAGGTACCGTCTCCTCTCCCCGCCAGCACCTCCTTCACTGCGTAATTTGATCCTTGTGTCCCAGGTGATTGTTGGAGCAGATGCAGGGCCTGATGGCACCTGGAGCTGTCGGCTGTAACGACTTCACGGAGGCCGGGCTGTGGTCCAGCCTGAACGCCCGCCTCACCTCGCTCAGCGTCAGCGACTGCATCAACGTGGCGGACGACGCCATCGCTGCCATCTCTCAGCTGCTGCCCAACCTGTCCGAGCTCAGCCTGCAGGCCTACCATGTGACCGACACCGCCATGGCCTACTTCACCGCCAAGCAGGTAGAGAGAGCTACTGACCACATCCACTCACAGAGACCTGTGTGGATCAAGGGATCTGTTTTAAAGATGAATAACTATACCTATCCAAACATCCACCCATTAGCTTATCACAATTACAGTGATGGAAAGTAACTAAATACATTTACTCCAAGTACTGCACTTAAGTACTTTAACTTCAACTGAGTATTTTCATTTTATACTACTTTATACTTCTACTCTACCTCATTTGAAAGCAAAAGCTGCACTGTTATTCCACTACATTTCATTTACAGATTTAGTTACTAGTTACTTTAGAAATTCCGAGTTGACACGCATTACTTAGGGAGAAAACTATTGGTAAATTTGGTATTAAACCATCCAACATTATATGTAAGCAACTAAAACAACGAGTGGGGAACTGAACATTAATTGGACGTTTTTGTTCAAAAATATTTCACAGTTCAATGTATAGATTTGCTGCTTTTGCTTTCAAATATTATTATTTTTAAATGTTTCTGCAATGAGAACCTTTACTCCCAGTACTTTACTTAAATACTTTTACTTAAGTACTATTCTCCATGCAGTACTTTTACTTACATTTTGTTTTTTCAGGTGTGGTATTAGTACTTTTAGTCAAGTAAAGAATTTGAATACTTTTTCCACCACTGAATAATGATCCTAGCTAACCCACTGGGAGAGGAACTGGTGATGTTGCAGTCACAGTTGGATTTGTGTCCAGTGTGGAACTACACAGAGGTGGAAGAAGTACTCAGATGTACGCACAAGAAGCAATACTACAGTGTAAAAACACTCAGTGACAAGTAAAAGTCCACTATTCAAAATGTTACTTAAGTAAAAGTAAAGGTATTAAAAGTATAATTTGATGCTAATAAAAGTATTAGCATCAAATGATACTTTAAGTATCAAAGCAAAAGTACTTTTTCTGCAGAATGCGCCATAGATCATTAGATCACCATTACTTTTTAATGATTGTATTATAAGTATTGATTTATGTTGCACCTGGGTTTATTTGAATTACTTCATAAAATGTATATATATACGTATATTATATAGCAATACTCTAGTAGCCTACATATAAAAAATGAAGTGAGTAAAAAGAACAACATTTTCTACAAAATGAAGTGTAGTAAAGGTATAAAGTACAATAATGTGAAAAGTACAATTATTTAACCTGAAGTATATATACTTGAGTATATGTACTTAGTCCTTTACTACACTGGATTTAAACTTAGAGGGCGTGTGATGGGTCATAATGAAGCTGCTCCATATTTGCCTTCAATGAGCTTTATTTTGAACTAACCTAAACTAACCTCCGCCTGCAGGGCTACACCACCCACACCCTGCGGCTCCACTCCTGCTGGGAGATCACCAACCACCGGGGTGGTGAACATGGTGCACAGCCTGCCCAACCTGACGGCCCTCAGCCTGTCCGGCTGCTCCAAGATCACAGACGACGGTGTGGAGCTGGTGGCCGAGAACCTGAGGAGAAGCTCCGCAGCCTGGACCTGTCCTGGTGCCCCCGCATCACTGACATGGCCCTGGAGTACATCGCCTGTGACCTGCACAAGCTGAGGAGCTGGTGCTGGACAGGTCAGTGTGCTGCTGGGGCTCTCTGTGAGCAGACTGACAGGGACATTTCATAGGCTCAGGTTCGGGTTAGTTATTTGCACCCATAGGTAGATTTGGTTTACAGATAAAAGAAAAAGGATCCATTGTGACACACATTCTAAAACAACACAAACAAGAGACACATCTCTAAAAAAGAACACCCTGCTCCATCACATTTAAAAACCACTAGTACAAACATCAGCATTCCAAGGAAGTAAATCAATAAATAGGCATCTGTGTGACTCTGCTACAACTTGTTTATTAGTGCGATAGCTGCCAGAATACAGCTGTTTTTATACCGCTTGTTCTACACTTTGGGACAACAAACCTCTGGCCCGGAAAGACGAAGCTTAAACTCTGCACTGTAACTTTACATTCTAAAACTGTAACTCTAAATGCTATTAGTGTAGAATGCTGTTGAGAAGCCCACAAACTGTAAAAGTCTCGAATAGAAGACTTTAAAAAAGAAAAGAAATGATTAACAGGGGTAACTCTCTAATAAAAGGCAATGACTGCCAAGGCAATGACTTACAGTAAGAAGGTTTCTGGTGAAAATAGTATTTGATGAAAGTAAGCCATAATATATTCAGAGCATTCTGCACTTGCATCAAGTTGGATATTTGACGGCTTTAGAGCCAGTGAATCTATATATTTGGAGCTGCATTAAGCAGGGTGAGCCTTCAAAGTTGATGCAGGCTGTTGTCAGGACCAACTTTAGAACAAGACCAAAGCAAATCCTGTTCAAGAACACACCAGGCAAAAGTGTTTCACTCATCTGAGAGAAGACTAGTTATGGGAAGTTGCAAAACATTTAAAAGTGTAAGAAAATAACATGTTTCTCCTTAGTGAGGCGGTGTCCAGTAGATAATGAACATGGCCCTGAGTGGAGTATGTTGATATTTACATGCTGTATAAGTTAACAAAAATTGCAAATTGGAGCACATGCAGTCGGTTTAAAATAGTGTGTGTGTGTGTGTGTGTGTGTGTGTGTGTGGTGTGTGTGTGTGTGTGTTATGTCTCTCATTCATCAATCAATAATGACATGTGTATTGTGTGTACTTTCAGGTGTGTGCGGATCACAGACACCGGGCTGGGCTACCTGTCCACCATGTCGTCATTAAGGAGCCTCTATCTGCGCTGGTGCTGTCAGGTAACACACATGATATCATAATGATCACTATGACTCCACAAGATTCTGCAAAATGATTTTACAACATGCACACATTTTGTTGCAATAAATACTTCAAAGTATTGTAGTGTTTTTTGCCTCTTAAGTTGTCAAACAAACAGGTTGGGGTTCTCATATGGTGCTCTTTAACTGGAATATATGTGTGTGTGTGTGTGTGTGTGTGGTGTGTGTGTGTGTGTGTGTGTGTGTGTGTGTGTGTTTGTGTGTAGGTGCAAGATTTCGGTTCCTGCAGCATTTGTTTGGGATGAGGAGTCTTCGCCTACTGTCCTCTTGCAGGTACGATTTATGTTACAGGCTGCATCCTAGAGAGCTGCAGGAGTGAGTCCTCAAACCTGGATATGCAACCCAGTCTCATGGCATTTGTGTTCACCCAGACGATTTTTAATCTATTGATTCGTGTTCACCAACACGATTTTCCCCTTTTTTTCGTGTTGCACAGCACGATTTTAAAAGCAATGTATTTCTACTGGTATGTGTTTGGTGCCTGCAGCACGTCTTTTTTCTCCGGTCGGGTCGTGGAAGACCGGAAGCTGTGTGGTTCATAAAAACATGTTCTTACTCAATATCAAGCCACAATTATTGCTTTTATTTTAAATCGTATAATTTCGGACTTTTGTTGCCGTCTGTGAGGAAAATAAATGTGGCTCAGAGCCTCAGAATACTGAAATCTGTATTTTTTAAATCTTTTTTTCCTTCTAATTTGTTATTCTTTTCTAAATAACACACTTTTATTTAATCACCAATAACACGCAATTATCCTTGCTTTTATTTATTGGTTTAATTCCATAATCTCTGGCTTTTTTGGCGTCCATCAGGAACTGAATTTCAAAATACAAAATAACCGGAAACAGACGTAGGAATTTCGAAGCGATTACCCAAGATCCTCAGCTATGGTTTAAGCTCGCTGATTGGATGTTTTAGCCGCAATGCATGCTGGGATTTGGTGTTTATATTATATGAAATCCGGAAAACATTTTAAAAAGAATAAAATAATACTTAATTCCGAGTGCTCTTGCTTTTCTCTTTGAAAGTCATCACATAACGGCATTGTAATACACGGTTCGGCTGCATTAAAATATTACACATCTGCCATAGTTCTTTATTTATAGGAGGCCCTGATGAGAAGACCTTGGAAAAAAAAACTGGAAGAAATGCCAGCCGAAACTGAATACTTGACGTGGATCATAAATATATCAACAATTAAACAACATCTTCAATTTCTCTTCACAAAATACGTCTCATTGCAGCATCAACACTAATTCAGCTGACTTTTACATTTGATCCAATTCATAGATAGGTTATATTTACACCATAACGGTGCACAGCTGATATAAAAGGACTTGTAGTTTTTAAAGATATTACTGATTTTCTTTGAATGTAAGAATGTAAATACTGAGTCTGAAATAGTATAGCAATATGCTGTAAAATTTATGTGAAAGCATGAATAAAACTACACATCTTCAGATGTTGTACATACATAAGTGTCCTGCACTAATAATACAAAGTTATTATGGCTGTGTATACCTTGTGTGCACCTCCTAGTGGTTAAAGCACGTTATTGAATTATTGTTTTTTATGTGTTATATTTGATTAAAAAAATATTAAGAGTACATACTTTCATAGGGGGAAAGTAGAAGGTCTGTGATAGAAATATAGAATATAAAAAATCAAGAAGATACTATAATTGATCTCTACAATAAAAACCAGTTTAGTGCAGGATGTACCAAGATATTAATAGGAGGAAGTGCAAACCAGAAAAAAAAAATAACCTTTATTTAAACATTAAATAACAGATTAAGGTCTTCTTTTAAATAAGAAAAAAACTGTGGGGGTATCTATCTACAGATAAATATTAGCCTGACAAAGTACTTAACGTCTAATATATGCTTTCCTGCAATGTTAACTAGTTGAAGCACTTATTTTAACTGATATATCACATTGAATTATACTCTTATGTATGTATGATAGAATAAGAAATGTGCAGAATATGACAGTTTAATGGTGGAGGTATACACACATATTGTAGATGTCTGTAATGCACTGTTGAGGACCTTGACCAAGTTTTTAATTCATTGCATAACTACACCGTAGTTGTGTATAGGATATGTCAATAACCTTAGAAAATCTTGAAATCTTGAAAGGGATTGTGCAAAATGCCATAATATACAGTCTTTAATGAACTATTAGTAGAGAATAACGAGTAATGAATATATTTTATTACTCGTTTCCATTCAGTGTCAATTGCAGATACATGTTTAGTCTTCTCAAGCACCAACTATCAAATATCTCTCCTGATTGTTGCACTTGACAATCACCTTCCCTGAATTTTACTCAGGTGTAACTAAAGTCTGATTTAAGGGTTGTTATATTCACATCATTAATCAGAATCTGCCAAAGTAACTCAAATAAGTGTAGTGGAGTAAAAATACCAGGTTAACCTCTGAATTGTAGTGGAGTAGAATTACAAAGTAACAATGAGCTGTCATGTGGGTATATTGTTAATGCTGCGCATTATGGAGTACAAGCCATTTTCACCCATTTATTAATTATATGTTTTACATTTGATAACACCAATAGGTTTAATACTGGCAACTTCTAATTGTGGGGAAACGAAACGTCAGTAGAGACGTCCCATAGAACATTTTGCGAAACACAATAGCCAGCATGTGTAGTTCTGGGGGGGCGTTCGATTCCAGTTTTGGAAAAGTCTGCCGTGGTTTCGTTCCATTTCAAACAGCTGTTTGACGCTCGGCGTAACCTTGGCGCACTGCCACTCCAACATCCAATCCCAGAGTTTGAAGATTGATCACGGGGACTGTAGTCCTAAACGATAGCTGGGGATTATGGGTAGTGTAGTGTCTTCGGCCATCCTAAACTCAGAAATGTTGACAATCGCAATGATGCTCGAAATGTCCCTTATAGGCCTACGTCTGTTTCCGGTTATTTTTATTTTGAAATTCAGTTCCTGACGGACGCCAAAAAAGCCCGGAGATTATGGAATTAAACCAATAAATAAAAGCAAGGATAATTGGTGTTATTGGTGAGTAAATAACAGTGTGTTTTAAAAATCGTCCTGTGCAACACGAAAAAAAGGGGAAAATCGTGTTGGTGAACACGAATCAATAGAATTAAAAATCGTGTTGGTGAACACGAAATGCCATGAGACTGGGTTGGGATATGAGTTAGCATTTTAGTTTAAAGTCAACCTTTCTTTGGAACATGTTTTCGGTTGTTATCTGAAATAAAGGTCTGTGGTTAAAACACAACCCAGTCTCACAGCATTTCGTGTTATAGTCACAAAATTAATTTAATCTATTGATTCGTGTTCACCAACACGATTTTCCCCTTTTTTCACACACAGAACAATTTTAAAAGCAATGTATTTCTATTGGTGGCATGTTTTCGTGCCTGCACCGCGTCTTTGTGTCCGGTCAGGTCTTGGAAGACCAGAAGCTGTGGGGTTCATAAAAACATGTTCATACTCAATATCTTACCCAAAGCCTAACACAGGGGTCTGCAACCTTTTTGACCAAAGAGCCATTTGGCCCCCTTTTCCAACACTTGTTTTTGTCTGGAGTCGCAAAACATATTGATAGCTGATAGCTTATAAAGTTGTATTTATTGTTATATCATAGACAAAAACTACAGTTTTTTTGCATTTATTATTTATTACATTATAGAAAACTGTTAACCTCCAATAACAAACAAAGAACTCTTATAAGAAGAATTAAAAAATCTATACACAGGCAAAATAAATTAAACACAGCACTTGGGGAGTCCTCTGCGCATTTGAAGAAAATAAATACAATTAAAATTGACCCACTTTGAAATATATAAAACATATAGCTGCACCCTAAAAAGAGTTACAGGTGGGGTAGGTAATTCATTTCAGAAAACACTTTTGTTATATTCCCTGGAATGCTCTTAACATCCCGATAGCATATGAATATCTGAAGTGCTTTGACAACAAATCCATAAAAAACATGTCATCTGTGGAAGCCGTAGTAGTTGTAAAAAAGCACGACAATCATCTGAGCCGGCCCGGCTAAAGTAACTGGATGGCCTACCTGCCTGTTCAGCCTTCCAATCTGTTGCACAAACTTATCTCGTGCCCTCATTGGTCATGTGCGCATTCCTGTGGTGGGAGGAGGGGCTCAGTAAGGAAGTGGCAGATTTTTTCCGGCTGTGTATTTTCAAATTCTAGCGCTCTCGAGCTGGTTTCTCCAAAATTACCTACCCCACCTTTAACTGATTGAATTATGACTGAAGATCGTCAGCTGTCTTCCTCTCCCGTGTTGTTCCTCGATACGTAAAGGCTGCAGCACCTTTGACAACTTCTCTCCACATATCAAACATACCGGTAAGCCAGCATTGTTTGCTGTGAAAGCAGATAACTCTGTCCACGCAGAATTAAACCCTGTGTTCAGTGGCGGCTGGTGGAAAATATTTTTAGAGAAATTACCCCTCAATTGATTGATTGATTGATTGAAAAGTTTATTAACAGCTTGTATATTGGGTACAGTACAGTACAGCTCAAAACATACAATTGTTAAGGGAATGCAGACCAGAGAAAGACTTTCGTCTTGTTTACATCAGGGTCCCCCATTTCCAATTCATCATATCATTTAAGACATGTAAGACATATTTGACAAACAGATGGGTTATTTACAATTTACATACAGGTGGTTTTTTACATACAGATTTCTTATTTACAATTTTCATTTTAGTTTTCGTTCTAATACATCCTAACCGGATATTTAAGACCAACCAAGTCTACAGATATACAGTTAGTAACAGAGTCTAAAATGCGAGTATATACATAGATGGGGGGGGGAAGCTGTCCATTGTACGACAGGTTGAGATTTGTACCATTACCGGGGCCAGTTTTGCAATGCTCTCCCCCGAAGGTGCTCTTTAAGAGAGGCTTTGAAGGTAAGTATAGTTTTACTTTCCTTTACAGTTGTGGGAAGAGCGTTCCACCTTGATGTGGCATAATTGCGAAACGTGTATTCCCCCTTTTTTGTGCCAAATCTGGGTTTCACATGATTTGTGGAGCTCCCTCTGGTGTTATGATCATGGTATTCCTTGACCTTTGGGAAGAACTTGTACATGGGTACCATAGAGGTGTAGTGGATCTTGTAGACCAGGCCCATTGCAAGTAGCTGTACTCTGTCGTCTACTCTAAGCCATCCTAGGTTGTCAAAGTGGGCAGAGGTGAGGTGGGTTCTAGATGAAAGGTCAAGCAGTAGTCTGACCAGTTTATTTTGCGATGTTTGTAGTTTTATTTTTAGCGCCTTGGAGGTGCTATGGTACCATGACGTGCAAGCATAGTCATAGTACCCTTGAATGAGGGCTCCTGCCAGAGTTTTCAGGGTGTTTTTGTTTACCAGAGAGGAGATCCGGTATAGGAATCTAGTTCTTTGATTGACTTTTTTTATTACATTGGATGCCATTTTGTCACAGGAGAGGTTTTCCTCAAGAGTACAGTAGGCCCACACAAACTGCAGAACACTGGTGCTTTGGGAACACTCAAATGATTTAATTCCCATTTAAATCAGGAGACTAAATACGAACATTATGTGTGTGTGTGTGTGTGTGTGTGTGTGTGTGTGTGTGTGTGTGTGTGTCATACTTGCCAACCCTCCCGATTTTCGCGGGACACTCCCGATTTCGGGCACCTAGTTAGGATTCCACCTGGGCGCCCCCCTAGGGAGGTGTTCCAGGCACGTCCAGCTGGGAAGAGACCAAGGGGAAGACCTAGGACCAGGTGGAGGGATTATATCTCTTCGCTGGCCTGGGAGCGCCTTGGGATCCCCCAGTCAGAGGACGTGCCTGGAACACCTCCCTAAGGAGGCGCCCAGGTGGCATCCTAACTAGGTGCCCGAACCACCTCAACTGGCTCTTTTCGACGCGAAGGAGGAGCGGCTCAACTCCGAGTCCCTCCCGGATGACTGAACTTCTCACCTCTAAGTCTAAGGGAGACACCAGCCACCCTGCGGAGAAAACCCATCTCGGCCGCTTGTATCCGCGCTCTCGTTCTTTCGGTCATGACCCATCCTTCATGACCATAGGTGAGGGTAGGAACGAAAATGGCCCGGTAGACAGAGAGCTTTGCCTTCTGGCTCAGCTCCCTTTTCGTCACAACGGTGCGGTAAAGCGACTGCAGTACCGCTCCCGCTGCTCCGATTCTCCGGCCCATCTCACGCTCCATTGTTCCCTCACTCGAGAACAAGACCCCGAGATACTTGAACTCCTTCACTTGGGGTAAGGACTCATTCCCTACTTGGAGTGGACAGTCCATCAGTTTCCTGCTGAGAACCATGGCCTCAGATTTGGAGGTGCTGATCCTCATCCCAGCCGCTTCACACTCGGTTGCGAACCGATCCAGTGAGTGCTGAAGGTCGCAGACCGATGAAGCCATCAGAACCACATCATCTGCAAAAAGCAGTGGTGCAATCCTTAGTCCACCGAACTGCAGACCCCCTCCCCCATGACTACACCTCGAAAGCACCTCTCTGTGGCGGCTCACAGAGCCCCAAATGACGGACTAAGCAGCTCCAGCATCTCTCCCTGACATGAGCAAACAGGCTATGTCAGACTTCCATGAAATACACCGGGAAAATCACCTATTTGTAGCCGCTCACAGAGCCCCAAACGACGGACTAATCAGCTCCAGCATCTCTCCCTGACAAGCACACTTCCATAACCTCGCGCACCTTGGGTTCCCGGGCCCCCGAATTTATCATTTCCTTCATATAGTAACAAAGCCAATACGTTGTCACACCATCCAGAAGACATTATCAGCTGTGATTAAACCATCATTTTATGATAACACTGGTTTCTGACAAAATCAACATGATGGAGAGGAAAATCCATTTTGTCGGGACCAAGAGAAAAAAATACTTTAACAAATTGACAGACTTTAAGTGAACGTACTAAACACATTATCCAGCTTCTGGTGTTTTGTACAGGAATAAGTTAATTTGAGGGGCTTGGTCCCTGGCTCCACAGCTTTAGTTTTTTGAAAGTGTTTGAAAGTGACAATTAGAGTAATCAGACAGCCAGAGAAGGAAGAAGTATTCAGATCTTGTACGTAAGTAAAGTAGAGTAGTAGAGTGTATGAATACTCTGTTACAAGTACAATACTGCAATCAAAATGTACTCAAGTACAAGTAGAAAAGTATTATTATCAAATATACTTAAAGTACCAAAAGTACAAGCAGTCATTGTGCAGATTGGTCCATTTCAGAATAATATCTATGATATGTTTTATAATGATTGATCATGAAAGTGTTCTCAAAGCTGGTGAAGGTGCAGCTAGTCT
The DNA here is from genome assembly GCA_902827135.1 of Harpagifer antarcticus. Taxonomy (NCBI): domain Eukaryota; kingdom Metazoa; phylum Chordata; class Actinopteri; order Perciformes; family Harpagiferidae; genus Harpagifer; species Harpagifer antarcticus. The sequence goes on from CADEHL010001340.1 coordinate 1,392,658, forward strand.
GAATGACTTTGTATACTGCAGGGTAGCTTGTGGATTTCCTCCAGGTGGAACTAAAGTCTGATTTAACACTTGGTTAGATTTCACATCATTCATCCAGATCTGTGAAGTAACTAAAGGTATTAAATACATGTAGTGGCGTCAAAGTACACCATTTACCTCTGAATTGTAGTAGAGTAGAAGTGAAGTAGCAACAAATGGAAATACTCAAGTAAAGTACAAGTTCCTCAAAACTACTAAGTACAAATACTGAAGTACAGTACATGACTTAATGAACTTAGTTACCACTGGAGACAGCTGATAGTAGTTAATTACCTGCATAGAATACTAAATGGATTGCATTTAGAGAACTTATAGAAAGCCATATAACATTTCCGGCTCATTAACACACACACACACACACACACACACACACACACACACACACACACACACACACACACACACACACACACACACACACACACACACACACACACACACACACACACATACACACACACACACACACATCTATACATGTTAATATCCCAGGATATAACATTTATAGACTAGATCGTAATCAAGGTAAGGGAGGGGGTGTTATGATTTATGTTAAGAAAAGCCTGCAAAGTAAACAAATCGAATTATCCTGTGATACTACTGAATGTGTGGGAATAACTATCTCACTATCTCAGGAAATGTGTTTTAATGTAATTGTTGTATATCAACCACCTACAGCAAAGAGTGTTTTTTATGAAAATTTAACTAGTATTCTCAAACAGTGTGATGGCAAAGAAACAATCTTAATGGGTGATATTAATATTAACTGGTTAGACAAAAAAGGCAGGAAGAAATTAAAGGATATTAGTGATAGATTTCAAATGAGTCAATGAATTAAAAATGCAACAAGAATGACTAAATCTTCACAAACATTGTTTGATTTAATTTTAACGAACAAAGAGGATCGCGTCTCAAAAACATACAATCTTGTTACTGGCATGTCCGATCATAACCTTACTCTAGTTGCCAGGAAGCTATCCAAGCTTCGTTACAAAAATCACAATGTAACAAAGGGTAACAAATATATCTCGTACATCCCAAAGCGGGACATGGGAATTCTGGAGAATGAAATAACGCAAACTGACTGGTTTGATTTGACATATGGTGAACATTGTGAGGGGGTAGTGATAATTTGAAACATACCTTAAAACAAACCGTAGCTAAATATACAAAAACAATGCCTCAAAAGCGTATTGGCAAACAACTGTTACCATGGTTTAACACTGCTCTATGGGAATTAATGAAAAAAAGGGATGTAGCTCTAAAGAAATCTTTAAAATCAGGACTAGAAACAGATCGCTTAATATACAAAAGTCTTAGAAATAAAGTTATAGTTTAAAGGGGACCTATCATGCAAAATGCACCTTTGTACGTCTTTTATACCTGAATATGTGTCCCCGGTGTTCCAGGGAACTCACCAAGTGTCAGAAAACACAACCCTCTCTATTTTCCTCCATCGCCAAATCTCTAAAAAAGGGGCTGTAACGGATCTTAAAAAAATGGATCCAGATTTCAACACTTTTCTACGTCACAAAGACGTGCTCCGCTTATTGGTCAACTCTCCACCTATCAGGAGAATGAGCCACGGCCACGTGCATTGCCAAACCTCTCATTCGCATATAGGCTATCGGCAGGCTAAATCAACCCCAGGCACATCTGTGTTTTTGCCTGCTCTTGCCAGGATGTCTAAGCCAGTTAAACGTTGTGCTGTTGTTGGCTGCAAGACTCGTAACAGGGGACTGCATGCAATGCCATCAGTGGAAAAGAAAATAATCTGTGGCTAGACTTCATTTTCAAGGGACATGTGCCAGAAGACCCCGGCAGATTTCTGTGTGTGTGTTCCAAACATTTTACCACGGACATGTGTATGAACTTGTCTCAAGTCCAACACGGATATGCCTCCAAACTAATGCTAAACTCGGGATCAATACCAACCATCCGGGACCAGGCCAGTGAGGACACATCCAATTTGAAGCTGTAAGTTTTTATTTAGCGGTATTTTTCCTGATAAAGCTATCTCTAGCTTGTAGTATGTAGCATGTAGCTTCGCCGGATCAATGTCACCTCAAACCCAAATAGTAATCGGTTAGGTGTTTATATGTTTTTGTAACATTTTATTTTTTACGCTCCGCAGTCTTTGCTTTGTCTTTTATTTTAATTATCAGGCATTTGCGAACATGTTCAGACTGCCGTAATGGCGATCTGTGTGAAGGCTGTAAAGCCACGCCCTAGCCGATAACACAAGTATTTATTCTCCTATGTATTAGTATTTTGTATCCTCTAAAATCATATTGAGTAAGTTATAATAACAAACGTAATCTTCTGTAGGCAAGTGCCGGTTTTTCCAGCGTTATGTAAAAGCTTTTGTGATTGTAGTCTGTAAGAACGATCAGATATCATCGATCTGTAAGCTAAGCTACGCTAAGCTACGCTACGCTAATGAGACATGCCGTTTTTTGCAGCGTTATATGTAAAAGATTTTGTGTGTTTACTTGTTTGCGCACATGAATATAAATGGGGGTGTGTTAGGATACGACACTGTGTGTATGTGAGGGGGGACACACACCACGAGGAACACAGAGCTAAAGCCCTGGTCTGTTGTTGTTGACGAGGCCTTACCTCTAGCAACAGGTTAATTAGTGGCTAGCACTCATTACAGTCAGTCTACTAAGCTCAGCCCGTCATCCTGCGCTTTGCTCCAAAAATGTTGTGTTTCCATTTCTTGGAATGTTGTGCAGGTAAAATAAACCATAGTTACTTACTAATTAGTGACAATTTGTACATCCTTTGCTATTATTTAAAAAAAAAATTCCATGGCGGAAATGAAAGACTTTACCTGGCAGCCCTGCACTACAATGAAAAACGTAGCGTGCACAAGCCACTACATCCACTGGAAACACTCTGGATATAAACTGCAGTTCCCAAAGGCCAGGAAGGGAGAATGCAGAGCAAAACCAGTAAAGACTGACCCCACATTCCGTAAGTGTTTAAAATATTTATTACAACTATTTACAAATATAAAATTAGAAAGAACTTTCTGTTTTTTACATGCATATACTAATCTAAACCACATTTTTTGTTGTGCTTTTTTTAACATTGCACAGGCTACGTGGCCAACTTGATGGACCTCATCTTCAACCAAGTCCTTGTGGACCCTGCACCATTATGAGCGACCTGACAGGGAGGTCATTTGGCTGCTGTCTGAACCCAACATAGACATTTCACGGATCAGGAAGCTCCCTGCGAATCCTGAGGACAACGCAGGCCGAAATCACCACTCTGATCCTGCGTCCAAGGAAGCCCCAGCACTAGCTCACAAAGCTTCTGTAGGCTAGATACCTGTGACGCCTGAAATCATAAAAAAATATTTAGTGTCATTTATACAAAATACAAGTACATTTAGTTTTTTTTTATGGGTTCAAAGAACCGTTGATTTTGACAATAAAGTTCCGAGTTGATATCAAATGTGTCGTGATTATTCATGTTTGGATGGGTAAAGAATATTCTGATTTCAAAAGCATGAGGTTGTGTGTGGACTTTTGTTGTCGTACACATGGGTGTGTTATGCCATTGCTGTGTAGTATATAATATAATAGTACATGTACAATGACAGAATGAAAGATTGCATAAAGCCATATACACCAGTATTTATTTCCATGAACAATATTAGCATTCGTTTTACAATTTCAGTCAAAACAAACAAACCACTCACTGCTCTATTTAACTGTAGTCCACCATGTTCAGCTCTGTAAATATTCAATGCATTCTGCAGGGAGAACACATTCAGGCTCACCGGCTCCAATCAAGGATGGTCCACCATACAGGTTAGAGTCCTCATGTTCCTGCATCCGTCTTGACACCTAGTGTGATAAACATATTGAATGACATGTGAAAAATGTATTCTCTAAACAGACAACTTAGTGAAGCTAATGTTACCTGTGGTATCTCCATGCAGCACATGCTCCGGGTCAGAAGGCATCGTGGCGCAATTTGCACATCTGTAGAAAGAAGTAAATAACTGAGCTTTTAAAAACACATGAAACTACACACATTGCTGACAACTGAGGTGTTGGAGTTATACTTTTTATCACCCTAAGTTATTGAACTTTCCAACGGTTGTTGCACGATGTTGGAAGAAAAGGACTGTAAACTATTAAACGCAATGAGTCCATTGTATATATGCTGAAAATATGTATCGCTGTTTTTGCGTTACAAACTGTACACATTGCATTCTTGCTAATTAGCCAAAATATGAACGGAATAAGTAGCAAGCATCGTAACAGAGTAAAAATAAATAGGGACAACAGCTTGTCAACTAACCATTCAGAAACGTCCTGCTGCAACCGAGATGTTTGCACCTCCACCAAAACCTCCGCTGCTTCAGGGTCAGTTTCTGGATCAAATTGATAATATGCTTGAACACATGCATTGCTCTGAGATGACATGTTTATTCCACACTCGTAATCACAGCAAGCATGGTAACGTGACTCTCGCCGGCTCATGCCCTCCTCTTCTGCAGGGGGGCGTGGTCAGCTGCTGCTCAGAATTTTCATAGACAGGTTTGGAATAGAGCGAAAATGAGCGAAACGAGGCATGGCTAAAAAATGATCTGTTTGGTATTTAAAAAAATAAAATGTATAAATATACCTTATATAGGTATGGTCATACACTATATCATTTAAATATAGCATGATAGGTCTCCTTTAATTAAGAAAGGCAAGGGCAAATTACCTTTTAGATACTATTCGACAGGCAAAGGGGAATTCTCAAAAACTATGGAAAACCATTGACAAACTTATTGGAAAAGATCTCTCAAAAAATTATAATACTGAGCTTATGATAAACGGAACCCTAAAACAGGATAGCCTAGCCGTGGCCAACCATTTTAATACTTTCTTTATTGAGTCTGTTTCATAATTGGCCCACAGTTTCAATGTAACAGAACCGCTTCTTGCATTAGCTGACGATGCTAAAGTGCTCAAACTCAACTGTACAAATGAGACTAAAGTGAATAAATAATTTCCACCTTATCAAATTCTAAGGCTAAAGATCACTGGGGACTAGACACAGTATTTATAAAAAAATATAAAAAGGACTTAGCTAGCTCCATCACCTATATTACAAATCAATCAATAAAAGATAATACAAAAACAACCACGCATGCACAGCTTTGTGTGAATGGTAAAATAATTGAAAACGTCAATGAGGTCAAATACTTGGGAGTGATCTTGGATGCCAATTTGACTTTTGAAAGCCATATCCCTGCTTATACAAGTAGTAGTTTTAGTTGTCTGCGATCTGCCGAGGCCTACTCCCACCTGTCGAGTACGGCTGTACTGAGGTGTTTTTCCTCCGAGACGTCGCGAAGAGACGGAGCGGCTCCACCTGTTGCTGCATGCGATCTGCGATTTACAGGGCCTGCTCGTCGCGAAGAGACGGAGCGGCTCCACCTGTTGCCACCTGCGATTCTTCGATCTGCGATATACGGAGGCCTGCTCCCACCTGTAGAATACGGCTGTACTGGAGAGGTTTTTACCCCGAGTCGTCGCGGAGAGACGGAGTGGATCCACGCTTCGGGCTTGGCCTGCTTCCACCGGGCGTGTGCTGCTGTACGGAGGAGGATTTTACCACCGCTGGGGCCTGCTTTCCACCTGTCCTGGTTCTGCTGTTGCAGAGGCCTGCTTTCACCCCGGGGATACCACGGAGGGACCGGAGCGCTTCCACGCTGCTGTTTTCGCCTGTCCTTTGCTGCTGTGCTGATTTGCTCCAGGAATATCTGTGTGCTGGTGTGGGAAAATGGCCCATATCGGGATTCTGCTGTGCCTGTTAACTGTTTTGGACTATGAGAAGATCTCTAGTCATTCTGAGAAGTCTACTGGATTCAGGTCTGTTCTGCCACCCGCAGAACAGACCTGTTGTTTTCCTGCGATGATGGTTCTTCAGGACTGCTTCTTAAGCTCAAATCACACTCTCGCAGACTTTTCCGGTGTTTCTAAATTAGATGACAATGTATGTGTGTCGCTTAAGAGGAAAAGATGCCTGTTTTTTTTGTTGTTATTACTGTCAGGGAATGTACAACCTAACCCTGGTCCGCCCAGTAGTAGTCAGATCGCTACTCCTGCCGGGTTTCATCCACTTGAATGTGCGCAGTCTGTTAGGTAAACTAGATTTTGTCCGTATCTGGGCGAGCTCAATTGATGCTGACGTCATTGTTTATCAGAAACATGGCTAAACAAATCTATGTTGGCCTCTGACATTGCCTTAAATGGTTTTAATGTGTATCGTACCGACCGGCCTAATAAAGGTGGTGGCGTTGCCATTTATGTTAAGAATAAGTTCAGTGTAACCACATTAGTTTCCAAATCGATCAGTAAGCAATTTGAATTTTTAGCCTTATAGAAGTGGCAAAGGGTCAACAGGTCATGGTAGTGAGTTGTTACAGACCCCCCTCAGCTGTCAAAGACTCCTTGTCTTCACTAGCAAATATTTTATCACAACTAGACTACAAGGAAATAGTGCTACTTGGAGATTTTAACTGGGACTGGTTAACTGCAGTGTCAGAGGATTTTAAAAACCTTTGTATCTCTTTAAATGTTACTCAGATTGTGGACAGTCCTACTCACCCTAACATTAAGTCCCCTAATAAATCCTCCCTAATTGATCTAATTTTAACTAATGTTCCCCATAAATATTCATCTGTGGGAGTATTTGCAAATGATCTGAGTGATCACTGTGTTGTAGCCACAATTAGGGACACTAAGGTCCAAAGGTTAAACCTCGCATTATCATTAAGAGAGACTGAGATTTTGATTGGGGTAAAATCGATCTGTGTGCTGATGTAGAAACCGCATGGTCTTATTTTTATCTTGGTTTTATGGAGATCATTGATAGACATGCACCCCTGCGTAAATTTAGAGTAAAGGGACGAGACAATCCTTGGTTTTATGCTAATCTGTCCAGTATCCTTCATGAGAGAAACAAGGCCTGGGCAAAGGCTAGGAATCAGGCTCAGAGGTAGAATGGCTGCGTTTTAGGCAGCTAAGGAATAGCTTCACATCGCAAATCAAAAGTGCTAAATCAAAGTACTATCTGTCAGTAACCACAAAGAATCTGAATAATCCTGAAAATCTTGGAAAGCTATTAAATCGTTATCCACCGGCGATATCCGTAATGAGCTACCTCCGTGCATTACCACAGCATCTGGCACTATATCGGACAGGGCTACTATGCTAAATTGCTTTAATGAGCATTTTGTGTCCTGTGGTTCTCTATTTGATTCTGTCACTAACTCTGCTTCTGTGAACACTACAGTATGTGACTCTGAAAAACGTGTGTTGGAAAACCCTTTTAGTTTTACCCCTTTTACTGTTGATGTTGTTCGTGAAGCTTTAACCATGTTAGATCCTAAGAAACCGGCTGGCCCGGACAACGTAGAACCTTTCTTTTTAAAGATAGCTGCAGATTGTATTGCTCCACCTCTCACTACTCTTTTTAACCTCTCCCTCAGCTCAAACACAATTCCAAAATTGTGGAAGTCAGCGTATGTCCTGCCTTTGCTAAAAGGAGGGGAGGCCACCTTATTAAATAACTATAGGCCAATCTCTAAGTTGTCAGTTCTGGCTAAGGTTCTTGAACGCTTAGTGAGTGAACAGGTAAAGGTGTTTTTATGTACAAATGACATCCTGTCTAAACATCAGTCAGGCTTCAGAAAACAACATAGCACCATCACTGCCACAATGAAAGTGGTGAATGATATGGCGAGTATTTTAGATAATAAGCAGAGTTGTGCAGCTCTATTTATTGACCTTTCAAAAGCGTTTGACACCGTCGATCATCACATTTTAAAGCAGAGACTAGCCAGTATAGGCATGTCCAGCCATGCAGTAGGGTGGTTTGTGAACTACCTCTCTGAAAGGTCCCAATGTGTTCACTTTGATGGGCTGTCTTCTGAGTGGTTAAACATTGCTATTGGTGTTCCCCAAGGTTCTGTTTTAGGTCCACTTTTATTCTCCATATATATCAACAGTTTAGGTGAAAATGTGGATGAAGCTACTTTACATTTTTATGCGGATGATACCGTGATGTACTGTGCAGGTCCCTGCATTAAGGAGGCTGGTGTTAAATTACAGGATGTTTTTAACATTATTCAGACTCTCTCTGAACTAAAGCTTCTTTTAAATGTTGAGAAAACCAAGGTAATGCTCTTTTCTAAAGCTAAAAAGACACCAGAGCCTGTTTTAGATATTGTAACTACGCAAGGAATACAACTTGAAGTGGTTACCTGTTACAAATACCTTGGTATCTGGCTTGATGATTGTCTCACTTTTAAACTTCATGTCAATAACCTGCTTAAAAAGCTGAGGGTTAGGCTAGGTTTCTTCTACAGGAACAAGTCCTGTTTCTCGCTTGACGCCAGGAAAAGGCTAGTCACTGTGACCTTTTTACCTGTGCTGGACTATGGTGATTTGATGTATATGAATGCACCTGCCAATTGCCTGGTCAAGTTAGATGCTTGATCACAGTGCACTGAGATTTGTGACTAACTGTAAAGCATTAACCCATCACTGTAACCTGTATGCCAGGGCTGGTTTGCTTTCACTAACTCTACGGAGGCCCAGTCACTGGTACATTTTTATATACAAAGCCATGTTAGGGAAACTGCCATCTTATATCTGCTCCCTGATCTCACGGAAAATTGTAAGTGGCTACTGCCTGAGATCGAATGCTGTGGTTTTATTAAATGTGCCAACTGCTAGGACTGTCTTAGGGAAGACAGCTTTTAGATCCGCAGCTCCTCTGTCTTGGAATAGTCTGCAAATTAAATGGAAACTGAACAATCTGGTGCCACTAAATGTTTTTAAAGCTCGGTTGGATGCTACTCAATCGGAAGCTATTGGTATCTGTTTATGTGGATAATTATGTAAATGATGCTGTATGATGTCCTTTTGTTGTTCTATTTATGTTTCATGTGGAACTACTTGAGCAGGTCTCCCTTGAAAAAGAGATCAATGATCTCAATGGGATTTACCTGTCTAAATAAATTAAATTAAATATTAGAAGCATGACTAGAAAGCTGAAATATAACATTTTCAAATGTAAACATATTAGGAACTCATTAACCATAGAAGCATCGAAAACCACACATTTTCACTACTGTATAACCTGCTGGTCCCAAGCAACTAAGACTGCTATGAGACCACTTGAGGTTCTTTATAAACAAGCCTTAAAAGTTATGGATAGAAAGTCATTAAAACACCATCATTGCAATATACTGTCCAAATACAAACTGTTCAGTTTTGATAGTCTTGTTCTACTTTCCCGAGTTTGATTGGTATTCAGAATCATTCACATCTACAACACCACCGTTGAGGGGCTTTTTTCAGTTTCGCCGTGAGCAGAGTTGCAGAAACTCCAGATCTTCAAATGCGATCTAACCATCCCTCTGAGGCGCACTGCATTTGGACGATCAGCATTTTCGTTTAGGCCATCAAGCACTGGAATACTCTTCCAGTTGAACTTAAAACCTGTACTGATTTTAACTCGTTTTCCTATGGTGCAAAAAAAAATGATATTAAGCAACCAGTCATGCCAACATTAATTACACTGTAATCTGAGTTTTTATTTTAACTGTATTGTCATACTATATCTTAGATATTTTATTTAAGTGTATTTGAAGTGTACTAAGTGTTATGTTCGTAACCTGAATTTAAATCAGGCTTTGTAATTATTTGAGTGACCGAGATCATGTAAGTGTATTTCAAGTGTGTATCCATTTATTGAGCTGTACTTAAATCAGGTTTTAAAATTGTTTGACTGATAGAGATCATGCAATGTTATTATTTGTTCATGATTGTTATGAACCTGTCTGAGGACCACAGATGGAAATTAGCTATTAGCTATAATCTGGCATATTGCATCTCTTCTCTTTGCTGAGATTAATGTTTTTGTATGTATGGTCCTTCTATAAAAAAAAAAAAAAAAAACCCTAACCCTAATGTTAGGATAAGGGTTAGGGTTGGTTCCTCCTACCAGCAGCTCTCTGAGTCCTACACTCCAGATTGATTCTCACGACTCTGTTGAACATAATGTGTTGTCTTTGCCCCACATCAGTTTTAGTAGTAAGTCTGTGTTGATGAGGTCATCTTAAAAATTGGTGCAATAAACGCACCGATGGTGATTTTGAATGAACAACGATGAACTGATGATTTTATTTGAGAATTCACAAAATGCATTTAAAAAGGCACATACATTATAGTCAAATAGCAGAAACATCATCAGAAATATCAATGATAACACGCTGAATAATTAGCATGATGAACATCTGAGTTGTACATTATGGTGCAGTTGTATGAATCCTGCATTTATCGGGAATGTATTGACTTGTAGTTTGCTCAATGATTTTGTACTGGAATCCTTGATCTGTAGAAAATCCATTTCATGTGGTTTGAAAACTGTATACATTATGTTGTGAGCACGCATGTTGTAAGATGCAATGTATGGTCTTGTTGGTCTGGTCATTGAGTAGAGCGACATTAAGACCCCGTTTAGATTGAGACGGTTCGTGTTGTATCTGCTACTTTTGTCTTTCGTATAGCCTGTTCGTTCACACAAGGCCATAATGGAACCGCGGAAACGGACCCCTCAAACGATAACGGGTCCCAAGGTGGATAGATCTGCGGACGGAGCGCTCTGGGGGGCCAAACGGCTCTGTATGTACGTCCTATACGATAATTTCCTGATAACGATGAAGCCATAGCCCCGCATCTCCCCCTCTGCTGCTCACTGCTGTAGCATGGTCAGTAGCTACTGCTACTGACCATGCTACAGATGTTAGTGCAAAATCTACAGCTCCTCTACACTCTAAAAACAATGCCTTGGCTCAACAAAGAAAATCAACGCAACAGTTTGCATCAATGTTTATTGAGTTAAGACAACTTCTAATGAAATTGTGTTAAACCAACAAACTTATTTGAGTTAGGGAGAAGGCTTTTCCTCTACAATCAGAGGTGTTTTTAATTACCACTTACTTAATAATTGGTAGCATAAACACAAGTTTTTAAGTTGATTACTCAAAAGATTAAGTTGTTCCGACTAGTTTTACCACATGATTTAAAAGGAATTTTAAGTTGTATGTACTTAATTACCATCATTGTGAAAGACCATTTATAAATTAAGTTGCTCCAAATATATTGTATTCATTCGTTTTTTTTCTTAGCTTTTTCATGTTTTTGCCTTTAAAGAAAGAAATTAATTAATTCCACAACAGGACATTTTAAGGTGAGTGTCATCTTTTGTCATTCAAATACAGTAGATAGCCTTGTAGTTGCCCTGTATAGGCAAATTGCTGTTTGACCAAAATTAGCAGCCTTTGAACTGTGAATAGTTCTGAGAGGATACAAAGTAGAGGCTACTGTGAGAGTAAAAATACTTTGGTTACTATTGTGATATCGCTTTTTATTCAAAATGAATCTCGGTGAATCAGATCAAGGACATGCTTCTTGAGGTAGGATTGTTATTTAGAGATGTCATTGAAATGCAAGTTGTTGGCAGTCCCCATTCAAAATATATTCATTTGGGTCATTTCTCTTTTTCTCCTTTTTCAAAAAAAGCACAATACAATTGAAGTACGCAGAGAACTATAGCCATCCGCTGCCTTGTCGTGTACCTTGGAGAAAAAGAAGAGGATCTTTTCAAGGAGTTTAGCGGCGTAATTAAAAATCTTGAAATAAAATAAAATCCATGGACACAGTGTAAAAACACAGGAGAAAAGCACTGCTCTGTCAGCTACATTTTGAAGCATATTGCACTTTTGGCCACACCCCAATCATTAATACCTTAGCAACGTTCAGCATGGATTGGTGTTGACAGCAATGGCATGGGGAAAGGATTGTGTAACATTTGAAAAGTGGCTTCTGCTCTTCTGCTCCAGTTCACATATTGTATGGAACCTGCTAAACAGATGAGAAGGGACACTAAAACTTGCACGGTTGTGATGACAAAATCTGTCCACATGCATTGAAACACTAGGCAAAGTACTCAAAAGCACCTCTGTGTGTCTTCAGGACCACATTGCCATGACGACACACACATGCAGACTCAATAGGGGAAAACAATACCAGCGTTGCTTTAGCAGCTGGTAATAATGGCTCTGAATTCGCTAAGAGTGACAGTTTAAAAAGTATGCAGTTACCTAATTCATTATCTCTTATAACCTATTATTTAATGTGCTTCAAAAGGACATGAATATCGCCTTTATCAGTGACCGGTTCGCCCAGGGTCTGACCATACGATGGCAGCCATCGTGGTCGAGGGAAACAATGATGAGCATTCTGCGTTAAATGTGTTCACTGTTTGAGATAATGACTGTCGGCAGTGTAAACATCTTTGTTACATCTTTTGTATAATGGATGTGTGTGATCTGCAGACTGGCGGCCATTGAGAGTTTGTTTCTGTAGTTTTACAAAAACTTTACAGATTTGACATATTTGGCACTGGTTTTAAATATGCAAAGGCCTCTAACTTCTTTGTGATGGCAGCATGTGTTTGCTGTGTCCCCATGTCCCATGGTAATATGGCTAATGTGTTTATTTAAATTTGTGTTATTTTTTTTTCAAGTTTGAAATGAAGCTCAGCGCAAGTTCTTTCAGGAAGACTGGGTGTATATACATTCACTCTGCAGCTGCATATAACCAGCTCATCACAGGCGTTCTCTTTAACCTATTACATTTCACCTCATTCTCCAGCAGCCAATCAACATGCTGCAGCCAAACTTTAAAATGGTTCTCCTCTCTCCTGCAGTCAGCTGTGATTGCAGGTGTTCATGCACCTTATCATATGGCATGTGTCAATACATGTTCAAACTAAATGAATTCTCTCCTGATTGAAACATCATGTGTTGAAATAAACAACTGCAGTTCAAATAAAAAGTGAATTGCCTGATATTTTTGTTTTGGAATCAATTAATTTCTTTCTTTTAAGGCAAAAACATGAAAAAGCTAAGAAAAAAAACTATTGAATACAATATATTTGGAGCAACTTCATTATAAATGGTTGTCAACTTAAAAACGTGTGTTCACAATGATGGTAATTAAGTACATACAACTTGAAATTCCTTGTAATCATGTGGTGAAACTAGTCGGAACAACTTAATTTGAGTAATTGAAGCGTGTTTATAATACCAATGATTAAGTAAGTGGTAATTAAAAACACCTCTGATTGTAGAGGAAAAGCCTTCTCCCCTAACTCAAATAAATGTGTTGCTTTAGACAATTTCATTAGAAGTTGTCTTAACTCAATAAACATTGATGCAATCTGTTGCGTTGATTTTCTTTGTTGAGCCAAGGCATTTGTTTTTAGAGTGTAGTCTTAACTGTGGGAACTTGTCCAGGCATGTTAAGTGGGAGTGGACTTGAAATCCTTAACTCAAGGTGTAGAATAATTAAGTTATCAAGCCAATTGCATTACTTACTACAACTTGAATTTGTGTTTAAGTCAATTAAAGCAGAAATCAGAGTTAAATTACACACAATATTAAGTTGAGTAATTACAACATTATTACGTCAAACAAACTGATAAATTAATGTTTGCAACTTAAAATGTTATCTAAATTAATTAACTCACATTTTTTAACTGCAACCATGCATTTAATTAAGTGGAGGTGAAAGGTCCCCTGAATGACTTTTTTAGAGTGTACCACAACCATCAGCAACAAGTGGACATGGAGAACTAACATGAACTACATGTTGTTAAATCCACCGCGGGGCATAAACAGAAAAGCACCACTGGCAATAATGCTCGGGAAGTATTCTTCGCTGCTTTTGGTTGTATTTGTGGCGGAGTAACGGAAAGTACAGCGCCCACTACAGGCCCGGCCATATGTACTACAGTTGTCTCCAGCGGGTCGAGCGGTTCTTGTGTGAGCGGACACGTTTATTGAGCCGATTTGCATGAACGGAAAGACCTTTTTGATATCGACTAAGGTTCATTTTCGTTTCCGTTCCCGTGTAAATGGGGCCTAAATGTCAGTGGTGTTAGGTATGTCAGAACCTCTTAACACACACTTTCATTAAGAGTCTATTTGCTGTGTCTCTCTTTATTTGAACACGTAGCTTAAAGAATTTTAAATTTAATTTAAAAACAGTCTCTCAAAAAAACACTTTTTGTGTATATGGAAGAGTGTTACTGACAAAGAGTGTTAAACAGTTATTATACCAAAAACAACAAAGAGAAATAAAGCTAAAGATAAATGAGATCTGAGATGGGCCCAAACAAAAGTATTTCAAAGCAGATCCTAATCTTCATCATGGTTTGGGCTGCACATTCGAGCTAAACAAAACAAAATATAAATCCCAATATGGACTCCTGCAATATTCAAATGACACAAAGCACAGTATTTGTTTGGTTCAAATACCATTTTGAATGTACTGTGGAGCAGCAGAGATATCCCGGCCTTGACGAAACATATTTGTTGGATACAGATCCTCTTAATGATCACACGTGATCATATTAATATACAATAGTTTGCAATGATGATGACCAATTATGATGCGAAAAGAATCAATCACTTCAAAGTTGTGAATCAAATTGCAATATCACACAAAATAATAGCAGTTTTTTCTCCCAGCTCTGAAATGGAGCAGAAAACAGACCACCTGACACATTAAAAGCCTCCCTCATATCTTAGTTATAGTAAACTTTCATAGTTATTATAGCAGCATAGTGTAAGGAAACATCATAAGTGTGTATTTTTCAGTGTGGACTGTTACATATGTGCTGATAGGGTTTTATTGTGGAAGAGCCAGGTCTCCTGTTGGTGTTGCTGGTGGATCAGATGCAGCAGAGCTTGCAGATACTTCAGCACCCCCCCTCCCTCACAGAGACACAGCAGCCACATGACATAACAGACGGAGGAATGGTAAATATAGATTTAGCTGTGAATCATTAGCTCAGAATGAATTGCAGCATCGTATTTAACCTGCGTGTGACATCTGAGTCAGTCTTCTTTTTCATCTGTCCCTGGTGGTTACTTTCCTGTCAAACATGTAGCCGGTCTACTTTATATCATTGTTACATTATGTAATGGATGAGCCTTAGTGATGCTACAGCGAGGCAGAGTAAGGCTCCATCTGCTTAGGGGCCGACAACAAATACTTGGAAGTGATCAAATGTGAAATGCTAACGGATGCACATCGAACAGGGCTTTTAACATCTTACATCTGCATATATTGTACACACTGTCCATATGTGTAAAAGGATGTAGTGTGTGTTCTGAGTGCAGTTTGTGGTGTTGAGCAGAGAGGGACAGAGAGAGGCTGTTGTGTGTGAAGCCCTGCAGTCAGCATGTTACATAAGAGTGAGTCTGTGACGGCTGGTTGATACAGAGATCACAGCGAACACTCCATGAGGCCACGCCATTCAGTTACACCATGATGTGCTTCACTCACATACAACAAAAGAGAAGCCCTCCAATCACACAGCAAGCTGAGGACAGACACTGCATGTGCTCTCACTGACTGCAAACTGGGGGTTCAAACTGAAGTTAGGGAAATATAAAAACATGACAAAGTCCTGAACTGTACAGAAGAGGATTAGGGCCAGGTGTGAATATTTTTTTTTTTATTTACATCTGAAGTAGAGAAAGTTTAAAAAACGATTGGAAGTTTAAATTCAGAATAACTTTTGGTCAAGTCTCCAAAAACAATTCACATGGGGCCCTAATCCTTTTATGCAGAAAAGACTGAAACTGTGAAACTTAAATGCAGTGTGTTTATCTTTCATTTAACAATTAATCACATTTGATTTATATAGCTCAGTATCACAAATGACACATGTTCTCAGGGGGCTTTAACCTGTGTACAGTATGTGACAGACCCTTGCAGTACCAGAGACCCTAAGAAACCTCACAAATAACGGGGAAGGAAAGATGTTGGAAACCTCAGGGAGAGCAACAGACATGCAATCATTGTCGTGTGTACAGATTCAAAGATAATAAAATAACAACACTGACAATCCAAATGACAAAAATGATCATGTAAATGTATATTAAATATGGATCCAGGTATAAAATCTTCCAGATGCTTCCAAAAAATAGTTATTAGCAAACTGTGTTGCAATAGTCGTCTAGGGAACTGAAGGTTTTGTCAGTATGCAACACAGGGAGGGCAGTACATCGAGTACATCGAAATGCAGTTGTAGCTTAGTCCATTATTGAATAAAGGAAAACCATGACAGAGCAGACCAGAGCAAACAGCTGTAGTGCATTCCTGAACTATTGCATTTGCAACAGGAGGATGGATAACAACGAATATAAAGTAAGAGTTCTCTGGGTAGATAATATGGCAAAAATTAGCTTATATATAAGAACATCATTTCATTTGACCATAACCCTACAAGGTCAAATACAATTTAAAAAAATGACATTCTATTATCAGACAAAGCAGAAACATCTCTTCATTTTGCCTAGAGATACCTATTTCTACTAGACTACAACTTGGGTAACATTAGAATCGTATGATTCTTTATATTGCACTAAAGTCAACAATAGAAAAAGGTTGGATCAAATAATCATACACACAAAGTTTTAAATTTGAAGAACTCAACATCGAGACCCCTTTGAACTGTTATTACATGACATGTCACTTGTTAGATGCTTTTATCCAAAGCAACTTTCTTACTCAATACTGGCAATCCCCACAGGAGCACTTTGGGGTGAAGTGTCTCAGGGACACCATGACATGCTGACTGCAGTGGGGTTTGAACCTGTAACCCCCTGCTCCCAACACTAACGCTCTATGCACTGCGCCACAGCCTCCGTGTGTTATGAATGGAAACAACAGCTTCACATTGAACACATGATCAGAATGAGCAACAGCATTTTGCTAAACTGATAACATTACAAAATAATGTAAGCCAGCTGTTTTTAGATCAGTTATGCACCACAGTTACAACATGTGTATTCTTCACACCTATAAGAACAGGGAGTAATGCTGGCTCCTCATTATTGGTTACATTATAGAAGGGCACATCTGATTGGATGAATCACAGAGCGTCTCTGCAATGTCATTGATAGCAAGCTACATGTTAGGTTGTATATTATTAGTGTTGTCATAGTGCCAAAGCACCCCCCCCTCCTCTTAATAAGTCCTGGTCCAGATGTTCTCAGTGTGTAACAGCCCTCTCCTCTCCCCCCCAGGTTCCCGATGTTGAACATGTCCTCCCCCAGCGAGCTGAAGTCTCCCTGTGTGACTCGTAACGGCATGGTGAAGCTCCCCCCCAGCCAGCCCAACGGCCTGGGCAGCGCCAGCATCACCAAGGGGACCCCCGCCGCCAAGAACCGCCTGTGCCAGTCCTCCTCGGTACCCTCCATCCTGCCCCCCCCCGCCCTCCTCCCTGCCCTACCACCACCACCACCACCACCTGGACGCCCCGGCCTGCCCCACCCAGCCTCCTCTCTGCTGGACATGGAGCCCGGGAAGCCTCTGGTGGGCCTGAAGCCGTCCCTCGTCAGCTGCCCCCCCTCACCCTCCCCAAGCCCCTGCTGTTGGAGCGCCAGCTGGTGCTGACGAGAAGCTGCTGAACCGGCGCTGCTCTGGTACTTCACCACTGCCGAGAAGTGCGTGCTGGCGCAGGTCTGCAAGACATGGCGCAAGGTGCTGTACCAGCCCAAGTTCTGGGACGGGGTGACCCCCATCCTGCACGCCAAGGAGCTGTACACCCTGCTACCCAGTGGGGAGAAGGAGTTCGTCAGCCTGCAGGCCTTCGCTCTGCGGGGCTTCCAGTCTTTCTGCCTGGTGGGCGTCTCAGACCTGGACATTTGTGAGTTCATCGACAACTACCCGCTGTCCAAGAAGGGGGTCCGCTCCGTCAGCCTGAAGAGGTCCACCATCACCGACGCAGGGCTGGAGGTGAGTCCGGACAGGAAGAGGTTAATGCATGAGAATTATCCTGATCTTAGACATCATTCTAATTGCATTGTGGGTAGTTTAAAGTGCCTGGGATGTTATTCCCTCTTGCAGTCTCAGGAACATGCACTGGAGAAACTGAAACTTGAATTAAATGTATTATGTATATCTGTATATAAAGAGTATATATGTATGTATGTCAAGAGATTTCACGTAACTGTTAGGTTAGTTGAAAGCAATACTATGAAGTTTAAATACAAAATATTAAGTTAAACTTAATAGTACTTTGAACTAACCTAATACAGTTATCTGAAATCTGTTGATATTATACATTTAATTAAAGTCAACATTTCAGTTGTTCTGTGAGGCCTCAGCATAGACTATATATAAATAGCAACAGCAGCAGCCCTGGTCAGGAACACTGGAACAGAACCAAAATATTCTTCTTATTGGAGGAGAGAAATATATGTCCTGCTTTCTACTGCAACTGCAAACTTGAAAATGTTGTATAATTTATATTTACTCTATGGGGTCTGATGTTTGAAAATGTGTTAAACAAATGTTTAAATAGACATGGAGCAGAACATAAGTGAGAGTACCTACACCATAAATAGATAATAAGCCATCTGTTGGAATCAACAACAATAACCTTAAGTCAACTCACCTACCTCTCTCAGTGCTATGGTACAAAGGCACACAGAGAGGTGAAATGACCACTAAGACTTGACTGCAGAAAAAGGCAGTTTTAAAGAAGATACTCTTCCACTGTACAAACAGTAACATGAGAGAAATGACAGCCATGACAGGTACCAGCTTATTAAAGAACACATCTGTTTAGTGAACCCATACTGCATGGTAACAGATAGTGCTCTGGCAGTTCTTCCATCATGTCTCTCTGCTGCCCGAGCTTCACTTGTTCACACAGAGAATTCATCACTCATGCTCCATACTTTATTACTTCATTTGTGTCCATTATCTTTCACTTTGCCTTTTTCTCTTCACGTTCTAAACAAGCCTCTGTTTCTACTTACAAACAAAACTGAAATGTTGATTTCAATAAAGTGTATTATGTCAACAGATTTCACATAACTGTATTAGTTTGGAAGCAATACTAATAAGTTGAACCTGATCATTTGTATTTCAACTTAATATTATTGCTTTCAACCAACATAATATAGTTATGGGAAATCTGCTTACATAATTCATTTAATTAAATTCAACCTTTCAGTTTTTTCAGTATAGGCTTAATATATTGTTTTGAGTGTCACCGAGCCAAGATATAAATGTATTGCAAGAGAAGAAGAATTCACCATTTGATTTGAAAAGTGTTAGTGTGAACACAAACCGTGAGAGATTGTTTTAATAATGGATTCACAGCTGTTGAAAATGTTCCTTATGAGCCAATAAGATACAATTCAATAGGTTATTTCAACACAATATGAACTGATCTCCAGGTCAGGTCTTCACTAGTGGGGGGGGGGGGTCCGAGGAAGACATTCAGTCAGTAGGAGTTTTGGTTCAGCTTTGTTCTAATTGTCTCTGAATGAATGCTTTCATATTCCATTGCTGGAAACACAGAGGCTTGATAGTGTTTCTCAGATGGCCCTTCATACCTGCTAGGCTAGGCTGCTATTCTGGGACGAGTGGATGGTTGCCATGGTGAAAGCTGCATGATCTACAGTATATATGGACTTCCCTTTTGCAGGGTTCAGCTTGTGTACTACCGTTTTGTTGCGTCTTAAACTGGAGAATTCAATTTGAGAAGAATTAAAGCAAAATAAAAATAGTATTCTAAAATAAATGTATAGGCTTTAGTTTGATAGTATTGTAGAATAGGTGTCCAAGCTCAGAGAGTATACTCAAAGTTTTTAAATATAAATGTTATTTAATCCAGCTTCTTTTTACAAAAACTGTTTATTGTAAATAATGAAAATGTTATTCCAGCAGTTTCTGAGTCAGGCCAGACACAGGCCAGAGCCAATGATGTAACTGACTGTGTTATGCTTTCTGACCGAGGGTCATTTGATAATAAATGACGGAAAGATCTAAAAGATGATGACATTAGAGGAATACATCATTGTGTGTTCAGATGCAACATGTTCTGTTACCAAAACATACTGTACTAGAACAGCTCACATGTTACATTGAGCACAATGCACTTCCCTGGCTCTGTATCAGTATAATGACTGAGTCCTGTCACACTCACAGCTCTGCTGCTCTGTTCTCACATCCATCACTGTCTCATTCATCTATTTAGTACATTGTTTGCAATTGATGTTAAACAACCATACATTTACCATTTCCTCTTTATATTTCAAAGTTAAAGCTTAACCAAATCTTTCTTTACAAAGATGTGCTGACTCTGGATAATTGGACAGAGTGGCAGAAGCTAGATAACCCCCCTACCATTGGAAGACATCTATTTCCCCCCTGACTAAAACCCAGACCTCTGCAGCTTCTCTGATTGGTCAGGTACCGTCTCTCTCCCGCCAGCACCTCCGTCACTGAGTATTTGATCTTGTGTCCAGGTGATGTTGGAGCAGATGCAGGGCCTGATGCACCTGGAGCTGTCGGGCTGTAACGACTTCACGGAGGCCGGGCTGTGGTCCAGCCTGAACGCCCGCCTCACCTCGCTCAGCGTCAGCGACTGCATCAACGTGGCGGACGACGCCATCGCTGCCATCTCTCAGCTGCTGCCCAACCTGTCCGAGCTCAGCCTGCAGGCCTACCATGTGACCGACACCGCCATGGCCTACTTCACCGCCAAGCAGGTAGAGAGAGCTACTGACCACATCCACTCACAGAGACCTGTGTGGATCAAGGGATCTGTTTTAAAGATGAATAACTATACCTATCCAAACATCCACCCATTAGCTATCACAATTACAGTGATGGAAAGTAACTAAATACATTTACTCAAGTACTGCACTTAAGTACTTTAACTTCAACTGAGTATTTTCATTTTATACTACTTTATACTTCTACTCTACCTCATTTGAAAGCAAAAGCTGCACTGTTATTCCACTACATTTCATTTACAGATTTAGTTACTAGTTACTTTAGAAATTCCGAGTTTGACACGCATTACTTAGGGAGAAACTATTGGTAAATTTGGTATTAAACCATCCAACATTATATGTAAGCAACTAAAACAACGAGTGGGGAACTGAACATTAATTGGACGTTTTTTGTTCAAAAATATTTCACAGTTCAATGTATAGATTTGCTGCTTTTGCTTTCAAATATTATTATTTTTAAATGTTTCTGCAATGAGAACCTTTACTCCCAGTACTTTACTTAAATACTTTTACTTAAGTACTATTCTCCATGCAGTACTTTTACTTACATTTTGTTTTTTTCAGGTGTGGTATTAGTACTTTTAGTCAAGTAAAGAATTTGAATACTTTTTCCACCACTGAATAATGATCCTAGCTAACCCACTGGGAGAGGAACTGGTGATGTTGCAGTCACAGTTGGATTTGTGTCCAGTGTGGAACTACACAGAGGTGGAAGAAGTACTCAGATGTACGCACAAGAAGCAATACTACAGTGTAAAAACACTCAGTGACAAGTAAAAGTCCACTATTCAAAATGTTACTTAAGTAAAAGTAAAGGTATTAAAAGTATAATTTGATGCTAATAAAGTATTAGCATCAAATGATACTTTAAGTATCAAAAGCAAAAGTACTTTTTCTGCAGAATGCGCCATAGATCATTAGATCACCATACTTTTTAAATGATTGTATTATAAGTATTGATTTATGTTGCACCTGGGTTTATTTGAATTACTTCATAAAATGTATATATATACGTATATTATATAGCAATACTCTAGTAGCCTACATATAAAAAATGAAGTGAGTAAAAAGAACAACATTTTCTACAAAATGAAGTGTAGTAAAGGTATAAAGTACAATAATGTGAAAAGTACAATTATTTAACCTGAAGTATATATACTTGAGTATATGTACTTAGTCACTTTACTACACTGGATTTAAACTTAGAGGCGTGTGATGGGTCATAATGAAGCTGCTCCATATTGCCTTCAATGAGCTTTATTTGAACTAACCTAAACTAACCTCCGCCTGCAGGGCTACACCACCCACACCCTGCGGCTCCACTCCTGCTGGGAGATCACCAACCACGGGGTGGTGAACATGGTGCACAGCCTGCCCAACCTGACGGCCCTCAGCCTGTCCGGCTGCTCCAAGATCACAGACGACGGTGTGGAGCTGGTGGCCGAGAACCTGAGGAAGCTCCGCAGCCTGGACCTGTCCTGGTGCCCCCGCATCACTGACATGGCCCTGGAGTACATCGCCTGTGACCTGCACAAGCTGGAGGAGCTGGTGCTGGACAGGTCAGTGTGCTGCTGGGGCTCTCTGTGAGCAGACTGACAGGGACATTTCATAGGCTCAGGTTCGGGTTAGTTATTTGCACCCATAGGTAGATTTGGTTTACAGATAAAAGAAAAAGGATCCATTGTGACACACATTCTAAAACAACACAAACAAGAGACACATCTCTAAAAAAGAACACCCTGCTCCATCACATTTAAAAACCACTAGTACAAACATCAGCATTCCAAGGAAGTAAATCAATAAATAGGCATCTGTGTGACTCTGCTACAACTTGTTTATTAGTGCGATAGCTGCCAGAATACAGCTGTTTTTATACCGCTTTGTTCTACACTTTGGGACAACAAACCTCTGGCCGGAAAGACGAAGCTTAAACTCTGCACTTGTAACTTTACATTCTAAAACTGTAACTCTAAATGCTATTAGTGTAGAATGCTGTGAGAAGCCACAAACTGTAAAAGTCTCGAATAGAAGACTTTAAAAAAAGAAAAGAAATGATTAACAGGGGTAACTCTCTAATAAAAGGCAATGACTGCCAAGGCAATGACTTACAGTAAGAAGGTTTCTGGTGAAAATAGTATTTGATGAAAGTAAGCCATAATATATTCAGAGCATTCTGCACTTGCATCAAGTTTGGATATTTGACGGCTTTAGAGCCAGTGAATCTATATATTTGGAGCTGCATTAAGCAGGGTGAGCCTTCAAAGTTGATGCAGGGCTGTTGTCAGGACCAACTTTAGAACAAGACCAAAGCAAATCCTGTTCAAGAACACACCAGGCAAAAGTGTTTCACTCATCTGAGAGAAGACTAGTTATGGAAGTTGCAAAACATTTAAAAGTGTAAGAAAATAACATGTTTCTCCTTAGTGAGGCGGTGTCCAGTAGATAATGAACATGGCCCTGAGTGGAGTATGTTGATATTTACATGCTGTATAAGTTAACAAAAATTGCAAATTGGAGCACATGCAGTCGGTTAAAATAGTGTGTGTGTGTGTGTGTGTGTGTGTGTGTGTGTGTGTGTGTGTGTGTGTTATGTCTCTCATTTCATCAATCAATAATGACATGTGTATTGTGTGTACTTTCAGGTGTGTGCGGATCACAGACACCGGGCTGGGCTACCTGTCCACCATGTCGTCATTAAGGAGCCTCTATCTGCGCTGGTGCTGTCAGGTAACACACATGATATCATAATGATCACTATGACTCCACAAGATTCTGCAAAATGATTTTACAACATGCACACATTTGTTGCAATAAATCTTCAAAGTATTGTAGTGTTTTTGCCTCTTAAGTTGTCAAACAAACAGTTGGGGTTCTCATATGGTGCTCTTTAACTGGAATATATGTGTGTGTGTGTGTGTGTGTGTGTGTGTGTGTGTGTGTGTGTGTGTGTGTGTGTGTGTGTGTGTGTAGGTGCAAGATTTCGGTCTGCAGCATTTGTTTGGGATGAGGAGTCTTCGCCTACTGTCTCTTGCAGGTACGATTTATGTTTACAGGCTGCATCCTAGAGAGCTGCAGGAGTGAGTCCTCAAACCTGGATATGCAACCCAGTCTCATGGCATTTTGTGTTCACCCAGACGATTTTTAATCTATTGATTCGTGTTCACCAACACGATTTTCCCCTTTTTTTCGTGTTGCACAGCACGATTTTAAAAGCAATGTATTTCTACTGGTATGTGTTTGGTGCCTGCAGCACGTCTTTTTCTCCGGTCGGGTCGTGGAAGACCGGAAGCTGTGTGGTTCATAAAAACATGTTCTTACTCAATATCAAGCCACAATTATTGCTTTTATTTTAAATCGTATAATTTCGGACTTTTGTTGCCGTCTGTGAGGAAAATAAATGTGGCTCAGAGCCTCAGAATACTGAAATCTGTATTTTTTAAATCTTTTTTTCCTTCTAATTTGTTATTCTTTTCTAAATAACACACTTTTATTTAATCACCAATAACACGCAATTATCCTTGCTTTTATTTATTGGTTTAATTCCATAATCTCTGGCTTTTTTGGCGTCCATCAGGAACTGAATTTCAAAATAAAAATAACCGGAAACAGACGTAGGAATTTCGAGCGATTACCCAAGATCCTCAGCTATGGTTTAAGCTCGCTGATTGGATGTTTTAGCCGCAATGCATGCTGGGATTTGGTGTTTATATTATATGAAATCCGGAAAACATTTTAAAAGAATAAAATAATACTTAATTCCGAGTGCTCTTGCTTTTCTCTTTGAAAGTCATCACATAACGGCATTGTAATACACGGTTCGGCTGCATTAAATATTACACATCTGCCATAGTTCTTTATTTATAGAGCCCTGATGAGAAGACCTTTGGAAAAACTGGAAGAAATGCCGCCGAAACTGAATACTTGACGTGGATCATAAATATATCAACAATTAAACAACATCTTCAATTTCTCTTCACAAAATACGTCTCCTTGCAGCATCAACACTAATTCAGCTGACTTTTACATTTGATCCAATTCATAGATAGGTTATATTTACACCATAACGGTGCACAGCTGATATAAAAGGACTTGTAGTTTTTAAAGATATTACTGATTTTCTTTGAATGTAAGAATGTAAATACTGAGTCTGAAATAGTATAGCAATATGCTGTAAAATTATGTGAAAGCATGAATAAAACTACACATCTTCAGATGTTGTACATACATAAGTGTCCTGCACTAATAATACAAAGTTATTATGGCTGTGTATACCTTGTGTGCACCTCCTAGTGGTTAAAGCACGTTATTGAATTATTGTTTTTATGTGTTATATTTGATTAAAAAAATATTAAGAGTACATACTTTCATAGGGGGAAAGTAGAAGGTCTGTGATAGAAATATAGAATATAAAAAATCAAGAAGATACTATAATTGATCTCTACAATAAAACAGTTTAGTGCAGGATGTACCAAGATATTAATAGGAGGAAGTGCAAACCAGAAAAAAAAATTAACCTTTATTTAAACATTAAATAACAGATTAAGGTCTTCTTTTAAATAAGAAAAAAACTGTGGGGGTATCTATCTACAGATAAATATTAAGCCTGACAAAGTACTTAACGTCTAATATATTGCTTTCCTGCAATGTTAACTATGTTGAAGCACTTATTTTAACTGATATTATACACATTAATTATACTCTTATGTATGTAGATAGAATAAGAAATGTGCAGAATATGACAGTTTAATGGTGGAGGTATACACACATATTGATAGATGTCTTGTAATGCACTGTTGAGGAACCTGTGACCCAAGTTTTTAATTCATTGCATAACTACACCGTAGTTGTGTATATGATATGTCAATAAACCTTAGAAAATCTTGAAATCTTGAAAGGGATGTGCAAAATAGCCATAATATACAGTCTTTAATGAACTATTAGTAGAGAATAACGAGTAATGAATATATTTTATTACTCGTTTCCATTCATGTCAATTGCAGATACATGTTTAGTCTTCTCAAGCACCAACTATCAAATATCTCTCCTGATTGTTGGCACTTGACAATCACCTTCCCTGAATTTTACTCAGGTGTAACTAAAGTCTGATTTAAGGGTTGTTTATATTTCACATCATTAATCAGAATCTGCAAAGTAACTCAAATAAGTGTAGTGGAGTAAAAATACCAGGTTAACCTCTGAATTGTAGTGGAGTAGAATTACAAAGTAACAATGAGCTGTCATGTGGGTATATGTTAATGCTGCGCATTATGGATACAAGCCATTTTCACCCATTTATTAATTATATGTTTTACATTTGATAACACCAATAGGTTTAATACTGGCAACTTCTAATTGTGGGGGAAACGAAAACGTTCAGTAGAGACGTCCCATAGAACATTTTGCGAAACACAATAGCCAGCATGTGTAGTTCTGGGGGGGGCGTTCGATTCCAGTTTTGGAAAAGTCTGCCGTGGTTTCGTTCCATTTCAAACAGCTGTTTGACGCTCGGCGTAACCTTGGCGCACTGCCACTCCAACATCCAATCCCAGAGTTTGAAGATTGATCACGGGGACTGTAGTCCTAAACGATAGCTGGGGATTATGGGTAGTGTAGTGTCTTCGGCCATCCTAAACTCAGAAATGTTGACAATCGCAATGATGCTCGAAATGTCCCTTATAGGCCTACGTCTGTTTCCGGTTATTTTTATTTTGAAATTCAGTTCCTGACGGACGCCAAAAAAGCCCGAGATTATGGAATTAAACCAATAAATAAAAGCAAGGATAATTGTGTGTTATTGGTGAGTAAATAACAGTGTGTTTTAAAATCGTCCTGTGCAACACGAAAAAAAAGGGGAAAATCGTGTTGGTGAACACGAATCAATAGATTAAAAATCGTGTTGGTGAACACGAAATGCCATGAGACTGGGTTGGGATATGAGTTAGCATTTTAGTTAAAGTCAACCTTTCTTTGGAACATGTTTTCGGTTGTTATCCTGAAATAAGGTCTGTGGTTAAAACACAACCCAGTCTCACAGCATTTCGTGTTATAGTCACAAAATTAATTTAATCTATTGATTCGTGTTCACCAACACGATTTTCCCCTTTTTTTCACACACAGAACAATTTTAAAAGCAATGTATTTCTATTGGTGGCATGTTTCGTGCCTGCACCGCGTCTTTGTGTCCGGTCAGGTCTTGGAAGACCAGAAGCTGTGGGGTTCATAAAAACATGTTCATACTCAATATCTTACCCAAAGCCTAACACAGGGGTCTGCAACCTTTTTGACCAAAGAGCCATTTGGCCCCCTTTTCCAACACTTGTTTTTGTCTGGAGTCGCAAAACATATTTGATAGCTTGATAGCTTATAAAGTTGTATTTATTGTTATATCATAGACAAAAACTACAGTTTTTTTGCATTTATTATTTATTACATTATAGAAAACTGTTAACCTCCAATAACAAACAAAGAACTCTTATAAGAAGAATTAAAAAATCTATACACAGGCAAAATAAATTAAACACAGCACTTGGGGAGTCCTCTGCGCATTTGAAGAAAATAAATACAATTAAAATTGACCCACTTTGAAATATATAAAACATATAGCTGCACCCTAAAAAGAGTTACAGGTGGGGTAGGTAATTCATTTCAGAAAACACTTTTTGTTATATTCCCTGGAATGCTCTTAACATCCCGATAGCAATGAATATCTGAAGTGCTTTGACAACAAATCCATAAAAACATGTCATCTGTGGAAGCCGTAGTATTGTAAAAAGCACGACCAATCATCTGAGCCGGCCCGGCTAAAGTAACTGGATGGCCTACCTGCCTGTCAGCCTTCCATCTGTGCACAAACTTATCTCGTGCCCTCATTGGTCATGTGCGCATTCCTGTGTGTTGGAGGAGGGGCTCAGTAAGGAAGTGGCAGATTTTTTCCGGCTGTGTATTTTCAAATTCTAGCGCTCTCGAGCTGGTTTCTCCAAAATTACCTACCCCACCTTTAACTGATTGAATTATGACTGAAGATCGTCAGCTGTCTTCCTCTCCCGTGTTGTTCCTCGATACGTAAAGGCTGCAGCACCTTTGACAACTTCTCTCCACATATCAAACATACCGGTAAGCCAGCATTGTTTGCTGTGAAAGCAGATAACTCTGTCCACGCAGAATTAAACCCTGTGTTCAGTGGCGGCTGGTGGAAAATATTTTTAGAGAAATTACCCCTCAATTGATTGATTGATTGATTGAAAAGTTTATTAACAGCTTGTATATTGGGTACAGTACAGTACAGCTCAAAACATACAATTGTTAAGGGAATGCAGACCAGAGAAAGACTTTCGTCTTGTTTACATCAGGGTCCCCCATTTCCAATTCATCATATCATTTAAGACATGTAAGACATATTTGACAAACAGATGGGTTATTTACAATTTACATACAGGTGGTTTTTTACATACAGATTTCTTATTTACAATTTTCATTTTAGTTTTCGTTCTAATACATCCTAACCGGATATTTAAGACCAACCAAGTCTACAGATATACAGTTAGTAACAGAGTCTAAAATGCGAGTATATACATAGATGGGGGGGGGAAGCTGTCCATTGTACGACAGGTTGAGATTTGTACCATTACCGGGGCCAGTTTTGCAATGCTCTCCCCCGAAGGTGCTCTTTAAGAGAGGCTTTGAAGGTAAGTATAGTTTTACTTTCCTTTACAGTTGTGGGAAGAGCGTTCCACCTTGATGTGGCATAATTGCGAAACGTGTATTCCCCCTTTTTTGTGCCAAATCTGGGTTTCACATGATTTGTGGAGCTCCCTCTGGTGTTATGATCATGGTATTCCTTGACCTTTGGGAAGAACTTGTACATGGGTACCATAGAGGTGTAGTGGATCTTGTAGACCAGGCCCATTGCAAGTAGCTGTACTCTGTCGTCTACTCTAAGCCATCCTAGGTTGTCAAAGTGGGCAGAGGTGAGGTGGGTTCTAGATGAAAGGTCAAGCAGTAGTCTGACCAGTTTATTTTGCGATGTTTGTAGTTTTATTTTTAGCGCCTTGGAGGTGCTATGGTACCATGACGTGCAAGCATAGTCATAGTACCCTTGAATGAGGGCTCCTGCCAGAGTTTTCAGGGTGTTTTTGTTTACCAGAGAGGAGATCCGGTATAGGAATCTAGTTCTTTGATTGACTTTTTTTATTACATTGGATGCCATTTTGTCACAGGAGAGGTTTTCCTCAAGAGTACAGTAGGCCCACACAAACTGCAGAACACTGGTGCTTTGGGAACACTCAAATGATTTAATTCCCATTTAAATCAGGAGACTAAATACGAACATTATGTGTGTGTGTGTGTGTGTGTGTGTGGTGTGTGTGTGTGTGTGTCATACTTGCCAACCCTCCCGATTTTCGCGGGACACTCCCGATTTCGGGCACCTAGTTAGGATTCCACCTGGGCGCCCCCCTAGGGAGGTGTTCCAGGCACGTCCAGCTGGGAAGAGACCAAGGGGAAGACCTAGGACCAGGTGGAGGGATTATATCTCTTCGCTGGCCTGGGAGCGCCTTGGGATCCCCCAGTCAGAGGACGTGCCTGGAACACCTCCCTAAGGAGGCGCCCAGGTGGCATCCTAACTAGGTGCCCGAACCACCTCAACTGGCTCTTTTCGACGCGAAGGAGGAGCGGCTCAACTCCGAGTCCCTCCCGGATGACCGAACTTCTCACCTCTAAGTCTAAGGGAGACACCAGCCACCCTGCGGAGAAAACCCATCTCGGCCGCTTGTATCCGCGCTCTCGTTCTTTCGGTCATGACCCATCCTTCATGACCATAGGTGAGGGTAGGAACGAAAATGGCCCGGTAGACAGAGAGCTTTGCCTTCTGGCTCAGCTCCCTTTTCGTCACAACGGTGCGGTAAAGCGACTGCAGTACCGCTCCCGCTGCTCCGATTCTCCGGCCCATCTCACGCTCCATTGTTCCCTCACTCGAGAACAAGACCCCGAGATACTTGAACTCCTTCACTTGGGGTAAGGACTCATTCCCTACTTGGAGTGGACAGTCCATCAGTTTCCTGCTGAGAACCATGGCCTCAGATTTGGAGGTGCTGATCCTCATCCCAGCCGCTTCACACTCGGTTGCGAACCGATCCAGTGAGTGCTGAAGGTCGCAGACCGATGAAGCCATCAGAACCACATCATCTGCAAAAAGCAGTGGTGCAATCCTTAGTCCACCGAACTGCAGACCCCCTCCCCCATGACTACACCTCGAAAGCACCTCTCTGTGGCGGCTCACAGAGCCCCAAATGACGGACTAAGCAGCTCCAGCATCTCTCCCTGACATGAGCAAACAGGCTATGTCAGACTTCCATGAAATACACCGGGAAAATCACCTATTTGTAGCCGCTCACAGAGCCCCAAACGACGGACTAATCAGCTCCAGCATCTCTCCCTGACAAGCACACTTCCATAACCTCGCGCACCTTGGGTTCCCGGGCCCCCGAATTTAAGCACTCCCCCACGGACTAAACCCAGATGATCACACCCTCAAGAACCTTATGCCCCTGATAACATTAAAGGGGGGTGGATTTTGTGGTGCTTTACTGTCCGCACACCAGCATCCATATTCATCCTTATTCACAGCAAGTGGAGGATGTTCTCATGCTCCTGGTAATCCTTTAAATAGTCTGATACTACCACTGCACTTTACAAGCCAGAAATAATGTTTAAATTGTCGGGAAAAGAGTTTTTAAACATCTGAAAGACATTATTAGCCTGTCATTTTGCAAGATATCATTAAACATTGAAGTTCTCTTGGAGAAGGACAGAATACGTCCATTTCCAGGAGAGCTTCAATGTTAAATCATATCTTGCAAAATGACAGGCTAAAAACCAGGAATAAGTGTCTCAAAGGCGGGGAAATGTTGTTTAAAATAGTGTTATAATTCCAGGGCGCATCATCGCATTTTACAAGCCAGGGAAGGTGTCTGAATCCTGGGTAAACTCTGTTTAAATAGTATGATACCTCCAGGGCGCATCACCGCATTTTACAAGCCAGGGAAGGTGTCTGAATCCTGGGTAAACTTTGTTTAAAAAGTATGATACCTCCAGGGCGCATCACCGCATTTTACAAGCCAGGGAAAGTGTCTGAATCCTGGGTAAACTTTGTTTAAATAGTATGATACCTCCAGGGCGCATCACCGCATTTTACAAGCCAGGGAAGGTGTCTGAATCCTGGTTAAACTTTGTTTAAATAGTATGATACCTCCAGGGCGCATCACCACATTTTACAAGCCAGGGAAGGTGTCTGAATCCTGGGTAAACTTTGTTTAAATAGTATGATACCTCCAGGGCGCATCACCGCATTTTACAAGCCAGGGAAGGTGTCTGAATCCTGGGTAAACTTTGTTTAAATAGTCTGATACCTGGCACTGTATCAACCCCTGGGAACCTTAAACATTATTAAAATGTTTTTTTATTTATTTAATTATCACATTATTTTTACAAAAACAGTATACACAATATGCATAATAAACATAATACAAACATGATTAAAAACATGATTAGCGGGGGCCATATTAGCCGTGTAACTTGTACGGTGCACCGGGGAAAAAAGGCTGAGTCAACGGCCCCTACCCCCACATCAGGAGTATCAACCGGCCCAGAAGAAGAGGTATCGCTGGTCTCCGCCTCTGAGTCCTCTTCGGAGGTATCTGACGGCGGTAGAACTCCTTCCGATGATGCTGCTGCTGCAGCTGCTGCCGCCCTGAACATGGAGCGGATCTTCAATCCCTCTTTTATTCCAGGCGTATTCGCGTAGAACCGGTCTGCAGTGCTTACGTCGTGACACATAAACCTGGCGAGAATCGACCTGCTTTCTGGATCTTGGTGATGCTTGATAATGTCAGCCAGGGCAGTGCGCAGGATTGTGAAGGTGACGGCTGTTTCTAGCCCAGCATCAGCCCAAGCCCTCTTCAAGTGAGCGTTCAGGTTCCTGGAGGCGTGCTTCCCCGTTGTGAATAGGAAGAATTCATTCTGAGGACCCGACAAGCACTCTTTTATCCCCATCCACCGCATGACCCAGCCAAACTCCTTCATTGTAAGCACCAGCTGTGCTTCTCCAAATGTCTTGGCAGTCTTGTGATCCTGCACATGGATGATGTAGCCCTCAGCAGTGCCCCTTGTGTCCGCCTCTAACACCTCAGTGTTGGTCATGTTTGCGTACACACCCGGACGGTGGCCATACAGGAGGCTCCAATGGAGGGTTAGATAGCCGTATAGCAGGTACTGGGTGATTGAGGTCGGGTTGCATCAGGTCAAGTAAATCAGAGATGCGCTTCTCAGCGGCCGCCATGGCGGCGAGAAGCTCCGCCTGGCTCGGCAGACGATCCAGCTTGTTCCTCTTCATCTTGAACTGGTGGACAGTGACAGACTTTTTCTAGTTGTTCATGTTGGCTTTCACCTCTCTGATAATGTGGGTCATATCAGACTGGGTGAGCCTGCACCCCCGGAGCTTTGACTCAGACAAGTACCTCAGGAAATGGTTCACATTCTTCAGGAACAACTGCGCTGTTGTGACTGCCCGGCCCGACTTTACGATATACTCGCTCCAGCCACGGACCCTCTCCGTGTCTTTTAGGAACAGCCAATCTGACAGCCGGTTAACACCATGGGCCATGAATACGAGGAAGTTCTTTATCCGGCTGACATTGGACAGACAATTTTCTTTCTGTTTTACTGTCGGTGCGACACCCTCACAATGATGCCTGTATGTCTGAATGTACGTCTCCATGCTTTGAGGCAACGTGATTTCACGCATGGTATTCCCCCGTCCCCTCCCAGTGGACCAGTGAGGAGAGGGCCTGTCCTCATTACAGGAGGCTGCTGGAGACTGCATAACAGTCTTGACCGGGGTCTTGAGAGGCGTCTGACTACCGGAGGCTACTGGAGACCGCATTACAGTCTTGACCGGGGTCTTGAGAGGCGTCTGACTACCGGAGGCTGCTGGAGACCGCATTACAGTCTTGACCGGGGTCTTGAGAGGCGTCTGACTACCGGAGGCTACTGGAGACCGCATTACAGTCTTGACCGGGGTCTTGAGAGGAGTCTGACTACCGGAGGCTGCTGGAGACCGCATTACAGTCTTGACCGGGGTCTTGAGAGGCGTCTGACTACCGGAGGCTGCTGGAGACCGCATGACAGTGTTGACCGGGGTCTTGAGAGGCGTCTGACTACCGGAGGCTGCTGGAAACCGCATGACAATCTTGACCGGGGTCTGACTACAGGAGTCTGCTGTGTTTATGCCGGAGGTACTTGAGATTGCCAGGCCCTTAAATCGTATACATTCTTCCTCTTCCTCAAGCACAGCAGCAGTGGCACACTGCTGCCTGGGTTTTAGCCTCTTTTTCAGCCTGGAGCGCAGGGTCTTCACCTCATCAATGAGGGCATCCTTCTGAGCCCTCAATGCCACATTTTACAGCATCAGCTGCCTGCAGTCATCTTCGTCACACTCAGTATATGGGGAGAAGGGTGGAGGGTGCACCGGGTATTCCTCCTCATTGTCTATATCCAATGATGTAGCCATTCCAATGATGGGATTAGTCTCTCGGAGGTCATGGAGCAATTGCAGGGCCACACTATGCTTCAGCCTTGCCATGACCTGATGTGCTTCATCTCGGGATAACTCAGGGTGGCCATGAGTGACATGACGGTGCAGTTTCTTCCCAGCAAACGAACACCCTGTGATGGGTCAGGGTTTGGTCCGAACATTTATTCGGCCACTGGCCATTTTAAAAATGACGGCTCTTTCCTCTAAGTTCCGCACTGCATGTTTGTGCTTAAGGTGCTTGTTCAAAGCCAGATAGAAGAGTCTGCACACCGGGCATTCGGACGACATCCTTACTGAAACAGCCACAGTTAATTGTATTTAAATTCTGTTGTGTTTCTCCGTTTATATGCGTTAGCATAACCGGTGATTGCAACAAAAGTTCGATGCTTCAATGCCTGGTACACGGACCAAAGGAGGACTTGTGTTACCACCTGGCAAAATGGTCCCACCTCCGCACCAACGCGGGGCTGGTGTTGGCAACCATGAGAGGGTTTGGGGTGCCCCGGAACCAGGCAGTACCCCAGCAGGAAACACGTTTTATGGTCAAAGGAGGAAAGAGTGATATAACCGGGGTAAAGCAAAGAAAGTGTCCGAAAATAGTGACTTGTAACCCGGGTAGAGAGTATGTCATCTCTCGGTCCTATCCTCCAGAAAACATGGTAACGTGGGGACAACAGTACCTCCGGCCGCTCCATCCCGCTCCGGCATTCACCGCAGCGGGGGGAGGAGGCATTGAACCCCTAACACCTGCCCCCGGAGGAGGCAGGGGAGTCAGGTACCTGTAGACTTGCGCTTTTTTGAGCCCCTCCTCCGTTGGCACTCTGTCGTTTTTTGACTTCCATAACATCGCACACCGTGAGACCCCGGGCCCCCGGACTTAAGCACTCCCCCACGGTCTAAACCCAGATGTTCACACCCTACAGAACCTCTTGCCCCTGGTAATTTAAAGGGGGGTGGATTTTGTGGTGCTTTACTGTCCGCACACCAGCATCAATATTCTGACTTATTCACAGCACCACCCACCCTCCTGTGGAGGATGTTCTCATGCCCCTGGTAACTTAAAGGGGGGTGGATTGTGTGGTGCTTTACTGTCCGCACACCAGCATCAATATTCAGACTTATTCACAGCACCACCTGCCCTGCTGGAGGTTCACACTTTACCCTCCTCTGCCTTACACATCCAGAGAACAGGCTGCTTCACAACACTTTGCAAGCCAGGAAAAGTGATTGAATCCTGGGTATACATGTTTTAAATAGTATGATACCTCCAGGGTGCATCACCACATTTTACAAGCCAGGGAAGGTGCCTGAATCCTGGGTAAACATTGTTTAATTGTATAAGTGTTTTTAAATGTGTGAAAACAGTGTTTTGTCACTTTCAAAACTGTCCCGTCATTGACCGGATAAATTGGGTCGATGTTGTAATCAATCTGACCGTTAATATTCCAGTGAGACGAAGTACGTACAATGATTTGAGTGATCCCATGTTAATTTTGTCCCAATGCCGGAGCATTCCCTAACCCCTCCTGAGGTGTCGGACAGTTTTCCAGAACAACTTTGGTGCCGCCCGAAAGTCCTTCTCCATGTCTTCTCCGAACTTCTCCCACACTCGCTGCTTTGCCTCGGCCACGGATGAGGCTGCTGCCCTTCGGGCCTGTCAGTACCTTGCAACTGCCTCGGGAGTCCCCCGGGATAACAAATCCCTGAAGGCCTCCTTCTTCAGTCGGACGGTTTCCCTGACCACCGGTGTCCACCAGGAGGTTCGAGGGTTACCGCCCCTTGAGGCACCTAGGACCTTGAGACCACAGCTCCCCGCCGTGGCTTCGGCAATAGAGGCTTTGAACACCGACCACTCTGGTTCAATGTCCCCAACCTCCACAGGAATGCCTGAAAAGCTCCGCCGGAGGTGTGAGTTGAATTCCTCCTGAACTTGGACCTCCTCCAGACGTTCCCAGTTCACCCGAACTACACGTTTGGGCTTACCAGGTCTATCCAGAGGCTTCCCCCGCCACTCGAGTGTCCAAAATATACGGCCTCAGGTCCGATGATACGATTACAAAATCGATCATGGACCTTCTGCCTAGGGTGCTCTGGTACCACGTACACTTATGAGCATCCTTATGTTCGAATATGGTGTTTGTTATGGCCAATCCATGACTAGCACAGAAGTCCAGTAACAAACCACCACTCCGGTTCAGATCAGGGGGGCCGTTCCTCCCAATCACGCCCCTCCAAGTGTCTCCATCATTGTCCACATGTGCGTTGAAGTCTCCCAGCAAGACTAAAGAGTCCCCTTCAGGAGCCCCATACAGGACTCTTTCCAGGGTCTCCAAGAAGGCTGTATACTCTGAACTGCTGTTGGGTGCATAAGCACACACAACAGTCAGAGTTTCCCCCCCCATAACCCGCAGGCGTAGGGAGGCGACCCTCTCGTCCACTGGGGTAAACTCCAACAACGAAGCACCCAACCGGGGACTTGTGAGTATCCCCACACCCGCCCGGCGCCTCACACCTTGAGCAACTCCGGAGAAGAATAGAGTCCAACCCCTATCCAGAAGTAAGGTTCCAGAGCCGACGCTGTGCGTAGAGGCGAGCCCAACCAGATCCAACTGGTAATGCTCCACCTCCCGCACAAGCTCCGGCTCCTTCCCCCCCAGATATATAGGTGACGTTCCACGTCCCCAAAGCCAGCTTCAGATGCCCGGGTCTGGTCCGTCGAGACCCTCCGCTTTCACTGCCACCCTTCTGGCAGCGCACCCGACCCCATCGCTGTTTCCCGTAGGTGGTGGGCCCGTGGGACGGAGAAGCGGAGGTATTGCCCATGTTGCCTTTTCGGGCTGGGCCCGGCCGGGCTCCGTGGCAAGCCCGGCCACCAGACGCTCGCAGACGAGTCCTCCTTCTGGGCCTGGCTCCAGAAAGGGACCCCGGGCTTCCTCCGGGCCGGGTATCCTCACTTCTTGTTGTTTTTTTCACGAGGTCTTTTGAACCAATCTTAGTCTGGCCCCTTGCCTGAGACCAATTTGCAATGGGAAATCCTACCAGGAACACAAGGTTCCAGACAACACAGCCCCCAGGTTCATCAGGGCACACAAACCTCTCTACCACGGTAAGGTGCTGGTATATTTTAGTTGACCTAATTAAAACAGTTTTGTTTTTTATTTATCTGTCACAGTATCACCTCATAATACAAGATACCAAACATTTTCAACCGTGCAACAAAATATAAATAGTCTTACAAATACTTTTATTTTATTTCATTCTTATTTTTGTCTAAACTCAAGGGAGCCAGAGCAGAGGGCTTAAAGAGCCGCATGCGGCTCGAGAGCCGCGGGTTGCCGACCCCTGGCCTAACCCTATCCCTTTTATTTTAAATTGTATAATGTCGGAGTTTTTTTGCCATCCGCGAGGGAAAGAAATGGGGCAAAGAGCCTCAGAATACTGAAATCTGTATTTTTTTGTCATTTTATTTCCTTCTAATTTGTTATTATTTGGTGCAGGCACGAAACATACTACCTGTGGAGGAAACTTCTGTGTAGCAATTGCAATTAGGAGTCACCGACTCAGGAAGGAGACACGGTAGAGCAGGAGCTTTTGATGTCAAACACTGATGGTTTATTTGGAGTTACGGCCAGAGAGATTCACATCAAAAGTCACAGCAGTCACGGTGAGACTGCACGGGAGAGTTGCCACGTCAATTCTGAAGCGCCTCTCTCTTGTTAGCCCATTTAACTAGTTTCACAGAGAGTGATCAACATGTTTTGATAAGATAGTTTAGACAGTTGGGCACACGGAGTCCACTTGCCTCCATCACCTATGGCCTCGAAGATTTCATACCTTGGAGGCCACAAACAACGAAGAAGGAAGTGTCCCAGTGTACCCACAACAACAGACCATCTGTGACCTAGTGTTGACCGGTCACAGAACGGGAACAATAACTTTATGGCTGAAGCAGCCTATGTCCTTAAAGGAGATAAACAGACGTCAGGGTTAGTCATGCACGTCATATCTAGGAGTCTAGGACAATTATTTCCATAACAGTCCTCTCTTTTTATCATTTATGATAACCTAAAAACATTAGTCTAATAATAATTTGGTCAATACTCAACTCAATAGGCGTCTCCAGATTTGAGTGTGGTCTCACCTTACATTAATTACATCACAAAGTAGAATAAGATTGAAACACTCAATCACAATGATTGATACAGACAATCATAATAGGAAAAATCATCTCATCAGTGTTTGATCATCTTTCGTCAAAAGCACAATAATGAACACACATAAAACACAGATGCCAAAATAGCTAAATATTTGTTTTAAACTAATATATCTTATCATTAGTTAATTTCATTCATCAAACTATAAAATCAAAACCAGCTTGCCGTTTTAAAGATTTACTTCAAGGCAATCACTAGTCAAAAGCATTTTAAAACTAAGGATCCTAAGAGATCCAGCTAAGGTATACAATTCACAGTTGTGATTTTATCAATATGTAATCTGCAAAAGTGCAGTGTCCTCAATATTAGGATTACTTTTACGTTTACTTACATACGCTTTAGTCATTAGTAAGGCACTTTAGTCAAATCAATACATTCATTTTAGTCAAGTACATTGTTCAAAATCTGAAAAGGAAAAGTTAGGCAAATATTCAAAGACTTTTGTAAAAACCTGGAAAGGAAGGATTAAACATTCTTAAAACTTGAATTATCACATTTGTAAATGCTACCACTAATCTGTGCCAAATAAGTCTATCAATTATTCCTATTAGCCATACTTACCTGAGCATCTACTTATGGTACTTGGAAAGGAGTCTTCTGTGTTTATCTAATGTTGAATATAGAATATCAATTTCTTTAAATTATACTTCTCTAATTTGAGGATCAAATATGCTACATAATTTTTATATGAAATATTATAAATATTTGTTTTGGGCCAAAACTGAAATTAATCCAGTACTTGAAACATCATTGTAGGTCTTTCTGTGCATGGATAATACATTAAAGAGTAGTGTTGTTAAGCCTGATTGCTGGACGATTAAGGATATTAACATTATCTGTGATAATAGTAGAAATATCTTATTATTCAATACTTTATAATCTGAAAATATTAATTAATTAATTTTGTTAAGTGCGAAGGTGTAATCTGATCCGGCAAAATATATTAATCACCACTATTCAACACATGTCTGGTCATTAGAAACATAAAAACAGTCATTAATTGTACATCTGTAAACATCCAAGATATAAAATCAATTCAAAGTTCATCTTTGTACGAAAGCTGGAAGAACATGTCCTTCAGTCCTTCTGACTCGTTCTCCTCCTCTCTTTATGACAAAGAGTGTCTGGTGTGTGTAAAGGCATCCTGATACTGTAGATTAGCACTGCGGTGCTGATTGGCTCAAACTCTTCGTCATCAGAGCACCATATTTCAACCCCCCCAATTGCTCTGCTTTTGTGTGGCTCAATTCAGTGAGCATTGTATGATCCCCCAGTGAAACGGAGGCTCATCTGCCTGCATTCCTTCTGCGATCTGCTTGAGAGCAGTGCAACTGCGTATTCCAAATGGTGCATCCAGGTCTCCCCCCGTGGATGGGAGAGGTTATGAAGACATCTGCTCCTCCAAGAAACAAGGAACCTTGTATGAAGCCTCTGAAGCCCTCGCTCGTCCCGCAGGGTTGTCTGCCTGAGCCCACAGAGCAGAATGGTGAAGAAGCATCCCATCTCTTCAGATAGTTGAAGATTATAATCCTCTCATCCCAAACGACCTCGTGCCTCCTTGCCCGTGGATGGGGGTGCCCTCTGCAGCCGGAGAGTGTGACCCTCTCTCTCGGACCCTTGGCCTTCAGAGCTGTCCTAGCTATTGGGTTAACACCTGATAGGGATGTTTTCCTGAGTGCAGACAACTCAAAGTAATGGATTAGCACATTATCATTTAATTACAAAAATAGGATATGCCCCTCAGAATTATTTGGGAGCCTTCCTGACACATGCACATGCATAAATGTAAGGTTTGTGTTAGTCATTTAACATACAAGAATCATATACTCATCAGTCCAAAGCAGAGAAATGTTATTGTAATTTAAAGGTGAGCTAGTCCCTGGATATAACCCCTTCTCAATGATTCTAAATGTTATATTAATTCACCATTTGATAAAATATTAGTTTATCAGAAATATATATTTTCCTCTTCCATAAAACAGGTTTGAGTAATAAATGTTCCAATATAAAATCAATTACTCAATATAATTGACTCTTCCCTCCCTTTTCTTACATATGTCACATATGAAATAATAACTTAGGAGTCTATTTAAGCATGGTGTAGTTTATAATCTATTACTCGAGAAGACTCAGTATCACCTGTGTGCAGCTTGCAAAAAAACAATTGTGAGAAACATATATTATGCAGGAAATGTATACCTTTGTTGAAAAACAAAGCATATCTGATTTGGGAGGAAAAGCTTCAACCCCCTTAACATCTGAGTTATTAATGATGGCATAGCATGAATGATATTGGGTGTCTGAGGGTGTCATTACTGAGAAATGTCAAACAAATTCAAAACCTTACATTTGAAAACAGGTTTGCATTCCTCCACTTAAGGTGACGTTATCATTGGAAACAATAAAAGCGAATTGTTTTGACGTAGAATCTATCAATTGAATCGTTAGATCAGAACAGAATGGTTGTATTGTAGCCTGAGTTTCGTGCAGCCTCTAGTTTTTACCAGGTGGACACATTGTTCTATATAATGTGAATACATGTAGAACTAAGAGGCCCCTGACATTAGGCCTATTTTAAAAATAGTAGGGGCTTTTAACAGCTTGCCAACTTCCAGGCATCCTCTGCATAGCAGTATGAATAGCCTTAAAAAAACAACCCACTCTGTGGTAACGAGAGTCATATTTCTGAACCAAATGCCCTAAGTGAAGCCGTTAGTCCCATCTGACTGACCCAAGGGTTGGTGCTGGTGTGACAGGGAGGCTTCCAGGTGTTCAAAGCAGATGTCAAGCTTTCAGTTCATGGCTCGGTGGGGGGAGCAGACCCACGTGAGACAGTATCAACGGCTGTAATGTTCAGTTTGAGGAGCGTCATTCTCTCTGGGAGCAGGAAATGGTGTCCATTCTCGGACCAGACCATTAATGTCATTTCATGTAGAGCAGCCATAGCATCTCTGTGACTGCACTCAGCCGGATTGTAGCAGGGTAGAACTGGGTGACTCTTAGTGAAGTCGTCCAAGGCCATAGACAAAATGGAACCACGTACCAACAAAAGGGACACAAGGTCATCAATGTCTCTCTTTACCATTGGCCTAATTGCACAACAAATTAGTGGAAAAAAATGTGGAACACTAATCCATCATCATGTGAAATGTTGAGTTAATCTAAATAATTACTTATGGGTTGAAATCAAATTAACATTAACATTAGAACTAAAGTCAGTCAAAATTGGACTTGCACGGATCCGAATCTAATCAATACACCATTTTCCCAGCTCTGTAACGAAAAGGATAACAAGATTAGGTACATTACAGGAGTGTTAAAACACCCAAACATGCACACGTATCTTATTCTAGTAGAGATTAGAGGACAAGGTCTAATGTTGTGAACAAAATGATCAAGTCAAAGTTATTTTATTTATTCTATGTTATGTACCACATTTAATTTAATAATTAATCTTGAATTACTAATCAACAATTTACAATTTGGATAAGGTGAATACTTATCCAAATTGTGTGTGTGTGTGTGTGTGTGTGTGTGTGTGTGTGTGTGTGTGTGTGTGTGTGTGTGTGTGTGTGTGTGTGTGTGTGTGTGTGTGTGTGTGTGTGTGTGTTTGTCTGCCCAAGGTTTAAAACATTTGGGACAGCACAGCAGTGAGAATGTTATGAGATTAAACTCGAAGGAAGCTAGACTGGAGAATTTTAACTAAATCAAAACACTTGCACATTAATTAAATACATTTGACATTTAGCTCGAGCTGGGTTCAATACTTTTCTTCATGGTATTTAAAATTGGGCTTGAGTAGAACCCCTGGATTTGGCTTGCAACACAAAGTGATACTGATCTCTGTAGGACTTGGAAGTGTCATGATTCAAAGTGTTTAACTGGAATTACTTATTTTAAAGAGACATTATACTTTTTAAAGAAGTGCTCAATTAATTTAAACACATTTATTATGCACACAATAAAAAAACTTCAACAAATATATTGATCCTGGTTTAACCAGCGACCTTTACTCTGTTGTTCAAAAGCTCGGTTTCAGAAAACTTGTCAGTAGTTTAACAACTATTTTAATTTTAGTAATGTCTATGGAGACCAATTGGTTGATACGAGAAATCATTTGAACTATTTTTTAAAACTGTAATTGAACTTCAACTTATATTAATTATCTGATTCCAGTGGCCAGTTGGAACAGACAATCAGCAAAGTTTCCATTTTGCAGCAACAGCGCAAAAGGTTTCAACAACAATTAGTATTATGTCTGAGTCTAGTTCTGTCTTATCTGCTTTGTTTCGGAATGTGTTCAATACATTACGTTTTTATTCATTATTACCATACAATACATGGATTTAAGAATAAATTAAACAAATAATACAACATTGACCTAGAAAAAACGGATTTTGCAACCCTGATCTCCTCAGGCAGGTCTCTGAGGGTCTCGGGCGCAGGACGGGGCATAGGGTTTATACAAGGTCACAAACATATCTTAACATACCAGCAATACCATTTAAGAATGGATTCTTAAAGCAATATAATCTTCTTTTCTTCTTACACCTACAGCGCACACCCTGAACAGTGTGCTTCTTGTTTACTTTTTCCTCTGCACACTCAGAGGCAGGACATTTTCATTTTGCAGCACATTTATACCACCAGAATTTTTGCTTTACATCTTTATATTATTTATTTTTCTCAAGTCATTTACTTTTGGTGGGATAACTAAGTTTAGTTCATTTTACCCTGTCTGTGGACTGATTCAATATTAGTTGTTACAAAACATACATAAGACGGCGGAACAAACCAATATAGACCCCCCATACAGACAATCAGACAAACAAAACATGAACTCGTAATAAACACCAGCGTGACAGCAAAGCTCATCCTGCTCAATTTAGTCCGAATTAGGAGGTTTCAGAGGGGGTGGGGAATTGCAGATGGGGCGCCTTATCTCACGCACCCACCCTTGTATACAAGTCCTAGATCGGTGCCTGAAAGCCGTCCAAGAGCGAGAACTAACTTATCCTTTTGCGACACCACTATCCGTTTCTAGTGGCGCTGTGCCCCCCCCGACCGGAGCCCACAGACTTTTTCCTCTTCCCTTTCTCTCCAAACGACAGCCCAGTTGACTGTAGTCCGACACGACCAGCCTATTCACTTGCTATCGAGCTCATCCAATGGTGAAACACAGTTTGCTCTATGTTTGCGTGCCACTACCCACCTGTTATCAATTAGCCTATAATTTTATGTATGCACCCCGGACCACCATCAGCTCCTCAATGTCCCTGGGAACTGTGGCGCATCGGGCGATGCACGCACCTCGCGCTGGTCCGTCTAACCATGAGAAAGCGGTCCCAAGCAACGGGTGCTTTTAGACCATTTCTTTTTTCATTTTTATTCAAAAGAGATGGCGGTGGTGTGAGTTAAAACTTTTATAGGCAAAAACATGTGACTTTCTCCCTCTCAGCTGCACTTCTCCAGCTCCACAAGCACGGGGAGGTTTACACACACACACCCACGGCTGCAGCTGGAGCAAGTGTTTATAGAGGCGATAGCAGTAATATCTCTGGCTGCTTATTTTCAACTGCTGTGCTTGGCCGCTGAAACCCCCAGAATTCGGCGATTTGTTCAATACAAATCTTTACATTGCTTTCACACAAAGCAAAGCTCCACTTTACGGATGCCTTTCTTTTAAGGTCTCTCTAAACATGAGCTGTGTATGCTTGTATGGCACTTCAGTCCAGAGCAGCACACACAGAGGAAAATCAGCCAAACACTGATCCCCTGGGTCTATTATCCCCAAATGT
This sequence comes from Harpagifer antarcticus, assembly GCA_902827135.1. NCBI lineage: Eukaryota > Metazoa > Chordata > Actinopteri > Perciformes > Harpagiferidae > Harpagifer > Harpagifer antarcticus. Next base: position 1,435,996 of record CADEHL010001340.1, read on the forward strand.
TTATTAACCAAAAATGAACCACAGCCGCTCAGTTTCACAGGTAATTTTAGGATACCGTCAATCACAGATTCTGGTAAGGCAATGTCCAAATGTAAATTTGAAATCACACCTACCAGTTCTGAAGATTTGTTGGTATCCTGCCGACAACGCCAATTTGTGGAGGAAACTTCTGTGTAGCAATTGCAATTAGGAGTCACCGACTCAGGAAGGAGACACGGTAGAGCAGGAGCTTTTGATGTCAAACACTGATGGTTTATTTGGAGTTACGGCCGGAGAGATTCACATCACAAGTCACAGCAGTCACGGTGAGACTGCACGGGAGAGTTGCCACGTCAATTCTGAAGCGCCTCTCTCTTGTTAGCCCATTTAACTGGTTTCACAGAGAGTGATCAACATGTTTTGATAAGATAGTTTAGACAGTTGGGCACACGGAGTCCACTTGCCTCCATCACCTATGGCCTCGAAGATTTCATACCTTGGAGGCCACAAACAACGAAGAAGGAAGTGTCCCAGTGTACCCACAACAACAGACCATCTGTGACCTAGTGTTGACCGGTCACAGAACGGGAACAATAAATTTATGGCTGAAGCAGCCTATGTCCTTAAAGGAGATAAACAGACGTCAGGGTTAGTCATGCACGTCATATCTAGGAGTCTAGGACAATTATTTCCATAACACTACCAATAGAAATACATTACATTGCTTCTAAAATCTTTCTGTACCACTTTACAATAAGACTACCCTTAAAAAGGATTCATAAAGGGTTTATAATTAGGTTATTAATTAGGTTGTAAACACTTTATTAATCATTAAGACCCATTTATAAACCAGTTCTAATAAAACAATATAAAAACATTTAAATATCATTGCAATTATTGTTATTATAATTATACATCAACACAGGCTCACTATTTGGCAAGATGACTAAGCCTTATATTGGCTACCTAGCTTACTTCGTCTTCTTCATCAGCCAGCATCCTTGGTATCTGTTGTTCTCTGAGTTTATTCCCCTCCCCCCCATCCATCTTGATGTTTCTTGGCATCTCTTTATGACCATTTATTTACGAGTTACTAACATTTATAACTGCCAAAAGGGAGCCTTATTGTAAAGTGTGAAACACATTCCCATTTATTAATGAGTTACTACCATTTCTAATAAGGCTTAGCAGTACAGATAAATGTGGGCTCACTATTTGGCAAGCAACCGGTCACAGTTGCCCTGTTTATCTCATGTCTTATAAAAGCTTGTTAATGATTTATAAAGTGTTCACAACCTAATTAATAAATTCATTACAAACTATTCGTAATCCCTTATAAGGGTAGTCTTATTGTCAATCAATAAGAGCCGAAATAAGAGACAAAATCAATTGTCAATGATCAATAGATTCATTTCGTGACGATAACACGAAATGCCGTGAGACTTTTCTAGACATAAAATGCATCAGTAAATACCCGGTGAATTTCTGAAGTGTCTTAAAAACAGAGGTTGCTAACAAGAGGCTACATGAGGCTACTAAACGTCATCATGCTAACATTAGCCACCTTTAGCTTAGCAGTGGTGACGTGAGTTAGCCGGTCTAATAGCTAATAAATAAATACAGCACCTAGAAAAACACCCAACGAAAGCCTTTCTAAAGATTTGTTTCAAACTCTTATGATTAGATTGTGATAGCATTTGGTAAATGACACCGGGCCTTTCTTATAGCACAACACTCAGGACTAAATATCAGGTCACATTAGCATTATGTAGCTTCAGTTGAAGGGAAAAACTTACCAATGGGCAGTGGTGGAAGAAGTGTTCAGATCTTTGACTCAAGTAAAAGAAGCAATACTACAAAAATCGTACTCAAGTAAAAGTACAAAATGTTTAACTTAAACATTTACTGAATAGGACAAAAGGTCAAAGTTATTTTTAAGGGCGGTGCTATGTTGCCCAATATTGTTGATTTTCACTGAAATAAATACACATTTACATACATGCCAACCTTTCCAAATCCAAAAGAGGTAGGTTTGCGCTCGGCAAATGTGCATGCCCAAATTAGGTAATCAGAAGAAATGGAACCCCAGTAATTACATGTATAAACCATGTATTCATAATTTTATGCATTTTTCAGAAAAAGTGGTAGTTTGGTAAACAGTGACATCAACGACATGTCTGGTCTGTAAAATGTCCAAAAGTAAAAGAAAGTCTCCACATTTTATGGCGGACGGCCCGGGGGCAAGGCAGAGTCCAAAAAGGGGGACCGGGCGAACAGCCCGGGGGCAAGGCATAGTACAAGGTGGGGGACTCGGGAGGACGGCCCGGGAGCAAGGCCGAGTCCAAGGTGGGGTGAAGGCCAAACAGCTCCGGAAGCCGGGCAGGACCCGGTGTCGGCCGAACAGGAACCGGAGCCGGTGGGACAGGCTTCGGCAAGATCCCACACGGAAGAGGACCAGGAGTTGGCAGGACCTCCGGCGAGACAGGTGATGACGGGGCCTCCAACGGAACAGGACAAGGGGTTGGCAGGACCCCCGGCAGAGGAGTTGACGGCGGGACCCCCAACGGGACTGGACATAGGGTTGGCAGGACCCCCGGCAGGAGAGTAGTCGGCGGGACCCCCAACGGCACAGGACATAGGGTTGGCAGGACCCCCGGCAGAAGAGTCGTCGGCGAGACCCCCAACGGGACAGGACACAGGGTTCGCAGGACCCCCGGCAGGAGAGTAGTCGACGGGACCCCCAACGGGACAGGACATGGAGCTGGCAGGAACCCCAGCGGAACCTCCAACGGCACAGGACATAGGGTTGGCAGGACCCCCGGCAGAAGAGTCGTCGGCGGGACCCCCAACTGCACAGGACATAGGGTTGGCAGGACCCCCGGCAGAAGAGTCGTCGGCGGGACCCCCAACTGCACAGGACATAGAGTTGGCAGGACCCCCAACGGAACCTCCAACGGCACAGGACATAGGGTTGGCAGCACCTCCAGCGTAACCTCCACCGGCACGGACATACGATTGGTAGGACCCCCGGCAGAGGAGTAGTCGACGGGGCCTCCAACGGGACAGGACATGGAATTGGCAGGACCCCCAGCGGAACCTCCAATGGACCAGGACATTGGGTAGGGACTTGAGATGTGACTCGAGAGGGGACTCGAGAGGAGACTCCAGAGGGGTCTCGAGAGGAGACTCGAGGAGGGACTAGAGGAGAGAGGAGGGACTAGAGGAGGGACTAGAGGAGGGGACTCGAGGAGGGACTAGAGAAGGGGACTCGAGGAGGGACTAGAGAAGGGGACTCGAGATGGGACTAGAGAAGTGACTAGAGAAGTGACTAGAGGTGGGACTAGAAATGGGACTAGGGAATTGACTCGAGGAGGGACTTGAGTAGGGACTAGAGGAGGGACTCGGGAAGGGACCAGAGAGGGGACTAGAGAAGTGACTAGAGGAGGGACTTGAGAAGGGACTAGAGATGATACTCGAGAGGTGACTCGAGAGGGGACTTGAGAGGTGACTCGAGAGGGGACTTGAGAGGGAACTTGCGAAGTGTCTTGAAAGGGGACTCGAGAGGGAACTGGAGAGGAGACTGGAGAGGGGACTCGAGAGGGGACTCGAGAGGGGACTGGAGGGGTGACTTGACAGGGGACTCGAGAAGGAACTTGAGGGGAAACTGGAGAGGAAACTGGAGAGGGGACTCGAGAGGGAACTGGAGAGGGGACTTGAGAAGAAACTGGAGAGGGGACTCGAGAGGGAACTTGAGATGGGACTAGAGTTGGGACTAGAGAAGGGACTAAAGATGGGACTAGAGATGGGACTGTGGCAGCTGGGGCCAGAGCTGGGTCTGGAAACATGGCCGCTGGGGCCGGAACTCGGTCTGGAACCATGGCTGCTGGGGCCAGAACTAGGTCTGGAACCATGGCTGCTGGGGCCAGAACTGGGTCTGGAACCATGGCTGCTGGGGCCAGAACTGGGGCCGGAACCATGGCTGCTGGGGCCAGAACAGGGTCTGGAACCATGGCTGCTGGGGCCAGAACTGGGGCCGGAACCATGGCTGCTGGGGCCAGAACTGGGTCTGGAACCATGGCTGCTGGGGCCGGAACCATGGATCTTTGGGCTCGGGCTGCTAACCTGGCCTTACGACTCCTACCTTTAGGAGCCGTTTGGAGGCTCCGTGGACCTCCAAAGGCCAGACTAGTTCCAGAGAACGGCTCCTGGACAGGAGCAGGCAATGGGGCAGAAGTCAGGGTTGACTCCAAACGGACCACACCGATGCGTGTGGTGTCATTACATGAGTTGGGAGGCCTGGGGCTGTCAGGCAGGGGATAACACACCCGGTAAGAATCTCACCAAGCCTGGTTTCTCCATAGTTATCTGGCGTGCTTCTGCCAGAACAGCCTCTCGCTGCTGAACCCTGCGCGCTCCCAACCATCGACTAGAGCAGCCAGCCAAAGCAAAGGGAAACTCCAATATCTCCTGCTCAAAAGGATCTGCTTGGCCCATATTTAGGTTGGTTCGTTCTGTTACGGTGTGTGAAGCAGGCAGGACCCAAATGCAGATTTAAACTGAAAATTCCTTTATTTCAAGGCTACCAGATACAAATAAAGACAAAACAGAACACTCACCGGAGACTTAGTCACAAACAAAAGACGAACCAACACTGAACACAGGAAGAGAACAGACTAAATACAGGGAGGGGTAATCACAAGACGAGAAACAGCCGGGCAGGGGAGGAGAAACACAAGGGCCACAGGTGAACACAATCAGACAACTAGACACACCAGGGAAACTAACGACAGGGGGAAAACACAGGAAGAAGGACTAGACAATATACAAGGAGGAAAATACCCATAACCAGACATACAAAACTACAAACGTGACAAAACATGAGAATCCTGACAGCTTCAGGAAAAGACCAAACACTGGATGTCTTTCAGTCGCGAACATGTGTTTTCGAGACACTGATATTAACGGGGAAACCCTGCAGGACTCAAATACCACCTCGTCTCTGTTCCCCTAAACTCATTTGGGAGTGATGACTGATTATTATCAGTCCCGGGGTACTGCGGCAGGCTGGCTTGACTGTGTTTTCTGAAGTGGAGGCTGGCTTGACCACAGTCCAGGGGGTAATGCTGCCCTTCCTCTGCACGTTGTTTCTCTTTCAGAAACACAGAGGACTGTTTGTATGATGGGATCACAGACACGCTGCAATCGGTTTCCGCTAAAAGTCCAGTCCAGTGTCTATGTAGTGTCATTTTTATTTTTTATAATTTGGGAAGAATGAAATTCGGTAGGAAAATCCAGCTAAATCGGTAGGCGGTAGAAACATGTCAAAAGCAGTAGACTACCGCCCAAATCGGTAGGGTTGGCAGGTATGCTTTTATTGGCAAATATGTATCGGGCCACAGTACTTAAAGGGGAAGATGCATTCGGACATTTAGGCTGTGTGCCGGTAGAACACCAACAGTGAACCTCTTCAAGGGTTCAGCATTACAGAACAATAGCAGCAAACCATTAGCCACGTCACTCTGGAATATAAAGTTGAAGAAGTTGTTTTTGCCATTTAATCTTACTTGTGTATGAGTTTACTAGCAACATGAGCACAGCTCAAACATAGTCCACCATTGTTGTGGAGTTTTCAAGCTTGTTGTCCTCTCGAGCTCTGGCCATTCAAACAGCAAACACTCACACACACACACACCCAATGACATGTTGTGATGGGAATTTTTCTCAATTTACAGACATTTATTTAGAGCAGGGGGGTCAAACTCATTGTAGTGCAGGGGCCACATTCAGCCACATTTGATCTCAAATAGGCCAGACCAGTAAAATCATAGCAAATAGCATTTACAAACGACAACTCCTTCCCTGTGTTTTAGTGTAAAAAAGTACATTCTGAAAATGTAACATTTAATTAACTATCTTTTAAGAAATCTTACATTTCTTCAGAAAATGTGTGCAATTTCAACAATACAATGCCTCAGTGTATCATGAACACATGTGCATTACAACTCACAGATCACAGTGTATCTAAAAAGGCATACAACATTTAGGCAGGTATCTGGAACTGAACAATATAGCATTTTACTTTATGATCAAAACAACTTGTCAAGATCTAGAAATTATTTTACATTCATTTACACAATCCTGACACACCACACAAAGTGGGAACTATTAAGAAAGAAGGTTAAGTTATCCCCCTGCCTTGTATATGTTTAAAATGTTTACATACAAAATACATGAAAGTTGTGAAACAGCAGTTAATGTCTCCTGTGAACCCCCCCCCCCCTCCCCCCACCAGGCTGCCCCCTGCTGACCACCACCGGGCTGTCAGGCCTGATCCAGCTGCAGGAGCTGGAGGAGCTGGAGCTCACCAACTGCCCCGGGGCCACGGCCGAGCTCTTCAAGTATTACTCCCAGCACCTGCCGCACTGCATGGTCATCGAGTAGGACCGCCGCCATCCTCCTACCTTCCTCCTCCTTACTCTTCATCACTCTTTCAGTGCAGGAGACCGTACCGCTCCTCATTTCCTGCCCCCCCTTCCTCGCCCGTCTTCTTCCTCCACCCCCCATTGAGTAGACTGGCCCCCAGGCGGACAGAGAGGCAGGAGCGATGGAACGTGTCGGAGCCGGAGGGCGGCGGAGCTTCATTTGAGAAGATGCTGGAGCGGAGACGTCTTGTCTGACAGCAGGTTTCTTTTTTTCAGAATTAACTAAAGATTTTCGTTTACGGGAGAGAGCTTCTCTAAAGACTTTGATGATTTTTTTTAAAAACTGAATGGACATATCTAGAAGCAGCGGAGAGGAAATGGGAAATACAGACTTTGGTGTTTGAGCTGGTGGAACTCATACACTGTAAACACACTCACACACATACTGTATATGGTAAGTAAAACTCAGACCATGACGTTTCTATTTTCATCACTCTGTGTAATATATCTGCTGTTATTTTCTTTTCTGAGGAGGTCTTAAAGGTCCAGGTTTCCCTTGTTTAGAGAGAGATCCATACTGCTGGAGAAACAGGAAACAGAGAACTAAAGAACAGGAAGTGAACGACAGGGATGGAACCCTCTCTTTTTCCCACTTCCTGTGTGTGAAGTGTGTTTCCTGGACTCACAGGATCCCCTCTTTTTGGGATACCAACACCTTTTTCCATTTCTGTGTCTTATCAGAAAAAAAGGAGACAATTTGAAAAACAACAGTTTACATTTCTTTGTGTTGGCGTTGAGTGGCTCATCGTTTCTCCCTGCATTTTTGTATACGCATATGATTTGATTTACAGATCTGGAGGATGGGCTGTAAACTGTAAACGTTTCGAACAGAAAGGGAGTTCAGACAGTCCAATGGAAGGCAGACTGTCATTCTTCAGAGTCTGCTGACGGTACCAGGCTTTCCTATCCTAAATTAATCATATTGAAAACAAAGAGCTTGATATTTCTGGGTTGAAACTAATAAATACCTTCCTTTAGAATGGGTCTGGAAGTGGCCTTTCTCTTGGTGAGATCATTTAATCCAAATTAGAGGAGATCTGATTTACTGATTTATTGTTTGAGTTAGAGCGTATGTGTTTATGAGGCTGCTAATGCATTGTGTGCCACCCCCCCCCCCTCCTTAGCTAAGGCCAGGTTACTCCAGCTACAAAGGGAGGCGTTCAGTATTCAATATCAAAGACGTGCTTACAGTGTCTGCTGCAGAACAGGAGCTGAGGGCCTTTTATAAGCAATGAATGCCACTAACTGTTCCTACTGACCCAGAGTCAGGGAAACTTAGGAATGGTGTTCTATGTTCATGTTTTGACTTTGTGTTTAACTCAATACATTGAAATCAATGGAATCACATAACAGCCATACATTACAGTAATAACCCGACAAAAGGAAATACATGTCTCTTTATAAAGTAATAACCCCCTGCACTTTGTAACATTCTGCCTCATTTGGTAATCAACATGGAAAAGGTAGAAAATGTTCCTGCAAAAAATCTAATTTAATTTATTTCAAACATTTTAAAACTATTTGCTTTTTAGGTCGTTTATAGAAAATGGCAGCATATTTTTACAAAATGCGGTTGTTATAACATAATGTGCCTTTGTAAGTAAATATAAAAACAGGCAAAAACACAACATAGGTTAAAAATAGTAGCCCCGATTGTTCAGGAGAATGCTGTTATTCATTTTAAACCTGTCCCCATGTTATTTGTTGACTGACCCGCTGAGATATGTTTGATGTAATGATATGTGTTGAAAGATGTTGGAGTAGCCTTTACAATGTGCTTAGTCTCATTACTAATGGGGGAGTTGGCAGGAAACCAGCCTGTCCAACAGCACCACAGATACATGTTGAACACAGAGTGTTTTCAAACCTGAACTTAAATGTAGATAGAGGCTAATGCAGCATGTACCACCTGTAACCTAAATCAAAATTACCATTTTAAATATGGAGCCTCTTGTTGGGGAAACACAGTGAAGAAGGAAGTTACTTGAAAAGTTCAACTGTGTGTCTTAAGAATGTTTTTTGGGTCTTGTTTTTTTGCAGCTCTACCTGGTTGGTCAAGTAATGTTGACAGTGCAACCCAAAAGCTACAAACGAGACAGAAAGAGAGTTACTTGTCAATGTTAGTCAGACTAATCTGGAAGAAAAGTAGAAGGTCAATGCTTGAATTATGAACCAAAGTTTAAATGAATTCTTATTTTCCTCAGACCTTAGATTACACATCTATAAACTGAGCTAAGCTAGACAGAGCTTTGTATTCAACGTTGTACTGCTAAACCGGTACAAAAAGGCTTCTGAAAGTGTGTCTGACTCTGGGTAAGTAGGCAAAGTCAAGTCTCTAATAACCCGATATGGAAGAGGATTAGGGCCACACAAATTCAGACTTTATACACAGAATCCTGAGTCAAGTCAGAATTCAGAGAAAGACAGAACTCAATAAATATTAGTGCAACATGTAAGACAGTTTTTTAGTTCTGTCCAAAATGAGTCAAAATTGTACATTTAATGTAAGACTCCTGGCTTTATTATTATAATTGGGACTTATAGGTCACCTATTATGCAAAATCCACTCTTTCATGTCTTTTATACTTAAACATGTGCAGGGCTGCCCCTCGCCAACTTGTGGCCCCACGCAAAGTTATGTGATGAGACCCTCTGTGTCGGCGAAACTGTGGCGCGTTTAATTGCGCCGCATTTGCGCTTCAGATGAGGCCCCCTCCGCGAGGTGAGGCCCCACGCAGTCTGCGTGATCTGCGTGTAGGGAGGGGCGGGCCTGAGCATGTGTCCCCTCTGTGGAAAGAGATTCTGAAAGTTTCAGGAACAAAGATTCTCTCTCTTTTTGTCCTGATCCATTTCTATAAAAACCTGTCTGAAAATGAGCTGATCAGATTATGGCCACTTTATGATCTCATAACGATTTTTCGGCTTGTGTAACCATTAGCCATTAAGCAACCGAGTTAAACCCCCCCCCCCCCTTATCACCTGAATCTCCTCCTAGAGCACCATTGAGTTCTTTGTAACCAAATCTCTCTCAGAGGGGCGTGGGGAGGGGCTCCTTATTTTCATCTAAAGTAACAGACAGAGAATCTGTTACGGTGAGTGAAGCAGGCAGGACCCAAATACAGAAAAAACTGAAAATACCTTTATTTCAAGGATATGGCACACGGACACTCCCCGGTGAACACAGTCACAGACAAACGACGAACCAACACTGAACACAGGAAGAGACAAGACTAAATACAGGGAGGGATAATCACAAGACGAGAAACAGCCGGGCAGGGGAGGAGAAACACAATCAGACAACTAGACACACCAGGGAAACTAACGACAGGAGGAAAAACACAGGGGAAAGGACCAGACAATATACCAAGAGGAAAACATGACCGGGAGAACAGCAAAACACCCAAAACAAGACATACAAAATGTGACATAACACAATAATCGTAACAGAATCAGCACTTGGGAAACAGGGCTGAAACAGAGGGGATTATGGGTAATGCTGCAATGATCTGTTTGGTGTTTCAGCCAATCAGAGACAGACTCTGTATATATCTGAGACCTATATTGATGAAAAACAGTATAATAGGTGACCTTTAATTCTTAGAGAAAAGTCAGAACTCAGAAAAGATAATGTTTGGCCCTAATCGTCTTCCGTAAACCATAGTATTTATTTAACATTGAATAAGTTATTTTAGATAAAAAGGACAAACAGATCATTTTAAAGCCAGTAGTCATGTTTCTTTCTCCCGTTCACCTACATTACAGTAAATGATTGAGTGTACATTGAGCCTCTTGTGTCCTGAGATGTGCCGACGCCAACAGGAGGACGGATCAGTGTTACAGTGTTAGGTTGTGCCAAATGCATCTGCAGCAGCGCATCAAATGTGTCTGCTGGCCCCGCTAACCACTGACCGAGTGTTCTGACCGAGTGTTCTGACCGAGTGTTCTGACCGAGTGTTCTGAATGGACCACGCATGTTTTAGTCGGTCTGCGTTGTGTTTCCAGAAGGCTCATTTTACAGGTTCTTCTGAATCTCTTCATTGTACATAAGTATATTTATTTATTTATCTATTTATTTAAATTAATTTGTGTCTTATTTACGTGATTTATTTATTGAAGAGACGTTCTGCAAAAGGGTTTTGTTTCATGGAACTTGCTTCATATTTGGGACTGAATTAGCTTCTGCATTGGTTTTTATTATTTGTATTATTATTTTCTGACATTTCAGACCCGAGTGAAATAATCTACTTCTTACACATTTAACTTGTTTAGACACCAGTGACCATTACCATCATTAACACTGACTTAAAGTTTTTAAATTGTCAATATTGCGCAAGAATATATTTTCCTCTGTGCAAGTGTGTCTCGACTTTGTATTGCTGTTGGGTCCATTGTAAGGAAAGGGGGGGCAAAAACAGTGGTGACAAGATATATTTACTGTCATTGGCCTGAATGTGGAAATACAGAGTATGATATACATAAAAACATTTGCAGTCTGACCTCTGTCATTGGTAATGTTTACACTGTCTATTGAGATTAAACACATCTCTTAAGATAAGGATTCTATGGAAGTTCATTCCTGACAAGGCTATTGAAAGTAAAACTAAAACGGATAAAAAAACAAAAACTTTTGAGCATGATCCAGATAGTGATTTTGTGATTACCTAAATCCAACAAAGCACATTCCTAGTTATCATTATTAGCTGCTACACACAAATTGGTTGCTCGTCGAAATGGCAATGTAGAGACGTTTTACTGCTTGTCATGTGAATTCTGTTTAACCCTAACCCTAGAATTCTACCCAAGTTTTGGTTTTGGAGACTTAAAGGCCTTGTAAGATAAAAAAATATATATAATGTTTGTTGTTTACCAGTGCAAACATCTTTAAAGATTATTTGAACCAATGAACACAGTTACAGACAATGTTCAAAAAGTTCAGTTTAATTCAACTTGGTTTAAGGCAGGGTCAAAACCAGGAAACCCAGGAATTAGATAACCAAAGCCAATAAAGGGGGCAGGCTGAATGGGGCTCAGAACCAGGAGATCTGGCAAACAAGCAAACCGATCCAATCAGGGGACAGGCAGAAAACTCAAGGCTCAAAATCAGCCAGGCAGGGTCAAAACTGGGCAGACCAGATAATACGAACTGAACCCTCTTGCACTTGGCAAAACACACAAGACAATCTGGCGTCAGAGTTAGGCGAGACATACAGGTATCTCAATAATTAGAATATCGTGGAAAAGTTGATTCATTTCAGTATTTCTATTTAAAAAGTGAAACTCCTTTGTGATATAGAGTCATTTCACCCAAAGGGAATTATTTATTTTAATTTTGATGAAAGCTAATGAAAACCCCAAATTTGATATCTCAGAAAATTTAAATATTGAAAAAAAGTTCAATATTATAGACACAGTGTCACACTGATCAGCAAATTAACTCAAAACACCTGCAAATTCTGCTTAACCCTAGAATTCTACCCACGTTCTGGTTTTGGAGACTTAAAGGCCTTATAAAACAAATATATATAATGTTTGTTGTTTAGCAGTGCAAACATCTTCTTATTTTTTTTAATATGAATATTACAGAGATGTCAATAATTGGCCCAGGCACAACTCTCTGTTCCTTCACTCTTAAACCGTGACTCAAATGTTGGTCACTGGTCCCTTTCACTCTTTTTGTTTTAATGGGCTTCCAAAGGATTCAGATATAAGTTTATCATGAACTCTGACAGGCATTTATCAGCTACCAACAACCTTTCTAAGGTACCTTTTCTAAAAGGTGAACTCACTTTTTGCTGTCTGCAGTCTACATCGGTCACCATTTTGTTACAACCCTTTTACAGCACAACTTTAAGTAAGCAGTCAAATAAATGCAGACAGTTTACTGATAATGTTCAAATTGGAAACACTTTCAGTTTCAGTGTGTTTAGCCAACCTGTGCCTGTACGCAGCTTATTTTGAGCATTTTTGCACTAATGACCAGTGGCTTCTTTGATAATGCATCCTAGTCCATTTGAAAAAAACTCAAATTAACATGTGAAGCTGACAATTGAGCGGCCTGACCAAGCAAGGAGGCAGAGGCAGAACGTCCAAAAATATAACCCTGTGTGGGCATTTATTAAACTCGAGCCCAGGACACAGCCTCAATCTTGCTTTTTTTGTGAGCACCGTCACCAGCCACAAGGATCTCACACACTACCTGCCCCAAAACAGACAGGGCAATAGAGCCTAAATACACACACACTAATCAGCAATTAGACGCAGGTGGGGGGGGGGGGGGGGGGGAGGAGGAGACAACACAGGGCACCAGGTGAACATAATCAGGAGTAACAGACTTGGGGAAAGGGAAACACTTTTCAAAATAAAACCACTTGTGCAATAGTACAAGGCCCGAAGCCGTCAGTCCACAGTGACAAAGTTACCTTCGTCACATAACATCACATCAACTTGTCTGCTGACAGGAAGTGATGACAGAGCCAGATCTAGTCAAAGTGCTTTGGATTTCAGGTATCGATGGAGAGCTGCTGTGCTGTCAAAAGTTACCTTCGTCACATTTCCTTACCCCTCTCCCAGGAAGCACAGTGTCTTAACAGTTTTGGCCATTTTGCTCTCCTCCATGTGTCTCCACTCCGCCCGGTGTTTCTTGAACTCTTCTATGTGCTGCGGAGTGGTCAGTTTCTTCCCGAGACGTTTCCTAGATTTCCTCCTGAGGTTCTGGATCCCTCTGCTCTTCTCAGAGAGCCAGGACTGCGGCCTCTCCCGCTGAGGGGGATCCGCCCAGGACCACTGCAGTTGCATCAGCGTGGCCATCTGCTGCGTCATGCTGATGAGCTCCCTCTCGCGCTCCTCCTTCTGCTCCATGCTGTGCTGCAGGTGACGCTGCTCGCTCCAGTTCGCTCTTCAGCTTGCGGTTATTCTCCTCTAGGATTTTTACCAGCTCCTCCTGTTTCGATTATTCTTCCTCCTTTCTGGCCTTCTGGGCCGCGAGCTCTGCCTGTCGCCGTTTCGGTCTCTCCAGCTCCTCCATCAGCTGACATTCTCTCTCCTGACGGATCTTCTCGGCCCTTTTCACCCGCTCCTCCTCAGTTAGAAGAGCATCTTCCTCGCCTTTAATTTTCTTCTCCTCCTCCAGGCGTATCAGACGATCCTCCTCCACTAAGCGCATCTCCTCTTTCTGCTCTCGCATCAATCTCTGGTTCTCCGCCAGAATCTTTGATGCCTCAGCAGCAGAATTAGTGCCCGTCGAGCCTTTAGTCAATCTGCCGTCTTGCCTCCGGAGTCTCCGTTCCTCTTCCATCATGGATTCCAGTTCCTGTACCCGTGCTGCAGGAGTGATCTCATCATCTCCCTCAGTTCCTCCATCATTTTCTCCTCCTCACTTGGTCAATCCCATTTCTGACACCAATTGTGAAGCTGACAATTGAGCGGCCTGACCAAGCAAGGAGGCAGAGGCAGAACGTCCAAAAATATAACCCGGTTAAACTCGAGCCCAGGACACAGCCTCAATCTTGCTTTTTTTGTGAGCACCGTCACCAGCCACAAGGATCTGACACACACTACCTGCCCCTAAACAGACAGGGCAATAGAGCCTAAATACACACACACACTAATCAGCAATTAGACACAGGTGGGGAGGAGACAACACAGGGCACCAGGTGAACATAATCAGGAATAACAGATATGGTGAAAGTGAAACACTTTTCAAAATAAAACCACATGTGCAATAATACAAGGCCCGAAGCCGTCAGTCCACAGTACCTTCATTACATTACCTTCGTCACATAACATCACATCAACTTGTCTGCTGACAGGAAGTGATGACAGAGCCAGATCTAGTCAAAGTGCTTTGGATTTCAGGTATCGATGGAGAGCTGATGGAGTGAAGCTGTGCTTTCAAATGTGCATATGTTCAGTATTTTTTATGGAAAGATGAAATGTTGCAAAAAAAGGATGGATCCAGTCACAATATGTATTATTAGTTTTCCTGCAGCTCTTAACACTAGAACCGCCAGAGGTCGCTGTATACCTAAAACCGCCAACGGCTCAAATTTACCCACTACTGATTTTCAAGGTACAATGTTCTTTTATTTATCATGTAGAACAGTGAGTTTTGATCGCACAGGGATGAAACTTATTCCAATAGAATCTGTGGACTCTCAGCATTTCATATGATATAGTTTGTGCAGATAGCATGAAGTATAGAATATAGCTACCAGTGCTGATTTAAACGCTTGGTGTTAGACTTGTGTTTTGTTTAGGTACAAATCTCTCTATCTATCTCTCTCTATCTCTCTATCTATAACTATCTATCGATTTATCTATAACTATCTATCTGTCTATCTGTCTATCTCTCTCTATCTATCAATCTATCAATCTATCTATCTCTCTATCTCTCAATCAATCTATCCATCAATCAATCAATCTATTAATCTATCTATCTATTAATCTATCTATCAATCAATCTATCAATCAATCTATCTATCTCTCTATCTATCTATCTCTCTATCTATCTCTCTATCTATAAGGAACAACAGTAGACAAAAGGCGTTGCTATAGCAACATGTCATGTTTACGCTGCATTTTCTATGAGGTAAATATTACCCAATATCTGACTTCATATTGACAATTTTTCAGGGTCGGCTCTAGAACAAATCTAATGGGGGGGGGGGGGCAATCATTTACCGAGGGGGGGCACACACCGCCGTCAACAACCAACACACAAACACCAACGCAACTTCAATTTAAAAAAAACATGCTGTAAAGTTTATTGTCTTTCACACACATTAGTGCTATTGTATAGCGCACCTATGACTTGTGCATACATGCACGGTTGTGGCACGACCACCAAAACAGAAACATATGGACATAGGCCACCATATAAAAAGTGTGCAAATGTATTTAGTATCCTATCCATGTGAACATGTTTTAGGTGGGGGTGGACCTAACCTCCTCTAGGAGGGTCTGGGGGCATGCTGCCCCGGGAAGATTATTTTTAAAATATTGAAGTTAAATGCATCAATCTGGTGCACTTTGAGAGCAAAGTGGAGAGATCTATGGATACATGTTATGGAAATGTTAGACCCAGTCAATACTGTGGAGATACACAAGTCAGGAAGAATAAATGGTGAAACAGACAGAGTTGTCTTTCTGGTTATTTATTTGAAGCTTCAAAGACACAGGTCTCACAGAGTATAGGATAGTCTGCAGGAGTGTGCGCAGTAGTAATAAAATAGCAAAGCTTATATACAGGAAAGGGCGGGAAGCACAGAGGTCTGTCTTCACACAGTCTCATATTGTTATTAGACAAAAAAAAAACCTTATTAGAGTATGCAGAGAACACAGCACATAGCCTTCAAAATGGTACAGTAGTGTTAGACAATGCTTTTAGAAGCGTTTGGTTTTAGCATATAAGGCAGGGATCACCAACTACATTTGTCCAAGGGCCAAAATGTAGACACTATCGCGGGCCAGCGGGGGGGGGGGGGGGGGGGGGGGTTACTTTGTAAATGTAATCAGTTACTGATTACTGAATACATGCTCTGAAAGTAATCAGAATACAGTTACAGTTACGTGTCTTAAAAAAGTAACGTGTTCAGGTTACTTTTAGAATGCTTTTGGAATACTTTCTTTTTCCATAACAGATGGGTATGTTTTGGTAAACAGGAGACACTTGTTTTACTGTTTTAATGGCTTATCAATAACTCAAACACAACATCTTGGTGTCATTCTGGACAGCTCCCTCCCTCTTATGATGAATTGGAAATGGGGGACCCTGATGTAAACAAGACGAAAGTCTTTCTCTGGTCTGCATCCCCTTAACAATTGTATTTTTTGAGCTGTACTGTACTGTACCCAATATACAAGCTGTTAATAAACTTTTCAATCAATCAATCAATCTGCACCCCACATAACATCACCCGGACTGCATTCTCCTACTGTAAACCTTTCCTTAGAATATGTTATGAATTGTAAGGTGTCCTTGGGTGCTTTGAAAGGCGCCTCTAAATAGAATGAATTATCATTATTATTTATTATTATTATTATCTGAAATAATGTAATAACCTTTAAAACTTTTTCAAGTCACTTGCCTCATGCATTCAGCAGCAGCAGGCCATTCACTTTGATTTTATTCCATTATAAATGTCATCATTTCGACAATAAAGAAATGCTACATCAACGTTATCTTGCACATTTTATCTAACCATCTCCGTTTCTAACTTTCAATATATTTTAAAAGAGATCTCTCTCTCTCATCTGCGTGCGGGGGCGGGGCCTCACAGACACGCTCTCTCGCTCACAGACACGCTGCAGCGCCGTGCAGTGTGCACACAGTTCTGCCGGTAATGAATTACATTTTGTGAGGAAACTTTTCCACCAATAATTCCAATAAGTATTCCAAAATGTATTCACTTCAGGTTTACGAAAGTAACTGTAATCAGATTACTCGTTTTTCAAATGTAACGCCAGCTGAATACAGTTAGCCTACTTGATTTTTGTATTCTGATTACGTAACACCGTTACATATATTCCGTTACAACCCAACCCTGCTTCTAGGCTACTGTCCCGCAGCTCCTGCCTCTCTGTTGGACTTTGTCGCAGCGGGGCTGCTGCTGTGGTGCGGAGCGCACAAAGCAGACTCTTCACAACGAAGGATCACCTCTTCTTCAAGGAAGGGAAGGTTTCGCAGTACGCAGTCTACTGTCCCACAGCTGCTGCCTCTCTGTTGGACTCCAGTACTGCACCTTACTCACGAGACGTTGTAAAAAAAAAAATGGGTGGGGGGCGAACGCAGCAACCACTCCGCCAACGCCACAGTCACCCCCGTCATGCGGGCCGGATGAGAATGTCTGGCGGGCCGGATGTGGCCCGCGGGCCGCCAGTTGGTGGTCACTGATATAAGGTAACATAAGACATATAAGGTGAAATATGAAATTTCCACATCTCTCAGCATCCATATGAAACAGAACTGTACACAGATTTACTTTTTCTTTATGGATATTTTACAAATCACTCCCCTTTTAAACTGTATTCTTGTGTTACTGTCCTATAGTATTTCATACCCGTTTTTCATTTATTCTCCTATTTTTTAATAACTATAATGATCATATAAAGGTGTTCCTCGCAAATACTTGTTTACATAAATGGTCACCAAACCGTTTGAGACCCACTGAGATAACTTACACTAAAGTTAACTATCTAAACACTGAGAGAGTCCTTACCTCACTGAGCTGAAGTTATAAGATCCTCTCAGTCTGACAGGAGAGGACTCTCTTCCACCTTGGTGTAGAAACAGCTCTTTACAGATGTAGCACTCCAGATAGGACTCACATGGGTGTGTCCCAGTCAAAAACCCAGCGGATCCCAGTGGCTGGGGGTGTTGCCAAATTGCTAGAGGGCGTTGCCAAAGTTCTCCATTTATTCAATTACAGGATTTAACCATGAGATGGCACTTCATTCACAAATACACAAAGACAACTGGGTGTTGTAGAACTTAGTCTGTTTGCAATGTTTGCAGCTCTGCAGTTGTGTTTGCTGAATACTGTAGCATTTAATCACTTATTTGTTATGGTTTTCACAAGCTACTATAATGAAAAAACATCAGTTTTAGATCAAATAAAGTATATAGTTTGCTTTATGCAGTATATTTTTTGTAATATTGTTGGGGTGTTTTTACACAGTAGTGAGAGTGAAAAACAGGATAGCACAGATTAATAAAGTCAAAAATAAGATGAGCGATAAAAATAATGAGGAACTATGAAATAAGAAATGAATAAAACTTAAATATAATTATCATATATATTCTATATTCTAATGTATTGTATTATTAAGTAATATCATACATTAACCCCATTATAGCAGATGCCACATTGAATGGATGAACTCATTTATGCATCAATAATTACAACAGAGTATTTCTAAATACAAGTTGTAACAATACTTATATGTATTTAATATTAATAACATAATGATTAATTTCAGATGATAATACTTTTCAGGGTTAGGTCCGGTCTGACAGCACTTAGCTCTCTGCTGCAGAGACGATCACTGCTCTAAACAAAGTCAAAAATCCTACATCCAAACGGAATAAATATAATTAATTATTATTAATTATTATTAATTATTATTAATACGTTAAGTCTTGTTCATTGTTTTTCACTTTTATTAAATGTTTGATATTTCCGGTGGAAATGGTGGACTATCGGACATTCAAAATGCAACATATATTCTCCTTTTACATACATACATTTTCACTCTCACACACGTATATATTTACACTCACACATTCATACATTTTGCTCTCATATTCATATATTTTAATGCTCATATTTATACATTTTGCTCTCATGCGAAATCTACTAAAACAAAGTATGTCATGGTAGTGGTCAGCTGTTAAACACAAAAGTGTATCTTAAGGGCTGTAAATATAATAAGCCTGTTGTCAATTTTAGACACAGGCTTATTATATTTACAGCCCTTAATAACATTAATTTTCTGGACTCAAAGTGTGTCTTGGCCGTTTTCTTTGTTCCAAGCAAACGAGTGCTTTTTGTTTTGAAATCACTTCCGCGAGTTTCGCGGGCCTCCCCCTCGCTCCACTGACCATTAGACCATTTAGTAAGGTAAAAAGCAAAAGGGCAAAAACGCCTCTCAGACGCTCTTCCGTTTACTTTTTTAATAAAGAAAAACAAATGGTCCGTAGATACACGGACTCATATAGCCTATGTATGTATAGGAGTAAGGAGAATGTATGTGCGTGAGAGGACCAGTATGAATTACGGCATAGAAATATGCAAACACAAACCTACAGACTGGGGGTTGGGAGATCACAGGAGGGGGGGGGGGGGAGCTGTGGAATGTGACCCTTGGGAGAATTCCTCCACACATTCCGATGGCCAATTCGTTTTAAACAAAGAGTTCGCAACACAGGACAGCATAGGCAACATGGGGGGTGGGGGCTGGTGAACTGTCTGGTCAATGTTTGTAAACACAATCCCCAGGATGTGTCCTAATCAAACCAAAAGAGAAAAGGCAGATATCATTCTCTCTCTAGACCTGCTGGTATCTCGAGCTGAGCGCTCATTGGTGTTCATACTGCTCACAGGCTGGGCTGCTGTGTATATCTAGTGTATTCATACTGTACCCCTCCTCACTGTTTATTCATCATTCAACCATTTACACCTTCCTTTTTTTCCGTCAAGAGGTTGAAAAAGATTGAGTCCTATGTTTCCAATTGGTTCCCAAATCTGAACATTGACCAGTGGCCTAAGATCAGGAGCCAGGTAAATGAGAGACTGAGGAGCCCCCAAAAAACAGATCCCGAAATAGCTCGTCCTGGTTTCCGCAGCAGATAGGCCTACAGTATGATGTCTGTTATGGCAGTTATTTTAAATAAAACGGTGAAAACTGAACTTGAAAATTGTTTCCTCTTTTTATTTTATTTATTATTTTCGGGACGGGGAGACGTGGGGAGACGTGTGTGATTAAAAATTAATTTGCAGAAATGTAAAGTGATCTAACTAAGTTCTATTCATATTCTTGACGGGAAGAGCAGTGTAAATGGGTGGCCATATGCATTTGAAAAGCAATATAAATCACACAGCTATAAAAGCACCATCGATAACCATTACCTTTATCCAATTCAAACTTTGGACGGGAAAAAAGGAAGGTGTAAATGGTTGGGCTATACTGTAGGCCTACTGTATACAAAGGCCATTCAAGCTATAGTTCTTCTGGAAATGTTCACAAGTTAAACAATACTACAGTAAATAATTAACACAGTAAATTATGTGGATTAAACCACATTTATTTCGTTAAAAAGATACAAAATATGATTTTGTTTGAATGATTAAATGTAGGGT
Source organism: Harpagifer antarcticus (assembly GCA_902827135.1). Taxonomy (NCBI): domain Eukaryota; kingdom Metazoa; phylum Chordata; class Actinopteri; order Perciformes; family Harpagiferidae; genus Harpagifer; species Harpagifer antarcticus. The sequence continues at coordinate 1,456,313 of CADEHL010001340.1, forward strand.
GAATTGCCCTAATGTGGGACATTTTTGCATTTCAGACTTCGGGAATATATTGCGATATGAAGCCGATACAATAAATCAAAATCCAGTACCATTCCGAAATCCCCAGTAATATTAGACACTAATAATACAGTAAACTATTAACACTGTACATATTATTGTTTGCCCGTGGGATTAGGATGATCGGTAGTGAGAGCCGTGTTTCATTTTCCTCCGGTCGGATGTGATATAAAAACAAAGCGATTATTTTTGTTGTTGTAAACTCACGTGGATTAAATTTAGTGCATTAATTTCAACTCGCGAACATATGATACATTAATGATCGTGAGGATGATGATTGAAAATCGTTTGTTTGAGCCGGGCTACATTTCCTGATCTAAAAACATAGCGATGGTTTTGTACTTACGCCAACGTGAATTAAACATTATTTTGTTAAATAAAAACATGGTGATGTTTAGTAAATGATTACATGTCTCTTATTTAGCACAGAATATGATCCTATCCATGACATATGGATCTTAACAAATATCCGCTATATCAGATACCTGTAGATCAGCTGTTTATTTCACATGAGTTCCAGTGTGGCAGCTTTTTAATGACGGCTCCCCCTGGTAGATCCATGATCCATTGCAGCTGGTTTCATTATAATTAAAAGTATTTATCAAGGGGGCGTTTCAAGTCCTGCGGGGGGTTTGCCTTTTCAGCAGGGGCCCACGCCGTGCCGATCACGGACCCGCATGGGTAGGCGTCTGTAATGAAGCGCTACATCTGTATATGATAAAAAGAAGAAAAAAAAGTGGCAAGGCTTGCCCACCCTGCGTTGGGGGGGCACAGTGACTCATTTGGGGGGGTATGGCTCGCGAATGACCCCCCATGACGCCGACCTTGCAATTTTTACAACAGGTGCTACATAACACACTTTCAGGAAAAGTCACGGACTGGGAGACTTTAATATTTTATTGAAAAAAAGTTACATACAATCAAAAAACAGCTGCGGGTAGAATTGACCCATTGACGGTTCTAGTATTAAGCAAATAAAATGTAACGTTATAAAGTACGGGGTGGACTAAATAACAAAGGCAATGATTACACATAAAATAAATTACTTTTTTCTGGATCTCTCATCTACGGTGGCCGGGCGTAACAACACTCACAGAGTTAGTCTGTCTCATAACGGCAAGTGTTCACAGAATATCTGAAATGACTACGTTAGCTAGCTAGCTTACAGCAGATCTGCAGTAATATCAGAAGGAATCATGTGATAACATTGTTAAAATAAGCCCATAAAACATTTTAGGTAAGTTTCCAACAGCAGAAACAGTTGTCCAGCTTTGTAATCTTGAACGTCACCAAGCGCTCCGATCCCAGCTGTGTGCGTCACTTTTTAGTGTCCCCTGGTTTCCGTAGTATTTTGAGCTTCTTGCAGCATTTTTTGTACTTGCAGCGTTTGTTTCCTCAACACATCAGGTTACCCATCAAAAGACCTAGGCCTTGAACTTAGCTCTGGTTGGCAGTAAACGGGAAGAAGAGGGTAATCTGTGTTCAAGAGCAGTGTGTACAGGATATTCACAAACAGACCAACACATCACTTACAACTTTAACAAAACAAAAAAAAGATCAGCAGAGAGCAACCAGCATTATCTAATAATGATATAATTTCCTTAAAAAAGTTGCACCTGGCCTGATTAAAAAAGGAATTTAACTCAATAATGTCATACAATTGGGATGTTCACAGGTACAGATTATTTGATTCAATGAACACAGATACAGACAATGTTCAAAAATGTCAGTTTAATTCAAGTCGGTTTAAAGGCCCGGACACACCAGGCCGATTATCGCCGACGATGAGCGCCCTACTCAGATTGGTGTGTCCCGCTCCGTCGGGTCTTTTCAGCCGAGCCGACGCCTTTTCCAGATCAAGGTCAAACCGAGGTAGGCTTCATCTTTGGGAAGACAATGTTGGCTCCTCAGCCTGGACACACTATTCCAATACTTGAACTGTGTGCGGCTGTGCTCGCAGTAGAGATCGCCGAGTTGATAGTTGCAGAGATGGATGTAGTATTCGAAAACATCACATATTACACAGACAGTAAAGTTGTGCTAGGCTACATCCACAACCAGTCGAGGAGATTTTATGTCTTTGTGCACAACAGGGTCCAACGCATTCATCAGTCACCATGTCTTGGCCAGTGGAAATACGTGTGTACAGACCTCAATCCAGCAGACAGCGGGTCCAGATCTGTGTCGCCAGCTCTCCTAAACAGTACAACAACTGAGGAAGAGGATCCAGTGCCCCCTATGCAGAGGGATGAACGTGGTGGTCAACATCAGAAGGACAGACGGGCCACACAAGTGTAAGCCTCCCATCAGTGTCCTTCGCCCCTATATGACCATGATTATTTCCATTTATAGTAAGTATATTAATGGCTTCCATCATTCCCTTTTTTATATGCATTAATTCCCCATAAATACATGTTACTGATGCAAGTGTTTGTCAATCAATCAATCAATGTTTATCTATATAGCCCAATATCACAAATGTTACATTTGTCTCAGTGGACTTCACAGTTTGTACAGAATATCAGTATGACAATACGACACCCTCTGTCCTTAGACCCTCACATCGTACAAGGAAAAACTTCCAGAGAAAACCCACAGTTTAAAGGGAAAAATGGGAGAAATCTCAGGGAGAGCAACAGAGGAGGGATCCCTCTCCCAGGACGGACAGACGTGCAATAGATGCCGTGTGTAAATTGAAAAGATAATACATTTGCAACATAGGTAGTCCAAATGTTTGGAAATGCATGTGTGTATAATAGGAAGATGAATCCACGAGGATATCCATCCAGGACCTATGATCCAGGACCACAGCCACGACTCACGATCCAGGGCTCGTGATGCAGGACACAGGACCGCAGGATCATCCATGACTCCGGATCCCAGCGTATATAGACACCAGAAAGAAAGAGATTTGGGGAAGCTGGGTTAATCGGAACATGGGAGTACACAGGTATAGACAGAGAGAAGGAAGAAGTAAGATGACCCCGACAAACTAAGCCTATATCAGCAAAACTAGGGGCTGAATCTAAACAGCCCTAACTATAAGCTTTATCAAAAAGGAAGGTCTTAAGCGCACTCTTAAAAATAGTGTGTCTGCCGCCCGAACACAAACTGGAAGCTGATTCCACAAATGTGGAGCTTGATAAGAAAAGGCTCTGGCTCCCATTGTACTTTTAGAGACTCTAGGAACAACCAACAACCCTGCATTCTTGGAACGCAATGCCCTAGTAGGACAGTAGGGTATAATGAGTTCTTTAAGGTAAGATGGCGCCTGCCCATTAAGGGCTTTGTAGGCGAGAAGAAGAATTTTAAATTCTATCCTGTGTTCTATAGGGAGCCAGTGTAAGGCAGCCAGAACAGGAATAATGTGGTCCCTTTTCCTAACTCTGGATAGTACACGAGCTGCAGCATTTTGAATCAGCTGAAGCGACTTGACTGACTTCTTGGTACACCCTGATAATAAGGAGTTACAATAATCCAGCCTTGAAGTAACAAATGCATGGACTAGTTTCTCTTCATCGTTTTGAGGCAAGATATGCCTGATTTTTGCAATGTTACGTAGATGGAAGTAGGCGGTCCTTGAAATTGATTTTATGTGGGCATTAAAGGATAAATCCTGATAAAATATAACACCAAGATTCCTTACATATTTCAGACTAGGTTCATCATGGTGTCCATAGGGAAGATCTGCACTGTTCTCTATAACATGTTCAGCAGAGCTGTTATTTCTCCTGCCAGATATGGCACCCCCCCTTTGTCCAGGACAGTCACAACTTCACCAAAATCACACTGGTGTTGCCTGTTCCCCTCTAGTTTATGCTCACCAAAGCATTTCACTCTGGGCCCAGCAGGTAAAAAAAACTAAAGAGGGGCTTCCATATCCGGCAGTGTAGGTATTAGAGCTGCCGGATTGAAGCGCCCCCTGTAATTTTATGAATTACATTATTTAGCCTGCTGCTTGATAATGTAATTTCTGGCGCGTCTTTTAAAGTGTTTATGGGTAAAAGTGAAATTACGATTTACGTATAACGTAAATAAATATGGAAGTGGCGTAATATGAGTGTACACAGGTGTATACACGTACGTATACACAGGCCTACTTTAAAATAAATTAAACACAGCACTGGAGTCCTCTGCACATTTCAAGAACATAAATACAATTAAAATGGGCCCACTTTGAAATAAATAAAACATATCTGCACCCTAAAAATAGTTAACTGATTGAATTATGACTGTAGATCGTCAGCTGTCTTCCTCTTCCGTGGTTTTCCTCCAATATGCCTATGTAAAGGCTGAAGCACCTTTTAACAACTTCTCTCTATCAAACGGATGCTGCAGCATTGTTAGCTGTGAAAGCACACGTGCAAGCGTATACCTCTGTCTACGCAGGATTACATCCTGTGTTTTCCTTAGATACTTTTATTTTCTTTAATGTATCCTTAATTCGCTCATCGAGCCGGGGGTCAGGTTATTCACCTGCAAGAAAATGCGCTGGTGCGGGACCGTATCGATATATAATGCATTATTTATGTGTCACAGTATCACCTCAAAATACAAGATACAAAACATTTTTCAACCATGCAACAAAATATAAATATTCCTACAAATATTTGTAGCCTATATAATTTTTTGAAGCCCCTCTTTAGTTTTGTACCTGCAGGGCCCAGAGTGAAATGCTTTTGTGAGCACAAACTAGTGGGGGACAGCAAGCAGCAGTGTGATCTTGGTGAAGTTGTGACTATCCTGGAGAAAGATATAGGGGGGTTCCAAATCCGGCAGGAGAAATACCTGCTCTGAACATGTTATGTAGAGAACAGTGCAGATCTTCCCTATTGACACCAGGATTAACCTAGCCTAAAATAAGGAACATTAATAGTGTGATAGAAAATGAAATGTAATAGAGGCACAGATATAAGATCAATAATACACTTTATTTTTAGGGCACCTTTCAAAGCATTCTATGTCACCTTAAAATACAATAAAAAAAAAATATGAGTGGCATTACAATACAAACATGTGTTGAGTAGGAATATATAAAAATGATACTCAAAGGAGCAATTCAAGTGAGTGACGCCAGTTTGAACACATTATCTTTTAGGCTTGATTGAAAATAACACAGTGTCTGACATGATCATATATGTGATATCATTACCGTTATATCATTGCTTACTATTCGTGGTTATCAGACACTGAAACAACAGAGAAGGTTTTAAGAAATAGGACTATACTGACAAATCACATATTATCCTGTCATTGTCTGTTCTGTAGGAAGGAGGAATATGACAGAGTGGGACTATACACTCAAAAACGGAAGTTTATTCCAATACGAAGATTGTGACAGATCTGAAAAACGTGTCGTTAAAACGAGCCTCCTCGCAATTGTATACACATTATTTATTCAGCCGTTTGCTGTTTCATCTGATATATCATTCAAAAGAGAGAAAAACGCTTAGAAAAGGGTGAAAAAAGCTTAGAAAACGGTGAACGCTCAATACAGGCGATGACGTCACCTTTGCGCGTTCCCGAGAACAGGGCTTCAATCCACGGCAAGGCTTCAACCTACGGCATAACACCGGCGTTCCCACGCGAGGCTCCGGAGCGTATCCAGTCGGCCAGGAGCTGGAGCGGGTGCTGGGGCTGTGGGTGGAGGGACGGTAGCAACCATGTTTAAGTTGTACTGCAAAACATCTTGACCTTTCAAGACTAATCATCGTACATGTAGCCATAAAATCTTACTGGACTTCAGCCACGGCACAAGGATTTCAATTTTGTGTGGGCCAATGTAATTTCGGCTGGGCCTGTTCTGTCTTTTAAACATTTTCACGTAGGCCCATAAGAAGCTTAAATACGATTTAAATGATTAAGCGGCACGCCGCAATGAGTGAAATTGAATGTTATACTGCATGTTATTTTGTTTTGGTTCACAATACATTGATACATTTAGAAACAAAGAGCATACAACGGCAGAATATGGAATAATTACCGAGCACCTGATGTGTGTCTGTGTGGCTAGAAAGCACTTTGAATTGCCTTGTGTTGAAAGGTGCTATATAAATAAACTTGCCTTGCCTTGCCTAGACTGCAGCCTGCTGTCTTTTTTAGCGGATCTAGCGAAGTGAGCGGCCGTGCGTAAATGGCACTGGTTCTCTGATGCAGCACTTTTCAGAGGCTGCAGATTTCTCATTAGGCCTTCTAATACTGCAGAGATTTCATGAGCTGAAGGTACGTTTCATACTAAAGTGGCTGGGCAGCAGATACTGTTTCACATCAGGAGCTTTGCTGATTTGGACATGTGAGAATGATGTCCAGTAAAACTTTTAGGTGTTCCCGATTTTTCTCAATGATCTCTCCCTGTCGGCCCTCTGGGTTGAGTAGCTGATGGTGGATGGTTCCATGGTCAGATTTCACGCACGTCTGTAGTTTTATTTCTCTCCATAGCGATTGCATGAGCGGCGCTGCATTATACTATACTGAGAGCATAGTCGATGTGTTTCCAGTCCCTGTAACCATGGCGACTGAATGTATCTTCTCCGCCGGCCCCGCCTCTCTCACTAAAATGCTGGCACATTTTACAAAACACACTGTCCTTGCTAATGCTATACTCCAAGAATGTGTACTTGTCATACCAGTGGGCAGCGAAGCTCCTTTTTTTTGTCCAAAAAGTGTCTGAGGGTACTTTATGAACTTTGGCTGTGTAGCTGCCGGGTCATCTATGGCTGATAGGTCCGGTGTTGTGTCAAATGATGCACCCCCGTCGTGAAATGCACCCCCTAGCCTGCCGTAAAAAGCACCCCCCCAAAAAAGATGCTTCTATTAATCCCACCCTCAAGCACTTTGGAGGGTATAGTTGTAGGACTAGTACCAATAAATGAAGTTTCATGTATGTGACACATTTATTGTCAGAGATAGCAAGGGGTGCATATCGTGGCAACCAGGCTGTTCATAAAAAGCACCCCCCAAAATAAAATGTTTCTATTAATCCCACCCTCAAGCACTTGATGTAAACATAAACAATACATTGTAAAGCACAAGTATACAGACAGGACGTCAAAATTAAATAAAAACATATATTAAATAAAAAATTAGGCTAACTGAAAAATAAGTGACGAATGAATGCAAAATCCAGGATTCGACCACCCAACCATCAAAAAGACAACATAGATTAGCGGACTATACGTTCAAATGCGCGTTCCCGTGTCCAGGGGTACATTTCACGACGGGGGTGCATCATTTGACACAACACCGGCACTGGGATGCTATTTTCTGTTGTCCTTCCAACGGATGCTATGTCCCGCAGAGAGACTGAGCTCAGCGTCTCTCTGAGGCGGCACCTGCTGTGAGGATGATGAGTGTGGTGGCTCCGGCGGCAGCGACTCTGTTCTTACTCTTTTAAAAACCTGAATATCGATTGTTGTGACATCGTTAGTGAGTGCGGTATATTTTTTGTGTCTGTCCAGTCCACTGTCCTCCTTCATCTGCGCCCGGCCGCGAGACGTTCTACAATGTGTTTGCCCCCACGCTTCGACTATGAGTTTGGTCCAATTCACATTTTACGTTGCCTGGTTACGTTAATTCATGTTGCTTTTAAAGGGAAACATATGTTTGCTCTTATTTTATTATTTAATTGTTCATTTTGATAATCTAAATTAAAAATATTGGTAAACTATCAGTCATTTTTGATCAATGAAGGGGTGGGCCCAGTGCCAGAGTGGGTGGGCCTAGGCCCAGTAGGCCCACCCATAACGCCGCGGCTGCTGGACTTGTAACATGCAAGAGCTGCATGTGTAAGATGATGCAGAGTATTTTAGAGTATTTGACTCATTCATTCTTTGAGTATTCGGGTAATGGGTATTTTACAAACAAATTAGGCCGCTATTACTTCTGTCAAATAATTGTAGTTGTTAGAAATGTGTAAAGACTGACCAGTAGCTAATGTTTTAAGAATCACATTGGATCCATTAGAGTCAAATGTATATTTATTTAAATAACTATATAGTTCAGTGGTACAGGCATACTCAGTGTGTATGTAATACAACACCAAAGCAGGACACAGAAACAGGCAGTATGTTCAGGAGGTTCAGTTTACTTCAGTCAGGTACAGGCAGGTTTAGAACCAGGACATCTGACAAACAGGTCCAATAAGGGACAGGCAGAATACTTGGGATCTAAAATCTGGCAGGGCAGATAAACAGAGTCATCATCCATCACGTGTGGAACTCTAAACAGATGTAATTCCTCGGGGTACAGTGACATCAGATGAAAGCTGTGTGGATCTACCTCAGTGAACGTGACCCTGGACAACATCAGCTGTCTGGGACCAACAGACCTCTCACCACATTGACTGAGGGAAGGTCAAAGGTCATCGAGCAGGAGTCTGTGGACAGCAACAGTTTAAGCTCACTCAGACTCCATACTGATAGACCACTGCTGATAGAGACTGAAAGGTCATTGGAACCTTAGGAGTAAGCCTTGCATTGGGATTCTTTTTTAAAACTATTACTTCCAAGAATGAACTTTCATGCTCAAAACGTGTCACTGTTTTCAAGGTAAAAGTAAGAGACAACACAATAAAAAAGAGGCTGAAGATCTTGATTCAATGATAATTACCTTAAATGATGGCGATCATTTCATATTACAGTGTATATTAAATAAATGTTGAAATGTAAACACTTATAAATGCTGGTTTAATGTTTCAAAAACATCAGACTCACAGTGAATTAATGATAAGGAAATGTGTTCTGGACTCCGTCCTGCAGTTCCGAATACATGTACATATACAAACATAGTAAACATTCAAATACATACACAAATCATCAGTCATACACCGTTTGAACAAACACAATACACAGACGCACATACTGACAATGGCGACTTATTGCACAACCCTCATGGTCAACATTTAAAAAGTACATTTCATTACATGTGAGTATTAAGAAGTTTAATGAGTACTTATAGCGGTTCAGCCTGCTCTTGGGAACCCTGAATCTAATCTACCAGAAGGGAGGAGCTGGAATCCTGGGTGGAGTATGTGGGTGGGATCAGACACCATTTGTTGTGCCTGTCTAAGAATGGACTCTTCATATATGTTTTGGAGGGATGGATGTTTTTTAACCCCCATCATTTTCATAGCAGTCTGTACCAGGCGAGCGATCTGTGACTTTGACTGCACTGTCAAGTTACCATACCAGGCAGTGATACCATACCTCATGATGCTCTCCAACACTGCATGATAGAACAGTAACATGAACTTCTGCTCGACTCCGTAAGCCCGGAGTTTACCCATAAAATACAATCGCTGTTGAAGTCTAGAGCACAGACCCTTAACATGGACCCTCCAGCTGAGTGTACTATCTATATCAGGGGTGGCCAACCCGCGGCTCTCGAGCCGCATGCGGCTCTTTGCCTAGTTTCATGCGGCTCTTCAGTTCATATCGAATTGTATATGTGTGAGTTTGGGGGAGAGACACTGACTCCTGACTAGTGTTGCACGGTGTACCGATACTTGAAAGGTACCGCGATATCCTGCCGTTAAAAACGTTACTATTCCTCCGTTTCATTAGTATCGGTACTTTAAGAATGTCGGGGAAAAGTACTCCGGTGAGAAAGCGCCGTTTTAATAAGAGCCGTGTGTGTCCAGCGCTCTGCTTCCACTCCCTGCACTGCAGCCGTGCCTGCAGTCTCTCCCCCCTCAAGCACGATCTAAGTCCCGCCCCTCTCAAGCACGCTCTAAGTCCCTCCCCTCTCTCGTGCACTCGGCCACGCGCTAGCTGCCAGAGCCTGTGAGAAAACGAGAAGCATGGCTGCAAGTGGGAGTGCAACTGCCGCTGCGCCTCGACTTGTTGACAAAAAAGACGCCAGAAGCGAAATGTGGAAGTATTTGAGCTCTAAGTATGACGGGGGAAAGTACTCCGGGGAGAAAGCTCCGTTTAATAAGAGCCGTGTGTGTTCAGCGCTCTGCTTCCACTCCCTGCACTGCAGCCGTGCCTGCAGTCCCTCCCCTCTCAAGCACGCTCAAGTGCCTCCCCTCTCTCGTGCACGCGCTAGCTGCCAGAGCATGTGAGAAAACGAGAAGCATCGCTGCAAGTGGGAGTGCAACTGCCGCTGCGCCTCGGCTTGTTGACAAAAAAGACGCCAGAAGCGAAATCTGGAAGTATTTGAGCTCTATCTCAACCACACCACGAGGCCTGTCTGTAAGAAATGTATTAATTTTATTTAATACGAATTCTTGTCATTTATTGTATTTATTGTTCTCATTGTTTAAAAGTTTGTGTTATGGTTCTGGTGTGAAATAAAGCACAATAATTACATTTAAGACTGTTTCCCTTTTTTTAAGAAAAGTATCGAAAAAGAATCGGATTCGCAATTCTTGACTTGGTATCAAAACTAAAATGTTGGTATCGTGACAACACTAGCTACTCATGACAGTTAAACCTGATATTTAGTAGGTCTGTTAAGTATTAACGTAATTTGGCCGGTCAAAGTTGTTTGGGCTCGGATAAAATCGCTCCGTTACTTTTGTCCCGTGTTACTTTCGTCCCGGCTCTCCCTACGTGTGTATGTGTGGTGTCAGGTGTCAGTATGAGAGGATGACAGCGCGTCTAATTTTGATGTGGCCCAAGAGCCAATCACAATAATACCTGTGATGCAGTGAACAAATCACCTTTTGAGAGGGGGGAGAAACCTATCGTTGATTAAACACTATCCAGTGTTTCCCCTACCATTGTCTTGGAGGGGAGCTGCGCCCCGCCAACAGAGTCCCGCGCCCCCCCTGAAATTCAAGGTGTTTAAAAAATATATATAATTTTTTTTTTTTTTTTTAATATATATATATAGCACCAAATTGCAAATAATCTATAACTTTTCACATTGAACATGTGCTCTTTTATTAAATAAACTAAACACTTTCATTTTAAGTTGTGAGTTTAGTGTTTTTGACCCTAAGAAACACTGATGCATTAATCAATAACAATAATCCACAGCTCCTCTCTCTGCTCCAGAGGATTTAAAACATATATATCCCAATGTCACAAAGATGCATCAGTGTCGTGGTTGAAATCTTGTCTCCAGAAAACAAAAAACTGAAACAAGCGGTATCAGTGACTGTGTGTTTGATGTGGCTCTTTGCAGTAACATAGAACACATGTGGCTCTTAACCTCTGACTGGTTGGCCACCCCTGATCTATATGAACACCAAGGTACTTATAGAATTAATGATGAAGTGACGAAAGCTGGATTAGCAGCCACAGGTTCTGGTATCACTTTGTTTGGCAGCTTGTTAATTGAAAACGTAATATTCAGTCAGCTGATTTAACTAAATCTAAGGCCTTGTTTATAAAAATATTAGTCATATAAGTCATAAGACACAATCTAGTTTAATCCTTCTATGTATTTTGGTGTGGGTATTACAAATGCAATGTGTAATATCTATCCATAGAGGGCAGCATTTCACCTCCACTACGGGGTCTATACCCAGATGACAAAAAGGCACCAAACCAGCAACACTTATATAACACAGTATAAATGGGAACTTTACAATGAAAAACTAAATGACACACAGTGGCTTTGGGGCCCCTGGTGGTCTGAGGCCACAGAAGTGTTGCTTTTGAGATGGTGCAAATGTATTACAAAGAATTCACACTGGACTGAGAAGGTGACACGTATTTATTTGTAAATCAACAGTGTTAACATGTGCATCATTTATACTATATAAAAAAACAAAAACAATATTCATACAAAATCTGTTAGTACATGCTGAGTATAAAATACAAGGGTGGAGGGCTGACAGGGTCAGGATACGGAGCAGAAAGTCTGTATGCTGTATGTGATCAGCATTAATGGGAATTGTGTCGGTGGTGGGTTGGTTGTCAGTGCTGATGATAACTGGCATTTTGGATAACATTAAGTTGAGCCATAACTCTGGAAAAAGGAAGATTTAGCAACAGAAACAGGTGCTAACTAAGCTAACGTACTAGCATGGAGCCTACTCTCACTCAACATTATGTGAAGTTACAGGAAGTAGTCTACATTTTCATTTATATATTCAGTTATCCATTAAAAGACAGCTGAGCATGGTTTACATTTCACAAGCAGTTAAGGAGTAGCTTCTGGACCTTTTTAACAGAGGACTTTGACAGTAAAAAAAAGTACAAGTGTAAAGAAAAAAGGAATAACAACTCTGAACATCTAGAACATTATAGGACATATATAACAAGCATTTTCCTCCCTCGGAGGAGCTCAATTGTTTTCAGTCAGTTTCAATAGCTAGCTTGCTGCACTAGCATACAACTATAACCTGAAGCCACTCTGCACATTTAAGACTCTGCTGCCAACATTTAAGACTCAAAAACGTTCCTATGACCCAAGGTTCTATTTGCTTTATTTCATTGATTGCTAACCATTAGCTTCTGGGCTAACGCCATGCAGCTGCACTCACAACCCCATTCTCTTTTGCTCTACTGGATCTACTTTCTACCTGGAAATGAGAGCAGATGCATTGAGTGTGAAACATTTCTACAATCAAACTATACAATTAAGTCATTTGGTCAAATAAAATGTTGTTTTTATGGCTTGGCAGCAAATGTCCTAGTGTGTGGAACTGGTTTGCAGTCTGAAAGATGGCTGTTATGATGTTTTTATTTTTTAACAAGCATGAGGGCAAAACCAAGGCACAGATGGTCAAACTTGATGATGATGATGATGATGATGATTGATTCTAACCCAGCTCCAGCTGCACCATGGCCACCAGTAGTACAGCTGTCATTAATGTTCTAACAGAAAAGCACCCTTTGCTGAATGAATATCATGCAAATTGTCACTCAAGCTCTCTTAATGATGGCAGGCAGGAAACAAGAGGTGATTACATAAATATCATTCAACCATCACAGAGTATCCTGGAGCTGTGTGAACACAAGAGGTGGAAGCTGTCAGGGCTGGAGTGTTCATTCATTCATCTGTTATTGAAAGAGAACTACCCAGTGCCATCAGCTACACCTACAAGGCACATTTATGTCGTTTGTCAAAATGTGTTAACAATGGCGGGAAATATGATCAATTAAGAGCCTGTGTCTTTTTCTGAGCTCCAGTTTAATTTTCAAATGTTCCCAATTAGGGGAGAGCATATGCTGCTGCACGCTCACAATGCTTTAGTAGATCATCTTTTAACTTTTCAGATCACGGGAGATAATGGAGGAGAAGCTTGTTTTTGATCATGATCATTATTGTGATGTTGTATAGTGTCCTTCAGAAGGCCAGAGGTCACACCTCTGTCAGGGTCGTTACTTTGATTTCTTTTTATTTACTGTCATTCTTTGTGCTGCTGTCAAGGTGTGAGTACGTTTGTTGGATGTGCATAATGAACACCTTTTGTACAACAATCTTGTGAGGTGTATAACTGGTTAAGCATACTGCATGCATGACTTAGAAAGAAAGAGGAATTCAGTGAATCTTAAGAGAGTCAACAGCCTCTCACAAAATGTAAATGATATTAATTCATCCCCTGAATTCCTAGTCAATATTGTTGAAATGAAATGGAAATACTGACACTTTTTCCTATTAATGCCCACATTTAATGGCAACAAACCTTGTCTCTACTGTCCTGCAGCTATGTGGCAGGAGACAGTCCACTTGAACTGAGCAATGATACATGGAGAACCCCACTAATAATACAAACTGTAGGTTATAATTCACACATAAGCTATCCTATCCTAAACCTCATCTGCCCAGTGACGTGTTGAAATAAGACTTGACCATAAATATCTCACCTAGAACAATTCAATATTATACTGATGATATAACTTGTGTTATTTATGTCTTTTGTATGTTTTCCGTGTTCTCACGAGCATCTCACACTGAATGCTTTTGTTCATTGTCTCCACTGGGTGGAGCACTGAGCAAGAGAGTGAGGTACTTCCACTAGCTTAAGCAGTACTCAACCAATGACCTAGTGACTAGTTTCATTCTATCCATGTCAAGAAGTAGACGTCAGTTAATAGAAGTCTATGAAAACACGTGATGATGGACATATTAAGCATGTTCCTTTCTTTAGGCACTTAAATGTGGCCTGAAAGCTTTATAAAAAAATCTTAAACATTTAAACGGCATCTTCCATTAGGGTCAAACTTCTAAACAATAATAACAAACTGCATTGCCAAACATTTGTGGACACCTGGACATTTCATGGGTCATGACTGTCCACATACTTTTGGCCATATAATATACAATTGATATAGCTAACACCTCAATGTTAATCTTAGTCTGTTTCCTGTCATCGTGCTGCTCTCCCTGCCCTGTATGTGTGACCATGCTCGCTCACTTTGCTTCACATATATCCAAATCTGATGCATTTATTATGTATTGTAATACAAATTCAAATATAATTTTTCATTCAAAACAATTCACTAGCATGTCCCATATAGTAAAAGAGGAAAACAAATTCTCCATCTAATTTTTGATGTGGGGAAAAAAGGAAATATAAAAACATATCTTTCTTTTTCACATCTCTCGTTGTGATTGGATGAGCATGATCGTTCCTCTGAGGATCAGAGGTGGCTCTCTGATTGGCCCCTGTCATCGGTCCCGTTCTCCAGGGGCCAAGGGGCCAGGCCTAGCTCACTGAAGCTCACGTTGCTCTCGTTGAGCCGCCGGACGCGGTATGTCTCGTAGTGGATGTTGTGCGTCACGTCTTTCAGGTCCTGCAGGTGAGACCTTTGTAAAGAACAACAGAAACAGAAAGCTTGGTCATCATTATGCTACTCTGTCTTATTCTATTATTATTATTCAGCTGCCATCAGTCACATGATTTGTGTGGCACTTTGGTTGATGGATTGAAATTCATATTGACCAGTGGTTTGTTTAACATTAAGTGACTCTTACGGTTCTCACAAATGACATGTTTTTATGATAAGGTGTAGTAACGCAGTCAATCTCACCTGATGAGCAGATCTCTCAGGTTGGCAAACTCACAGTGTTCCACATTTTCAACTGTGGAACAGAAACACAATTATTTTAACTTTGACTTTCCAATGCAGCCAGTGAACTCAGTTCCAGAAAAAGAGGACCTTTTGTTGGAAGAATCAGATACAGTGGAGACTTATGTGTCTGTATGTTTTATTAAATATCCCATGCCCATACTTGCCAACCTTGAGACCTCAGAAAGCAGCATCACCCTTTCAAAAGCACCGCGCGGGGGGTGCTAGTTGATCGCCGGTGCTGTTAGAACTGTGAGCCTCGCAGCGGGGAAAGTGACTTCTGAACATCTACACATGCTTATTGTAGTTGTAAGTGCACTGCCTTGCTGCCTGTAGCACCATCCTTGATGGTGTGGGCTGGACCTGTATTTTACAGGAAAGGAGTGAGCAGAGGGTCGAGTTCCTCACCATGCTGAACACCCTCTCAGACTTTCAGTTGCGCGCGTTACTAAAGAGACGCGCTACCATGGAAACCAAACAATGGTGTAGCTGTATTAAAGTCCGAGTGGAAACAGTCGTGAGTAAATCTGATTTTGTCAAAAATCGGGGGAAATGCGGGAGAAATATGACCCCGGGAGGAAACCGGGAGAGAGCAATGAAATCGGGAGTCTCCTGCGAACATCGGGAGGGTTGGCAAGTACCCCCGTGCCCCACATGTGGCCTGGGAGCGAATATATCATTTCAGAAAACATCATCGTCACATATTGTTGTAGTAGTAAGAGGCAGCTGCTATAGTCCTTTAAAGCCTTTGCTGCACATCCATACAGGAGCAACTATAAGAAGTGAATGTAAATATCAGATTTGATGTTAGAGTGATGCTCTACCTTCAATGATTCCCCACTTTGTTTTACGTCCCAGCACCTTGTGTCCATTCACCTGGTGCTCCTTATCCGTTCCCACCACAGCGAAGGGAATGCTCTCCTGAACACACAATATGAAATAACATGTCTCAGACAGGCCCATCTATCATTTTAACATGTGAGCTATCAGAACAGCACGAACAGTTATAGACATAGTGAGAAGTGTACAGGCGTGTAGACGTTACCCTGATCCTGTCATTAAGGATGCTGTCCTCCGGATCCTCATCATAATCTTTCTGGGGGTAAACACGAATCCCATTGGCTGCTAGGTCTTGCCTTATCTGTCAATGAGTCAGAGGTTATTAAAGATTTACTGAAGCAAGAAACAAGGTTTAGTTCTTTTAACGCTTTAAAACATCATCTGGAGGACACGTAAGGAACTAAAGAAAATAACATTTAGTTGAGTGTGTGTGTTTGTGTTGTCCCTTACCCTCTCTTTGAACTCCTGTCTTTCCTCAATGGTGAGTGTGTCGGCTTTGGCGATGACAGGTACGATGCTCACTATCTTTCCCAACCTCTTCATGAACTCAACATCGATTTGGCGTAACCTGGAAGCAGACAGACCTCTGGTCAGCTTGGATGTACTTTTTCAAAGTGTCAAAATGTACACCATCACAGCCAAAAGCTGAAGAAAACCAAATTCATTTTTTAGCTATGCTAGCAATATGACTCCATTGATGGCTATGTTGCTCAGACTGTTCCCTCAGGACAAACTAAGGACTTCGGTTATCCCTTTTAACAGCACTTTCATTTCAGGTTTCAGGCACAAACTGATAACACTCCTATCAGCAACAGATAAATGCTCAAATCTATGAAGGTAGCTTGCAGTAGATACATAAATAAATAATGTATTCTCTCTTTATAGCAAGCCATGGTTACAATCAAGGGATGAAAATGGGGAAAATGTGACCTGCCAATAAGCATTTTTTAAACATACATTCCCAGAAAGCCACTAGCATGACTGTAGATCAATGGTAGCTATGTGCCCAGGCTGAGGTCACACTGTAGCTCACCTGCGACAGGTAATACTGGAGGAGAAGAGAACATGAAGCAAGCTGAAGGAATGAAGGACCTGAACACAGCGATTGCACACGGTAGTGTCCTCTGCAGTAATGAAACACTGAGACAATACCGTATCAGAGCCAGGTTATTGGTTTGATGACAGCATCATAATAATAGTCTTTCAATAAAGTTTGCGGCTTTTAATTTGTCAACTCAAGTTTCCTTTGGACTTAATATCTAAGTCTGTACTGAAACATGACTGCAGAGCATCAGACAGGCTGCCTCGAGCAGCTTGTGGAACCTCTCCCTTCAATCTTTTGTGAAAAACATGTCCTGAATTTGACTGCTGTTGTGCATGTGTCACTGTCGCCCTGTGTCGGAGGGGCATTGCAAGTGAACAGTTTCTGAAGGTTTCCTCATGCTCATTTCCTTGCGCCTAGCATTACAGTGGTGTTATCAACAGGTTGGATTCCAAAGGTCACAGTGCTGATCAAACCGATATGGTTTGGGAATAAAATATGTTGAGCAGGTCTCCCTTGAATAAGAGATCAATGATCTCAAGGGATTCACCTGGATAAATAAAGGTTAAAATGAAATGAAATGTTACTGACACAAGAAAGTGCAAAATGCTCAGCTGGAAATAAAGCTAAATAAATCAGAGAGAGAGAGTCTGAGGGCTGACCTGTGTCCGGTGGGGGGGAGGAAGTAGATGCAGCAGTGGACCCTGCTGTCTGGCATCCTCCTCTTCCTGTTGATATGCAGCTCTTCTCTCAGGTATTTCTCATACTGCTCGTTGACATGCTTCACTATGGGCTCCCAGCTGGAGAGAGGAGCAGATGAGACAGTGTTACCAAGGCAACGTTTATACTTTGCCCCAGAGATACCTGCAATCAGATGCTCTGATATCATTATCTTTGTTGTAAATATAACCTTTCTAAAGCCCCCACTAAATAATCTATACTGCAAATTCCCTACTTGATATTGTGTGTTTAAGGTATCTGAAAATGCTATCAAAGCCATTCTTGTTGGTTGCAGCTGTGGGTCGAGGTGTGGGTTAGGGTTAGGGTTGCTCATGTGTAAATATACTCAAAACTAATAATATTACATAAACGATACCTCTGAGAGGGAACACATTCATTTTTCACTTTAACATTTTCATTACTGTGGTTACTGGTGAGTATGACTATAAAAAAATCAATAACGTCTGTCTTTCAAAGACTACATTTCCCTTTGACTTAGTTGTGTGCTGATCACAGCAACTGCATGCAGTCATCTGCACACTTTTTAACTCAGATCTGGGAAGCACCATCTCCTACTCTGCTTCCAGGCATCGGTCTTTTCTCTCCCCATCCTTCTACCACTCACCAGTTCTCGTTGTTGATCTGGTCACCAAATCCTGGAGTATCGATCACTGTGAGCTTCATCCTCACCCCCTTCTCCTCAATCACTATACAGAGAGGGACAGAGAGAGAGGGGTTACATGTGCAGGAATTAAACATTAAAAGTGAATTTAATCACATCACATTGTTGAACAGTAGAGGATGTTGTGCCATAGGGTAGTGGAACCAGGCGGGATATCCAAATTATCTTCAGGTTCAGTGTGGTACCAGTGTCATGGTTTCCAATCATTCTGAGATCTCTGTGTATTTGTGATTAGAAAGTTACGTTGTAGAGTTGGCTTTAGGGTTACGGTTGATAATGTTTAAAGTTAGTTCATGACTAAAGAGATGGCATAAGGGAGGCTCAAGGCTGATTCAGTGGCGTGATGAAATAAAACCCTGAAAAATTACACCTAGCTTTTTCAAGTTTTAAAAGGATTTGTATAGTTTGCCATCTTAGTTTGAACTACAGAGCCTGTGTTGTTGTCTGATCTCCCTTATGCGTAAAGAAGTGCCTCCTTAACCGTACAACAAACCGTAGTTTGTTGCTGTCTTTATTGGGGTATAGAGTGGGGCAGTGATACCGTATTTTTTAGACCGACCAGAAAGTTTGCATCGCAAAGGTCGTAAATGCAATCATCAGAAGTACAAAGCTAAAGTTAGGCTATAAATAGACTACATCACTGTTGCATAGCCGCGCATCACCACCACTAAGCTAAAGACGGCTAATGTTCAACGTGATGATATGTAGTAGTCTCATTTGGTCACTTGTTAGCAACCGCTGTTTTTATGACGCATAAAAGCTACAGCTTCCTACACCACTCATGTCCGACAAATTAGATTATTTTATGGAAATACTAAACGGCACAAGAGTTTGAAAACATATATCAGGGGTAGACATTAAGGGCCAGTAGATTTTCATTATCACTGGCCCCACCATTGTAACCACTATCCCGGAGCATTCGTCCAAAAAATCGACTAATAATGAAGAAAATGAACTGTTGCAATAGTAATGTATGCACTAACTACATTACTACTTGAACTACAACATTTGAATCATCAGTTCTTCCTCATTTTCCTCAATTGTTCATATTTGGTTTATTAAAATAATGATATTGTGGTCATTGTTAAAAGAAAAAAAGGAGGGTGACATTTCAGCTATGAGTATTATTATTTGTATAATGCACTTTCTGCCTTCCTGTCATTAGGAGTTAGACATGTAATGGCTATGTAATAGATTAGATTAGAACCTAAACTGCTGGGACATTTCTCTATAGCCAATACCTTTATATTCTCTACTCTTCACTTACTTGTCAACATAGGTCGGCATTGATGTACAGAGCCGACAGAAGACCTTGTTTATATTGCCATCATATTGAAACCAACTCCATCCATCAAGCTGAAACTTTCTCTCCCTCTTCTTCTCATGCTCCCTTGCTCCCTGTCACTCTCCTTTAACTCCTCCGGTGACTTTCTTTTATTTGAAGATTGTTTTTTGCCAGGCGCTTGGCCGGTTACCGCTGGTATTAAAAACATTTTGGCGAATGATTAGGTGGTGCGAAAGTCTGTATTGAAGCGCTCCTTCAATTGCTTGTCAAAATACCAATACCACAGGACAATGTGATTTTATGTCTTACTGTTTTTTTTTGTTTTTTTTAAAGCAATATTTTTAGTGGCCCGAGCGGGCAAGTGGAAAGTACGTTATGCTGGCCCGGGGTGTCAAATAGTGCTTCCAGGCCAGCGGGCCATTTATAATGTCGAGCCCTGATATATTGATATAAAGATATAGAATTAAAAAAGCTGCTGGTGTGTAAAGTTGTGAGCCTTTAGAGTGAGATTAGGATGTGGCTATGGGTATGGTAAATCCTTGAAAGCACAGGAAGTAAAACCTGTAATGATTGGATCAAAGTGATACCTTTGCTAAGTCAGTGTAGTGTGTGCGTGTGTGGCGACGTGTGGATGTGTGAGTGAAGACTATCATTTGGGTCCATTTCCATTGTTGACTAAACACTCAGGAATCTCCTCTGAGTGGAAGCATGAGAGCACCCCTCTGGAACCTGCTCATTAACATTTTCAACAACCTCCAAAGTAACACTTTGTGGAGCAGACAACTGGTTTTACTGGTTCACACCACCTGAACCACAGACACATGTCCTGAAGTATACATGTTAGGAATATTAATCATACATTTTATGATGGAATGACATCCATTCATCTGGGGTATTGATTCTTCAAGACGTATGAAAGAGAAAATAAATGTTGCTATTTTCTGTGTACTTGGACAACGGGGTTCACATTGTATTTCACACTCTTACAAGGGACAGTAAAGAGCTAGGACTGATAGAAAAAAAACACACACACACACACACACACTCCTTTTACTAGGTTTCTAATGGGCTTCACAGTTGCTGGAGGGTCACACCTGCTTTTCCCTTCCCAGATTCCCCTCTCTTTACAGGCGGTGCGGTCAGCATGGCCCGACATGTGTACAGTAACTCCAGATCTGACGCTCCGGGGAAGTCTCCACGTCCGCCATGAGGATGTTTAAAGAGATGCAAGCAGGTATTTGGAGGTGACGACGAGTCTGTAAACGCCTCTCAGTTTGTCCCTGAGGCAGTGGTAGTAAATGTAAAGACTCTGAAGCTGCTTTTGCTAACAAATGAATGAAAATAACAGTATACCATACAAAGTATAGCAGAATGACCTTTAATAAAGAGCTAACTGTCGGCTGTTTCACTTGGGACACAGCTGAAGAGAAACACAGACCTAAGGTCCAGTTTCAGTCTGACGGTGTGGAGGCGAGCTTCACTTCTCTATCTGCTCCTCACATCCTGTTGTCTCATCAACATGCTGCCTGCATTTTTATAACCCCTTCCACCTTTTCTTTAGCTTCACCATCACGACAGTTTCCACTTCTGCACAGAAAATATCACAACCTCACACTAGCGGCACTTAACTTACGTTACGATCACGATGACTCCCACCCTCTGCACACAGTTTAAGAGTTTAAGCTTCGTCCTTCTGGCCGGAGGTTTGTCGTCCCAAAGTGTAGAACACAGCGGTATAAAAACAGCTTTATTCCAGCAGCTATTGCTCAAATGAACAAGTTATAGCAGTGTCACACTATGGAAGCAATGCCTATGTGTCTGTTGTCTTTCAAATGTGTGTTATAATGGATCCCTTGTCTTTTGTCTGCAAAGCAAATCTACCTACGGGCACAAATAAATAACCTGAATCCAAATCTCCTCCTCAGGGTCTGAAAAGTGAAGCCAATGCAACAGGTGAGAGTTTATGGTCTCAATCTCTAGTTTTGATTCTTCTTCAACAGAACATGATGTGCGTTACTGTGAACTGTATTCCTATTAAGAGTCAAACAGACCACAAAGCAGTGGTAAGGGTCTTGCTTACCTTGTGATTGTTTAGCTTGTTTAAAGGTGTTTTTAGCTCCACCATCTCCGGCCATTTCGGGTACCAAATTAAGATGTCGACCGACAGAATATGCCAAACCAAAGTGCCCCAACCAATAGGTGACATCAGGGTGACGACTTCAAGTTCTGACATACACTGTCACGTCAATTGTCTTCTGTGTTTGAAGTCATGTTTAATCCCAGAAATAAATAAATGCATTTTTATTGCTGTCGTACAAAAACACTATGAGCATATTGTCAAAAGGTTTCATTTTATGGCAACTAACCCATGCACCTTAATTTTACATCCTCTTTTGTTTTAAAAATCTGAAACAACTTCCTGTTTCTACACTTGTAAGTGCCCCGCCTGAGGACAGCCATGTTACCTACAATACTTATTGGTTACTGTAGCCTGTGACCTTTGAAATCAGCAGTTAGCCACAGTCGGCTAAACTCAACTCTAGCATCCAACAAGTTAGCATCGAGCAAACTACATGGTAAACAACTAAGGGACCATTCTCCTCCATCCCACACACAGGTTACTAAAGATCTCTTCCTCTATGTTAAGTGTGCAATTCACTGTAGGGCCAGTTATTATCAACTTCTATTTAGGATTTTATAAATATGAATAGTTTATTATTATTTATTATCATGAATTATTGTTATAACCAGACTTGCTCATACTAGAACCCCAACATTTTGGTGGTCCCTTTTAATACTGTCATAACTTTTGAAAAAGTGAAGTGAAAAATGTTCATGAAAACTGCATGTTTTATGACCCCTTTATGTACTCTTGTTTAAAATAGCTTGTCAGATTTACATTAGGTATCCAGACTTGGGATGTATGACAGTACGAAGACTAACATTCAACTAGGAATCCACAATTTGCTTCTGAATTTTGTGACCATATTTAGGCTTTTTCCTGCAATGCTGTAAATGTTGACATTTATACCTAGACAGAGTTTTCCTGAACAGTTTTTCCTGCTTTCTGTTCAAGAGTGTGCAGAGCGTAAATGTGACAGGCCTGTACTTACACTGAGAGAACATGTGAGAGTGCAGGAGAAGATGTTTATGGACCGTGTCATGGTCTGCTGCTTCACATTCTTTAAAGGTGACATGTCATGCTTTTCCGGTTATTACCCGTCCCCTTGTGTGTTATGAAGGTTTGTATGCATGTAAATGGTGTGCAGAGTCAAAACCCTCAAAGTACACCATGTAGCGAGTAAAACTCTAACACAGAAAATACCTCCCCAAAACGCCTCGTTGGAGATACGTCACTGTCCATTTGATTCTTCCGGGTACATCATGATGTCATGTCGTCCCCGGAACGAAATGGACCAATCCGTGGAGCCGTTACGTTACGTCCGCGGAGCCGTTACGTTAAGCCCCCGCTGATTGGTCCAAATTGACCAATCCACGGACTTCCTCATACACACACTCAGTGCATGCAGCTCTGCTGATCTCTCCTCCCTGGCTGCAGGCTGATAACAGACAGTTGGGATCGCGGCGAAATTCTCTCTGCAGACCCATTCTCTCTGCAGACCCATTCTCTCTGCAGACCCATTCTCACTGCAGACCCATTCTCACTGCAGACCCATTCTCTCTGCAGACCCATTCTCTCTGCAGACCCATGCTCTCTGCAGACCCATTCTCCCTGCAGACCCATTCTCTCTGCAGACCCATTCTCTCTGCAGACCCATTCTCACTGCAGACCCATTCTCACTGCAGACCCATTCTCTCTGCAGACCCATTCTCTCTGCAGACCCATTCTCACAGCGTTTATCAACCTTTTTCTTACTCAATATCAAGCCACACTTATTATTTTTACTTCGGCTGTGACTTTGTGTGTGCTCAGGATGATTTTGGCTGTGTTTGGCTGTGTATCGCTAAACAAGGAAATCACACCTCCACGGAGCTCAGCGCGATTCACAAGGTCCCGACTGGTCCCGACCAATCGGAGCACACTGGGCTCACAGGGAGGGGGGGGGGGGGGGGGAGAGCTGCAACGAGCCGTTTAGTGGAGAGAGTGAATACTGCTGAATACACATACTTTACAGAGATGCTGTATGCGAAACCAATGTGAGTTTGGAAAATTGCACAGTATAAATCTATTCTAGTAGTCCTCAACTATGGAATTATGATCAGTGGAAATGGCCATGACATGGGACCTTTAAGTCACAGATGATAAGAACATTCTTATAACAACGAGAGACAGATAATATGTTTCTTTGGCCAAATGTATTTTTACATTAGTACTTCAAATCACAGAATAATGAGAGAATTGAGTTGACGTGTCCAACGACGATCAACATGTTGGCTATAACGAAACTTACGCAACTAGCCGCGACTCCTCCAGTGAAAGCAGCACTATAGAAATAAAAGTTATTCTTGTGTTTGATATGTAAATGTAAAACTGTAATGGTGTTGAAAATAAATCCACATACATTTTTATTGGGTTAACTGCGCAGTCTGTAATGATTTAGTACCGCAAATGATATCGCTGCTAGCTAGCTAACTTTCCTTTCCCAGATTCTCCTTTCTTTACAGGCTGTGAGGTCAGCATGGACTCTGAGTTTTGGGAAGTGTTGAGGAGCCCAACATGTGGTGATGACACAGTCGCTGAGTGCAATTTCAGACATCTGTATGCTAACGTGCTAACTATGATAACGCTAAAATGTGGTTGTTTGAAAGGCAACAGACAGCCCAAGCTGGAGTTTCTGGTCATGAGACAAGAAGCTAAAGAACAACTAATGTAAAAGTATGATGTCACACACATGGAGGTGTGTGGCGCAGTGGACTAGTGCATTGGTGTTGGGATCAGGGGAGCCGTTGGGTTCAAACCCCACTGCAGTCAGCATGTCGTTGTGTCCCTGAGACACTTCACCCCAAAGTGTTCCTGTGGGGATTGTCCACAGTATTGAGTATGCAAGTCGCTTTGGATAAAAGCGTCTAACAAGTGACATGTAATGTAATGTCAGTGCTGTCTGCTATTTATCTTCAGTCATGACCTCCTCACACTGAACACATGTAATCAGTTGTAGCAGAAGTAGCAGAAAGAGAAAGACGAGAGTAGACAAACTCTTACCGTGGCTGACTGAGTGCAGTTTGACCGTTTTGGAGATCTTCTCTTCGTAGTTGCTCGTGCATGACTTCCGGCTGACTTTGGACTTGAACAGAGTGTTGACCAGCGTGGACTTCCCCAACCCACTCTGACCTGCAGACACATAGAACCAGAGCTTTAAACATCCTCTAAGTATCTGTAACGCTGGGTTGTATACTCCATGTCTCCTTATCTGAGAAGAGGCTGAAGACCCTGACAACTTGGATTAGTGGTTCAGACGTACAACCACTCCCCCAAACCCCAACCACATATTAAATACTAAACACTAGGTTTCCTGTCATGGTTAGCAACAACTCTCTATACATAGTACGTCAGAATCAGAATTAGAAATGCGTTATTATTTTTGCTTTATCTTTATAAAATTAGTAAGAGTGCTCAAGGAAAAGATAAACTTCAATATAAACATAATAGTAATGGAATACTGACTTAATGGAATAATTCACTCATTTGGACATCAATTACTCACCACTCTTTTGATTAAATAAGAACTAAAGTTGTAAAACACTTTTAAAGCTGCTTTAATAAATATTTGGAGGTGAGAAATAGTCAGAGTTCGCACTCCACATGAATGCTTGTGTTTTTCTCAGAGTGCTGTGTGTCTGAATCGGTAACTGTATAACCATAGTAGGTTTATAAGATGATACAAAGATGACAAACTAGTGTACTGCTGTTCTGCACAATCACACAGAAACAAAAATGCAAATGGCTTTGTTCCCAGTGTAACAGGCGTGTGTCGCATTCTGCCTCTTTTCATATCTACATATTCTGAATTCAATAGATATTGGTTATTAGAATCACTTAAAGAGACCTCCTCTAGTTCAGGTTTGATCTCGATTCAATTATCAAGAGGAAACTTCTTGTTTCAGTCCAACGGCAGGGGAAGTGTTTATCATTTCTTCATGTGGCAGGAAGGAGCGACAGCCCCAACTCTCCAAACCACTTCCCTTCAAGAATCATACTTCCTCTTCCAGTAACAAAAGCAAACTATATATTTCAAAGAGGAAGAAACCCAGCAGCCACATATCATTACACAGAGCATATTTGTACGATGCCATGTGTATATATAGGACATTGCTTTTGAGTTTATTTGTATTTAAGTGAACAGGGAAAGCACAAAGAATTAAAAGGAAATCCTACGACCTGTCAGTGACCTGGTGGCATCATGTGAGCCTCGCCGTTGGTCAACTGTAAGCTTGCCGCAATGCAGGGTGGGTTTGAATCGGGTAGAAGTTGGCTAACACCCACACATACACTTTCCTTTATGTGTTAGACACTGTTTCTACATATGAAAGAAAACATATTGTTGTGCATTTGGTGTCCTTTAGAAACGTGCCAATGACAGGCAGGCAACCCTGGCTGATCTTTACATGCATTTTTAAATGTTGAAACATTTATATATTTAAAAGTCAAATTACCTAGTGACTCTATTGTACTTCTCTACTTTACTTACTCCCTTGATACTTTCCCTCAGGGTTGCCTGTCTGATACTTGAGGTTGGTACTACAATTTTCTCTGAAATAAATACTTTAGTCCCCTGCCAATAACGGCCCAATGGGGAGTAGCAAAGCTTAGAGTTCCTAAAGTTACGTTAAGCAGTCAAACGGTTGGGGATGAAGAAAGCCTGTCATTGAAGCCACCCTGGTCTGGTGGATTGATAACACCTGGTCATGTAAGACCTCCTTAGAGTGAAACTCTTCTGATCTTAAACTGTATTGCGCAGTCATCAGCATGAGAGCGCATGCAGACCAACAGAGATAGTACCTCTTGACTTTTCTTCGTTAATAAAAGACCAATTTTGGGACAGTTTTAGCCTTTATCAGAGAGATAGAAAGGGGAGACAGAGGGGATAATGTCCGTAAAGATCCACAGGTCGTATTCAAACCTGGGTCCCTACCAGGTGAGCTATTGGAAACTCGGAGACACCTCGCCATACAGATCATTTATTTATTCTGTATGATTTGTGTCACATTATATCAACTGTACATATGGTACCGTAGTTACAAACCGGTATTGATAACAATGGCTAACCTGAGGTGACTGCTAACGCTGTAAACAAGGAGACAACTTTGCTGCGGTCATCCCTCTTCTTCTGGCTTGTGCTACTGGAATGAGGTAAACACACCCAGTTCTGACCTCTGAATTTAAATTTAAATTGCATGCAGAATTTGCCGCAAAAGGACTTATTGAGCAAGGATCGAGGCAAAGTGTCAATCTACATGCATCACGGAAGGCAGCCAAAAAAACTGGCAAATACTCAAGGCATTCTGTAGACACTACACACACTCGTAGTGTTAGTTCTTTGTGCAATACATGAGCACAAAGATGATGTCACTTAACGAAGCGGGAGTTGTGTTTCAGACTCACCGACCACCATGATGTTGAACTCTAGGCCGGCCTTCATGGTCTTGCGCCTCATCTGGTCCAGCACTGCCTCGATGCCCACGTATCCGAACAGGTCAGTGCCTCGGATGAAGCTCACCTGCAGGCCGTGCCCTGACTGGCACAGCTCCACCTTCACCTCGGCCTCCACCTCCATCCCCTTCTTCAAGTCTCCTTCCTCCATTCCCTTCTCCTCCATCTCTGTACCGACCACCACTCCGTTCTGTCCTGTTTCAGGTATGGAATTCTGGGAGTCCATGAGGGCTGGTTGTCCTGGTTGGCACTTGCTGTCGTCTTGCAGTCCCATGATGCCCCTCTCCTTCTCCTCTCCATCCTCCATTGGGCTGAGTGAGTCCGTCTCCAGCTCTCCAGCAGTTTCTGTTCATACAGAAAGAAAGAGTTCAGGCATCAGAATCAGAATCTCTTCATGAGTCCCATAGAGGGGAAATGTACATTGTTACAGCAAAAGTAAAGAGACAAAATATTAATTAAGAGGCGTGGATAAAATATCATAGATAGAAATTACACAAATGGAAAAAAGTTCCCCTCTTGGTGGACAACAATAAGCACACTACCAGGGTTTTTTATTTTTTATAAAATAAAAAACAAATGTAGCTTGTAGAGATAGTGTGATAGCAGCCAGGTTACAGTAATGAAAGTAAAAAGTATATTGCACAGTTATTGATAGTGATAATACAAATGATAAATCGGTATAAATATATATATTGCACATAGGTGATATTGCACGACAAGGGTGTTATATGTGTGGAGGTCTACTAAAGTGTGACTGCTGCAGGAAGTAGCTGCGTATCTCTCCGTCATTGATGTGGCTTTCTGAGGGTTCAAGTGGGCATTTTTGGGTATATATAAGCTGTCCTCCCTGCAGGCAACATGTCCTCCCAAGACATCTCCTCTGAGCAGCTCCTTCAGTGACAGGCTGCTTCCCCCCCCTCCCCCCGGCTGTCTCAGGGAGAGATACCACAGGTCCTTCCTTCCTGCAGCGGTCAGACTCTAAAACCACTACGGCCCCTGGTAGACCCCCCACAATACACACTGTTGAGATTGTGTGCAATACACACTCTTTATTATTCTGCTGCTACTTCAGTACAATGCAATTATCATGTTATGTGCAATACAAACATACATTATTTACAATGTCAACCCCTTATAGGTTCACTTAAAAATGCTGCTACTTATTTTGTTTATACTGAGTATTACTAACATGTGCTTGTCTCTATAATTTACAGAAGAGGATGAGAGTTTCTGAAGTTAGAATTGTGAGAAAATGTCAGAATTCTGACTTTTATCTTGAAACTCTATGAAAAAATAACCTCAGACTTTTTATCAGAACAAGAAAAAAATGCACTTCAGATAACAAAAATTCCCATTTGGTCCTATTCCTCTTACGTAATATTTCATACATTACACTTACTCTTATAATTTGTTGTACTTTTGTCTGTACTGTCACTAACACTGTAACTATATTGGACTTCTAAAGGACTTCTGGAAAAGCTGTCTGCTACTATAAGATGGAGAGTGGGGGGTGAAAGGTTAACAAGGTGGATGCATTGGGCTAAGGAGTTTTACTGAACCTGCAACATGTAGCTGAAACACAGAACATGAAGAGAAATACTGTAAGAAGAACTATTTCTGCAAAACAGCTCCGTAGACTCCGTAGACGTAGGTGTGAGCAAAAACAAAGAGGAGGCTGAGAGCTAGGTGAGGCTACGTCAGGATCAGGCTGTGTGGAGCAACACCGACTGGAGTGCTGTGATGATGTATTTATGCGTCAAATAATAGTTCCGGCACATAACTCATAGGGGTGTAACGGTATCCGTATTCGTCCCGTACCGTCACGGTTCGGACGTCACGGTTCGGCACATGCAGTCACACAGCGAATACGCCTTTTTTTACGAGTGGGAAAAAAGTCTGTCACTCAGGGCAGTATTACACTATATGTAATCCAGGGGGCGGTATTGCGCCTAAAAGCCAGCCGCCCGTAAATAACAAATGAAGAACAAGAACAAAACACAACAAAACGAACACAATACATGAAGAAGAAAAGTTAGTAGCTATGGTGAGTTCACACAACACACAGGAGCTAGAAGACCCACCTGCTTCTTTTAAATCAGCTGTGTGGGAACATTTCGGGTTCCCTGTGGACTACAACAATGATGGGGTGCGAGTTGTGAATCGGACGAGGACGGTGTGTCGGCGTTGTTCGACAGCGGTGCGGTATGCTAGTGGTAACACGTCAAACATGCTCAATCACATCCGAGTCAGTCTCAGTCCCAGCGAGAGGGTTTTCTTGACGGCAGGTGACATAGTTACCGCCAACAGATCTGCCCTCACTACTGGCAACGTAGACAAACTCATCTTTTTGAAGACAAACTTGAAAATAGAGTAAAGCTTGAGTACCTTTACTTAGGCATAATGGCCTCACACACTCACAAGTTAATTACACATGTTAGACATTGCTCCTAAAGGTACACATTTTATTTTGTTTTATATTTATCATTGTATTTATTTTATATTTTGACATCAGGAGATGTGATACAGTTCTGTATTGCCTTTTATTGATTGTGATTCAAACACTTTCTTATTATTTATTTTAATATTTTCAAGACATTCTTTTTAGTTGTACAGCTTATTTAACCTTTT
Source organism: Harpagifer antarcticus (assembly GCA_902827135.1). NCBI lineage: Eukaryota > Metazoa > Chordata > Actinopteri > Perciformes > Harpagiferidae > Harpagifer > Harpagifer antarcticus. The sequence goes on from CADEHL010001340.1 coordinate 1,486,145, forward strand.
TGTTTGACATCAGCCATTATAATATGGCCATCTGAGTGTTACTGTTTGTGGTTTGTTTTTAACTGTGTAATACAGTTAATGATTCCAAATGTTAGAGTTCCTTATTTTCATACCAAAACTTGCACTACTGTTAAAAATAAATAACAACAAAAAAAATTATGCATTTGGGACTTTTTTTTTGCTTTTCCTTGTTATACCGAAACCGTACCGAACCCTAACCCCCAAACCGAGGTACGAACCGTGACCTCTGTGAACCGTTACACCCCTAATAACTCACCCTTTAAAACCCACAGATGAAACAACAAGCTATAACATGTTTGTGAGCTTTAGAGATGTTGGTATTTTTGAACTTGGGACAGAGGCAGGTTAGCTGTTTATGCTAAACTAGGCTAATCTCCAGCTCATTGACATGACACTATTACCCTTACTATTACCTCATCTCACTCTCGCAAAGAACGAGTAGAAGCTACATTTATCCTGTTCAACGGGTACATGTTACAAAGGTTTACCCTATTAAAACACACACACACATACCCACACACACACACACACACACACACCACACACACACACACACACACACACACACACACACACATACCATCACGTCAGGGGACATTACATTGACTTTCATGCATTTCCTGGAGACTTATCCTAACCTTAACCATAACCAACACATGCCTAACCCTATCCCTTAACCTAACCCTAATCCTAAACCTAACCAAGTCTTCACTCTAAAATTAATGATTCCCTCATGGGGACCTCCATTTTGTCCCCATAAGGGAGGCAAGTCCCCACACGTGACTATGTAAACAGATTTAGGTCCCCACAAGTATAGTAATGCTAGGACACTCACACACACACACACCCCACACACACACACGCTGGTCTAAGTAACTGAAGTATATCCTTCTCTTATCTGTGTTTGTGTGTGTGTGTGTGTGAGTTTGTGTGTGTAGTCTTGTCTAGTCAGTGCTGTAAGAGGATTGGATCCCCCTGTGAACTTGTAGTTGTGCGTGTGTGTGTGTGTCTGTGTACTTGTATGGACTTACAGTGCAATGCAATTATGACACAGTCGTCTGAAACCAGAATCACTGTGTGTGTACGTTTTTGTGTTTCTGCATGACTCATTGAGCTGTGCCATCTTACGGATTGCACACACATGTATGCCACACACAAACACACACACACACACACACACACACACACACACACACACACACACACACACACACACACACACACACACACACACACACTGTTGGTTAGTGTCAGTCCACATAATTTAATCAGCTATAAATATCCACCTGTTCGAGCATTGGAACAGAACCAATCCCCCTGAGTCAGGATAGAGAGGAGGGGCTTTACATATCAGTCACTTTCACACTTTACGAAAGCAGGAGGTGTTTCACTATTAACCAACAGAGCACAGATGGACATGTACTTGCTGTACCTTTTAACACATTGCCAGGCTTGAAGGCTCTTTGTTGTCTATAGAAGAGGATTAGGGCGACTTTGATTTCTTTTTAGATTTTACCTGAAGACTATATTCTGAATTCATTCTCAGAATTCAAAGCTTATTTGAAAAAAGTCTGAATTGTTTTTACCTCAGAACTCTGAGATTAAAGTCAAAATGCTGACACTTCAGGCTTTTTCTCAGAAGTAAAACAAACAAAAACTTTTGGTCAGCTTTTTAAAATATTTCTATGTGCCCTAATCCTCTTCCCTAACTGTCGGATTGCCCCTTTAGATTTAATAATGTGTCTTTTGTGAGTTCCCACAGCTTTATGAAGGTGCAATACTAAATCAGTGGAGTGCCCATATACACTGTCCTGTAAAACACACTTAGAGATGAGTAAGGAGAAACACTTACATTTTGAGAGAGCCAGTCACTATAGTTTATACAAATACTTTGATGCATTCCAACGCAGGTATGTGTCATCAATTATACTTTACTGCAGTTCATACTGTAAATACTCAGAATGCACACTGAGAAACAACCTATTGCAGAGTAGTTGTAGTAGTATTTTAAACTTTAAATTCTATATAAATAGACGTAATGCCATGAAAAGTGTCATACAATGAAAGAAGTGATACTAAATGTTGGCGATATCTTTACCCAACTTGATATTTGATCAGCATGTGTCTCAATATGTAACAGTAAAGACATGGGAGCCATAGCACGGACAATAACATGGACAGACTAATGAATAGGACTAGGTAACCTGGTGACTAGAGACACATGAGAAAAGCAAACAGAGCACCCACAGGAGAAGGAGACAATATGAAGCGTTTGCTCAGGACGCCAGCATGACCATTGAGAGGCTCAAGAAGAAGATAGAAGGAGACTGATTTCTCTTTCTAATCCAGGGCCATTTTAGACACAATTCACAGTAGTAACTTACTGCAGGAGACAGGTAGATTGATTTCAATTAAATCATCTGGTTTTTATTATTAAGAGGAACTAAAATGAAGGCAAGTTGAGTATTATTAAAACATCCATAAGTCAAGAAATGTTTACTCTTGAGTTTCTGTGGGTCAAAAGAAACTAACAGGTTCTTGTGAGGGTTTTTAAATTAAAATGTAAAAGAGGCCAAAACTCTTGAACATGTCACTTTGCTTTCTAAATAAAACAGGTTTATATACAACAATGCTAAAAGAAATATCATAGAGATATATCATTTGAAAACAATAATAATTTGCAAACAATAATCAAAATGTATTTTTCTATGTATTAAAATGTATTTAAGGGATATTCAAGGATAACATACAGGTCCTGAAATATTGAAGTAAACAAGTGCTCTTTAATAGGGAATATGACATGCGACAAAGGATGGCAGCTGGAACCAACTCAGACATGGCTCTTAATGTGGTGACACCCCGGCTTATCATAGAACAAATGTCCTTCATAGTACAACTTGACATATGCCATGTTTAGGCTTGTTGTTGTTATTATATATTGTACATAGACTTATATTAGGTATAAACAGTGACCTGGTTCAAATACTGACTAAAAGAGTGTAGATGACACATTTGTACTGTTTGCAGAGGCAACTGATCATTCCAGATAACAATAAAGTCTCCATAAAAGGTAAGTGTCGATGCTGCAAAAGCAAGTTATGATACTACTGTGTTTCTTCAATGAAAGAAGAGCAAAGAGTGACCCTGAAGATACACTCTAAAAACGAATTCAGGCGACCCTTTCACCTCCACTTAATTAAATGCATGGTTGCAAGATAAAAATGTGAGTTAATTGATTTAGATAAACATTTTAAGTTGCAAACATTAGTTTATAAGTTGTGTTGACGTAATAATGTTGGTAATTACATCAACTTAATATTGTGTGTAATTTGAACTCTGATTTCTGCGTTAATTGACTTAAAACTAAATTCAAGTTGTAGTAAGTAATGCAATTGGCTTGATAACTTAATTGTTCTACACCTTGAGTTAAGGATTTCAAGTCCACTCCCACTTAACATGCCTGGACAAGTTCCCACAGTTAAGACAAATAGAAATATACAAAGGACATTTTAAGGTGAGTGTCATCTTGTGTCATTCAAATACAGTAGATAGTAGGGATGTAACGATATATCGAATATCGCGGTAAATAAATGTCTCATTACCGTCGTGAGACTGACAAAATCTACCGCGATTTAAAATAATAATTCTTTTTTTTTTTAAAACCTTTTTTTAACCAGATGGTCCCATTGAGATCATCGATCTCTTTTTCAAGGAAGACCTGTCCAACATGGCAGCAAGTAGGTTACAACATGAACATAAAACAGATAACACAAAAGGACATCGTATTTACAGGGCTCCATGTTCACACCTAGAGACATGGACAAGTACCAACAGTATATGTATATCTCGCCCTGTCAATAAGCCTCACCTTCTTGGCAAACACTGTATTGTTTTTGAAGTGGTGGATAGACAATGCACAGTTTGACCCACTGCTGTCACCCATGGCCAAAGCATATCTCTCTGTCCCAGCAACATCAGTACCAAGCAAGAGAGTTTTCTCCACAGCAGGGGGTTTAGTAAATGCCCAAACATCCCAGCTTCTACCTGGACATGTGGACATGCTCATATTCCTAAAAGATAACCTTGATGATGCTGAGTGAGTGAGTGAGAGAGTGAGTGAGTGAGTGAGTGAGTGAGTGAGTGAGTGAGTGAGTGAGTGAGTGAGTGAGTGAGTGAGTGAGAGAGTGAGTGAGTGAGAGAGTGAGTGAGTGAGTGAGTGAGTGAGTGAGTGAGTGAGTGAGTGAGTGAGTGAGTGAGTGAGTGAGTGAGTGAGTGAGTGAGTGAGTGAGTGAGTGAGTGAGTTAGAGTTGAGTTACTTGAAAAACTAAAGTGAAACTTGATTTATTCTATTGCAGGGTCTGATTATTATATTGTTGACACTTTAAAATACTACTTTCCTACTAAAATGCTGTACAAATCATATTTCTTATTTAATAAATAAATAAAAAATGAAAGTTAAAAAAAAAAAATTTCAAATCATTTATTTTTCAATATCGCGATAAATATCGTACCGTGGACTTTTTATCGCGATATTATCGTACCGTGAGTTTTTGGTATTGTTACATCCCTAGTAGATAGCCTTGTAGTTGCACTGTATAGGCAAACTGTTTGACCAAAATTAGCAGCCTTTGAACTGTGAATAGTTCTGAGAGAGGATACAAAGTAGTAGAGGCTACTGTGAGAGTAAAAATACTTTGGTTACTATTGTGATATCGCTTTTGATTCAAAATGAATCTCGTGAAGCAGATCAAGGACATGCTTCTTGAGGTAGGATTGTTATTTAGAGATGTCATTGAAATGCAAGTTGTTGGCAGTCACCCATTCAGAATATATTCATTTAGGTCATTTCTCTTTTTTCCCTTTTTCAAAAAAAGCACATTGAAGTGTGCAGAGAACTATAGCCATCCGCTGCCTTGTCGTGTACCTTGGAGAAAAGGAAGAGGACCTTTTCAAGGAGTTTAGCGACGTCATTCAAAATCCGGAAATAAAATAAAATCCATGGACACAGTGTAAAAACACAGGAGAAAAGCACTGCTCTGTCAGCTACATTTTGAAGCATATTGCACTTTTGGCCACACCCCAATCATTAATACCTTAGCAACGTTCAGCATGGATTGGTGTTGACAGCAATGGCATGGGGAAAGGATTGTGTAACATTTGAAAAGTGGCTTCTGCTCTTCTGCTCCAGTTCACATAGTGTATGGAACCTGCTAAACAGATGAGAAGGGACACTAAAACTTGCACGGTTGTGATGACAAAATCTGTCCACATGCATTGAAACACTAGGCAAAGTACTCAAAAGCACCTCTGTGTGTCTTCAGGACCACATTGCCATGACGACACACACATGCAGACTCAATAGGGGAAAACAATACCAGCGTTGCTTTAGCAGCTGGTAATAATGGCTCTGAATTCGCTAAGAGTGACAGTTTAAAAAGTATGCAGTTACCTAATTCATTATCTCTTATAACCTATTACTTAATGTGCTTCAAAAGGACATGAATATCGCCTTTATCAGTGACCGGTTCGCCCAGGGTCTGACCATACGATGGCAGCCATCGTGGTCGAGGGAAACAAATGAATGAGCATTCTGCGTTAAATGTGTTCACTGTTTGAGATAATGACTGTCGGCAGTGTAAACATCTTTGTTACATCTTTTGTAAAATTGATGTGTGTGATCTGATTGGCGGCCATTGAAAGTTTGTTTCTGTAGTTTTACAAAAACTTTACAGATTTTACGGCACTGGTTTTAAATATGCAAAGGCCTCTAACTTCTTTGTGATGGCAGCATGTATTTGCTGTGTCCCCATGTCCCATGGTAATATGGCTAATGTGTTTACTTATTATTTGTGGGGCAATTTAAATTTGTGTTAATTATCTTTTTTTTCAAGATTGAAATGAAGCTCAGCGCAAGTTCTTTCAGGAAGACTGGGTGTATATACATTCACTCTGCAGCTGCATATAACCAGCTCATCACAGGCGTTCCCTTTAACCTATTACATTTCACCTCATTCTCCAGCAGCCAATCATCGAGCTGCAGCCAAACTTTAAAATGGTTCTCCTCTCTCCTGCAGTCAGCTGTGATTGCAGGTGTTCATGCACCTTATCATATGGCATGTGTCAATACATGTTCAAACTAAATGAATTCTCTCCTGATTGAAACATCATGTGTTGAAATAAACAACTGCAGTTCAAAATAAAAAGTGAATTGCCTAATATTTTTGTTTTGGAATCAATTAATTTCTTTCTTTAAAGGCAAAAACATGAAAAAGCTAAGAAAAAAAACTATTGAATACAATATATTTGGAGCAACTTCATTTATAAATGGTTGTCAACTTAAAAACGTGTGTTCACAATGATGGTAATTAAGTACATACAACTACAATTCCTTGTAAATCATGTGGTGAAACTAGTCGGAACAACTTAATCTTTTGAGTAATTGAAGCGTGTTTATAATACCAATGATTAAGTAAGTGGTAATTAAAAACACCTCTGATTGTAGAGGAAAAGCCTTCTCCCCTAACTCAAATAAATGTGTTGCTTTAAGACAATTTCATTAGAAGTTGTCTTAACTCAATAAACATTGACGCAAACTGTTGCGTTGATTTTCTTTGTTGAGCCAAGGCATTTGTTTTTAGAGTGTAGTAAGTATTTTTGCCTTGTGCTTTACCTTTTCTAAATGGTTTCCAATAGCGGATAATCAGAAACAAGTTTCTGGCATGTCAGGTTTCATTTCCAAAGCTGCTCAACTAACGTTTCTCATAAATAACTCTTGTGCATTCAGTTTTCTTGCATGTTTTTCCTGAGGTTTGTGCACAATCCAGTTTCCAAAACGGTGTCAACAACATGGTGGTGAATTCAGAGGCTCTCCAAAGAACTACACTGAAATGCAGCAATCTCAAAATATAAAAAGCTTTAACCTGTAGTCCTCAATAGGCGCTTTCACACCGGAGTACTTTTTCCAGTATAGTTCCGATATAGTTCCGAAAATGTGCGTTCACACAAAAAAAAATCCGGAATTAGAATGTAGTTCATGAGAACCTTTCCACCCCCTGCTCTTTCATGGGAGAAAAAGGTTCCCATTTCTGATTGGCTGGGCGGATTGCAAACCACGCCCCGTAAAACTCCCAAAAAGTTTTGTGAAGCCGCCATTATATTTGCTCGCATTAACATTATTAGCATTAGCCCAGCGCACCAACAGAGAGAGACTAACTTATGGCAACACAAAAGAAAACGTGGGAGCGGTGGAGTGATGAGGAGGTGTCAGCGTTCTGGCGATTTATTGTTTCCCAAACAGCATCCTCTAAACAAAGTGATGACAAAGATCAGGTGATGACAAAGAAACAGCTCACCAACAGCAACGGCCTCGCCCACTGTGTTCTTTAGAGGTGTTAATGCTCTCGTGAATATCTAAATCTGAAGCTGGGGTAGGACAGATGGGGGGGGGGAAGCCATCGTCTATCACATGAAACACTTGGGCTGGGAGAGTGATTCTCCTGAAAACCATTGACAAAGCGTTTGCATTTACCAAATGGTGTTAACAGACAGTGGTGACATCGTCTTTTATCACACCACACTGGTGTGGGATCAGCAGGGTGATCGGGAGTAACTGTTGGGTTTACCAAATATTTAAATTGACTGCTATATCCATGTGGTATCCCCATCAGGAAAGGCAGCAGACTCAAAAAGAGAAAGTGTTCCTCTAGATTTAGAGCCATGCGGTGCGTAGTAGATAAGCTGAATGGGGCTTTGGGGGACTCTCCACTACTCTAACCCAAACCCTTCTACACTCAAGGCCCCCAACCCTTAGACATGTTCAGCTTGAAATGCCCCCCTGTACCCTGACAAGGCAACCTTGTAGAGATGTGATGAATTGTACAAATGGAGATATTGCATGCACCTTCAGACAGTCTCCCCTCAAAGTCATTCCGTTTTTGGAATCAGCTGTATACAAGAATGTCTTTCAGAGAAAAGTTCAAACCCAACCTTATATCGCCTCTTTTAATCATGAACCTGTCAGACGTGATAAATTGTTGATGTGATTGCGCCCTCATAACGCAGGTTTAAGATGTTAGGCAACATGAAAAGCACTGTCTGAAGCACACTAATGGCGCTTTTCCAATGCAGGGCCTCGCTCGGCTTAGTACGGTATGGCTAGGCCTCGTTAGGCCTTATTAGGCCAGGCTCACTTTATGCTGCGTTTCCATTACAGTTTAGGAACTGGGGTAGTATCTATAGTAACGCAGTGTAGGCGGAGCCGTGACGTCATCTTCAATGCGAAACACAAAACCAACATCAGCCGTTAGCTGTTAGCCCTCAGAGCTCTCTTATTTTACTAACCGGTATCAGTATGTTGTTACTTCGGCATCATTTTGAAACGTGTATTACAATTAAATCACGGTAAAATATGTTCATTTTGCTGTAGTTGCCAGCGATTAGCACTAGTTTAGCACTAGTTTAGCATACTCAGCCTGGTTGTTGGCCCGGAAAAAACCTCGATTTTGGAGAGCCAGAAAAACTGTGAAAAAGTACCCGCTAGCCGGAACTACTCCTCGTGGAAACGCAACCAAAAACGGGCCAGGCACGGCATGCTTAAACCGCGCTGTAGTGGAAATGCACCATAAAGCAGACAGAAGGTGTTTCTCAATGTCGAGTAGGCTTGCTTGGTAACACATGTCTTCCCAGTCACTTGCTTCAGAAACGAGGCAAGAATACTTCCTGGCATTTGGAAAACGAAGAGTGGAACAGGCATTGTGGGGATTTTAAGACCGCAGAGTATACACATGCGCAGCCTCGAAATGTCTCGCTACGAAGTACACCGGTCTCGGTAGAATTCCAAGTCTGCTGGACATTGGAACAGTCCTTCGGCTGCACTCCATGACGTAGTATGCTAGAAATAGTGGGTCTGGAGCAGCTTTACTCGACATTGAGAAACACCCTCACTCTGTACCTTAACATGTCGAAGCCCGACTCACAATGACAGACCATGATGGCTGAGGTGTGAACCCAAACTAGACTACTGAACTCCCCCAGGGCTTGTAAGTCCTACTCAACTGACCTGACACTGAATGTACCACTCATACTGAGCCATGATTAACAACAGAATGTCTGGAGTTTAAAAGGAATAGCATTTAACAAAACACACAAATAAATTAGAGTTTGGAACTTGGACAAAGTCAGAAGTAGACGGATTGAATACTGGGCTGGCAGGATCTCACACAGCAGGTCATTCAGCAGAGAACCTGCTAAAGTATTAGCATAGATATACACATGTTTGGAACGGTAAAAGACACTAAGTAGTAGGGAGTTTCTGTCCTCTTATAAAGCTGTAGCTTTCTTGTTAATTTACAAACTCTCACATAGATTCAGATGACAAAATAGTCGATGTACGGTTGTATTTTTCTCGAGTACAGAATTGCTTGGCTTGTGGTCTTTTTTAACATGGTACACGTATGGACAGATTCCATACCTGTCCCCAGCATTGCATCAGAGAATATTTGCAAAAGGTTGAGCTCCCTTAGCTCCTGAGTCTGTATGTGTGAACGGAACATTAGATTCAGCCGCCTGCTTCATCGAAACTAGAATAGGGATTAATGTCTATCAACACAAAGATCAATACGTCTTCTGATTACTGCCTGATGTCATTCAGATATAAGCATAACATAATCTAAATGATCAGAGAAGGATATTAGCTGATACCGTTTATGACACATAAGAGGCACTGAATGTCATCACTGTTCAGACTACTGCAGTGTTGATAACATGCAAGTCACACAAATATAAATGTGTGGCTCAACTCCTTTGACTTTGGCAAAGATGCCCAGGACATGCTAACCCTAACCCAAAATTAAGTTATAAATGGAAACGGTTACTTCTATGTATCCTTGAATATCAATAGAATTGTTCCAGTTTGTTGTTTGGCCTTACTTTCATTTTTCATCAAACGAATTGCTCCTGAAAGACAGAAGCATTAGACCAAGTCCACTGGCAGATGTTACTAACAGAGTAATAATTATACCTAGGTGAGGGATAACGGAGAGGTTTGTTTCCACCTGTCGAATCATCTCTCTACTTTGTGTCTTGACTCATCAGATTAATGTTTCTTTACCTGCAACAATATTTTGAAGATGATAGAAATATAATGCCTACAAAATGGAACCAATGGAAATAAGATCTAAGTCTGAATAAACCTGAATTATCATTTAAACATAAATGCAAATCTCACATAGAACTGATCATTTCCGTCGTTCATCACTGTAACATGTAGCTGCTTTAGGAATAAGATGATAAACAGAAAAGGTAAATCAGTAAATATATATTTGGTTGGTTTTAAAGAGCCTTATGTGAAGCAGTTATGCTTGAGAGATAGTTTAGTAATAACTTGATTTAAAAGGTCAGAATTGTACCCATTATTAAATATATTATTAAAGGTCACCTATCATGCTATTTGTAGGCAATAGCATAAGCCTCAGATATATACAAATATATAAAAAACATGTCTATGAAGTGTTTTGCTCAAAATACCAAACCGATCACCCATTCTAGCCATGCCTCATATCCCTCCATTTCACTTCCTGTTTCAAAAGTGCTGATTTGGGATACAAAGGTTTAAAAAAAAAAAAAAAGGAGGGGTCTGAGCTCATGCGTGAGATGCTACCGGCAGATACTGCGGTGATGAAACGCCATATCATGGATTATCAAGGATCTGAAACAGTCTGGAGCTCAAAGGCTTTCTCTCTTGCCGGTTATACCACAAGGTGAGTTCCTTTTTACTTCCTGCTTCTTCACAGACATGCTCTCCAGTACAGGTTAGCTCTGAGTGTTAGCGATGCTAATGTAAACACCGACCATATTACGTCCAAAACAGTCAGGCATTGTTTCTGATAGCTACGTTTCTGATAGGCCCGTGGGTGTAAAGCCAGCCTACATTTCCGATATTACGTCATATTGGACGCAAATCTGGATCATCTCCGTTGTAGCCCCGTTTTTAGAGATTTGGGTACGGAGGAAAAGAGAGAGGGTTGTGTTTTCTGACGCTGCGTGAGTTCCCTGACACACCGGGGACACATCATTATGTATAAAAGACATAAAAAAGTTCATTTTGCATGATAGGTCCCCTTTAAATATAGATATTTTACTGGTTTACCATGTTATACAGTTTGGTGACATGTTGAACACTTAACAATGAGTGCTATATAAAGCAGTTCAATGTGCATGGTTTTCAAATTGAGATTTTAGATTCAACATGTGTTCTGAATCCTAAACACTTCATAAATGCAGAAGTTCTAGCACGTTCTCAGTTGTGCAGCCAACATGTTCTTAGTTCTGAGAAACCGAGAAACAACAGTGACTCCATGGATCCCTTTGATTCAACAGTTAGTAAGAAGCCAGCAGAGGCCTAAAAACCCTCCCACCCCCATCCTGACCGCCAAAGTGGACCAGTCCTGTCAGCTCTCATTGTTAGCCCAGAAGACTGAGTGTGCCCACCGACATCCATGGGGGATGAGACACAAGAAAACTCCTACCTTCTCTCATTCACAAAGTCAGTTGTCTGATTCCCTGGTTGGCAGTGAAGGCCTCTCTGAAGATCTGGTGCTCCTTTTTAAACTCCTTCGTGCAAACTTTGCCGTGATGGTCCTGCCAGTATCTTTCCCTCCCTTACTGCCTCTCTCCCTCTCTCTGCTTCTCCCTGATGTCGGGAGGAGTGTGGGGAGAAAGAGTGAGAGACACGAGGAGCAGGAGAGAGAGTGAGCAGGGGGGGGGGGCTGTTGGTGGCTAAAAGCAGCTCCAGGATCCATTCACATGTAAATGGCCCAAGAAGCTTCCACTAATCCCCATAGAGGAGAAGGACTCGCCTCCCCCCTCCTCCCCCCAGCTCCTCCCCCGTCAGAATCATTTACCCCGGCCCAGGCTGAGCTGTCAGTCGGTGGGATGGAGGTGCGGGCGATCCAAGTCACTGACCTATAAAACCAACCATTGGAGATGAATCCATCTTTGATTCCTTAAAGCAGTGGTTCCCAACCTTTTTCAGTCAGGCCCCCCTTGTGGAATTGGAAATATTTTCGAGCCCCCCCTAATCCAGTTCCAATACATTACATGTCATTTGTTAGAGGCTTTTATCCAAAGCGACTTACATACATTCAGTACTCTGGAAAATCCCCCCAGGAGCAATTTGGGCTGAAGTGTCTTGCCCAGGGACACAACGACATGCTGACTGCAGTGGGACTCGAACTTGCTATCCCCTGATATGAAGAGCAGCACACCTTCCACTGAGCCACAGCCTCCCAGTTTGATAACTGTGGGCTCGTCCACTTTTCTTTTAACTGCCGATTGTGTTAAAAATGTGCCCATTTTATTGATTTTACGAGCAAACAATGTTTGTTTACAACTTCTTCCCAAGCTTCACATGCACTGCAATAGCGCTGCGCCCCCCCAGGTTGAGAACCACTGCCTTAAAGGGATATTGTCGGGGTACATGATTCTCCCAGACTTCATCACTTTCTTCTTTCTCTTTATCGAGACCTTTCTAAATACAAAGTCAGCCCACTATCACCTTAAGACTATATCAAAGATCAAAGGACTTACATCTCAGCAGGATATGGAAAATGTGTCAATGCATTCATCTTCCGCCGTCTGGACTACTGCAGGGCTTACTGAGAAATCAATGAGATAACTGCAGCTGACTCAGAACGCTGCTGCTACTTATTTATTAATATATAATACTTATCACTGCCAACATCACTGCTAATCTACCTGCTCCTGCAGAGACACTCTGCATCATCAAAACAACCTCAGGAGGGTACGTCCGCTATGTCCCAGAAGGCTTTCCAGGCTCTGGTCTTCTCACGTCTCGACTCCTCCTGACTGGTCTACCTGTGCATCAACGACTGGTCTTCATCCTTCCTAAGTTCTTCCTCACTACACCACTCCTCCGCTCCTTTCACTGGCTGCCAGTGGCTGTCTGAATCAAATGTGAGACACTGGTGCTGGCCTACCATGCTGTGATGGACCAGGCCCTTCCTACATCCAAGGCATGGTAAAACCACACACTCCAGCAAGTTCACTTCACTCTGCATCAGCCAATCAATCAGCCGTCAACCGACACACCTCATCTTCTGTATCAGACTGAGAACCTGCCTGTTTCCACGGCACCTTGGCCCAATAAAAGCTAATGCAGCAGCACGTACAATGGTTTGGCCAATTGGAAGCTAATATCGTCTGGATAAAAGTGTCAGCTAAAAGAAATGTAATGTGATGTGTATTTACGTAAACAGAATGTTTGACAAAAGTGGAATTGTTCGTTATGAACATGTATCTTCCTGTTCTGAGCTCTCAGCTCGTCTTATGAAACTTGGTACTGGGTGAAATGAGTTCAGGGATAGTATGAACTTTGACCCATGAAGCACCTGTTTGCTGCATTCATGCTCTTATAACATTCATGAATGTCTCATTGTTCCTGCAGAAGGCTTGAGCAAATGGAAAATGTTTATCACAGAAGACGCATATATCACCAAAATACAATGTTATAATACATATAATACATACACAATACACTATATAATACATATAGCCAAATATACTTTACTTTAAATAATTAAATATACTTTAATAATTGTTACTATTTTAAATGTATCATCAGGCATAAATAACTTCTATATTGAAGTACAATTAGCAAATTTTTTGTTTTTAAAGGTTTATATAAATAATTTTTACTATAATTGATCTTTTATCCGGCATTTTCCTTTAACGTGTGTTTGTATATATATTTAAAAAAATGTATATTGTATTTTTACTGCATATTTTTACTTCAACTTGCTATGTATATATGTATATGTATTGTATTATTTATTTATTTTGTTCTTGCTTATTTATTATTTATGATTTTTATTTATTCAACAATTTAACAACTGTCACAAAACCCAGTTTTCCCCAGGACTAACAAAGTATTCTGATTCTCATAATACTGATTCTGAAAACAATACAGTCTTAAAGTGAATCAACAGAACTCATACAAAATCACTTCAACTGAAAAATGTTAGAATGCTTTTATGTCCTGTTGTCCAACTGAAAAAGGAAAATAAAACAGATACAAATCTGTCTCTAGTCAAGAGAGACAGAGAAAGGAATATGCAAAGTGTCTCGTGTCAGAGTAGAAAATTGAAGAAGTGTGTATTATGACAATGATTACTGTGTTTTTCCCACCAGCGGCTGCATAATACTCAGACTCACACTAATAAAAGTGTCTGAGTGGAGCACACAGTGTTGTGAGCGGAAGCATCTTATCTGATTTAAGATACATCTGGTGGAGTGAAACACTTCAGTTTCATTCTAATGAGGACACATTTTTCCAAAATAAAACCGCTTAATGTAATTTTCGCGAACTGATTTATGTTTCAAGATTGTTTCACCACTCCCTTCGGTTATTATCATTTTGGTTGATAAGACACTGGATACGCCTTTGGTAAACTAGGAGCTGGTTCTGAATCCTACCATGTGACCTGCATCATCTGTGAGACTCCACAAATAATATCAGCCAGTCATCAAAAGATTAGCATTCTGCAAAATGCTGTCTATAAAGTATTATACACAAATACATACAGTGATAGATATAAACACTGATGAATATTGGACAGGCTTTATAGCATCAACAATAACTCATTACACAATACAATAGGGTATAGTAAGGTTGGGCATTAAAGAAAGCTAAAAGCTCCTCATCGTCACTCACTGTCAGTGTTTCTGACAAGGATCATCGAGCATAGATATATGCATTATAATCACTGTAATAATGAATTTGTGTTTTTTAGGTTACTGTTATTTGGCATTGGTGCTTAAAGTAATATAATTAGCTATAGACAGATGTTATTCATTCACTTAGCTTGTTAGACAACTCATTGCTTTCTTTTATTAAAGTGTAACATAGTGTTAAGTATGTGCAGCTGACTTTGCAGCCTATCATTTAGAACCTCTTTGTGATGAGCATCCTTTACAATAATCAGGATGATTATAGTGATGCATTTAATGTTTGTTAGGAAACCGAGAAGATGTCACTATTGGATGTTCTGGTCACACTGAAGTCAAAGTGAGCTGATGAACCTCAGGAACAGGAAGCTGTGATAAAACCAGGGATGCAAACTCATCAGGTATGAAAAAGGTGACAAGGATCCGAGCCCCCCGACCCCCCGGAATATCGGCTTTAACATTAGGAATAACAGATGATTTTAGCAGTCAGAACAACTAAAGCAGCAGGTAATAATAAAAGAGTCACATCTAATAGAAATATATAAAAGCATTTATTTGAATTGTGTAGCAGTCAGTTTATCATTTTGGCTGTTGAGCATTTTGAAAATGTATTTTCATGCCTCTGTGCAAGGCTTAGTCTTTCTATCTGTATAGCCACTGGTGTAAAGTAACTAAGTTCATAAACTCAAGTACTGCATGGGTACAATTTTGAGATACTTGTACTTTATTTAAGTATTTCAATGGTTTGCTACTTTGTACTTCTTCTCCTCTACAGTTCAGAGGTAAATGGTGTACTTCTACTCCACTGCATGTATTTAATCCCTTTAGTTACTTTACAGATGTGGATGAATGATGAAATATAATCAAGTGTTAAATCAGACTTTAGTTCCACCTGGAGTAAATCCACCAGCTACCCTGCAGTATACAAAGTCATTCAGGCTAGCTGCACCTTCACCAGCTTTGAGAACACTTTCATGATCAATCATTATAAAACATATCATATATATTATTCTGAAATGGACCAATCTGCACAACGACTACTTTTACTGTCTTTCACTATATTTTGATGAGAATACTTTTATACTTTGACTTGAGGAACATTTTGAATGCAGGACTTTTACTGTAACAGAGTATTCCTACACTCTGGTACTTCTAGTACAAGACCTGAGTACTTCTAATTTTACTCAAGTACAAGATCTGAGTACTTCTACTTTTACTGTCGATACTTTAACTATATTTTGATGATAATACTTTTGTACTTTTATTTGAGGAACATTTTGATTGCAGGATTGTTCCTACATTCTGGTACTTTTACTCAAGTACAAGACCTGAGTACTTCTACTTTTACTCAAGTACAAGATTTGAGTACTTCTACTTTTACTCAAGTACAAGATCAATACTTATACCACCTCCGTTTATAGCCTATGAAAAAAACTATTAGAAAACGAAGGCTAAAGCTAACGTTAGCAGATAGTGACAATGTATGCTAGTTAGCCAGCTCAACGATAATATTGCGACAGAAAAACTTTTAAGAGCACATCGCGCTTTGCCGCTCCGACAGGGAGCTCTGCTCTGAACACCTGAACGGCCCGTTCTAACAGCTGTTCCCCAGCGGTCCAGTCTGTGCTACAGTGACTCCGGACCACACAGTTAATATTAACGAACGCACCCGTAGTAGGTAATGTAGCTGCTGAAGCTAGACCATCATCGCGGAGCAGCAGAGCCTTATTATACATCCATGAGCAGAGCCGACAGGCAGGAAGACTCCAGCTCCCAGCTTTATAATATATCAAAAAAAGAACACCATGCGTGTCATGACGGCACATAACAGCTCGCGGCCGCAGATTACTCCGGGTCCCAGACCCCCCCCATACCCCACAAATATGTTTATTGCAGATCTACATGAATCACACAAACGACCTATTTTGGATTCAAAACGGCGAATTTCGCCGAAAGGTGACAAGTTTGCATCCCTGTAAAACTCAGAAAATCTGTTAAAAGGGAAAGCGTCTCCCGGACGTGACTCAAAGTTTATCTCCAGTTATTCTATATTTCTAACCTTATTGCTAAAAAGTCCAATGTGCAGAAACTCTTAATTCATTGATACGACTTACAAGCATTATGTGTGTCTCTTTATTTGTATCTATTAATCTAGTTTTTGTTTTATTTTGTTTTGTGTAATTATTATTACATTTTAAGTTCATTTTCTTTATACTCATTGTTTTACTTTGACATGTGTACGTAATAACATTTCTTATTATTAGCCTGTCTTTTAAAGCACTTTGAATCCACTATCCAGCATGTAGGGTTCTATCAGTGGCGAGCCGTGACTTGTATACCTAGCCTAATCTTTCTGAAATAAGGTCCCATGGGGTCCACCGGAAAGGGAGGGACTTCGCCTCTCTACAACACACATGCATAGACTTCACAGCGGGCGGAACTTGTCTTTAAGTCTGCAAAAATAAAGCCCACCCATTTAGAGGGAAGATATGATTGGTCAATTGTACTGACATTACTCTCTCATTGGTTACTATAGCGGGCCCTCTGTGAATTTACAGCAGGACCACCAATCAGCTCCTCTCTTCACCTTGCAGAGACGGCTAAAGGAGCTTCTTTCATTTAAGCCTTCACATTCCAACAGAAACTGAACAGGCAGATTCAAAGGATTTATTTCTTTGGAAATGTTATTTTAAATACAATTCAATTAAGTTGGCAGATGAACCGGTGTCTGAGGAGGAGCCTGACCTCACAGGAGACAGTGTATTAATCCACCGCTAAAAAATAGTCCTCAACAAATGATCTATTTCCTTCTGTTTGATTAAAAAGCACGCAGTGAGAAATGCTTAAAGCTTTTTATGCAGAAATATGAATGGAAAGTTTATGGTCATTCTTTTTTAAATAGGACGTTGAAAAACTCAGCATCCGGAAAGCTGAGTAATAAACTGTGCAGTAAAAACGGATTAACCTGACACTACAACTAAACCACAAAGAACACGCTCATATTAATATTTCTTAACTATGAAATTAATTAGCTAAAGTAAAACACATTTGTAACACATTTGTAGTATTTGTACACAGTGGTTATTGTTAAGAAGTACTCACTGCAAAGTATTAATACCACAGTGTAAAAATACTCCATTGCAAATATTTCTGACGTAAGTAATAGTACAAAAGTATTTGCAACCACACAATTTAAAGCAACCACCCAAAACAAAAAGTACTCATTATTCATAATGTCCCATTTCAGAATAATATATATAATATCATTGGATTGGAATAAGGGTTCCAATATTGTATAAATCCTTTTTTATTTTGAAAGGTAAAGATGGAGCTAACATGAATGACTTTTTATACTAACAGATATCTCAATCCATAGCAATATCATCATCCAGCATCATAATTCATCAGATGATTTATATGTTTGCCTTAATAATATCAACCTACAAAGTAACTAACACTTTTTAAAGTAAAAAGTAACACATTTCAAAATGTAGTGCACTACATCTTAATTCTTCCCCATGGGGAAGAATTAAGATTTAGCATAAAATGGAAATGGTAAATTACTAGTACATCAAAACTGTACTTCAGTACAGTACTTGAGTACATTTACATTTATTTTCTAACACTGTCAGTAACTATTTATTTTCAGTTTTGTAGTATAGTTATATGTTAAATAAAATAGTATCTCTGTTCCCTGTGCTAGGATGCCAACACACTCACAGCTGACAAGCATGCAAACTAGTTTTCACATGTTCAGATGTTCAGTGCCAGCCTGAAACACTTCCACAGAACAACAAGACGGACAGACATGAAAAGACCCCGGCTGATATATCAGAGACTGAGGAGCGTAAAGCTGTTAAAGGTCTGAAAACAGGAAGGAGAGCTGTTCTTTACCTGGTGTGGAGACACAGCCGGCAGCAGTGACACACTACGACTCGACAGGATGTCATATCACTGCCTGTGTGTGTGTGGAGGGGCGTGGCACTGTGTGTGTGTGTGTGTGTGTGTGTGTGTGTGTGTGTGTGTGTGTGTGTGTGTGTGTGTGTGTGTGTGTGTGTGTGTGTGTGTGTGTGTGTGTGTGTGTGTCAGAGGATGATGCATTTCCTGCCCTGTGGGGGAAACTGTTTCCTGGTTATATCTTCTGCTGGCTGTTTAACTCAATAACAACAGACTGTTAGATGACAACTCAATGTATATTTCCTTCTGTTTATTTCACTGTGTGTTATTGATCCATGCAGGCTCTGTAAACAGAAAACATCTGGCACCTATCTGGCTCTTTAACATATAAAAGCCCTATTATGCTGATGTTCAGGATCATATCAGTATGTAGTGTCTCTACTTTAAAGAGTCCTCTCCTGCTGATGTTCACGTGTATATCAGTATGTAGTGTCTCTACTTTAAAGAGTCCTCTCTTGCTGATGTTCAGGATCATATCAGTATGTAGTGTCTCTACTTTAAAGAGTCCTCTCCTGCTGATGTTCACGTGTATATCAGTATGTAGTGTCTCTACTTTAAAGAGTCCTCTCTTGCTGATGTTCAGGATCATATCAGTATGTAGTGTCTCTACTTTAAAGAGTCCTCTCCTGCTGATGTTCACGTGTATATCAGTATGTAGTGTCTCTACTTTAAAGAGTCCTCTCCTGCTGATGTTCAGGTGTATATCAGTATGTAGTGTCTCTACTTTAAAGAGTCCTCTCCTGCTGATGTTCAGATATCAGTATGTAGTGTCTCTACTTTAAAGAGTCCTCTCCTGCTGATGTTCAGGTGTAGTATGTAGTGTCTCTGCTTTAAAGAGTCCTCTCCAGCTGATGTTCAGGTGTATATCAGTATGCAGTTTCTCTACTTTAAAGAGTCCTCTCCTGCTGATGTTCAGGATGTATATCAGTATGTAGTGTCTCTACTTTAAAGAGTCCTCTCCAGCTGATGTTCAGGTGTATATCAGTATGTAGTGTCTCTACTTTAAAGAGTCCTCTCCTGCTGATGTTCAGGTGTATATCAGTATGTAGTGTCTCTAATTTAAAGAGTCCTCTCCTGCTGATGTTCAGGTGTTTATCAGTATGTAGTGTCTCTACTTTAAAGAGTCCTCTCGTGCTGATGTTCAGGTGTATATCAGTATGTAGTGTCTCTACTTTAAAGAGTCCTCTCCTGCTGATGTTCAGGATCATATCAGTATGTAGTGTCTCTACTTTAAAGAGTCCTCTCCTGCTAATGTTCAGGTGTATATATTAGTATGTAGTGTCTCTACTTTAAAGAGTCCTCTCCTGCTGATGTTCAGATATCAGTATGTAGTGTCTCTAATTTAAAGAGTCATCTCCTGCTGATGTTCAGGTGTATATCAGTATGCAGTTTCTCTACTTTAAAGAGTCCTCTCCTGCTGATGTTCAGGTGTTTATCAGTATGTAGTGTCTCTACTTTAAAGAGTCCTCTCCAGCTGATGTTCAGGTGTATATCAGTATGTAGTGTCTCTACTTTAAAGAGTCCTCTCCTGCTGATGTTCAGGTGTATATCAGTATGTAGTGCTTCTACTTTAAAGAGTCCTCTCCTGCTGATGTTCAGGTGTATATCAGTATGTAATGTCTCTACTTTAAAGAGTCCTCTACTGCTGATGTTCAGGTACATATCAGTATGTAGTGTCTCTAGTTTAAAGAGTCCCCTCCTGCTGATGGTAAGGTGTATATCAGTATGTAGTGTCTCTACTTTAAAGAGTCCTCTCCTGCTGATGTTCAGGTGTATATCAGTATGTAGTGCTTCTACTTTAAAGAGTCCTCTCCTGCTGATGTTCAGGTGTATATCAGTATGTAATGTCTCTACTTTAAAGAGTCCTCTACTGCTGATGTTCAGGTACATATCAGTATGTAGTGTCTCTAGTTTAAAGAGTCCCCTCCTGCTGATGGTAAGGTGTATATCAGTATGTAGTGTCTCTACTTTAAAGAGTCCTCTCCTGCTGATGTTCAGGTGTATATCAGTATGTAGTGCTTCTACTTTAAAGAGTCCTCTCCTGCTGATGTTCAGGTGTATATCAGTATGTAGTGTCTCTACTTTAAAGAGTCCTCTAATGCTGATGTTCAGGTGTATATCAGTATGTAATGTCTCTAATTTAAAGAGTCCTCTCCTGCTGATGTTCAGGTGTATATCAGTATGTAGTGCTTCTACTTTAAAGAGTCCTCTCCTGCTGATGTTCAGGTGTATATCAGTATGTAATGTCTCTACTTTAAAGAGTCCTCTCCTGCTGATGTTCAGGTGTATATCAGTATATAATGTATCTACTTTAAAGAGTCCTCTACTGCTGATGTTCAGGTACATATCAGTATGTAGTGTCTCTAGTTTAAAGAGTCCCCTCCTGCTGATGGTAAGGTGTATATCAGTATGTAGTGTCTCTACTTTAAAGAGTCCTATCCTGCTGATGTTCAGATGTATATCAGCATGTAGTGTCTCTACTTTAAAGAGTCCTCTAATGCTGATGTTCAGGTGTATATCAGTATGTAATGTCTCTAATTTAAAGAGTCCTCTCCTGCTGATGTTCAGATATGAGTATGTAGTGTCTATCCTATCACGTACAATTTGTTGGAGTGCTAGCCAATAGATGTTGCAGTGACGAGTCCTAAAACCCGGAAGTGAGTTAACATTTTACCACTACCGGTTCCCTCGTCTCAGAGCCAATGGGATTTCTCCATAGGATTTTGGAAAATAGCTGGAAATAAGGTCTGTGGTTGACACAAATTTAAGAGACGGATCACGTTTTGTTCTACGACATTAAATACATCAGCAGTGACTAGGGTTGGGTATCGTTTGAATTTCCACAATGCTGATTCCGATTCCGATTCTACTTTTCGATTCCGGTTCTTAACGGTTCTCAATTGCGATTCTTTGAGGGGCAGGGTAAAAAAATGATGCTTCTTCCACCAAATGTTTTTAATTTATTCGAGAAACTTTTACACAGGTTAGTTTACAGTAATATTCACATTAATCATTCTGTTTATATTCACTACTATGTAACTGTAACCTGAGAACCACTGAAGCTACAACAGTCCAACTTTTAAAGGAAACCCCCCCCCCCCCCCCTCCCCCATTTAAAAACAGTTCTTGTTGAGAAAAACAAGCATATCTGCCTCTCAGGCATACCGGGAAGAAATGTTTGAACATTTTAAAGTAAAATGCTTCAATCTGGTGCACTTTAAGCAGAATTACTAGAGACTAGATCTAGGGGGTACAACTCTAAACACCCATGTGAAAAAGATCGGTTTACATTTTAATAATTAAATAAGTATGTGAACATAACCAATAACCTACCATAGCCAATAACAAATACATGTAACGTATTTTATTTTTGTTGTTCATTCATATATTTACTATTTTATTTATGCATATTTTTTTATCTCTCCAGTTTAAAACGATATGTCTGGTTTACTGTCCTATAGTATACATTGGAATGATTTCAAACCTGTTTTATCCCAATAATTATAAAGGAGTGCCTTGGCAATATGTGTTTACATAAATTGTGATCAAAACGTTTGAGACCCACTGAGACAACTTAGACTAAAGTGAACTATCTTAACACTCAGAGTCCTTTACCTCACTGAGCTGTAGTTATCAGCCTCTCAGTCTGACTGGAGAGGACTCTCCCTCCACATCATTGTAGAAACATCTTCTTCTTCCGTTAGAGCAGCTAGCACCAGATGCTAATAACAACAGCGCTGGTACCGGTGCACCGTCCCTTTCTCCCTCGCTCGCTCCCATGCTCATTCGGGCCCTTTCTCATTTCATCAAATCCCCCTCCTCGACTCCTCGGTCCTCCGGTAGTGACCCGGAAATGAATTTCAGCGCGCCATGTTGAAGGACATCTCATTTCTCTAAATGCACTTTGAGGACCGAGGATCGAGCGTCGAGGAGGCTCTCTGGAGGAGCTATAACCGAGGATACACTGATGGGTCCTCTACGGTCCTCCACGGCTCCTTCGTGCATGCATTTCCGGCAACAACAGAGATGTTTCAAAGCGTTGTGACGCACGGCCGGACTTATCTCAGCCAATCACAGCTCTGCATGCATCCTCTGGATATTATTTTATTAACTGCTTTCATCGCAACGCGATGTTTACAGTGAGAACAGCTGTGAGGTCCGTGCAGAAAGCAGAGCAGTGTGTTATATATCACTCAGTAAAACAGGCCTATCTTTATTTTCTTTAGTTTAGTAGATATCTACAAACAAAGAGTCAATATTTTTCTAAGACCATTTAGTGCTTCACAGTATTATTAGATCTCAGTGCTGCATTTGACACTGTTGACCACAGCATATTACTAGACCGACTGGAAAACTGGGTGGGACTTTCGGAAACCGTCCTAAATTGGTTTGAATCCTACTTAAAGGACAGAAACAACTTTGTTTCTATTGGTAAATACACATCTGAGTTGACAAATATGACATGTGGGGTTCCTCAAGGCTCCATCCTGGGGCCGCTTCTCTTTAACATCTACATGCTACCACTGGCTCAGATAATGAAAAACAACAAAATAAGTTACCATAGCTATGCAGATGACACACAAATTTACGTAACAGTTTCAACAGGAGACTATGCTCCAATTCAAACACTGAGTAAGTGCATTGAACAAATCAATGACTGGATGTGTCAGAACTTTCTCCAATTAAACAAAGATAAAACTGAGGTAATGGTTTTTGGAGCCAAGGCAGAACGTATAAAAGTTAGCGCTGAGCTTCAGTCTGCAATGTTCAAAACAACAGATAAAGCCAGAAATCTAGGTGTAGTCATGGACTCTGACCTGAGTTTCAACAGCCACATTAAAACAGTTACTAAATCAGCCTACTATCACCTAAAGAACATATCTAGGATTAAAAGACTAATGTCGCAGCAGGATTTGGAAAAACTTGTCCATGCTTTTATCTTCAGTAGACTGGACTACTGCAATGGTGTCTTCACAGGTCTCACTAAAAAGTCTATTCGGAAGCTGCAGCTGATTCAGAACGCCGCTGCTCGAGTCCTCACTAACACTAAGAAAGTGGATCACATCACTCCTGTTCTGAAGTCTTTACACTGGCTTCCTGTGTGTCAAAGAATAGATTTCAAAATACTGCTGCTGGTTTATAAAGCTTTGAATGGTTTAGGCCCAAAATACATTTCTGATCTACTGCTAAATTATGAACCATCCAGATCTCTCAGGTCTTCAGGGACTGGTCAGCTTTCTGTCCCCAGAGTCAGAACTAAACATGGAGAAGCAGCGTTCAGTTATTATGCTCCAAATATCTGGAACAAACTCCCAGAAACCTGCAGGTCCGCTGCAACTCTGACTACTTTTAAATCCAGACTAAAGACTTTTCTTTTTGTCGCTGCTTTTAATTGAACTATTCATATCTTAGACTGCACTGTAACTTTTATCCATGTATTTTTTCTTTTAGTGTTTATCCATGTATTTCTTCTTTTAATGTTTATTTTATTAGCTTTTCTTTTTAATGACTGATTTTAAATGCCATTTTCTTAATGTCTTTCATTTGTTGTAAAGCACTTTGAATTGCCTTGTGTTGAAAAGTGCTCTATAAATAAACTTGCCTTGCCTTGCCTTGCCTTGCCTTGCCTTCACAATAAAATACACAACGGCTGTAGCCTGTTTTAGGAGCTGTATGTGCGTGTGTGTTGTGTAAGTGTGTGTGGTACAGTGTGTGCGTAGATGCAGCGGACAGACAGGTCTCATGGTTTGGCGTCCTCTGCTTACTTTTAATACTTGTAAATAAAACTTTTGGCCCGTAATTTATTTTCCTCATTGTAGCGACCAGAGAGGGGGGGGGGGATATATCCAGTCTCTGATAGTGTTACGTTATTATGAGAGTGCTGTTTGATTCTGAAATTGTATATATTTATATAAATATATATGTGTGTGTGTGTGTGTGTGTGTGTGTGTCCACATCTGTAGCCTGTTATTGTCTCATTATACCGCACTGTGAATGAATCAAAGTAAATATATGAGTCGTCATGAACACATCTGTCCATCAGACAGAGGGCTGCTGTGCCTCCTGTCATCATTAATGGACGTCTCTTTAAAATGACCGCTCAGAGAAGAGGAGTTTTCATTTCTCTAACAGCCTGCTGCTTCCCCTCCTCTCTCCTCGGTTCCCCTCCTCGGGTCCTCCGCTCGCATCTCCTGTGGGCTGGACTAAGTATCGAGGATAGGAGTCGAGGAGGGGAGTTAGAGAAATGAGAAAGGGCCCCGCACTTTGGCTGTGAGCTGCGGTTGCCAGATAAGCCAACATCCCCCATTTTCATCACTTACAGGATGAAATGAAAAGTGTAAACGGGATGAAAGGGGTGTTACATTTACTTAATTATGAATGTTGTTACATCAAGGCCGAACATTAGGATGAGCACCAACGGTCAAAACATTTGTTTTCCTCCCAGAGCTGTCAGCGCAGCGCAGGCCCGGTTCTATGGGGGTGCATAAGGGTGCATTGCACCCTCAGTTGAGTCGTTATGCACCCTCATTTGAAAAATTAAAAGTGAAAAAAAAAAAATTTAAAGTAAAAAAAAAATATTAAAAGTGAAAAATATTACATATATAATAACAGTAATAATAATAAGAAGAATATAGTTGACATAAAGTAAATTGTAATTGTGGTTAAATAAC
Source organism: Harpagifer antarcticus (assembly GCA_902827135.1). NCBI lineage: Eukaryota > Metazoa > Chordata > Actinopteri > Perciformes > Harpagiferidae > Harpagifer > Harpagifer antarcticus. The sequence goes on from CADEHL010001340.1 coordinate 1,511,536, forward strand.
ATTGTCTGCTGCATTTATTTTGTCAATTTAAAAGGTAGCCTAAGTAACGTTATTATGTCAGGTGCACGTGACCTGTGCCGCTGCGCGTTCGTCATCTGCAAGGTGCTTACACAGCAGTCAATGATGGAACTCAGAAAATGGTTAAAACAACCAGCCCTTATCGCCAGCAGTAACACTGCATCTACTGCAGGTAATACCAGTTCAGATCATGGGGACATTACGTTATCTGCGGCCACTGTCGTGGACACTAACGTCCTCCCGCTCGACTTGCCGGCTTTGCCCGCCTCGCCCACGGAGGTGGAGCAGCCGCTGCCGTCTTCGTTGCCCCAAACACCGCCATCCCTCAGCGGCCCGCAAATGCCAGAGGACCTCAGCTAAACAGAACCTGCCCAGGTATATTTAAAAAAGTACCCAACTCGCCTGTACAGTGGGTTAAGGCGCTCATTTTGCAGCTCATGGTTTCAAAACAGAGATTGGTGGGAATATTCCTGTAAAAAAGATGCCATCTTCTGCTATGCATGTAGACATTTCGGTCTTAAAAGGAGAGTGATTTGTAAAATATCCATAAAGAAAAAGTAAATCTGTTGACATTACAGTTCTGTTTCATATGGATGTTGAGAGATGTATCCATAGATCTCTTCATTTTGCTCTCAAAGTGTACCAGATTGATGCTTTTAACTTCAATATTTTAAAAAAAAATCTTCCCCCATGCCCCCAGACCCCCCTAGAGAAGGTGAGGACCCCCTTAGAGGGTGTTAAATCCACTCCCCACTTGTAAAAATAACACTTTACCACTGCACCCTCTCTAATCTCAGATGCACCCTGAGTCATTTTGTTCTGGAACCGGGCCTGGCGCAGCGCCTCCACAGATCTGGCGCCCTAGGCGAACATCTATAACGCCAGTGCGACAGGCCGGCCCTGGTCTCAGGTTACGCTGTAGGACAGGGGTCTTCAACTAAAATTCAACGAGGTCCAGTTAGAGAAAATCTCCCCATGCAAAGGTCCGGAACATCAAAATGTCTAAGTTGCTATATGAATTAGTGTGAAATATATTGAAGTAGCTTTATCAACGTCTGCATGTAACAACTGACTGCCAATCAAATAAAGAAAGTACAATTCAAAAACAACAATATTTATTGTAAATTAACATTACTTAAATACTGTGGATATGTGTAATGTTCCTCTCGGGCTGCATTTACAAATAAAATAGAGAAAATAAATAAAATAGCTTTTGAAAACAATTGAACCGTTTGAAAGTTTATCTTTATTTCCCTCTTATATTGCAGACCCTCACTCACTTTCTTTAAATTCAGTGCGAGAATTGAGCTGGAGCTTGTCCTGCCAGGAGTTTGTAAATCTGGGCTGACATGGAGTCAGGGCCATTCTCATACACATGCAGGTGCTCATTGGTTACAGTGATGCAAACACAGGTATGGTGAACATTTAGGTAGATTTTAGCCTTTATAGACCATACAAAGCCTTTGAATTGCAGTTGGTTCAACTTGCGTCCCATATGCTAACCAGTTTGGACTTTCACTGCTCAGAGTCCTGTTTACATCGCTGATATTCTCAGATACTAGCATGAATTTCGCACACAATAACAATGATGGCAGAATGCATCGAGCTGTGCTCATGTTGCTCTTATTCTTGTGGAGCCAGATTAAATTGAAGAACAACTTTATACTCAGCTCCGGAGTGACATTGCTAATGGTTTGTCACCATGACTCAGCATTTGACAGTCGATGGAGCTGGCTCCACCGGAGTTTAGCATACTGTTAGCATACTGCTAGCTACCACTGGAAGGTAGTAATCCACTGTCTGATGGTCGCACAAGTAATCTGCCCTGATGCTTATTTCCTCATACGTGAATATTTGTTCAGTTTTACCACAGTGTTTGTTTGTCATCACAGCACGGTAAATTAAGTTTCTCGTATCACATGGATGCTGTTAGCATAGCCTCCGAAGCCGGTCTGGCTATCTCAACTACTGCTATCATTGTGGTATAAACTGTCTTCTACCGGCATATTTGACCCGCATATTTTGCTCTTTGATCTTAATTGTGAAAGTCTGACATGCCTAATTGTGTAGCCCAAGTATTGACTACACCTGATAGTCAGGAAAACAATTTTAAAAAACTCACAGACGGCTTATTTGGTGCTGAAGTGGTGAACTGCTCTTCAAAACAGGCAGTGATAGCGAGCGGGTGGTCATTATGGTGAAAATTGTAAAACCATTTAACTAATTAACAAAATAGATTTGAAACACTATTAACAAAATAGCATGCAAAAAGGTCATATGCCAAAGAAAAATGACACTCAACTAAGAAGATAGTTGGGGTCAGAGTTGAACACATTTTCAGGGCTCAGAACCGCTGCAGTGGAAACATTAAAAAAACTGGTTCGCAATTTTGGAAAAGGGGTAAATCAGCACCAAGAAATCCTAAATGTTTAGATAGTAAGCAAGAATAGCCCTGGAGACAGAGATGGCACACACTCACAACAAGCGCACACACACAACCATAATGATGAGATCTCCACCAACGGGATCTCTTGGTGGAGATAGTACATCTGGGATAAATGATATGTACGCTGCTCTGTGTAAGTCTCCAGTATTATCCCTTCTAAATGACACTCTAATCTATTTGTTGGTCATTAAATAAATGCTTGCTTTGAATAATTCAACACAAAAACTGATAAATGATAATATACACACACAGTTTGCTGACACACAAAGGTGAGTAAAGGAATGTGAAGTGTGTGCCTCCTTGCGAGGCTGTGAGGTAGAGCAGGACTATGTTGATGTCATTAGTAAAACTGTAGTGATGTCATTAACAGCTATAGAAGAAGTAGTAATGTGATTGGGCGGCGCTACAATAGAATTATAGTACAGCCATTGAAAGTTAGAGGAGAACTGCAGTAATGTAATTGAGTTGTAAAGTAAAACTCTAGTCTGGGCGGAGGTAGAGCGGATGTCCACTAATCAGAAGGTTCAATCCCCAGCCTCTGCAGTCGTTTTTGATAAATATATATTATTTTTGTATGTTTCGTAAATTGGACTGTCGAGGAACTTGCGATCTATGTTTTCCATACATTACATAATTAAACCATAGTTGTGTATATATTATGACAATAAACCTTTGAATCTTGAATCAGTCAACGTGTCTAAGTGTCCTTGGTGAGATACTAAAACCCAAATTGTTCGTTCGGTGAGTGAATGTTATCACTTCTGATGAGCAGCTGGCACCTTGTATGCCTCTGTTTGATTGACTTGTACATGCAGAAGTGGTTTGATTGCTTGAGCAAATACTGGAAAAGCAATATATCAATGCTTACCATTTAGATTTTAACAAACTGTATTTCATACTTACAGTATGTCAGTATGCGATGATTCTATGCATTGATAATTGGGTATTTTATAGCCTATTGTTTTTACATGTAACGGTTAGGAGACAGGTAATAATGATTACAGCAGTCACTCTTATATCACTGTGGTGGAAAACATGGGACATAATGAAGAGCCCAGCAGTGAGACCCACTGCTCTACAGCATGATGGTGCCTCCCCCAAGTGGTGAGACGGTGCACACACACACACACACACACACACACACACACACACACACACACACACACACACACACACACACACACACACACACACACACACACACACACACACACACACACACACACACCACACACACACGTCTGAGATGGTAGCTGAGATATACTGAGCTATTTATCTAAAGTATGTAAAAAGCTCTCTGTGAGGAGAACCTAATCTATCTCACTTATCAACAGTGAGAACAACATACGATCTCAATCTTCTCTTAAAGGGAGGGACTTCTCAGCCCACTCACTCACTCTGAAAAACATGTCATCTAAAGCACGCTGACAAACAGCTAAGAAATGGTCATTTTAGTGATGTTATTTAGTCTAGTGCTTAAGGTGACCTGACCTTTCCTCTAATTATTTTTCGGGGTTAAGGCCACTTTTCTTATATTGCCCATTTCACACCAACGCAGTTCCAGGGCCGGTTCGGCGCTAGAGCCTGAAAAGCACTGTTTTTTCCTGTTCACACCGCAGTGGAGCCGCCTCTAAGCTCCGAAAACCAGTGCTTTTCAAGCACCAAAAAATTGTCGGTCTAGAAGCAAGAACCGCTTACGCCACGCTTACGTCCGAGGCGGGGGCAGGGGCGGGATCAACCTGAGCAATAACAGTTTATGGCGAGTACGGCAAATGAAAGTTGTAACAAGCAAAAGCGCTGACCAAAGTGACTAGAACATTTATTAAAAAAACACACTTTATAAATCAGGCAACACTAACCAGGCTTAGTGTGATTCTGTTTATTGGTACCTTACTTTGACCATCTGTTCGCTGTTATTGATCATTGTGGAGAGCAGTGTTAGAAATTAAAATCAATGTTTTGATGGCATAAAGTACCTTAAACATACCGTCAGTTTAAATGCTGTTTTATACTGAAAAACCAGAAGTTCTTGTGCACAACCAGTTGTTAAGCTTTTATTCTGAAAATCCTTCATCTCCGGTTAGCATGTGGCTAATATACCATTTATTATAGAGGTGAATTTAGTAGCGATATGACATGGAGTGTTGCACACCGAAACCTACTGATTTCAACACCACAACTATAGACGTCGAGATATTATTATTGCTGAATATTAAATGAAGGTACAGTTTATTTGAATACGTTTGTTTACAGACGTGGGTAGCATGAGACAACATCCGGAACTACCGGAAATGAAACCAGCCGTGAAGAATTATTATATATATATATAACTGTATTGATTACAGCGTTTAAAATGTATTAAATGAAAAGTCATGAAAGAGATAAGGAGGAGAAAAGGCGTGTTATATATTGGATGTACAATGTCTGAATCCTCTGTTATGCGCAAGAACGAACATTGGAGACGTGGAGGGCCGGCCCCCAGCAGCGCCAACCGGCACACAGGGAGGAGCCAGCAGAGGAGATATAACAGCTGGAGAGGTGGAGCTCGGCCTCTTCCCTTTGCTCACGAGAGCCAGAACACAGCTTTTTTTCTGACAATATTCTGCTTGTAACATTACCACGCCTTTTTATTAATTAAAGTACTCATTTGAAACTTCTCAGAGACTCCATTTAGTCTCCTTTTTAAAGCTTCTCTCCTGGACGCGAGAATAACGAACATAGTTATCAGCAGGCAGACGTGTTGTTTTGTATTATAGCAGCTATCGGATGGATTCAATACATGGGCTGCACAGGTTGTCATGTCCGACTATCACAAGCACTGCAGCGGTCGATAAATGCCGCTGAAACATATTAATGAACCATGAACCACGGCACTCTGGAGAAAAGTATAAGGGTTGAGAAGTAGTTATTTAATTTAATCTGGCTTCGTATGATTAAAAGCACCACGATCATCGACCCGGCGCCGTTGGGGAGAAAATCAGCGACGTAAACGGTGACGTCATGACGCAAACTATGACGCAATGACACAGCACCACTCGGGCTCTGGGCGGAGTGAACAAAGTGGGAGCTGAAAAGAAAAACCGGTTCCGAACCAGAAAAGCTCTAGCACGGAGCTAGAACGGGAACCGCGTTGGTGTGAAAGGGGCATATGTGGTCTAAATATGGTGTCACCAATGTCCTTTACTGGGCCCTCAACCTCACCTCTGTACCAGTTTGGGAGAGTGATTGACTTGAAATCACATGACCAAGGTTGCCTTTAGTTGAAAGGTGCTTTTTAAAGAAAATTGCCTTGCCATGGAGATACATGCTTAGCTGCCTTTCATATTTGTACTTGTTCTACTCATGCCATATTTAAATGTGCCTGTAATTTGTTTTATGATGAACTGATTCAAGGCCAAATCGGCAAACATGTTGGTCTAACGAATAAATTGTTTGATAGGGTTGACAAAGTTTAACCTCATCCTTGGAAGTAGGTGAAGCTGCGATGGAGACTGATATGACGACATGTGTATGTATTGAACACACCTGATAGCCAGTATCAAAACAAGGGCTTATGCTACTGAAGCAAGATTGATATGCTAGCATGCTATTCAAAACAGTTTATGTCACAATGATAACAACAGGTAGTCATATATGTCACATATCATGTCACTTGTGCCTGGTCAAGGTGCCGCTGTGATTAGGATATTTAATGTATGATCATGATTTTGCTCTACTGTTTTTTTCTACTGCTGCAACAACCACCAGCACTGCTCTCCATGACAGGGAATCATAAAAATGATTGACTTCCTGTAACATGTACATGTGTTCATGGCCACCTGCATGAATGTACTTAAAGTGGGTGGGGGTGTGTACTGCTGTGAACCAAGCTTTTGTACACCTAAATCACTTTGCTACTAGATTTCTACTAATAAAAATGAAGGTCCTGGGAAATTTGACAAAGTTGTAGAATCATGTATTATGCAAGAATAAACATTTTTTACACAGTTGCTGAGTTTATCTCTCAGCCATGCTGCGAACCAAAACTCACTGGAACACACCTGGACTGTGTGATCCTGTAGGAATGTCTCTATTTAATTGAGATTACCCATTTAGAAGTAAGAGACATTTTTCGGCTAGTGTGCGGCAATCGAGTTTCTCTTAATGAGCTCTTCATTTCTGTTTTGCATCTAGACATACTTAATGTCATTCACAGATGCACACTTCCACACGTCTATGCAAGTATTCACAACAAATATGTGTAGATCGAGTGTCTAAGGGTTTCATTTGAAACCAACACATCAACAGGGTTTCTTTTTTATAGGAATAGTTTAGCAACCACAGTCACAGAATGTCCTGCCTGGAGACAGGTCTGGCATTCTATTGAAGTCAATGGGTCCAAAGCCTGCTGGGATATGCTTCATTCTACTTGTGACAATGAAGCAACACATGAACAAGTCCATCACAGGGAGGAACCCTGTGCCCAGAATCAGAATGCACTGAGGGGCTTCAGTTAAATGTGCAGATCAGGTAAACAAGTTGAGCTTTTAACATACTACTTATGCACACAAAACCACTGCAAGTCCAAACATACCAAATCTGGCTGTCCTTCGCAAATAAGCAACATTTTTCACAGCCACCTTGGAACCCATATAGAGGGAATAATACATATTTAAAGAGGCCCTATTCTGCTTTTTGGGGGCTTTCCCTTTAGTGTGTTCTATAGGTTTTTGTGCATGTAAATGGTCTGCAAAGGTTAAAATCCCTGTATTCCATTCTTTCCCACAAACCCCCCCCCCCCCCTACCAGAAACCACCTCCATTAGACTCCTTTGTGTCACGGTCTGTCTGTGTTGTGTTTTGTCTGTCTCTGGTTTCCTGTTTTATTTTGAAAAGTGTTCACCTCCTGTCTTGTGTGTTAATTCCTGTCTCTGTGTTTGCCCTCCTGTGTCTGATTGTCTGATTGTGTTCACCTGTTGCCCCTGTGTTTCTGCCTCCCCTGCCCAGCTGTGTCTTGTCCTGTGATTACCCTTCTTTGTATTTAGTCTTGTCTTCCCCTGTGCTCCAGGTCGGTTCATTGTTTGTCTTTCACGTCACGCTCCATGTTTGTCCCTGAAGTTTTTTTATCCTGGATTCTTTACTCGTGCTCCCCTGATTTGGTGATGTTAAGTTTGTTTCTTGTTTTCTTTTGTAGTTGGCTTTTGTAAAATAAAGCTCGCTTTTTCCATCCATCCATCCATCTTCTTCCGCTTATCCGTGGTCGGGTCGCGGGGGTAGCAGTTCCAGCAGAGAGCCCCAAACTTCCTTTTCCCTGGCGACATCAACCAGCTCTGACTGGGGGATCCCAAGGCGCTCCCAGGCCAGCGAAGAGATATAATCCCTCCACCTGGTCCTAGGTCTACCCCTTGGTCTCTTCCCAGCTGGACGTGCCTGGAACACCTCCCTAGGGAGGCGCCCAGCTCGCTTTTTGTTACCCCTTAAACTCGCTTATCCTTTTTAATACTTCATTTGGGTCCTACCTTTTCCCGAATCCTGACAGAATGAACCGACCAGCTTTGGACTCAGCAGATTCCGTTTTTTTTATTCTACAGGCGGAACATCTTGGCTACTCTCTGGAGCAGGATAGGGTTTTCACCGGCCATGCCGTCATTGCCCCTCGGTCTGGCCGTGAAGCCCCGAAAATAATTGTATGTCCTTCGGCCACCATGGCCTGTGTGCCCATGATACTGTTAAAATCTCGAATTTGCTTTAAAAGCGTCAGAACAGTGGTTTCTGAACTGCATTATGCTGCGTTCACAATGGACGCGATGCGAATTCAATTCCCGCCAGTACAAGCGCTAGCCAATGAAACCGCGTGCAAGCTGGGAGAGCCAGACCGCAGTTCATTTCCTCATATTCCAAACGAGAAATTACGGTAGCAAATCACCCGGTTCTTTGCGACCAGAACTATTTACCGGGATACAAACCGGAGGAACCAGGCATGGAGGGAGGTGGCAGAGACAGTGGGTGAAACTGGTAGGTTTTTGCCTGTTTGGGGAGTTTATATCCAGTTTACTTTGTTTTAACATTGCTATTGCTTTGTATGTCGGGGCGGGAGATTCATGTGATTGGTTGTTGGTCGCGCTGCTCGCAAAAAATCGCCAAGCTTCAGACACGCCCACCTCCAAGATTTGTTGATGCCTGTAGTGTAGACGGGCCGTAACCCTTAAGATTCATTAAATCACCCTAACTTTAACCTTGACTGTTTCATGGGCGGAGTCATACCCTAATGACTAGCAAACTGACCTCTAAGTGTTTAATCTGTGGAATGCTGCTTCTCCACCAACGCTCTGTGTTTCCCAGCTGAACGGCCACTCTGTGGACGTCAGAGCGGAGATGCTGTGTCCTGTAGATGTCTCCATACAGTTTCCACTCAGAAACAACCATTATTATACCAGAGAGTGGCTCCAAACAAGTGTCTGTATACACTTCCACAAACAGAGGGGTCTATTAAAGATGAGACAGGCTCTGAAGCTTTGCTCAGAGTACTACTCAAAGCTTTACAGTTTCCTGTTGATGTGAAGAGAAGTAAAGTAGTGTGTGGCACTGGGCCCAGAATAAATACACACACACACACACACACGGGAAGAAAAGCAATGTTAAGCGGCACCTCACAACTTCATAAGGAGTTTAACCGTGACACTTTTCGAAATCCCGTTTGTTTGCCCCCACTTTACAAATAGGCCTATGTTTATATTTTTGAATACAAGCCGCGATCAACGCCACGGAGGAGCACACAGCCTCTGAGAGAGAGAGAGAGCACACCTTTATCTATTTCATATAGCCTAGGTGTAAAAAATAAAGTAAGACATCATTCCAATGTGTACTATAGGACAGTAAAAAAAAAAAGGTTTAAAAGGGGAGTGATTAGTAAATATGCATAAATAGAAAGAAAGAATGCTAACTAGGTAACATAAAATAAGAATAAACCAGTTTAAATGATTTGTTATTTGTTGTGATCATACTCTAACGATGTTTGGATTATTGAAAAGTATACAGCTCCCTTTCATCTGAGTGTTGAGAGCTGTATCCATACATTGACTTTGTGCTCAAAGTGCACCAGATTGATGCATTTAACTTCAACATTTAAAAAAACATCTTCCCGGGGGAGCATGCCCCCGGACCCCCTAGAGAAGGTGAGGACCCTCCAAGAGAAGGTGAGGTCCACTCCCAAATAAAGCAGGTTAAAATAATTAAATTGAATACATTTTATTTTAGTAAACACTGAAAACGGGTCCCACAGACCCAAACCGCACACCAAGGTTAAAGGTCAGCATATCATAATGTTAAAATGTGCTAAATATATTCACTGCAAAAAAAGAAAAGAGGAGTAAAAGTAGCTCACGACTTGTTTTATTTTTTTAAAGTAGCCCTCATCCTAAAAAAGGTTGGAGACCCCTGTTATAGAACGATACATTTGACAATTTTAAGCTTGGCCTACCATTTGATTGGAGCGATGACGAACCACTGCATTACATTGCATTTAGCTGACGCTTTTATCCAAAGCGACTTACAATAAGTGCGTTCGACGAACAAAATGACCCTACATGCCTGTCTCAGACTCTGACAGAGGACAGCCATGCCAACAGGCTGAACATGCACACTCCTGACAGAAGGGCCCACTGAGTTATGACCATTGAAATGTAGGTTGCTGTAGCGCCATCTATCTGCAAACTACCATACATTTTGCTGGATGGTTTGTAGTTGATGGTCTGTGGTTTTAGTTTACAAAACAATCTATATAACCCAAAAAAAGACCCTGACTTAGAAAGCTTTGGGTGGCAGTAGCTCAGTCTGTAGGGACTTGGCTTGGGGAATGGAGGGTCACCGGTTCAAGTCCCAGAATCAGAGGTGCCAGTGAACCTCAACCTATGGCACGCTACTTTTTTGAAACATTTCTATGGGAATATGGACACTTTTATTGTGAAAGATTAAGGGCACAGTGTTGTGCTGTTGTTACTTGTAAAACAGAATTAAGCTTCCCGTTTCCGGCTTCCTCACAGTTTATGTTTTCTTTATACATTCTAAAGCTAGTGATGACATGGACCTGACTGTCAATCACGAGTGGATTCCCCAGGTTGAGAGGAGCCGGGCCATGTGCCGGCAGCAACACTGAAAACATTGATACTTTGGATCAACTTAAAAATGTTTCGCTAATTTGTTACAGCAAATTTTTCTAGTTTATTCCAAATAGATTTTTTGACCTCAATAAATTAATTTCGGTCAAGTAAAAAATATTGCTTCCGCCTAAGATATATATTTACATTCACACAAAGTAATAAGATGATTCATTCTGAAGACCGCACAACATTTATTACTTTGTTATAACTTCATTTTTCCTTTTGGACTAACCTCATATTTATATTAGATCTAAGTAGAGTTTTGAAGTTTGTGAAAACAAATTAAAAAAAGACTTCATTTTGTTGCAGGCAATATTTTTTATTATAGCTTAAAATATTTTTATTTTTATTACAGAGCAACAACTTGAATGTACATCAATACAATACTGTGTTTTGTTTACTGTAAACAAATTACATTTTGACTTAAACTTATAACACTTTGTTTAGCTCAGTTCACATAAAGACAGGAATATTCTCTTCAAAAGACCTTAACATTTATTGGGATGTCTTTAAAATATGCATCACCTATTCTGTTTTATAAAATACAATATGTTTTTAATTAAAAATAAATACATCAATAAATTAATACAATTAATTGAGTAAATTATGCAACCAATTTGCACTTATGTAAAAAATAAAAGTAAATCATGATCACTTCTCCTGTAGCCTTAACCATATACATCACAAATACGCATATGAACATGTTAAACTAGCTTGCATATCTCTCCTTTAAAATGTAAATATGTAATGCGTTTAAACCTGGCTGCCTTTTAATTAAACACTAGAACGTATGCATGACATCATTTTTTTTTTTTACATTTTTAAACACTTCAACAATATTTTCTGCAGCTCTTAATTACAACTTCAGATAAACATGTATTAGCCATTAAGAAGGGTTTCAGTAGCATTACCAGAATCTGTGAAGTCACATTCTTTTTTAACTTCAAATGAAACATACAGAGGCCAAAGCAATTAAGCAACGAAAAATGCAGTTCAATCCCTAGCATTGCAATCTTTGAACAAGGTTGGCCTTTTGTGTCAGTTCAATCATTTCAACCAGATACGAGTTCTGGTAGAGCAGGGGTACTCAAACTTTTTTGTTAAAGGTCCACTTGTGAATTTTATACAAGGTCAATGGTCTGGATCAATGCCAGTAAAGTCCCCCCCACCCTTGGAGCGGAGCAAAGAAACTGAAATTAAGAAGCCGTTTCCGCGCGCTATGCATGGGCCCCCCTTGAGGGGGTTTCCCGACTTGTCGTTGCAGTAAATTAAAGGGTGTTTCATGTTGTCGTTGCTGTGGACCTTCTTAATTATTTTTTATGTTTTTTTAAATTTTTTAATTTAATTTTGAACTTTTTTATTGTTGTTTATTCTGGTTTGTTTTGTGTTTGTATCTTTTATTTTAAATTTATTTATTTATTTTATGTTTTGTGAGCTGAGCTGTGTGATTTTATATTTTATGTATCTCTCTGTACAGCACTTATTTGGGGGCCCCCTTCTGGTCCAAGCACTTGCCTGTCTGTAAACGGCGCCCTTGTATACACACACACATTCAATACATATACAGTATGATGGCTTGAACTAGTGGGAGAAATGGCACTGTTTGTCTGTAGCCAATGCCTTGAACCTCGGCAAAAATGGCATGAGAAGCATTAGAAAGTCAAGGTAAACTTGCGGTTAACTTGCAGTCTGCAATGCGTGTCACGCTCGGACACACAAGTAAATATATATGCACGTTCATTCTCACGAGTCAGACACAAGAAAATATACATTAAAGGGGACCTATCATGCAAAATGCACTTTTGTACGTCTTTTATACATAAATACAGTAGCGGCTGGTGGAAAATATTTTTGGTGGGGCTATGGAAATGGTGACAACCATACTAGGGCAATCCGGGGGGGACGCTCCACTGGAAGTAATTTTTGAGAAATGACCCCTTAAATTATGACTTCTGGTGATGTTAGAGGGCGGAGGATAATCCATAATCTTCAGTGTGGTTAGCTGTGAATCTCCCAAAACTGTGCAACAGTACAGTAGGCCCACACAAACTGCAGAACACTGGTGCTTTGGGAACAATCAAATGATTTAATTCCCATTTAAAATCAGGAGACTAAATACGAACTGTGTGTGTGTGTGTGTGTGTGTGTGTGTGTGTGTGTGTGTGTGTGTGTGTGTGTGTGTGTGTGTGTGTGTGTGTGTGTGTGTGTGTGTGTGTGTGTGTGTGTGTGTGTGTGTGTGTGTGTGTGTGTGTGTGTGTGTGTGTGTGTGTGTGTGTGTGTGTGTGTGTGTGTGTGTGTGTGTGTGTGTGTGTGTGTCATACTTGCTAACCCTCACGATTTTCGGGGAGACTCCCGATTTCATTGCCCTCTCCCGGTTTCCTCCCGGGGTCATATTTCTCCCGATTTCTGACAAAATCAGATTTACTCAGGACTGTTTCCACTCGGACTTTAATACAGCGACACCATTGTTTGGTTTCCATGGTAGCGCGTCTCTTTAGCAGCGCGCGCAACTCAAAGTCTGAGAGGGTGAGGAGTCACAGAAAACTGAACAAGAATCGACAACTCGACCCTCTGCTCACTCCTTTCCTGTAAAATACAGGTCCAGCCCACACATATGCTCCATGGTGCTACAGGCATTGCCCTTACAACTACAATAAGCATGTAAATGTTAATCTACAGCTCTGGCGATCCACTAGCACCGAGACGCAGCCATCCTCGACAACTACTGCAGCGTCACCTTGGATACGAGTCCAAACAACTCACAGACACACAGGCCAGGGCGCTGACACGGCGCCCTTTGAGCATCAGATCTGACGACGCTGATTGGCTGAAATTATGTTTCGGAGGCATAGTTTACAGATAGCAACAGTCAGCTTGTTGGCTGCTGCTGCTCTGGCTGAGGGCTCTTTCCTACCACCCGAACGAGAGAGGGTAATGATACACGCTGCGGCCAGCCATGAAACATGTGATTCATCAGTAACTTTAGACATCGTAAAACAATTTTAAACGAGATTTTATTGTAGAGTATACATTTTACTGATACCAACTATATCATATTTACCTTGTTCATTAAAAAAAAATATATATATTTATATTTATAAAAAAATATATATATATATATTTATAAAAAAATATATATATATATTTTTTTAAATATATATATTTTTTATTTTTAATGACAATCAAACATGTGGGAAGAGGGAGGGGGCGGCGCCCCTATGGGCCGGCCGCCACTGCATAAATGTGTCCCCGGTGCGTCGGGGAACTCACGCAGCGTCAGAAAATAAAACCCTCTCTCTTTTCCTCCGTACCCAAATCTTTTAAAAACAGGAGTACAACGAGCGGATATAGATTTGCTGCCGATCTGGCGTCAACTCGGCAGCGGACCCACAGAAAATTGCTATCAGAAACAATGCCTGACGTGTTTTGGACGTAATCACGTCTTTGTTTACATTAGCAAGCCTCGCTAACACTCAGAGCTAACCTGTACTGGAGAGCACATGTGTTTAAAATGCAGGAAATAAAAAAAGGAACTCACCTTGTGATAAACCCGCTAGAGAAAAAGCTTTTGAGCTCCATACTGTTTCAGAAATAATCTTTGATGTCATATAGAACAGGATGGCATTTTATCACAGCAGAATTTAACTTTATCTCCGGTAGAATTCTGATCAGGCATTAGCTCCACCTCCTTTTTTTTTTTTTTTAAAGCTAAGGACGCAAAATCCACGTTTCTCTAACAGGGCTGCAAAAGAGGGGTATGAGCAGAATGAGGCATGGCTACAATGGGTGATCTGTTTGGTATTTTGAAAAAAAAACTTCACAGACATGTTTTGTATAGGTATGGCCCTACAAAATATTTTTTCCAATATAGCATAATAGGTCCACTTTAATTTACATCAGAATCAGATTTCTTTTTTTATTATGGGACACAGGGTTCGGTCCGGATTGATTTGCAGTTCGGTCCGGATCCGGACCTTGGTCCGGAGTTTGAGAAGCCCTGGAGACTGAGCTGGAGGGTGTGGACAAGATGTCAGTATCGTCTGATTGAGCAGACGCTGCTTCTTCACAGACGGTAAAGTTGTATTCTTGGACACCATCATCAGGTATTGGGATGACCTTGATAGTTGTCAAATCTTCAAGATCAGCCGTGGATGTCAGGTTGACTAGTGCATCTCCAATGTCTCTGTCTTGATATTGCATTCTAAAACGTCCACCTATAGAGTGCCACAGCCACACATCCTAAAACCCGGAAGTAAGTTAGCATTTTACCACTTCCGGTTCCTTCGACAAAAAAGCAATGCAATTTCTCCATAGGATTTTGGAAAATAGCTCGAAATAAGGTCTGTGGTTGAAACACATTTAAGAGACGGATCACGTTTTGTTCAGTCGGATAATATCCACATGTCTATCCTACTTTTATCATTTCCGAATCATAAATCTATTGATCATAAATCTATCAATTCGATTTATGATCCGACTGACCAAAACGTGATCCGTCTCTTAAATGTGTGTCAACCACAGACCTTATTTCCAGCTATTTTCCAAAATCTGGCTGGCCTTTTCACGGTCATGTCAGGCAACCCAAAAGGAACTCGAAAAAACATGAACATAAACAATGATATTAGTAATAGTGCAATGATACACTGACGACTGAATGTCAGTGTATGTCTCACAATAGTGACATGCCTGGAATGACAGAGCAAATGATTGCCACCAGTAGCTCTTGTTCAATAAACATACAGATGTGAGGATTGACTTTACATGCAACAAGTGCAGTCTTGTATTTTTCATTTACTTGTACAATACATACCTTTTCTCATTTAACTTTAATATTTTAAATTACCTTACTTAACATTTGGGTATCTAACTAGATATATTATCACGCAGCGTCCACACGGCAGCGTGCGTTGAAGCTTGCCGGCGGGCGTTTCTGAAGCTTGACCAAAAATACGCACACACACACACACACCGGCCCTCTACTTGCTACAAACTTAAATATGAAAAGGTTCAACTCACCTGTCATACTCCAATGTAACG
This sequence comes from Harpagifer antarcticus, assembly GCA_902827135.1. Classification (NCBI taxonomy): domain Eukaryota; kingdom Metazoa; phylum Chordata; class Actinopteri; order Perciformes; family Harpagiferidae; genus Harpagifer; species Harpagifer antarcticus. Next base: position 1,527,174 of record CADEHL010001340.1, read on the forward strand.
GAAAAACATCTAAAGAAAAACAAAATAGTAATAATAATAAAATGTCTCCACTGATCTGTGTTGTAAATGTGATTTCTGTTTGATTCCAATCGCTTTTTATAGTCAAAATCAGCTAATTGACCGAGCTCCGGTACAACTACAGGTAGCGATGAGAAGTGAGCCAGGGACGAGCTCTGCCTCTCGTAAGCCCACAGTAACTGGCTGGAACGCGGGCACTAATTTAACGCGGACACTTATTTTGTGAGCGCGCTCAAGCCAGTTACTGTGGGGTGAGGTGAGGCACAGATGAGATCTGCCTCACCTCAGAATGCGTCACCCCACAGAAACTGGCTGGAAAGCGGGCCCTAAGCGCATGCCTGCACCATCTCACTGTCACCAATGTAATGTGTGTAGATCCCTTTATTACATTTATCCTCGCCATCCATCGTCTCTAAATAACTTATTTCACGTATATATGATATTTAGGCTCGCTGGTCTCATCATACAACGGCAATGAGAACGCACCAGGGGAGGCAGCCATAACCTCTGCCGCACTGAAGGGGGCGCAAGTGAGCCCACAGGTTCTTGTTGCTACTGTTATTCTGCGCAGAGACAGTAGACGCCAACAACAAACTAGACTTTTGAAACTAGAGGAAGATAAGGAGGACTTTCACAAAAAAGTAATAGAGATTGTTGTCCAGAAGGATAGCATGGACTTCATCTTCAAGTCAAGGTAAGACCACCATTGTAATGAAAATGGGATCTTACTAAGAAAGAACAATCCAATATTTAGATTTTGGGTATCATTTTGTTGAACGGTCTGTTTAAAATGAATCGAAGCATCAGACTAAAAAAGCTTTTGAAAATAACCGAATATTTCGATTAAGGTCAAAATATAATATTTGTAAATCTGACTCTGAAAGAGTCAGTGCCTCACCAGCCATGAACCTCACGGCACGTCACTGCATTGACACATGCATTATTTTTGATAAAAATAATGGTTGTTGGTAATGTATTATCGACCCACACAGATGTATGATTTCACTGCGTCCGTTGGCTCCCACATAACTCGAACCCTGGCTTCAACGCACGCTGCCGTGTGGACGGGCCGTGAGTCTACATTTTGGGTTTTTCAATCCTTTTTAAACGTACATGAAAACTACTTGCAGTTCATTTTGGAACTTACCAAATCAGCATACATTGTGACCTTCAGTGGAAACAGCAAACCTGTAAACACAAAGGAAATAAATAAATAAACAAGGTGTATTTAAACGATCTTAACCCAGCATAAATCACTCACCCTCACCCTCAAAGCATGGTCAACAAGACGGGCAGCGTGTTAAGGAGATTCGGGTTGTTTCCCCCTCCCCACTGTTTACAGTCCCCTCTCCGGAGTGGCGTGGCCCGAGTGTGGGTTGCTGCAGAGCAGAGATACACCTTCAGACACATAACTATAGCGGTCCCGGAGCTTTAATAACGGCTCGCCAAAAGTATAAACATCTCTAACGCTGGCTGGGGTCTGGCTGTTAGTGTATTTATATGCTGCGGGTTTTTTTAATGAGCGGAGCACGCATTGAAAATGCATTTTTTTAATGAAGACATGTGATGCTGATTAAGTTAGCATTGTACTATGTGCTCTGTTTAGTCCCCGACGGCCCCAGCCCCTGTTCATAAACAAGCTTGAATTAAACACTCTCGTTTTTACTCCAAAGGCCCATGCCACTCACAGTTATATGCATTTCAGTGTGCATTCACAAACAATAGTCCGCTTCTCTGGTGCGCACCAGACGACAGTTTGTTACATTGTTTCATTTTTCAGAAGGTTCGGTTTGCGTTCACACGGGCAAAACTCTAATGGACTATAAACTTTAAACACAAGTCATGTGCACGGAAATGCTGTTCAACCATTGGTTAAACCATTAAACTTTTCACTAGTCAAACTGACACAACAAAAAATCGCCACTTGCATGATAAATGTATGAAAATTATCTGGTTAAGCCATCCTTAAAATTACACGTGGTTAAACTTTGCTAACACATAGCCAAATACAAAGACAGATGGTAAATTAGTTGTTTATCTTGACACAACACTAAATGGATAAACATTTAAACATACTTTAAAAAAAAAAAAAAACATTTCAAATCCTTACCTTATTTAAAAGTGTTTTTGGGTCAGACACTCTCACAGACAGTGGGTAGCGGTGTAATGGCGGTTGCAGCAAATCTTGAAGTCACCTTGCTTTGTACGTCACGTGGTCATGTGACATGCTTTAAAGTGAAAATATCGATTTAGGTGAAATATTGTTTTTAAGTTATTTCAGGGGGCGGTTGTATTTTGCTTCTGACACAGAAAACACACAAAATGACCCAGTTGTTCCACTTTTTTCAGTGAAGTAACCCTCTGCTGTCTCACATGTTACTGCCTGAAAGTCTAGTAGATAAGTCAAGTAATCGTCAGCTGAGTTCACTGTTGACACAAGTATTTTACAGGTCCATAATTCCCAAATAATTTCTTAATCATTTAAAGTGGCGTTTCTATATGTGCAAAAGTGGTGGGGCACAAACAACTTAGATGTCTATATATAAGCTTCTGCAGAGAGGTTCATGGCTAGTGAGGCACTGGCACTGACTCTTCAGGTTTACAAATATTATATTTTTACCTAAATCAAAATATAATATTATTTTCAAAAGCTTTTTTTGTCTGATGCTTCAATTAATTTTAACAGACAGTTCAACAGAAGGATACCCAAAAAATGTAATTTTATCATTTAAATATTGAATTGTTCTCTCTTAGTAAGATCCCATTTTCAATAAAATGGTGTTCTTACCTTGACTTGAAGATGAAGTCCATTTGCCTATCCCTCTGGACAAAAATCTCTATTACTTTTTGTAAAAGTTCTCCTATCTTCTTGTAGTTTCAAAAGTCTATCATAAATCTAATCGATAGATTTATGATTCGAAAATGATAAAAGTAGGATATTATCTGGCTGAACAAAACGTGCATTTATCTAACAGGTACGTTTCCCACAGATCTTATTTGGAGCTATTTTCTAAAATCCTATGGAGAAATCTCATTGTTTTTTTGTGGAGGGAAGCCATGCGCAGCTTACTTCCTGGTTTTAGGACGTGTCTCTCTCCTCTTCACACACACCACACTTTTCGCAGCACACATACTTACAGCCAATCAGCTCTGAATTATGTGAGATGACGTATGGTGGGGATAGCAGCTCTATGCCCCTATGGTCATTATTTTTTGCCACACACATTAAATAGGAAAATACTCTGAGCATGCGCAGTGTAGTTGTTACAGTCACCGTTCACTTAGACAGTGAGAGGGAGGGGCAGGATCGGGTTTTGTCCCACATGGCTCTAAACAGCTCAATAGGCACACACTGTAGACACTAATTAGAAGAACACATACTAAAACAGCAATGTACAGACGAATCAGATTATTAAACATGATCTTAAAATATATTTTATATATATTTTAATTTATTTTTTGCATTTTGTTGTAATCATTATTTTAATACTTTCTGCTGACACTAGGTGGGGCTGTGCCCCTAATGACCAGTCGCCACTGATAATTTAATGTTCCCTTGAAAGACCTACAGAATTGGTTGCCAAAAAAAAATCACTAAATGGTAATCCCCCCTTAAAGGAAGCTACATTTTAACCACAGAAGATGTTTATTCAATATTAATTTGCTATTAATAGCTTAACAAATTCAGCTGACCTTTAATGAATACGAAGAACCTGCAACAAGTCATTGGATGAACCAGAGATTAGTTATTCTTTATGATGTTCTGAAGGCAATTAGTCAGAGCTGGACAGGTTGTTGATGTTCCCTGCAGCCCATTAGGCGGGTGTCACTGATAGGATCTCTCTGGAGAACATTATAAATCATCAGGCTTTCCACTTGATACTAAATCACACATGCTGTAGCTTTTAAAACATGAAGAATTTATGGCCAGAGTTATGTAATTCTGCTGACAGAATATTATGGCACAGAGAGCAAAGTTTTACTTTCTCTCTTTCATAACCCTTCCCTTCCTGTTCCTCCCCCCGCTCTTGCTTTATCCTTCTGTCTGTCTTACTTTAGAGGAATTAGCAATGAATGCTGGCTCCCCGAGGCAGAGAGCCCAGGACAGGGGCCTGCCAATGCACATCATGGGAATTCCCTCAAGTGAATCTCATTGGAGAAGAGATAATCGTTAGGGATATTGGCAGCTATGCAGGTTAGGGTGGGGTGGGCGTAAAGAAGGTCAACAGGTCACGGAGAGTGGAACTTTAATTCCACAATGTCTACACTGAATTTGAACTGGACCTGTATGCATCAAAGTTGTGAGAATTATACTCAAGAATACTCTGCATAGCTAGCTTATTAGAAAAAAAGGTGTATTCCTGAAAGTGAAGATGTTTATTTGTACAACATTTTCTATTACTAATAGAAAAGAGTAAGAGGGACTTCCGGTTGACGATGTGAGAGTAAAGACGTTGGCATCAGGTCTCCCGATCACATTGTCAATTTTACTATTTAAAACATCGGAGTTTCCTCTATAAAACTATCACAGCTTGTTGTGAACTTGTTTGGCACTGTTTGGTGTCAAACTTCTTTTTTTTTATCAAAATGAGCAAATTCATTGCCGAGCTCCTGGTAGATGCTTGAGTCCTGATGTGTTTAGCGAACCGCCGGAGCTGGAGAGAGCCCACCGTTCACTTGACACAAAACCAAAAGACGGGAAACCAGCAAGACCGTTTGTCTTACGCTTTCTTCGCTTTCAACAGAAAGAGGCAGCCCTACGGTGGTCCAGGAACCATGAGGTGAATTTCCGGGGATCCCCTCTGAGGTTTTACCCCGACCTGAGCTCCGCACTGGCGAGGAAACGCGCGGATTACAACGGTGTGAAACAGGCTCTTTACAAGAAGGGTGTACGCTTCCGTCTGATGCATCCCGTCCGTCAGGTGACAACTTTCGAGGCACAAACGTTCACATTCGACTCACCTGAAGATGCCCAGGAATTCTACAAGCGTCGGGTAGCCAAGGAGTGATAAAACGACTCTGACTGGTGACACTCGCATCGAGAGAAAAGGACCATACAAGCGGATCCCGCTTTCAGGTATAGGCTAAATTATTATCTTGCCTGCTTTTTCTTTCTTACATTATACAAGTTAGAATTTGTTAGGCTTTAACTAGTTCATAGTTGTTTCGATTTATTCTAGCCGCACAAATCAAAACAATGCGTGTAATAGCCTATTATGTTTGCTTTTGGACTGATTCTAACAAAATAACCAATTTATTAGGCCTACCTGTCGGATCAACGTTAATTTACACTTGTTCATGTGCTGGGTGATATAGCCTACCTATGTTTAATATAATCTATATATAAATAGCCTGTATTATATGTTTTTGTAGTGATGTTACTTATACAGACTCATTGGGAGTTCCTCGAGTGAGAATAGGATTAATGGGATTAGGACTACACTCGCGGAAGACTAACGGAGATATGGTGAGCCTGCAGTTTGCCTCAATTGGAGACGCAAACATAGGCATTGTTTATGTTATGTTTTGGGGTATTTTGGGACTCTGTTTGGGGTATTAGGGTACCGGGGGTGTGCATCCCGGGGTTTCAAAGTCGTTTTCGCTGTTTTAATTGTTTGTTTTCAACATTTTACTAAACATTTATAAGTGGAGGTACCTTTTTATTTGCTTTTGAATAAATATTACACGGTCCTTCTCTCAACTATACCAAAAAAACTTCACACCCCTCGTTAATAAATTAAAAGATGATTTACAGAGATGGAGGTCTATTAATCTGGCAGGGAAGATCAACTGTATTAAGATGAACGTTCTACCCCGATTCCTCTACCAATGTCTCCCTATATTTCTCCCAAAGTCCTTTTTTCTTCTGCTATAGATGACATCCTCCAAATTCCTTCCAATCTAAAAGGCTTAATTTCAAGAATCTATTCTAGCATATCATCCCTAGGAGACACATCCATCGACACAATTAGAGAGAGATGGGAGCAGGAGCTAGGAGACGGAATACCTGATTACTCATGGACTGAGGCTCTGACGAGAGTTAACGGGAGCGCATCGTGTGTACAGATGTCATAATGCTCCAGCAACACAAACACACATGTTTTGGTCATCCATCCATCCATCTTCTCCCGCTTATCCGTGGTCGGGTCGCGGGGGTAGCAGTTCCAGCAGAGAGCCCCAAACTTTCATTTCCCTGGCCACATCAACCAGCTCTGACTGGGGGATCCCAAGGCGCTCCCAGGCCAGCGAAGAGATATAATCCCTCCACCTGGTCCTAGGTCTACCCCTCGGTCTCCTCCCTGCTGGATGTGCCTAGAACACCTCCCTAGGGAGGCGCCCAGGTGGCATCCTTACTAGGTGCCCGAACCACCTCAACTGGCTCCTTTCGACGCGAAGGAGGAGCGGTTCAACTCCGAGTCCCTCCCGGATGACTGAACTTCTCACCTTATCCCTAAGGGAGACACCAGCCACCCTGCGGAGAAAACCCATCTCGGCCGCTTGTATCCGCAATCTCGTTCTTTCGGACATGACCCATCCTTCATGACCATAGGTGAGGGTAGGAACGAAAATGGCCCGGTAGACAGAGAGCTTTGCCTTCTGGCTCAGCTCCCTTTTCGTCACAACGGTGCGGTAAAGCTACTGCAGTACCGCTCCCGCTGCTCCGATTCTCCGGCCCATCTCACGCTCCATTGTTCCCTCACTCGAGAACAAGACTCCGAGATACTTGAACTCCTTCACTTGGGGTAAGGACTCATTCCCTACTTGGAGTGGACAGTCCATCGGTTTCCTGCTGAGAACCATGGCCTCAGATTTGGAGGTGCTGATCCTCATCCCAGCCGCTTCACACTCGGTTGCGAACCGATCCAGTGAGTGCTGAAAGTCGCAGACCAATGAAGCCATCAGAACCACATCATATGCAAAAAGCAGTGGTGCAATCCTTAGTCCACCGAACTGCAGACCCCCTTCCCCACGACTACGCCTCGAAATCCGATCCATGTATTGTTTTGGTCATGTCCCTTGTTATTTGATTTTTGGTCAGTAGTTTTCAGGACCCTCTCACAGGCACTAGATTTGGTTCTGCAACCTAACGCCTATTCAGCTATCTTTGGCACAGCGCCAACTGAACAACGGATAAGTAACAAGCATAAAGACATTATGGCCTTTGCCACTCTACTTGCCCGTAGGAGGATTTTGTTTTGCTGGAAATCCCCCAAACCACCAAAATCTTCCTTATGGTTGACTGACCTTATGCTGCACTTTAGTCTTGAAAAGATTAAATACACACTTAGGAAAAAGAAAAGTGATGTTTCTGTATATCTGTCATGCCCACCTTTTTTTCAATACAAAAAGGAGGAAAAAAAAGGGTTAGAGTGACCTGTACGACTACTACTGACTACAGACTTGTCAGTCAGTGCTCAAGTGGACCAGCCAATCAGCAAGAAGAATCTAACAAAAATCTGTAAAACTGTGTTCTTACATTAAATGTCTATGAACCCGTCCTGCCTTGACAAAATGTACATTTTTACAAAGTCTTTATTTGTTTCATGATCTCGCAAACATCTCATGACTTTTATTTTGAAAGGAAGCACGATTATTAGTCCTATTATTAAATAGATATGGTTATATTATTATATTTGATTAGTCTTTTTAATGTTGCCTTTTATCTCAAACTAAACCATTTTGCTGCTGCTAGAGGAAGTTTAGATGGATGTGTACTTGCACTGTACCTAAAGCTGTACATTTCCCCGATGTGGGACAAATAAAGGATTTCTAAAATAATACTGCAAGCAAGAGTCGTGTTGCTTAAATAGAATGAATGCAAAAAACAACAATATCCTAGCTTAAATTAGACAACAGTCAACTCTAAATGACTCAAGTGATGAGGTTCAGGCTGCATTGTTATGGACCAGCTTCAAGGGAATTGCACAATTCAAATTGTATGGATATTTTATAGAACCCCAAATCAGTTAGTCCCAATAACCCTGACTTGGATAACACAGCTCTTTGATTGGACAAGCCAAAGGGCAGCCATGTTAGGACAACTACACAGATTGAAAACAAATCCAACCAAGCTCAGCTGCAGGCCACACACACACACACACACACACACACACACACACACACAACACACACACACACACACACACACACACACACACACACACACACACACACACACACACACACACACACACACACACACACACACACACACACACACACACACAACACACACACACACACACACACACACACACACACACACACACACACACACACACACACACACACACACACACACACACACACACACACACACACACACACACACACACACACACACACACACACACACACACACACACACACACACACACACACACACACACACACACACACACACACACACACACACACACACACAGAGTGAGAGACACATTCAGGACAGGTTCTGTGTTTTTCTGACACTTCAGTCTGGAACATTCTCCACAGAAAGGTTGGAGCTACCACTGGGACATGTACTAACCAGTCTCTAACCAAGCTAACGGCAAGTATGCGTGAAACATGAGAACCCTTTACAGTTTTTTCCAAACAGCTCATAAAACTGGAGAGGAAGACGTCCGGAGAAGGATTTCCTGTGAACTCACGGCCCGTCCACACGGCGGCGTGTGTTGAAGCTTCAACGCTTCTGCCCATTCACTTTGAATGGGGGGACGTCACGCTTCACCGAACTGCATTGTGGTTCAGTCGCTTCGCTTTGGTCGTGTTGCTCGCTTCAAAAGTTGAACATTGCTCAACTTTTGAAGCTTCGACGGAAGCGTCGGCCAATCAAATCATATGCCGGTACAAACTCTAGCCAATCAAACCGCATGCTTGTGTGTCCGGGGCGGGAGATTCATGTGATTGGTTGTTGGTCGAGTTTCAGACACGCCCACCGGCAAGCGTCAACGCACGCCGCCGTGTGGACGCTGCGTCACTGCTAACTGTCCTCCACTGTCAAAGCGGTTTCCTCTCCTCAGCCTGACAGCGCAACAGCCAACAGGTGTGATGTTTGTCATCTTTTACATAACGCTTAATGTCATTCAGCTAATGCTTTTTCCAAATCCATTTACATACGCATCAATACCGTAGACATGCCTATTGGAGCAATGTAGGGTTAAGTATGTTGCCAAAGGACACTTCGACATTGGGCTGGGTATCGAACCACTGACACTCCAATTGGTAGAAGCCCATTGACACCCCTGGGCTACAGCCAACCATCTTTGTCACAGGTGCTGTAATAAAGTGATTGAATTTTTTAATTGAGATTAATATGCCAAGAATGCATAATTCCATGGCAAATGATTCCAACCCATCCATTGGACTGGTTTTACATTACATGTTATTTAGTAGACGTATTTATCAAAAGCGACTTAGACTTCAATACCGTTTACATATCAATGTGGGGTTGCGTATCTTGTCCAAAGACACTTTGAGATTTTGACTGAAGTGGCTCAGGATCAAACCACTGAACCTCTGATAGAATGCAAAGGACTACCATTCATATGGTTACCAGACAGTAAGAGGCAAAAATAAACATTTAATGATCATCTCCCTGAAAATGCATTTACCTACTGACCATCAACACATCCATAACCAGATGTGAAAACATTTGTCCACAAACAAATAATAATCTGCTCTGAATGATTGTGAAACGTTTTCCCAACAGACATTTCTTCTCAAACACACACCACTTGTTCTCATAACTCACACTGATGTGAGCACAGACCTCACACACAGGCTGCAGCAATTAGTGAAACATACACAATGTCCAAAGGCCTGCTGGGAAATCATCTCAACAGACACTTCAAACCAACTGTGTTTTAATCTGGGCCTCTTTCCATAACAACCTCCAGTTATAAAGAGGAAAAATCCTACAACATGCCCCTTCCCCATATTCACATGGACCATTAACAGTTGTTATGTTGGTATATTATTAATTCCCGTACATGGTTAAAACATGTGTCAAACGTTACAAACATGGAGAGTTAACAGAAATGAGGCAGATGAGTCCATTTTAAAACCCTTGTATTTAGGTGACGCTTATGCCATACTTTGAATCCAAATACAGACACAAATTCATTTTTGAAAAAACTAACACATACATAAACAGTGAAAACATGTTTTGGCGATTGTTGCCATAGCAGCTTTGCATTAAAGCCAATTCACACTGTCTGTGTTGATGTGTCCGCCAAGTGTCCGCTTTAGAGTGGTGCAGTGATGACGTATCTTTGTATGCCGACCAGGAAGTTAGCATTGGGACGGTTCCCTCGACAAAAACAATGGGATTTTTCCATTGGATTTTGGAATATTGCAGAACATAAGATCTGTGACAAACAGGCAAAACACTTTGATACTTAAACGTTTTGCTGGGCAGAATAACTAATAAATCGTGGTCGTGTCTGACTTCATGTCACCAACGCTGAGGTAAAGACGGCTAATAGGGGTGTAACGGTTCACAAAATTCACGGTTCGGCACGTACCTCGGTTTGGGGGTCACGGTTCGGTACGGGTTCGGTACGGGTTCGGTACAACAAAAAAAAGTAAAAAAAAGTCCCAAATGCATAATTCCAGGCTTGTTGTTATTTATTTTTTAACAGTAGTGCAAGTTTCAGTTTAAAAATAAGGAACTCTAACATTTTGAATAATTAACTTTATTAGACAGTTAAAAACAAACCACAAACAGTACCACACACACTCAGATGGCCATATTATCTATAATGGCTGATGTCAATCAAAAAGCTACAATAAGCTGTATAACTAAAAAGAATGTCTTGAAAAATTACAAAATAAATAATAAGATAGTGTTTCAATCACTTTCAATCACAATCAATGAAAGCCGGGGTCCTCTACTATTGCATAAGCCTAGCCGCTGAAAAACATATGCCAAAAGCTTCCGTTATTTATTTTGGTCTCACGGCTCTCATGTCTATTGGCTTCTTAAAAACAGCGGGGATCAGCTGCTGAACTGCTGTTGTCTTTGGCTGGGCTCCGGTGATTGCCAAATCTGGGTGATGCCTTCTGATATGATTTAGCATATTTGGCGTGTGTTACCATTAGCATACCGCACCGCTATCGAACAACGCCGACACACCGCCCTCGTCCGATCCACCACTCGCACTCCATCGTTGTTGTAGTCCACAGAGAACTCGAAATGTTCCCACACAGCTGATTTAAAAGAAGCAGGTGGGTCTTCTAGCTCCTGTGTGTTATCTGAACTCGCAATACTAACTTTTCTTCTTCTTGTATTTTGTTCCTTTTTTTGTGTTTTGTGGCGGCTGGCAAACAGCTTTTAGGCGCAATATCGCCCCCTGGATTATATATAGTGTAATGGATACTGCCCTGAATGACAGACATTTTTCCCACCGTGACGGTACGGGACGAATACGGATACCGTTACACCCCTAGTGGCTAATGTTCGGCGTGATGACTCTTAATAGTCTCATTTAGCCAGCTGCCATTTTTGAGACACAGAGAAGCTTCAGACATTTACCTTTCATTCATTTACTGATGTATTTTATGTTGCAGATGAAAAAAGTTCAAATTTCTTCAGCCTGTTTTAACCAAAGATCTTTTTCCAGACTTCTAACCCATTAACTCATTCAAAAAACCATTCACTTGTAAACAAGGGAACCAGAAGTGTTAATATGCCAACTCATTTCCTTGTTTTGGGAATCATCCCTGCACCACTCTATATCCCTCACAATTGATGACTGTTATACTACCATGACACATGCTCAGAGACCTTTGGGACTCAGCAGTGTTTTCCAGAAGTTCTACAAGCCTTTTATCCAGCATCAGTTGATTTACGGAGCTTTTGAGTGACTGTGCACTCAGTTTTACCTTTATCTCTCTCTGCCTCTCACACCTTTGAACCACGAGCCTCACTCAGTCATCCCTCCTGATTCCTTGTCCTTTTTAAAACTGACTATCCCTGTATTTAAAGTGGAAGTTACCATTATTGAAAGATTTAACGTGTGTGAGTTATTTTGAGGACATGGTTAAAAAGTGAGGTCATTTTGACTCGTTGTGACCCTCACTACTTTAAACTAGTTTTTGGTTTGAATCAGTCATTGAAGTCTTTTCATGTTTGCTTCTCAGTGTCTTCATTACTTTCTATGTGTGTGGATTGTGTGAGTGTGTGTGTGTGTTCATAACAAAAGCCTCCACAGACAGGGTGAGCTAATCTTATTTGGTGCAGGAAACACATTTCAGGCCCTTGAACCAAACAACTGGACAGGAAGTGGGGGTCTGATTTGAGCTGATGGGAAGGACAAACCACGGGGCTGAAACAGCAACAAACAGCAGCAGAGAGGAGGTTCCCCTTCGACAAAATCTGATTGGCTGTTTCTTTCATCTATTCCTATGTCCTGTATCGCTCCTGACCTTAAGGACGAGCACAATAAAAGTGTGCTTTGCAAACTCTCCTTCTGCTTCCTGTCGTGGATTCATAAAGTGGATTTAAGAAAAAGGAATAAGTCAAAAGAGAACGAGCCTTCTGTCAGTGGATCACCCCTCTTTCAGAGTGTTTATCAGGGCTGATAGTGCTGACTCCATGTGAATCGCTCACTGACTCTCGGGTTGCTGTGAGTGGTTTTGGTCTGGTGTTCACAGACAGCTGATGTTCTGTTTCAGGGGTTCAGTCTCCTGCAATGGGTCCTTACTGTTTGACTGATGTACTCTATACTCTGACACTCTAAGATCTCTGCTAGTACACTCTAAAGACAACATCCCGAGTTACCTCTTTTCCACCAACAAGGTTTCAGACTTTGTTTGTAGACAATGCCCAATTGTGAACTTTTTTTTAAAGGTGCTTGTATTTTTTGCCGTGTTTAATGGAAGAATGAGTACACACATTGAAATATGTTGTTGAGTTAATTTCTCAAAAGTTAATTGCTGTTTGTATTTGAATCCAAAGTAAGCAGCAACTAAATACAAGGATTTTGGAACTGCTTAATTTCTGTGGTTACGCTCCATAAATGTCAACACTTTACACAAAACTTGTTTTTAACCGTGTACATAAATCAATGATACTGAGTCTGGGAATAGTGTGCAGTGAGGCGGTCATTAATAATACAAATAAATACACCCCAAAATTTCATTAAGTTCCGCCTATCTACACATTAGGCTTCTTACACCGCCACTTACTAAATAAAACCAATGACTCTCAATATTAATTGAAAATGATTTAATTGACTTAATAATCATCGTTTTGCTTCCGGAGGACTGTACTTGGGCGACAGTCAATTACTACCCGGGCTCTGGTTGGTGGGAAAGCAAACGGGTGCTTAAGTGGTTCACAAGTCGAACCAACTGCAAACCAAATTAGCCCAAGCACAGAACTAAAACGAAACTCATTTCAGTGAATAAAGCCGTAAGAGAGCGAGACTGGAGGGTAGAACACTAAGAGAGGACAAGGGGGGAGACAAGGAGAGAGGAGGCTTCAGATGAGCGATGAGTAAGGAGTCATCAAAGGAGACGAGGAAACAGGAGGTAGAATCTTTTCCCCATTACAAACACACAAAAAACTCTTTCTGTCACAGAGAAGATAAAGTGAGGAGAAACAGGACGAAGGCTTAGACATCTGCTGGGAGGAATTTATTCCATAAATCACTGTCATTATAGCCTGAATCAGAAAGAGAGAGGGCTTTGGAGGGGAAGCCCAGACAAGCCCGGGCATGATATCTTAAAAGGCCCTTACACACCAATCTGACACCAAAGAACACGTCCCGACAGACCCGACTGTTGTGTCGCCTCATGTCTCCTTGGCCATGTTTCGCACTGGAACACATCGCAAAGACTTCAGCCGACGGCCAAGTAGCATGTACGAACTGCGCATGCGTGAGTGGCAATAACTCTCCTTACCAGCAGGCGGTAGTGTGTATTCGTCATTCAAAAGAGGCAACAACCGGACAGACTGCGTGATAACCGAGAGAAGAAGAACAGACTGTGTGATATATACAAACAACTAGCGTATCATTTTCCCTCTACAGCGAGAAGCTCATGGGGCTTTCCCGAACCTGTGTCGAGAGCTGGAGTTAAATTAAATCTCAGATTTGCCTTCTTAATAGTTTGTTTGGGTCCCTCACTTCCGTTTCGCTTCTCATGCACTGATTCGCTAGCTGAACAGCCAATCAGAGTGATTTCTTTAGCCGACGGCCTTTAACCGATAGCCTACCGATTCAACATGTTGAATCAGTGGCGGAAGGTGTCGGCACGGCCGAAAAGACACGACGGGCGGGACACACCAATCTGAGTAGGGCCACAGGATGCTCATCGACGGCCAGACATCTATCGACGGCCTAAATCGGTTGGTGTGTAAGGACCTTTAGAGAGAGAGCAGGCCAGAAAATAGAGACTGATTCAAAGAGTAGAGAGGAAAGATCGAAAACCTCTTCTAAACCATGACGATGAAGTTTGGACCGTATGTCGATGCAGCCATGGCTATAAAATAAATGTACAGGTGAGGTGGGGATGCAGCAGAAAAATGTGGGGGGTAGAGAGAAATGTAGAAGAGATGAAGCAAAGAGATGTGGAGAGAGGAGGGGGAGATAAGAATGCTTTCCCAGAGAGGAGGAGATGCGAGAGATAGGGAGATAATCTACGGGGTGAACAATGCTGGACTTTATTCAGTTCATGGCCATAAACAACACATTAGATTACGGCTTTCATGGCCGACTGAGAAGATTAAGAACAGGCAACAGAAGGATCTGCACACCAACAAGCTCCAGTCCTGGTGCTGCTCAGGTGTGTGAACGAGCCCAAATGCAAAGCCGCAATGTATGTTAGGGTGTGCGCTGTGTTTCTGTCAATCCCAACAGCATTGAATTGCCGATGTTTTCATTCAAGTGTAAACAGATGTTCTCTATCAAAATAAAAAGACAATAAAAACACCTGGTAGTCAATTTAGTAGTTAATAGATTCATCCAATCAACCAACCATAATGTATTTCACATGTATCAAATGTATTTCTGTCTGTTTGAATTCACAGTCTGGCAGAAATAAGTAGCTCCTAAATACAAGAAAAACTGCCTGTATTCCGTTTAAAATCTCCTAATATGTTAACCCTTTACACAAAACATGTCTTAACCACAAAACCAAAAACATGTTATATCTGTTAATTAATGAAATACTGAGTCTACATGAAGCCTTTTAATGGCACTTTGGATTGGATAAAGTAAAGATACAATTCAGAATGGCCAATAGAGGCATGTTGCAGGGTTTCCTCTTTCTAACTGTGGGTTGTATTGGAAGGAAACCTAGATGAAAATAAAGTTGGTTTGAAGTGTCTGTGTTGGAAAGGGCAAAGCCATTGTGATGATTTCCAATCAGCGATGTGTATTTTTCACTAATTGCTACAGCCTGTGTGTGACGTCTGTGCGCACACCAGTGTGAGTTATGACTCTGGGAACAAATGATGTGAGTTTGAGGAAATTCTGGAGAACTGAACATGTGACATTCACATCCATTCAGAGCCATTATTATTTGTTAGACATACATATTCTTATCTGGTTTAAGTTCTTCATCTTCATTTGATGTTCTATTTGATCCAGAACCTATACTTTTTACTCTGAGATGTGTGTGTATTTTACTAAATAGTTATAACACAATATGTTCTGCTCCTGAACTATTCAACATGAGTTCAATCTTGACCAACTGCTTCTGTCTTTTTGTTTGTTTGCTTTCCACAATTTTTCTGTGTTGCTTTCTTTCTTCCACTATCAGAATTGTCTTTTCCTCTGTATATTTCTCTAAGAGCAGAGAAAGGGAGAAGAGGAAAGGGCCCCAGGGCCACGTTTTTGTTTTCAAGCTTTCCATGGAAAACAAATGAAGCGAGTAAAGCATTAAACTCCACAGTGAACGCCCATTCCTGCATGTTTATTACAACGTGAACAGTGATGACAGCGGGGATGTTCTGAGGAAATTGTTGACAAAGCTCAGCCTGAAGCCCCACTCTGAATGATATGTAGAAATGTGTGACCCCTCCTCGAGCTACAGATTCCAAGAGTAAATGATTGGAGTTTATATCCAGGCAGGGTGTGACTGGGAACTCTAATCAAGCTGATCTTACAGCTGCATGATTTCACCTCAGACAATTGGCCAAAACATTTAAACTTCATACTTTAAACGGGCCCTTTTATGCTTTTTTGGGGGGGTTTCCCTTTCCTGTAGGTTATATAGGTATAAAATCACTGTGTTTATTGTTCCTTTTTTTTTTTTAAACAATACAAAAAACATCCAGGCATCTTATAGGGCATCAATCAATCCAACTGACATATTACAACAACAAAAACATATGAATTGTTCAATCATCAAATAAAAAAACTGTAATTTTATATGGGACACTAACAGCATTCTAAGTGGAATACATTCAGATTACACTGCCTCGTATTACTGTTGGGTTTGACATACAGTATATAACTATCTAATTTCCATCTCACCTGCCAATGCAAACGATAATCTGTCCATTAAAAGATATAAACTAATGAATAGGGACATTTTGTTTGCTAATGTCTTGGTTTCATTGCTTGATAAAGAGATGTTCAAAGAAATACGTTTTTGTAAATGTGTTGCTGAGACACAGAAAAGTTGACTTGTTATCAGAGGAAGCAGGAGGTGGACTAAAAATAGCTGTAAACCCCTGTTACGATGTCAGACAAGCAGCCAACACAAAGACACGCAACATGTGACTGTGTGCATGGATAACTTCTGAATGAGGGCCAACAAAATCAAAATAGGAAAAATAATGTGTGTGTGTGTTAATAGGCTCAATACAACAGGAAACTACTACAGCGGGTGTGGCTGCCAAGCTCATCTGCTAACCTTGACTTGTCTTCCTACACCGACATGAAAACAGAAAGATGCTCCCTGTCATCATTTGTTAAACAGACCTTTGTGTACACACACACACACACACACACACACACACACACGCACGCACACACACACAATTCAAATTGTTTTCAGTACACTGATACACTTAAATTAAAGTGTATGTTTACAAGTATTTTGCTATCCAAAGCTTTTAAAGGATATTTCAGAGTTTCCAGGCACCACAAATGGTGCAGTGTGTAAGATATTAATATATATATTAATATATATATATATATATATATATATATATTAATATATATATATATATATATTTATATATCAGTTTCAATTCAAAACATCTATATACTGTAGTGCTCTTTACCGTACAAACATCAGGATGTTGGCACCAGAGGCCAGAAACAGCATCCTGAGTTCTGTTGGTGTTTAAGTTTAGCCAAGGTTAGGGAAATATTGTGTTGTACCTGCAAACGCAACTGTTGAAGGACTTTCAAATAACATCATACCTTTCAGATTCTTCTTCCCCCGTTTCCATGGATGCATGAGTGTGGTCTCAGCAGGACTTCCAAACTTAGATGAGAACCCACCATTGCTCTGGGCTGGGGGGGGCTGGGTCACAGCTGCCGGGGTGGTGTCAGTAGTGACGTTCTGGGAGAAGGAGGCGATCCTCTGTAGGATTGAACCAACACTATCTCTGGCATCACCTGGGCCCTCCTCCACAGACCAAACAGCTCTGGGGCGGGATGGGCTGGAAGGGTTGGGCACATTGGGAGCCACCTGGACAACCTGGGGTTGTAAGAGAATCTCCAGCTTGGGGCTGTAGCCTGGAGAAAGCGGCACCGGGGAACCTATCTCTGGAGTAGGAATGAAACCCTCGGAAAAGGTTTGAGAATGTGTTGTGAGAGGCAAAAAGGGATGATGGAGGGACGGGGTGTCAGAAGAACTGTCCAGGCTGCTCAGAGAGGTAGAGGGACTGGCCGGGGTGGATGGGAGGCTGGTGTAATGTTGGAGGCTCCCTGTGCTCCTTGGTGGAGGCTTGGGGGGGTTTGGGCTCATAGATCCTCCTGGAGACTTAGTGTAAGTAGTTGTTGAGGAGCTGTTAACCAAGCTGTCTAGATCCAAGGGAAACTTGTTGAGACGTGAAGCCTCCTTGGCCTTGGGCTGGGGGGACCTCAGGACCTGGGGCCCTTGCTGCTGGTAGGGACTTTTTGGACCACAGTAGACCTCTTCCCCAAAGGAACTGGCATTATGAAGTCGGCCATTCCAGTTGGCATTGGCATACCTCAACCCTGGAGACACCATGCCTCCACCTACGCTTCTTTGCATACTCACCAGTCCTCCTCCTCCATCACAAATTTGGAGGTTGAGGCTTGGCATGGAGCCATGGCTCCCCCCCTGAGGAACTGGAGCTCCCAGCATCATCCTTGGCCCCTGGTCCATCTGGTGGAAGACACCTCCATGGGAGGGAAAGTTCTTCAGGTTGGGGTGGCTTCCCAAGTTGACACCTCCATCACGGTGCTGTTGTGTGAGCTGGGTTCGGAGGTACTCCCCATGAGGCGGGGGGCTGTGATATGACCCTGGTTTAGTAAGAGGAAGGGCACCTCCACCAACCCCAGAGTACTCCAGGCTGGAGGTGGAGCTGTGGAGGCTGTCATTGTCACTGCCAGGCCCGGACAGAATGGAGTACCCGTTGGGGTTCAACCTGCTCTGAAAGGATGCAGCTCTAGTCACGGAGGAGCCGTTGTTGTGGATGGCCGGCTTGTTTGTGGTTCCTCGGTTGAAGGACATACTGTTGACTGCACTACGGGACTTGAGCACCGGGCTGGGACTGGAACTCAGGCTGATGCGGGAGTGGTGTGTTGTGGAGCCCAGGCTGTTGTTGTTGTTGTTGTTGAAGGCCAATGAAGGGGACTGCCCCCCTCCTCCACGCCCCTCACTGGCCTTGTTGTGGTGGAGGAAGAAGTGAGAGGAAGATGGAGACACAGGGTTGGAGATGGGAGAAGCTGGGGAGAAGGATGGTATGTCATCCACATCTTCAATGTCGAAGGATCTCTTTAGCGCTGCAGGGGGGAAGAAAGAAAATGAGTTGTTAATAACAAGATAATGTACTGTATCCGACCAGAGCAAGTAAACAAGTGATGGACATCTAAAATGCTTCATCCTCCATCATATTTTAACATCTTCAGAATTTCCTGTTTCAGCCTTTGTTTAAAAAAAGGTGTGATGAAGACTGCCATCAAATTTACCAAATGGTAGCAAATAACCTCAGGTGGAGTGTGTGGGAGAGAAACTCCCTGTGGAGGGAACACTGGGATTTTAGCCTTTGCAGACCATTTACATGCACAAACACCTATATAACACACTACAGGCGAGGGGAAACCCCGAAAGCATAAAAGTCCCCTTTAAACCCTTAGTTCAGTGGATCTGCCCTAACCCTAGAATCTTTGCAGCCTGTCCTCCTACAAAAAACGACCATATAGGCCGATTGCTCATGCCCTTATTACGACCCAGAGACACGTTTTAAAGTCTATGTTGTTTCTTAAACGACCACTAGAGGTGCTCTAGTGGTCGTGTAAGAAACAACATGCTCCCGGCCCGTTCATTGCAAACGCTCCGGAGGGACGTTTATTCACAAATAACCCTCTCTGGAAAATCCTAAATTGTGGAATAGTTTGGCCATTAAAATGCTTTTTGATTCGATTTATGGCGAGAAGTGTATATTGTACTCTTAGAATCCACGTCCAGTCGATGTGTAGGATCTATAGTTTGATAGATATTACGAAGATGATTTGAGGTCTCGCCAGGAGAACGTGTATGCAGCTTCCATGTAAAGTTAGCGTGGGTGAAAACAGTTTTTCCGGTCTCGAAGTTTTCATAATAAAACCGGATATATTCCCCTTACGGCCCGTCCACACAGCGGCGTGCGTTGACGCTTGCCGGCGGGCGTGTCTGACACTCGACCAACAACTAATCACATGAATCTCCCGCCCCTGACACACAAGCAGCGGTTTGATTGGCTAGAGCTTGTACTGGCATATGATTCGATTGGCTGACGCTTCTGCCGAGGCGTCAAAAGTTGAACATTGCTCAACTTTTGCAGCGAGCCACGCCAGCAACGCTCCGCGTCGCTTCCCACGATGCAGTTCGGCTAAAAGTGACGTCACTCCATTCAAAGTGAATGGGCAGAAGCGTTGGAAGCTTCCAACGCACGCCGCTGTGTGGACGGGCCGTCACTGTCAAATGATTACACAGTGATATCTGTATTACTCATCCACTAAAAAACATCAGTTTATCCTTGTTAATTACACAATATTGATTGGTTTAAATTGTGTACAATGCTTTTGTGTTTTTAACCTTCGATTCAGAGAAACAAATAGTTTTTTAGGAGTTTAGACACTACAGTTTCCGAAGACACTACACTACCCAGAATCCCCAGCTATCGTTTGGGACTACAACATCCGCCTTGCTTTACAAACCCCGTGATTAGTCATCAAGCCCTGTGATTGGATGTTGGAGTGGCAGTGCGACAAGGTTATGCTGAGCGTCAACAGCTCTTTGAAATGGAATGGAACCACGGCAGACTTTCCAAAACTGGAATTGGACGGGTCCAGCCCCCAGAACTACACATGCTGGCTATTGTGTGTTTCGCAACATTATATGGCACGTCTCTTTATAAGACGTTTTCGTATTTCCCACAATTAGAAGTTGCCAGTATTAAACTGTGTACACCCTGGAGGTTTAGGGGATACGAAACACAGTGGTGTTATCAAATGTAAAACATATAATTAATAAATGGGTGAATTAATATACCCACATGACACCTAAGGTCAGAAGAGCTTTATTTAACAGCTGGTCTAATGTCTGTGACCCCTCCTGTTGTTTATTGATAAGCCTGAAACATGCACATGTCAAGGTTCAGAGGCACATTTTGCAAATATGGCAGTAGCCATCGATCATCTTAAGATAAGATATACTTTATTGATCCCAAGTTGGGAAATGTTTTTGTTACAGCAGCATACTACTTTGTTCTACTCCACTACAATTCAGAGGTTAACCTGGTATTTTTACTCCACTACATTTATTTTAGTTACTTTGCAGATTCTGATTAATGATGTGAAATATAAACAACCCTTGAATCAGACTTTAGTTACACCTGACTCAAATTCAGGGAAGGTGATTGACAAGTGCCAAAACGATGCAATATATTGGACGTTAAGTACTTTGTCAGACTTCATATTTATCTGTGGATAACCCCAACGTTTTTTTCTTATTCAAAAGAAGACCTTAACTTAAAGTATTCTTTAATGTTTAAATAAAGCCTTATTAGTTTGTCTGTTTTCCACATCCTCCTGTTAATATCTTTGGACGTCCTGCAGTAAACTGTTTTATTGTAGAGATCACTACAGTATCTTCTTGATATTTTCTATTCTATATTTCTATCATGCCTTCTACTTTCCCCCAATTTTGTATGTAGGCTACTCTTAATATTTAAATGTTTTCATCAAATAAAACTTATTCAACAACAAAATGCAATAACGTGCTTTAACCACTAGGCGGTGCGGGTTAAAAAAACAGTGGTGTAGTTAATAAAACATAATAATATCAAACATAATATGACTATTAACTTTATTGTGAAATTAAAACAGAACGGTAAAGGAAAATACAGTTTCAGTCACTCGATTTGAAGCTTCTGCATTGTACCATGAACCTGTATAGACCTGTAACAGTCGGAGGAGTTGGAAAGGTAGTAAATAATATCTTTAAAAGCTACAAAAAAAATCCCTTTCTATCAGCTGTGCACCGTTATTGTGTAAATATAACCTATCTACCAATTGGATCAAATATAAAAGTCAGCCGAATTAGTGTTGATACTGCAAGGAGACGTATTGTGTGAAAAGAAATGGAAGATGTTGTTTAATTGCTAATATATTTATGATCCACGTCACGTATTCAGTTTTGGCGGCATTTCTTACAGTTTGTCAAAAGGTCTTCTGATCAGGGCTCTATAGATAAATATCTACGGCAGATATGTAGTATTTAATGCAGCCGAACCGTGTATTACAATGCCGTTATGTGATGACTTCCAAAGAGAAAGGCAAGAACACTCGGAATAAAGTATTATTTATTTAAAAAAAATGTTTTTCCGATTTCATATCGGATAAACATCATATCCCAACATGCATTGCGGCTAAAACAATCGATGTTTTAGCCTATCAAAACCTCTGAAAAAAGAATGGTGTCTCTCAGAATTGAAAGAGAAAAATCTATGGGAAAAACCCAAAAGCATTGTACACAATTGAAACCAATAAATGTCGTATAATTAACAAGGATAAACTGATGTTTTTTAGTTGATGAGTACTGCAGATATCACTGTTAAATCCTTTGATCATTGGTTTTATTATGAAAACGTCGTGACCGGAAATACTGTTTTCAACCCGTAACTTTACATGGAGGCTGCCGCATACCTCAAATCATCTTCGTAATATCTATCAAACTATAGATCCTGCATATCGACTGGACGTGGATTCTAAAAGTACAATATACACTTCTCGCTAGAAATCTAATCAAAAAGCGTTTTAATGGCCAAACTATCCTACAATTTAGGAATTACAGAGAGGGTTATTTGTGGATAAACGACCATCTGTAACTTTAGCATTCAACGTGAGCACTAGAGGGCGAACATTTTAAAACGTAATTATAGGACGTATTAAGCGCTTAAACAAACTACATATGTGACCCGCTCTATCGAAATCAGTCGGATGTCGCAACGGCTCATTTCAAGATAAACGTGGATTTGGGTGTTTTGTTTGATTTGGCTTTCAGAATATGAAACTTTTATTTCCAAACTCACACGATAAATACATTCTTTAAGCTTGTAAAGGAAAGATGACAGGCAATCTGCTCTTCCGCAGCACCGCACCCCCTCCCTCCGGCTGACATTATGAATGTAAGCGTAGAGTAATCATAAATAACACGGCAGGGTCCGTTACAGTTTGTTTTCATCTGATTTCAATTAAACAAAGTCTTGGCTTTCAGAATATTAAACTTTTTTCGGCAAATTCAGATGATAAATACAGCTTTGAAGCTTGTAACGGCATAATTACAAGCGGAGAACGGAGTAATTTAACGTCACAGCAGGCATAACAACAGCCGGTGTTTCTCGTGAGGGTTTTTCCCCGGGAAACAAACGCAATACACATGAACGCAAAATTATCTTTGGAACCCATTGGTCGATTTGGGTGATTGACACCTTTTCTGAACCGTTAGAGCCAATAGAATCGAGTGACAGTTAGTAAGTCCAGCTAAACACTTACTTCAAGTAGAGAGAGGTTTGCGTAAACAGCACGTGAGACAGCATTAGCTTGGGACTGCGAAACTTTATACCTACTCTGCTGCCATGAATGTAATGATAGATTATCAGGAACAATTCTAAAGTGACTAAGAGACATTGGATTAACCTTAAGCAGCGTTTTTATTCCCTTGAACACGAGCTTTGATCACAAAACAGCAACGGTAAGACATAATTATTGTTATGTTTTTGAAAACTGTTGTTTTTTTTCTTCACTGTTCTGGCTGCTAGCTCAGTGAGTTTGTGTCCTACAGTGATGATACTTATAACAAAATAATCTGTGGAGTATCAGCTTTCAGGTGGTATGTAGTTTGTGCAGAAAATATTAAGTTTTAAGAATCGTTTTTGCTATTTAGCACCGGAAGTAGCATCTGCCCGTTTTAGCTAAGGGCTAATGCTAACGCTTCTTGTGAGACTTGTGTTTTGTTTCAGTAAAAATGGTTCGTATCGTCAGTTAGCTGAGATTCTTCTCGTTAATCTGGTATTACACATTAATAGGATTTTAAATATTAAAATGCCCTAAGACACAGTGTCGTGAATAAAAAAAACAGGGTCCCTTCGGGCTTAACATGTTAAAAAGCACAACCTCGATCCAGAGGTTTTAGCCAACTATAGACCTATTTCTAATCTTCCGTTCTTCTCAAAAATTCTTGAGAAAGCAGTCGCAAAACAGTTGTGTGATTACTTAAAAAACAATGATTTATTTGAAGATTTTCAGTCTGGCTTTAGAACACATCATAGCACAGTGACAGCTCTGGTTAAAGTCATAAATGACATTCTAATAGCCTCTGACAAGGGACTTGTCTCTATTCTTGTTTTGCTCGATCTCAGTGCCGCATTTGATACTATCGAACATGATATCTTATTGCAAAGACTAGAGCACTTAGTTGGCATACAGGGAACTGCTTTAGGCTGGTTTAGGTCCTATCTATCTGAACGCTCTCAGTTTGTACGTGTCAATGATTAATCTTCTACACAAACCAAAGATAGCCATGGAGTGCCACAAGGCTCAGTGCTCGGACCTATTTTGTTCACATTATATAGGCTTCCGTTAGGCAATACTATAAGGAATAATTCTGTAAATGTTCATTGTTATGCGGATGATACTGAAATTAATCATCTAAATAAAATTCAAGACTGCCGTGTCAAAAAACGTGGATTGCAAAAATCAGGCATATCTTGCCTCAAAACGATGCAGAGAAACTAGTCCATGCATTTGTTACTTCAAGGCTGGATTATTGTAACTCTTTATTATCAGGGTGTACCAAGAAGTCAGTCAAGTCGCTTCAGCTGATTCAAAATGCTGCAGCTCGTGTACTAACCAGAGTTAGGAAAAGGGACCACATTACTCCTGTTCTGGCTGCCTTACACTGGCTCCCTATAGAACACAGGATAGAATTTAAAATTCTTCTTCTCGCCTACAAAGCCCTTAATGGGCAGGCGCCATCTTACCTTAAAGAACTCATTATACCCTACTGTCCTATTAGGGCATTGCGTTCCAAGAATGCAGGGTTGTTGGTTGTTCCTAGAGCCTCTAAAAGTTCAATGGGAGCCAGAGCCTTTTCTTATCAAGCTCCACATTTGTGGAATCAGCTTCCAGTTTGTGTTCGGGCGGCAGACACCCTATCCGTTTTTAAGAGTGCGCTTAAGACCTTCCTTTTTGATAAAGCTTATAGTTAGGGCTGATTAGATTCAGCCCCTAGTTTTGCTGATATAGGCTTAGTTTGTCGGGGGACATCTTACTTCTTCCTTCTCTCTGTCTATACCTGTGTACTCTCATGTTCCAATTAACCTAGCTTCCCCAAATGTCTTTCTTTTTGGTGTCTATATACGCTGGGCATCTGGAGTCATGGATGATCCTGCGGTCCTGTGTCCTGCATCGCGAGCCCTGGATCTTGAGTCTTGGCTGTGGTCCTGGATCATAGGTCCTGGATGGATATCCTTGTGGATTCATCTTCCTATTATACACACATGCATTTCCAAATATTCGGATTACCCATGTTGCAAATGTATTATCTTTTCAATTTAAACACGGCCTCTATTGCACGTCTGTCCGTCCTGGGAGAGGGATCCCTCCTCTGTTGCTCTCCCTGAGGTTTCTCCCATTTTTCCATTTAAACTGTGGGTTTTCTCCGGAAGTTTTTCCTTGTACGATGTGAGGGTCTAAGGACAGAGGGTGTCGTATTGTCATACTGATATTCTATACACACTGTGAAGACCACTGAGACAAATGTAACATTTGTGATATTGGGCTATATAAATCAGCCGATGTATTGATTGATTGATTTCATCAACATGACAATTAAGCTGACAAAATGATAAACCATCATAAATAAAATGAAACTTTCGGCTTGTATGCGCTGCCAGCTGCTATACTTCATTAACAACCATTAGATCTAAAGTGTTAAACATTCATGACAGTTATAAGATAAGATAAGATGGTACTTTATTGATCCCAATTTGGGAAATTGTTTTTGTTGCAGCAGCATAAAAGACAAGGCATTTTACATTAAAACAAAACTAGAAATAAACAAGAAAATAAAATAGAAAATATACATGTTGAAATAGAAAATATACATGTTGAATTTGATGAGATATTATATATACAAATATATATATACATAAATATATGACATGGAATATTAATATAAAATATTGAACAGATTATATATGTGTAAAATGTACAGCGAGGTTTTATTCCAAGAGAAACTATGGAGCAGAGAGTTCTCTTCCAGCCAGAGGTGATTTATTGTACAGAGTTATTGCAGTGGGCAGGAATGTGTTCCTGTATCGGTCCGTTGACTGTCCAGCTGCAGGTGGAGAGGATGGGTGGGGTTATCCATCATGGACAACAGCCTGTTCAGTGTCCTCCTCTCCACCAGCTTCAAAGGGGTCCAGCTTGATGCCGATGACAGACCCAGCTTTCCTGATCACTTTATTGATCCTGCTGGTGTCACCGGCTCTTATGCTGACACACCACCCCCCCAGCAGACCGCAGCAAAGAAGAGTGCACTGGCCACAACAGACTGGTAGAAGATCTCCAGCATCTTGCTGCACACGTGGAAGGATCTCAGCTTCCTCAGAAAATAGAGTCTGCTCATCCCCTTCTTGTACACATCGTCAGTGTTGATCCTCCAGTTTAGCCCATTGCCTAAGTGAGTTGTATTGAAAGTCAGAGGTGTATAAGGTGAACAGGACAGGAGACAGCACAGTCCCCTGTGGGGCTCCTATACTACCAACCACCACATCAGACAGCACACTGCCCAGCCGGACGTACTGTGGTCTGTCCGTAGGGTAGTTGGTAATCCAGGAGATGGTGGACGAGTCTACCCTCATAGCCTGCAGCTTGTCACTCAGTAGCCAAGGATGTATCGTGTTGAATGAGCTGGAAAAATCTAAAAAGGTGATTCTCACAGTGCAACCCGATCCATCCAGGTATGAGTGAGCACGCTGCAGCAGGTAAATAATGGCATCGTCCACCCCCAGTTGAGACTGGTAGGCAAATTGCAGAGGGTCGAGGAATGATCTCACCTGCAGTCTGAGATGGGCCAAGACCAGTCTCTCCAGCACCTTCATCACATGAGATGTGAGTGCTACTGGGCGATAGTCATTGAGCCCAGAAGGAGTCGTCTTTTTAGGGACAGGAACAACGCAGGATGTCTTCCACAGCACCGGGATGGTCTCCAGGTGCAGGCTCAGGTTGAACAATTGTTGTAGAACAGGAGACAGCATCCTTGCCTTGGTGGAGTTTGTCCATCTGTCTCTGAACCGGTCCTGTGCTCAAAGACCTCATTCACACCAACGCAACTCCGGTTCAAACTCCGTGCTAGAGCTTTTCAGGTTCAGAACCGGTTCTTCGGTTTAGCTCCGGTTCTTTTCACACCGCCCAGAGTCCGACTGGTGCTGCGTCATTGCGTCATCGTTTGCGTCATGACGTAACTGTTTGCGTGCCTGCTTCGTAAAGCCAAACCGCGCGGAAACACCTCACAGCTCACACCGACAACAATAACAATGGCCGATTGTGTTGAAGCGCTGGAAGAAATGGGACGACTTTACTACCAACTTTACAGTCGTTACATGCTACATTCAAAACTGCTTTACAATCGTAACCATCAACTTCAACGACGATTCCGATTCCCCCTGCCCCCGCCTCGACGTAAGCGTGACGTATGCGGTGCTTTTGCTCTAGCCGGAAAAAATGTTGGTGCTTGAAACGAACCGGATTCCGGAGCTAAGAGGCTGCTCCGCTGCGGTATGAACAGGAAAACCCGGCTTTTCAAGCTCCAGCTCCAAACCGGCCCTGAAACACCGTTGGTGTGAATGAGGTAACAGTGAAGCGGGGGGGAGGGGGGGGCTTGATGGCTCAGTGGAGGGGAGGCACATCAAAGGTGAGGTGGTACAGTACAGTGTGCTCGACAGGGGGATTGACCATGGAGGTATAATAAGAACTGGATTCATTCATTCCTATGAGAGTTGCTCATTAGCGCATGATGATAAAATGGCCCAACTTTTGAGAGAGTGAAACGTCACAGATTACCCGGCATGCCTGAGAAGTACCCGTATGTGCGCTCATAGCGCATGCGCAACTTTAACCAAAATGCTCGTTCACATCAAGCACGTCAATTTGCGTACACGTAACAGCACCGTGCGTTCATGACAGCATGGTCTATATATATATATATATATATATATATATATATATATACACACACAGTGCAATAAGCTTCTTAGTGCAATACGAAGCTACAGAAACGTTAATCTACGTCGGTAATATTAACTTTATTTAATACAACATTTACGGTACAAGATTTAATCATACAGCCCAAATGATGAATCACAGCAAACATGAGCAATATATCCATTATTACAGCTCCGTGGGTGGGCAGCTTCTTCCTGTAGGAATCTCTGCCCCTCCTCAGCTTGTCCCTCAGCTCATGCTGGATACTCTTCAGCAGTGATTTGTCCCCAGACTTAAAAGCTTCCTTTTTCTTATTTAAAAGAGTTTTCAGGTCACTAGTAATCCAGGGTTTATGGTTGGGGAAACAGTTGACAGTTTTAGCCGGTAATGTTGTTTGCTCACAGAAGTTGATGTATTCTGTGATGCAGTCAGTCATGTTGTTAATGTCCTCTCCATGTGGCACGCAAAGCACGTCCCAGTCAGTGGTCTCGAAGCAGTCCTGTAGAGCAGAGGTGCCCAGTACGTCGACCGCGGGGGCAATGCTGGTAGATCGCTTGTCATTCATAAAAAAAAAAAATCCAGCTCCGTTAAACTAGACAAAACAGGTTTTGATCCCTCCTCCCTTGGCCTCCCTGCCACTTAATTCAAGAGTTTACTTGATTGACAGAAAAAGCGACCTATCGCTTTCCAGTCTGTTAACCCAGAATGCAAAGCGATACAAAATCAGTCAAGTGCCGGGAAAACTCAAATTAAGTTAAAGAGACAAGAGACAAACAACAAAATGAGTGCGGGACCGAGCAAAAAGACATTCCGCTTCCACACAGAATGGGAGGAAGAATATTTTTTTGTGATGTCACATTCAAAGGTTATTATTTGTAAAGCAAGCGTCGCTCTGCCAAAGAAAGGTAACGTGGAGAGGCATTGTCGGAGTGTTCACAAGGCATATGACAGCGACTTCCCTCCGAGTAGCGAGTTGAGAAAGAGAAAGGTCATGTATTATTGCTACACAAACATTATCTTGCAGTCTTAGTGACGCCAACTCGTTTCTAACATGCAAAAAGACAAACAAATGTGTCTATGGTCGGTGTATTTTCGACCTTTCCAATCCAGACGCGATCTCTCTCCCCGGTCTGTGTGCGAGGGGGCGGGGCAGTTTACACACACACAGCTGCTACATGCAGCAACACACGGAGGGGATGGCGGAGAGAAGCGCTCCAAGGTGTGGTTAAATGTTACCCGTCTTGAGGTGGACAATGCTCGTTGCCTAGAGTGTTTAGCATGTGAGGGGCGGTAACACGAGCAATTTGTCTAAACATTTAGCAAAAGTGCACCACATTCAGACGGAGGAATGCACCGGGTTCGACTGTCTTTCTAGTAGCCCTGTAGCCCCATCCACGAGTAACGTTTCCACGTCAGGTGTTATTATGTATGCTAGCAGCAACACACAGAGTTAACTCAATTATACAAACATGGGTTAATAATTAGAGGTAACAGAGTTACTCTTTATTTTGTTAAAGTTTCAGCTATTCTGTTTACAGTTCTGTTATCAGATTATTTAATACGATTTGTTAAAACATTGTTGTTTCTTTTGATGTGAAATATTATTTATTTAATTTAAATAAAAAGCAATGTTAATTTTGTTCACAATTTGTTATATATATGTATTTTTGAATCAAGTATTCATCTTTATTGTCTTCAATGTTAGTTTCCACATGCCTAAAACAACCTCAAGCTAAATCTAAAAGTTGATGGCTAAATAAGAGCGTTTGAGAAATTGTGCAAGGCATACAGTAATAGTCCGAATAGTCGATTAATCGTTTCATTAATCGATAGATTAATCAATTATCAAATTAGTCGTTTGTTGCAGCCCTATTGTAGTTATCCCATGTATAAATAAAACGTGTTATTCAGCAACCCTTGCAATTTGGGATTTTATTTTTGGTTGGTAGACCTCGGTGAGCTGGTCATTTCAAAAGTAGCTCACCAGCCAAAAAAGTGTGGGCACCCCTGCTGTAGAGCCTCATTGGCCTCCGGAGTCCACTTCCTCACAGTCCTGGTGGATACAGGCTGCCTCTGAACCAGAGAGACATATTTGGGTTCCAAAAAGACGAGGTTGCGGTCTGATCTGCCCAGGGGGGGGAGGGCAGTGGCACAATATGTTATTATCTGGGATGAGCGTGTGAAACCAAGTCTCGGTAAAGCACATGATGTTGCACTCACGGTATTCCCACTGCGTCTTCTTTAGCACACCGAGTTCGTCCATCTTATTCCCCAAAGCCCTCACGTTCCCCATTATAATGGCCCGTACAGAGGGTTTGCATCTCTTCTTCATCTTCAACTTGGCTCCAGCCCTGCAGCCCCGCTTTAGCCTCCGAAGCTCCTCCTTTAGCCTCCGAAGCTCCTGTCATGCCTGGCTCCGGGCAGCAGTACGGGTCAGCTGATAAGGGTATTTTTACCTTGAGTTCTGTGCTAAGTGTGTTAGCATTTTTTCGCTCAGGGCTAATTTAGATGCTTCTTGTGAGACTTGTGCTTTTTTCGGTAAGAATGGTTCATATCTTCAGTTAGCTGAGTTTCTAACCGTTAAGTGAGTATGACACATTAATAGGTTTTTAAATATTAAGAAGCCCTGAGACACCGTTTCGTGAGAAAACTACCCACCAGACCCGGATTAGGGTCCTCTCGGGCTTAACAGGTTAATGATGCATACCCACTTAACAGGAAGAAACTCAGCTAACAGACGATATTAACCATTTTACCTACACGGAATAGAAGTCCAACACCAAGAGTCTAAAATCAACGGGCTAACAGGGCTAACGGCTACTTTATCAAATCAAATCAAGATTTATTTATTTCGCACATTTATAAACGATTTTTGGCCAAAGTGCTGTACATATAATAAAATTAGCCTACAGTAGAGACACTTTACAGCAAATACAACAGCACAGATTGATCAGAATATCAGTATGAGAAAAACAACACCCTCTGTCCTTAGACCCTCACATCGTACAAGGAAAAACTTCCAGAGAAAACCCACAGTTTGAGGGGAAACAATGGGAGAAACCTCAGGGAGAGCAACAGAGGAGGGATCCCTCTCACAGGACGGAGGATACTTTAGCACATAACTGGCAAAATCAATCTTTTCTACGTCATGTTATCTGTACAAACGACATATCACATGAAAGCTGAGATTCCACAGATTCCATTGGTATAAGTCTCATCACTGTACGACCAAAATTCACTGAACTAGCAGCCAGGAAAGAGCAAGAAAACAACTTCACTTTACGTAGCCATGATGATAGTTATGTCTTACCTTTGCTGTTTTGTGATCAAAAGTTGTGTTCAAGGGCATAAAAACGGGCATAAAAACGGTTAATCCAACAGTAACTGTAAAAATTATTGTGAGGGAATAATTCTCACCTGTTGACGTTTATGAGCAACCCTGAGTCTGTTATCTCTCTTATGGAATGGGAGGCTCCAGCTATCTTGATAAACCAGTTTATGACCAGTCAACTCTCGGTCATGAAATGGTTTACGGTTATGGGAACGCTGACTTCGAGGCCATTAAGGGTCAGACGCAAGTGATTCAGGGTGCCCAGCTGTTTAGTCTATCTCCCCAAATATGTTGTCTACTCTCTCTGAGTTAAAAGGGCTATCGAGAGAGAGGCGCTGCAGAATTGATGTGGCAACCCACCCGTGCAGTCAGAACCTCTGGCTGCTGTGACTTGTGATGTGAAATTCTCCGGCCGATATTTGTAATAAAGCACCAGTGTTTGACATCAAAGCTCCAACTCTCCTCGTGTCTCTCTGAGTCCTGACTCTCCATTGCTGCAGAAGTTTCCCTTACAAATTGGCGTTGTCGGCAGGATACCAACACATCTTCAGAACTGGTAAGTGTAATTTCAAATCCACATTTGGACATTGCCTTACCAGAATCTGTGATTGACGGTATCCTACAATTACCTGTGAAACTGAGCGGTTGTGTTTCGTTTTTGGTTAATGAACATTTGGGGATAAAAACCCAGGGGATCAGTGTCTGGGGACTTTTGTCCTGGCTGATTTCCTCTGTGTATGCTGCTCGGGAGGGAAGTACCATACAACCATGCACAGCTCATGTTCGGAGAAACCTTAAAGAAAGGCATCGCCTCTGTGAGCACGGCTCCAGCAGCAGCCTCGGGTGTGTGTGTAAATACCCCCCCCCCCCGTGTTTGGGTGGCTGGAGGGGTGCAGCTGGGAAGGAGAAAGTCACAGCTTTTTGTCTATATCTTTAATTCACACCACCGCCGTCTCTATTAAAAACGAGATGGTCTAAAAGCACTCTCGTTGTTTGTGACAGTCTTCTGCTGGTAAGGCCGGGTCAGCGCGAGGTGCGTGCATCACCCGATGCGCCACAGTTCCCTACATTGCTGGAGGAACTCACAGTTCCCTACATTGCTGGAGGAACTGGTGCCGGTCCGGGGTGCATACATAAAATGATAGGCTAATTGATCACGGGTGGGCAGTGGCAAGCAAGTGTAGAACAAAACTGTGTTTCATCATTGTGATGAACTCGATGGCGGGTGTATAGGCTGGTCGTGTAGGACTACAGTTAACTGTGCTGTTGTTGGAGAGAAAGGGTAGCGGAAAAAAGTCTATGGCTCCTGATCGGGGGGCATAGCGCCACTAGAATAAAGTAGTGATAGATAGAGTGATAGAGCAAGAGGATAAGCTAGTTATTGCTCTTGGACGGTCTTCAGGCACGATCTAGGACTTGTATACAAGGGTGGAAGCGCGAGTCAAGGCGCCCCACTATATAATTTCCTACCCCCTCTGAAACCTCTTAATTCGGACTAAATTGAGCTGGATGAACTTTGCTGTCGCGCTGGTGTTTATTACGAGTTCATGTTTGTTTGTCTAATTGTTTGTATGGGGGTTTGTCTACCCGCCGTCTTGTGTATGTTTTGTAACAACTAATAATGAATCAGTCCACAGCCAGGGTGAAATAAACTTAACATTAGTTAACTCACCAAAAGTAAATGACTTGAGAAAAATAAATAATGTAAAGATGTAAAGCAACATTCTGGTAGTATAAATGTGCTATAAAATGAAAATAAATAGCAAAAGAGTGTTTTGATGTCCTGCCTCTGAGTGTGCAGAGGAAAATGTAAACAACAAGCACACTGTTCAGGGTGTGCGCTGTAGGTGTAAGAAGAAAATAAGATGATATTGCTTTAAGAATACATTTTCAATTGTATTGCTGGTATGTTAAGATATCTTTGTGACCTTGTATAAACCCTATGCCCCGTCCTGCGCCCCGAGAGCCTCAGAGGCATCACTGCTGGTCGTAAAGACCTGCCTGAGGAGGTCAGGGTTGCAAAAAAATCTGTCTGCTCCATTAGGTCAATGTTGTATTGTTTGTTTCATTTATTCTTAATCTATGTATTGTATGGTAATAATGAATAACAACGTAATGTATTGAACACATTCCGAAACAAAGCAGATGAGACAGAACTAGACTCAGACATAATACTAATTATTGTTGAAACCTTTTGCGCTGTTGCTGCAAAATGGAAGCTTGTTGATTATCTGTTCCAACTGCCCACTGGATTCAGATAATTAATATAAGTTGAAGTTCAATTACAGTTTTAAATATAGTTTCACATTCTTTATTAAACTGCTTCAAATTATTTCTCGTATCAACCAATTGGTCTCCATAGACATTACTACAATTCTAATAGTTGTTAAACTACTGACACGTTTTCTGAAACCGAGCTTATGAACAACAGAGTAAAGGTCGCTGGTTAAGCCAGGATCAATATATTTGTTGAAGTTTTTATTGTGTGCATAATAAATGTATTAAATGAATTGAACAATTCTTTAAAAGGTATAATGTTGCAATCTCTTTAAAATAAGTAATTACAGTTCAAAAATAGATGTTGTTTTCCAAGGGCCTCTCTTTCACAGGCCCACACAATAAATCATGAGACTTCCAAATCCTAACAGACAGAGATCAGTATCACTTTGTGTTGCAAGCCAAATCCATGAAGGGGTTCTACTTGGCCCAATTTAAATACCATAAAGAAAGTATTGAACCCAGCTCAAGCTAAATGTCAAATGTATTTCATTAAAGTGTTTTGATTTCTTCAAAAAATTCCAGTCTAGTTCCTTCAAGTTCAGTCTAAGCAACATATTGGTTCTCATAACATTCTCACTGCTGCACTGACTTCAACCCATAGGTAATTATTTAAATTAACTCTACATTTCACATGATGATGGATTAGTGGTCCACATTTTACCCACTAATTTGTTTCACAATTAGGCCGAAGGTAAAGAGAGACATTGATGACCTCGTGTCCCTTTTGTTAGTACGTGGTTCCATTTTGTCTATGGCCTTGGACGGCTTCACTAAGAGTCACCCAGTTCTGCCCGGCTACAGTCCGGCTGAGTGCAGTCACAGAGATGCTATGGCTGCTCTACATGACATTAATGGTCTGGTTCGAGAATGGACACCATTTCCTGCTCCCAGAGAGAATGACACTCCTCAAACTGAACATTACAGCCGTTGATACTGTCTCACGTGGGTCTGCTCCCCCCCCCCCCCCCCCGAGCCATGAACTGAAAGCTTGACCTCTGCTTTGAACACTTGGAAGCCTCCCTGCTCTTGACATCAAAGCTCCAACTCTCCTCGTGTCTCTCTGAGTCCTGACTCTCCATTGCTGCAGAAGTTTCCCTTACAATTATTACTGATGATCCATCATTACAATTATAAATATTAAACGCAATAAACGGATTATAATGGTTAGCCGACCGGAGCTTCCGGTTTAGGAGGTGTGCACGCAGCGTCTCATTTTAACTGAATAATGGTCATGTTTACATGGATTTATGAACCGCCCCCCTTCCAGAGACACACTGTCAAACACACTCATACCTGCTTGGTATGACATTGAAAAAGTTACATTAAATAATAAATAAAAAATAAATTACAATAAAATGACTGTTGTTTCATCTTCACATCTTGTAATCATGTCTATAATTTTGAGCACCAAATTATTGAAAAGTATCGATAAGAGTATCGAAAAATACCGGTATCGGTATCGATAAAATCCTAACGATACCCATCCCTAGTTATGAGAGTGAAGGCAGGAATGACTGAGTGTAATGCAAGTTGTGTGTTAGAACCAGGGTTGGGTTGTAACGGAATACATGTAACGGCGTTACGTAATCAGAATACAAAAATCAAGTAACTGTATTCAGCTCGCGTTACATTTGAAAAACGAGTAATCTGATTACAGTTACTTTTGTAAACCTGAAGTGAATACATTTTGGAATACTTATTGGAATTATTGGTGGAAAGATTTCCTCACAACATTTAATATTCATTACTAAAGGTACAGCCGAATCATCACAGCGCACAAAACCCATTACCGCCGCAGATGGACCAAAAAAGGGAGCGTTTGAAAAAAATGTGCGGGTTCGCTCAGTGAAACAATAACAACGAAACATGGAGGAACAAAAGTCTGCGTTTAAATCGTGGCGATATCGACACCACTTCAAATGTAAACAAGACCATGGGAAGAATATCACGGTCCAGTATACCTTGTGTCTTCAAACCATCAATATACACTGTCTGCATCAAAGGACTCCACGTCTTATCTCAAAAAGCACTTGGAGGTAAGTCAACGTTTGCTTTTTTTTGTTGAAATAACAATATAAATAAATGTGTGTGTGTGTGTGTGTGTGTGTGTGTGTGTGTGTGTGTGTGTGGTTAAAACACATCAGCCTGCGGTCGCTCTTTAGCCTTTCTAATGATTCTGAAGGTAAACACAGTAGGGCTGAACGATTAATCGATTTTAAATCGAAATCGCGATTCGAGATGATGCGATTTTCGAATCGCAAAGCCTGCGATTTTTTAACTTTTTTTTAACTTTTTTTCTTCTTGTGTGTCAGTCATCCACACCAATCAGAAGTGCTGTGCTCCACATGTACCAACCATTGTTAACCAATCAGAAGTGGCCCAAGGTAACTAAGTATACGCCCAACAACAACACTTCACGTGAAACGCCCACGTGTGAAGACATTTCTAACACCCTAAAATGGCTGCAGCCGCGCCAGAAGAAACGTTGGATAATTTAGTCCCGAAAAAAAGCAGCACTTCAGTGGTCTGGACATATTTCGGGTTTAGGACCACAGATGTGGGACAAAAGCAGGTTTTTTGCACCACATGTCAGGGAAAAGTCGCTACATCCCGAGGCAACACAAAAAACCTTTATCAGCACTTGAAAAGGCACCACAGGCAGGTATATGACGAGTGCACAGCCAGAAATGCAGTGTTTCGTCCCGTAGCCCACTCTAGCGCTAAGCAAGCTACTGTTTCAGAGTCATTTGCGGCCGTTACGCCGTATGAAAAGGG
Source organism: Harpagifer antarcticus (assembly GCA_902827135.1). Lineage (NCBI taxonomy): Eukaryota > Metazoa > Chordata > Actinopteri > Perciformes > Harpagiferidae > Harpagifer > Harpagifer antarcticus. The sequence goes on from CADEHL010001340.1 coordinate 1,563,477, forward strand.
CTCACGAAGGCACCGTGAGATAACTAATTCGATAACGCACTACCTCGCTAAAGACATGGTTTCAATTAACACTGTGAGCAACGAAGGGTTTAAAAAACTCATCCGAACGCTGGATAAAAGATATGCTATTCCCTCCCGCACGTACTTTAGTCAAGTGGCCATCCCAGAAATGTACACTCAATGTAGGAATAAACTTGAGACAGAGCTGAAAATGTCGAGTACTATGCGACAACAACCGATCTGTGGTCGAGCAGAACGACCGAGCCGTATCTCAGTCTCACCGTGCACTTCATAAATGACGACTTTGAGTTGAAGAGTCATTGCCTGCAAACTGTATACTTTCCTGCTGACCACACGGGAGAGAATATTGCGCATGGACTAAGAGAGTCCTTGTCCAACTGGGGTCTGAAGGAAGAGGATCAGACGTGCATCACCACTGATAACGGATCCAATGTTGTAAAAGCTGTGGAACTGAATCACTGGACAAGGCTTCAGTGCTTTGGACACAGGCTGCATCTTGCGATTGGTAAGTGGGTCTCACCTCTCTCAGTTCCATAATTATTGTTATTACATTTTCTATTTGAAAAATGTAATACTGTACCTTACTCAAATAATGTTTTGATTGAACCAATCCATTATTTCATAAAGTCTTGCACCTTAAAATGTGCTGATATATTTTATAGTAAAACTTTAGAAATAGTTTTTCGTGTTGGGAGCAAAAGCCTGCCTGTTTGTATTCTAAATATGTTTAAATTAATAGAAGGACATTATAATTTAAGAGGTTTAGGCCTATGTGTTTGTAAAGCAAGAATACATGTTAATTCTTGTTGTGTTTCAGTTTTGGGAGTAAAAATATGGAATCATCTTAGTGATGATTTGAAATTGTGAAATTTAGAAAAGTCTCAAAGTAAAATAATACAGTATTATAATTTAGCATGAATGCTTGGTTTGTCTTTTTTTTCTTTCTTTCGTTGAGATTTTCTGGGTTTTGTTTTAGATTGTATTGTACAGTAAAGGATAGGCAAAAATAAGCCTTGGCTTCAGCATATTCCTTTTTTCGGTCTTAAAATTGTTTCAGTTTTATTGTGTGAAATGGTTTTTGATATGTTAGATTTTTTTCTTACTGTATTTTCACACACATTTGTATGAGTATGACCGAAAATTATCCAAACCATTCATTTATTAATTAATTCATGATTTTATTTTTCAGAAAATGCTCTGAAAGAGAAGACCGTATAAATCGGGCAACAGGACTTTGTAGGTCTTTGGTTTGCCATTTCTCGCACAGTTGGAAAAAGAAGGCCGCACTGAGTGAGGCCCAGCGAGAGTTGCATCTGCCGGAGCACTCGTTGATCACAGAGTGTCCAACAAGATGGGGCTCAAGGCAGAAAATGATCGGGAGGGTGTTGGAGCAGAGAAAGGCCTTGTCTCTGAAGACAGGAAGACGCGTCACCTGGTCCCCAGTTGGCAGGACATAGAAGTCCTTGAATCCATCAACAATGCCCTGCGTCCTCTCCAGGAGTTCACAGATGCCCTCTCTGGTGAAGTTTATGTAAGCGTATCGTACCTGAAGCCAGTCCTGCATCTCCTGAAAACATCAACTCTGGCTGCAAAGGACGAGGACACGGCCCTTACCAAGAAAATAAAGTCACTGGTCCTTGGCTACATGGAGAATAAATACAGCGACCCAGCCACAAAGGTAGGGATGGGAATTGATAAGGTTTCAACTGTTTTATTGTCTCTGAGATCATTGTTTTGCTATTAGAAAAACATGCCTGCATTGATGAAAGGAATTGATAAGCTTGGAGGCATACAATGTAGATTCTTTGAGTTAACTATTCTCTAATAATTCTACACACAGGAGCTTCTGGACATCACTTCGTTTATTGATCCAAGATTCAAGACAGACTACATGAGCGCAGAGAAAGTCCCAGACATCAAAGCAAGAGTGAAGATCGAAATGGAACAGGTGGCACGAAAGGTAACTTGTATTTATGTGCAGTTTAGTGAACACAAGATGCCACATGCAATGATATTGTATTTTGATTTAATTGATTGTAAATTTTTTTAATGTTTACATAAAATGCCCAATTGCTCAGAATTACATTGATGCAAAACTTAACAGTTCTCATCTCTACGCTCATCTGTGATTTGCAGGAGAAGAGGGTTCAAGCCAGCACCACAGACGCCGTGCTTCCGAGTGCAGGAGAGGCAGAGCCATCAACTTCGAAGAAGGCAAAGCGGTCATTGGGCAGCTTCTTTAAGAGCAGCACTGCTGTGCCTCCTGGCCCTGCTTCAACCGCTGTGCAGTTGGAGAGTGCCATAGAAGCTGAGGTGAACACCTACCTAATGACTCCCACCATCGATGGAGAGGAAGATCCCCTGGCCTGGTGGAAGGTACACCGTGTTAACTTTCCCATGCTGAGCAAGCTGGTTAGCAAATTCTTGTGTATCCCAGCAACGAGTTCCCCATCAGAAAGAGTGTTCAGTGCTGGAGGCAACGTGGTCACATGTCAGCGTTCATGTCTGAAACCAGCAAAGGTTGACATGCTGGTTTTCTTGACAAAAAATCTGTAAAAATTAGTTTTGAGAAGTAGAGATATCAGGGAAGTGGCAATCACAATTGTATTTGTTCTGCACTTTATCTATTTCAATTTTAATTACATTTGTATTATCACTTTACTTACATTCATTGCAGTATGTGCAATATTTAGATGCTGCTCCTGAGCCATACTTGAATAACTTTGTTTGCAGAAAGGTCCTATTTTATTTTCCTATTGAAATTGTTCAATTTTTGTGAATTTGTGTGAATTTAAAGTTGTGTCTAAGACTTGTTGAGAGAAACAAAATGGCAGCTGTTGAAAAAAAAACATAAATAAATATGTTGTTCCAAATACATTTGTTATTCCATATCTTTTAAGTTCACATCCTTTCATTAGAATTAGAGCTGATAATAGTTTGATTGTATCATGTGATAATGCTCTCTGAAATAGCCCATGATAGACAGATTGATCCAATCACCTGCCAAGTATTTTTTAATGCTCCATCACATGTTTCTATTACAGGGTGAATCTTAAACTGAAGCTTGACTTTAAAGCAACGGAAGTTTCATGTAAGTTTAGTTATTTCACTCATAGCTCGGGGTGCTAGAGACGGGAGCACGTTGATACGACCTTCCTAGCCGGAGATATGGCCGCATTTTACAATAAACTTCCGTTGGGTAGCTTAAAAACAAATATCGCAATTCGAATCGCAATCGCAATTTTTTTCAGAAAAATCGCAATTAGATTTTTTCATAAAATCGTGCAGCCCTAAAACACAGTGAAGGCACTGCGCGCTCCTCTTCTCAGAGGCTGCCTCCTGGTGCTGCAGAGATTTCATGAAGTGAAGGAGGTGTTCCTTCTACAAAACAGCTGTGGGCAGCAGATACTGTGAGAGTCACGGACATGAATACATAGATCAAGGCAGACTGGTGCACACACTCTCCTGTTTTGCCAATCCGGTGCTTAAACAAATATAGCTCTACACCCCTGGCCGAAATGTCCTTAAAATGAAGTCCGAGTTCGAAATATATTACATTACATTACATTGCATTGCATTTAGCTGACGCTTTTGTCCAAAGCGACTTACAATAAGTACATACGACCAGGAAGACACAGCCCTATATCTCAAATAATGTATTCAATGTAATTTCCCCACATAAACATAACCGTCTGGGTACCGACACTGGCAGGACGGAAGGCGACACGCCCGTTCTAAGCCGTGTCCCTCACTCCTCACATCCCAAGCTGCATCCCCAAAAAGTTTATTCTGTTGTTACATCGTTTCAGATGTTATGTTTCAGTTCTGCTCTTGATAAGCCATTAAAACAGTAAAAACACCTTCAGTTTCCTTTTGCTTTTTGTGTCTCCTGTACACCAAAACATACCCATCTGTTATGGAAAAAGAAAGTAATCCAAAAGTAATCTAAAAGTAATCGGAATAGGTTTAAGACACATAACTAACTGTATTCAGATTACTTTCAGAGCCATGTATTCAGTAACGGATTATGTTTACAAAGTAACCCTCCCAACCCTGGTTAGAACACTTGCCCTCTACAGTATGTGTGTGTGTGTGTGTCTCTGCTCAGGAGATCATATTAAATCTGTCTCGCTCTTTTGGTTTCTGGGTCCTGATCTCAACGCCTTTGTATGGGAACAGTGTCCACTTCCTTTGTCGAAAACACACACACACACACACACACACACACTTCCTCCGAGCTCCAAGCACAAAGGGTGGATAGAGGTCGGTGCTGGAGTCAGGGCATCCAGGGGGGTTTAGTGTTACAGAAACCAACCACTGCGATGATAAATACCATGAGAAGGAAGCAGGGGGAGGGTCTCAGGAGGAGGGGTGTATAATTATAGTTCAAAGTGAAAGCTGAGACATCATCCAGTCATCACAGCTGCTATACCGATATTTTGTCAAATAACATGCCATTATGTCACCTTGTGTATGCTTCAATCCGACAAGTACTTGTCCATTAGATTCTGAAGTGCCACATTTATTAATATTCATAAATTGTGTGATTTTTGTGATACTATTGTATTTTTTGCCTGACCGATTGCTATGTGGTTAATTTATGTATATATCTGTGTTTACTTAGTCTTAAATAAAAAAATATTCACACATTTGGGCAGCAAAAATACATATAAAAAGTATATTTACTCAAGTATTTTTTTGGACAATTGTACTTTACTGGAATACTTTAATCTTATGTTACTTTATACTTCTACTCTGCAACATTTCAGAGGCAAATATCGTACTTTTACTTTAACACTCATTGTTATAGTTACTTTGTACATATACAAACACATGATACACTAATATGGTATAATATAGTACTGTACCCCAATCTACACAGTACTTCACATATCTACATTTGGTCCACATTGACCAACTACAATAATAAAGTATAAGAAACAGGATCAAATGAAAACCATAATAATAAAAAAAACTGTAAAAATAATCCCTTCTGCACAACAAGTAATTTTTCTTTTGATACTTATTACCTGACAATACTTTTGTACTTTATATTATTCTGAAATGGGTCATTGTGCAGAATGAGTACTTTTGTATAGGTATAATAAGTATATTTTCATGCAAATAGTTTTATTATTTTACTGAAGTAACCTTTTAAAATCAGGCTTTTTACTTGTATTTTAAGATCACAGTATATGTGACTTGCTCTATCGAAAAATCAGTCGCATTGACCCAAAGACACATTTGGAGTTGTATACACTGTTGGAAAGAGGAGATTCCTAGCTTTCTAATGATATCAGGATTGTTGTTGTACTCCAAATATGTCACATTATATAATGACTGTCACCGAGTCATCATTTTGAGAAAAAGGCCTTCAAAGTTTCCTCTTCTCTGGAATCCATCGATCTGATTGATTATTAGCAAATGATCAAAATACTACGGAGGGAAGATATTTTCATTTGGATTACTGGTCTGGGGGAAGCTTGTGAGTGTGTGTGTGTGTGTGTGTATGTATGTATGTATGTGGGTGGGTGTGTGTGTGTGTGTGTGTGTGTGTGTGTGTGTGTGTGTGTGTGTGGTGTGTGTGTGTGTATTTGCATTGTGTTTGTTGTTTCCCGGGGAAAACACTCACGAGAAACACCGGCTGTTGTTATGCCTGCTGTGACCCAAGTTACTCCGTTCTCCGCTTGTAATTATGCCGTTACAAGCTTCAAAGTTGTATTTATCATCTGAATTTGCCGAAACAAGTTTAATATTCTGAAAGCCAAGACTTTGTTTAATTGAAATCAGATGAAAACAAACTGTAACGGACCCTGCCGTGTTATCTATGATTACTATACGCCTTACATTCATAATGTCAGCCGGAGGCAGGGGGAGCGGCGCCGCGGAAGAGCAGATTGCGAGTGAGAGGTGCCTGTCATCTTCCCTTTACAAGCTTCAAACATTTATTTATCGTGTGATTTTGGAAATAAAAGTTTCATATTCTGAAAGAGTACTTTCTCCCCCGAACTAGGCCGATAAGGGGGGGGAGATTTGGTTTCACACCAAAAAGGATCTGGGCCTAGTCCCTAGTTCACGCAAACCTTTTCCCCCCCGGATCGTCCCTGCTAGCGAGGTAGTACTTTTCTGGGGAGTCAATGGTTCGTGGTTGTATCGGCCACGCTAACAATTTCTGATTTGCTGGGCGAATTGCAAACCACGCCCCGTAAAACTCCGAAAGGTTTTGTGAAGCCGCCATTGTATTTGCTCACATTAGCCCAGCGCACCAACGGAGAGAGACTAACTTATGGCAACACAAAAGAAAACATGGGAGTGGTGGAGCAATTTACTCGGAAGACGCGACCCGGCAGCTTAATTTGACAGAAGCATTTTGACGGGTGATTAATTGCCGCAGCGAGCGTTACCTGCCACTCTGATCCACTGACGCCCCACACCCACACACACACACACACACACACACACACACACACACACACACACACACCACACACACACACACCACACACACACACACACACACACACACACACACACCACACACACACACACACACACACCACACACACACACACACACACACACACCACAACCACACACACACACACACACCACACACACACACACACCTACACACACACACACACACCACGACACTACACACACCAGCACACACACACACACACACACACACACACACACACACACACACACAAACAGAAAGTCACAGATAAATGCGGCTTCATTTGCCAAATCCTCCCTCGGGGACTCATTCCGGTGAGAACGTGATCTTAAGGCCCTGACACACCAAACTGACACCAAAGAACACGCCCCGACTGACCCGATAGTTGTGTTGCCTCACGTCTCCTGCGTGTTTGTCAAAAAGTCGCACTGGAACACACCGCAAAGACTTCAGCCGACGGCCAAGTAGCACGTAAGTACTGCACATGCGTGAGTCGCAATAACTCTCCTTACCAGCAGGCGGCGGTAGTGTGTATTCTTAATTCAAAAGAGGCAACCGGAAGACAGACTGCGTTTATATACAAACAACAAATAGCGTGCGTTCCATTTTCACTCGTCCATCACAGACTGTTTCACAGACTTTTTCACATAGCGACTTATAATCGAAAACATGTTTAGTGCGGTACTGGAAAATGAAAAACAATAGCCTTCTAGTGTGTACCTTCTTCACTTCCGTTTCGCTTCTCATGCACTGATTCGCTAAGCTGAACAGCCAATCAGAGTGATATATTTTGCTGACAGCCTTTTGCCGACAGCCTCCCGATTCAATGTTGAATCAGGAGCGGAAGGTGTCGGCACGGCCGAAAAGGCACGACGGTGCTGGACACATCAATCTGAGTAGGGCGACAGGACGCTCATCGACGGCCAGACATCTATCGACTGCCGAAATCGGTTGGTGTGTCCAGGCCTTTATAGGACAGTTTGAGGGACTAAAGAGTTCGGGGGGAACAAGTACAGGGGACAAGTACCGGCTAAGTACTTGGTGTGAAAGTGGCTAATGAGTATAAGGTTCTCATAACTAAGAGATCCAAAAGCCAGAGCCACAAAGATAAACCCTATATTTTAGCCACACACACACATGGCAAGGCCTTCACACTTAAGATGAGGCGAGAGTGAGTATGTGCATCGATGCTGCTTAGCTTTAAGAGCTAAAGAGTAATTACAGGACTCCTCGTGTCATTAAGACTCAACACAGTCACTGTTCTGTTGGACCAGACCAATGACCTCTCTCTCACACACACACACACACACACACACACACACACACACACACACACACACACACCATTCACTGATCCTTAAGTTGGATCACTTATGCTGGTCTTCTGGGGTGTCTGTGTTTATAACTTCAGATTTTACAAACACCCAGTTCACTAACTGAAGGTATTCAGCTTTTGGAGAAAAGCTCTAAAAAAGCACACAGCAGACACACACTGTTATAGACTAGCTGGTGAACACAGTTAAGCATTTAGCAGCCAAAGAGACAGATATATCCCTCAAAGGGCTGCTGGTGGAGACCAAAAACAGAGCTCAAAGAGAAGGACTATACACTCCCATTCACTGGGTGGATACAAACACGACTCCAAATGAATATAAATGTTCTCCGTAACTACTGGATGTCTATGTTCACAATTTCAACGTACAGGGACAGAAGTGGTGACTTGACTCTGTAGTCGTACTAAATGAACTAGTGCTACAGAATTGTATATTGAATTTGAGAACATCATTGGATAGGTCATTTCACCAGAGCTTTATATATTTGGCTTAGATTATATTAACCGTTATCTGAATACTGGCTTTTCTTTGGCAAGCAATAGCAACAGTGTTCAGTAGTCATGACTCTGGGACATTCCAAAGAGTCCCTGGAGTAAAGTAAAGAAAATCATTTGGTGACAGTCTGATAAAATAGTACACAAAAACCATGTATTACATGGTCTGGGCTGAAGGGGTGCAGTATGCACCAATAGCAGCTTTACATTCCAATATTCAATTAATGTAAGGATGTTCACATGTCTCTATAATATTGTAAACTATCTGTGTTTTTAATTTTTTAGACTTTTGGATGGACAAGACCTTTCAAACCTATCCCATGTTCACTCAAGTACTGTACTTAAGTACATATTTAAGGTATTTTACCCCAATATTTTCTTTTTATATTACTTTACACTTCTGTTCTACTACATTTTGGTGGCCATTTTTGTACTTTTTACTCCTCTACATTTATTTTAAAGATTAACTTACTTGTTACTTTATACATTCAGATTTTGACACACAATACTTAGGAAACACTTATATTATTTACTTTGCTTATTTAAAATATTAAAAAAAGATTGTACTTCTAATACTTTAAGTACATATTCCTAATCATACTTAAATACTTTTACTTAAGAACCATTTTCGATGCAATACTTGTAATTGAAAGAAATATTTTTTTCAGTGTGGTATTAGTATTTATACTTACTGTAAGTAAAGAATCTGAATACTTTTTGCACAACCGCCCATTTTAAGGTATAAAGGTTGAACTGATAAAACGCACAGCCTTTTAACAACCAAGCCTTCATTCACACACCTAACAGTTCCTACCTAAAGGCTCCAGGCAGGCTGGGGAGGGGTATTTGAGTGGGGGGGTGGGGGGGGGGGGTAGACTGTGTGGACTTGGCTACAAGTGTGAACCTGCCCTCCATTCAACAGATAAGGAGTTCTGGTATCAGGTAATTGCTGGCAACCTGTCAAACACAGGGGGAATAATTACGGTGGCCGTGTGTGTGTGTGTGTGTGTGTGTGTGTGTGTGTGGTGGTTTTTGTGTGTGCTTGTGTGTGTCTGTGTGTTGTCTACATTTGGCTCCATTCCTTATATTCTCACAGTTCAGTAGGGTGCAGACCCTAATCCTCTCCTCTTACACAATACCAAGTCAATCTGATAAAGAGATATGCTCAAACGTGCTCTCTCTCTCCCCCCCCCCCCCCCCCTCTTTTTCTTACACAACCACACACTAACACACACCATGCTGAATTAACTCACATGGTTTCTGGGAAAGTGTGTGTGTGTGTGTGTGTGTGTGTGTGTGTGTGTGTGTGTGTGTGTGTGTGTGTGTGTGTGTGTGGCATCCTGTCATGGCCACTGCAGATCAGGTCACTGGGAAAATGGTGTGTGTGTGTGTGTGTGTGTGTGTGTGTGTGTGTGTGTGTGTGTGTGTGTGGCCTAGCATTACTATACTTGTGGGGACCTAAATCTGTTTACACAGTCACGTGTGGGGACTCGCCTCCCTTATGGGGACAAATTGGAGGTCCCCATGAGGGGAATCATTAATTTTAGGGTGAAGACTTGGTTAGGTTTAGGATTAGGGTTAGGGTTAGGTTAAGGGTTAGGGTTAGGCATGTGTTGGTTATGGTTAGGATAAGTCTCCAGGAAATATATGAAAGTCAATGTAATGTCCCCTGAAGGGATGTATACATGGTGTGTGTGTGTGTGTGTGTGTGTGTGTGTGTGTGTGTGTGTGTGTGTGTGTGTGTGTGTGTGTGTGTGTGTGTGTGTGTGTGTGTGTGAAAGCCTGTTTCTTTGAGCTGATCGGCGGGTAAACCCTCTGATGTTACTGCTGGTGACTGTTGTACTTTTATCTCCATATATTAGGAAGATTCTTACAGTTGGTTGTGATAAAAATAACAAACAAACATATAGTAGCTCGGACAGATAATAAAATGCAAGGGGCGGTGCAAGCTACCATGACCATTTATCATACGTTGTCATACAACAGCGGTGATATACTGTTGTCATAGAAACATTTAAAAAGCGCTGAAAGGAGGCACTCATCTGCACCACTTTATGCATATAAGAGCATTTTTATGTTGTATTTTGTGGACCAATTATAGATACTGTGAAGATGAAGTACTGCAATATCCCATATCAGCATATCATGATTTTTCATATACAAATTATTTTCTGTATTTTCCCAATCAGTTTGGTCTCTCAACTCTTTTGCTCATTTCGTATTCGTAGGAGGACAGGAGAGGACGCTGGCGCTTGTTTGTTCGCCGCTTCTCCTATGCCTCAGAGTTTTTATCTGCTTTTGAGCTATTTTATCTGCTTTTAAGTTATATGGCTAAACTTTGAGTCTGTTTAAGTGCTTTTTTTATCTTAAACCTCGTGATTATTGACGGTTTTGGACCTGACGACTGTCGGGACTCACCTGCTGTATCGCCCAAATTCGCCGACTATCTCCGGCTGACTGCTTGCCTCTCTCCCATCCTCTGTTTCACTCCCAGACGTGAGGTATACTATCGGGATAGCCTTCCAGCTGTCTCGTTGCTGTTAGCCCTCGCTGCTAAGCACCGCTACCAAACTTCTTCGGCGCCCGACCTGTTGACATGTTGAGGTTTTCTATTCCCCAACTCCTGAGTTTCAACCACTCCAACGCTCCAACCAGCACCTCAGTCATTAAACAACTTGGACTTCTTCGTCGGCCTCGCTATATCCACCGAAGCCAAAGAAGTAGACAAACTGTATATTCCCAGCACGGAGTTGCAGATATTCCATCCATCCACTCTGTCTGCCGTCGTGTCGCACATCTGACGAGTCATCAGAGCCCGTTCATGGCGGGGTCAAATCACGCCAGAAACATCGCGAGACCGCTGCATGAATACACGGAGAGCATCGCGAGACCGCCACACACGAAGGAGTCTGGAAAACGTGGAGTGGATTACAGCCTACTCCGGCCCCTACAGAGATTCACCACATCTTCCAAAGCCAAAATAGAACTTCTGAATACACAATCTCTCAGTAATAAAGCATCCTTCATTCATGACCACATCACTGATGAGAAAATGGACCTCATGTGCCTCACTGAAACCTGGCATCAGCCAGAGGTTTACTCCACCCTCAATGAAGCTTGCCCTCCTGGCTACAGCTACTTGGAGAAAGCCCGCAGCACTGGTCGTGGTGGAGGCCTAGCTGTTATCTACCGAAAGGAATTGGAACTGTCACTCCTGCCCCTGCCTGTATTGTCCTCTTTTGAATGCCTTGCATTTAAATGTAAACCCCCCTTCGCCCTGACAATACTTCTGATCTACCGGCCACCCAAACCCAACTCAGCTTTCATCCCAGAGATACACGACCTTCTCACTACGCTATGCACAACCACTGCCAATATTATCATACTTGGAGATTTTAATATTCACGTTGACTCCCCCTCCTGCCACTTTGCCACTGAGTTTCTGCTACTTCTGGACTGCCTCAATCTGACACAGCATGTTAATGTCCCCACACACGCCAAGGGCCACACGCTCGACCTGGTCATCACAAACTCCGCCCCCATCAGCAATCTGCTAGTGTATGACTTGGGGGTGTCTGACCACAAGACCATCTCTATGGAGCTCTCTTTCCAATCCCCACTCAGCATGCCCAAACGCCAAATCCGCTTCAGGAACCTGAGGAACATCAACCCGGACACCATGACCCTGGACCTCCAGCATCTATCTTCCGCCAACTTCTCATCAGTAAATGAGTCAGTTGCTTATTACAACCAGTCCCTTAACAGTCTCCTTGATCTGCACGCCCCCCTCAAAACCAGGATGGTCACCTTCTCGCGCTCAGCCCCTTGGTACACCGGCGAACTGCGGAGAATGAAGACAGCTGGGCGTGTCCTTGAGCGGCGGCTCAAGGCCTCAGGACTCACTGTTCACCGGTTAGCCTATCGTGAACACCAGAAGGCCTATGCACAGTCCCTCAGAGATGCACGGTCCCAATACTACTCCTCCCTCATCAACAACAGTACTGGAAACTCCAAGCAACTCTTCTCTACCATAAACCACCTCCTCAAACCCCAAAGTCCTCTACACTCCGACTCCACTGACAAGCAGTGTAGCAACTTCGCCGCCTTCTTCAATAACAAAGTTGCTACCATCCGCTCCCTCCTCTCTAGCCCCTCTGCACCTCCAGTTACAACTGCTGACCCACAGCCTGGGACAACCCAGCCTCTTCGCTGTTTCTCGGACATCTCCCAGCGAGAGGTTGATGGCATCGTTAGGAGGATGAAGCCCTCCACCTGTGTCCTGGACCCCCTTCCTTCAGCTCTTGTAAAATCTTACATCGGTACCATGAGCCCCATGATCACTAAGATCGTAAACCTCTCACTCCAGGCTGGCCATGTCCCCTCTGCCCTAAAAACCGCTGTCATCAAACCTCGTCTCAAGAAACCCTCCCTTGACCCGGGAGTCCTGGCCAACTACAGACCCATTTCCAACCTTCCTTTTCTATCAAAGGTGCTGGAAAAAGTAGTTGCTGCTCAGCTCCATGACCACCTAAACTCCAACAATCTATTTGAGAAGTTCCAGTCTGGTTTCCGCTCAGGCCACAGCACAGAAACTGCCCTGGTCAGGGTCACCAACGACCTGCTGATGACGGCTGATGCTGGCTCTCCCTCTCTCCTCATCCTCCTCGATCTCACTGCAGCTTTCGACACCGTCGATCACGGCATCCTCCTCCATCGTCTGCACTCCACCATCGGACTCTCTGACTCTCCCCTTGACTGGTTCAGATCATACCTCACCGGGAGAACAGAGTATGTCTCGTTGGGCGAGGCAGAGTCGGGTACCCACAACGTCACCTGTGGTGTCCCTCAAGGATCAGTTCTCGGCCCCACCCTCTTCACACTCTACATGCTCCCCCTTGGCTCTATCATCAGCCGACATGGAGTATCATTCCATTGCTACGCTGATGACACCCAACTGTACCTCAGGATCAACCCTACCTCCTCTGCAGCCCTGCCTTCACCCACACTCACTGCCTGCCTGGAGGAGATACAGGCGTGGATGAAGCAAAACTTCATGAAACTCAACAGCGCCAAGACCGAAGCAATTATAGTTGGCACCCCACACCAGGTTCGGTCATCCACCATCACCACCATCACCTTCTCCGGCCAGGACATTACCCTCTCCTCAATAGTCACCAACCTGGGTGTTAAAATGGACGCCCATCTGACCTTTGAGGCCCACATTAAACAGCTGTGCAAGAACTCCTTTTATCACCTCAGGAACATCGCCAAACTCCGCCCCACACTCACTCTGTCTGACGCCGAAAAGCTGGTCCATGCCTTTGTCTCCTCCAGGCTGGACTACTGCAATGCACTCCTCATCGGGATCCCTAACAAAAGCATCCAGAAGCTCCAATACATTCAGAACAGCGCTGCTAGGATCCTGATGAGAGTGCGCAAACATGATCACATCACCCACATCCTTAAAGCACTACACTGGCTACCTGTGAAACTAAGGATCGAATTCAAGGTCTCCGTCCTCACCCACCAGTGTGTCCATGGAACTGCCCCTCCCTACCTCAAGGAACTCCTCACCCCCCATACCTCCTTACGGACCACCCGCTCCAGCAACTCCAACTTCCTCAAACCCCCCAGGACTAAGCTCCATACTATGGGAGACCGGGCCTTCTGCTCGGCTGCTCCCAGTCTGTGGAATGCTCTCCCCGACCAAATGAGAGCACCACAGACCGTGGAGGCTTTTAAAAAAGGCCTCAAAACCCTTCTCTTCAAAAGAGCCTTTGCCTAGACCTTTTTATATCCCTTTTATTTTTTTATTTTTTTATTTTTTTATTGCTTTTTTCTTAATTCTACCGTGTTGTGTAATGTTTATTTATACTGTTCTGCTGACTACTTGTAGCACTTTGGGATCTGAGATCAGATATTAAGTGCTTTATAAATTGAATCCATTATTATTATTATTATAAATTCAGTGTGAGTATAAAAATAAATGTCTCTGAAATGTAGTGGAGTATAAAGTAGCATAAAATGAAGGTTTGTATAAAATACTAATAAGTCAAAAAACCACGCAAGTACAATACTTGAGCAAATGTACTTAGTTACTTTCCACCACTGAACAAGCCCTGGCGGCAGCAGCTGGTACCTCAAATAAAAAAATGTTTAATGTTGGTTTATGGTCTATATTACTGGAGCAGAAAAAAAAGGAATCAATTGTGGGGATTGGATAAAGCGCAGCAGAGACGAACCCTGCATGTCAGCATCTTCCGACCATCCAGCCAGACCTGCCAGACCCTACTGAGGGCAAAGTGCTTGTCCCAGGAGAAGAGGGGAGCTAAGCTAACCCAGCTAGCACATAAAGCTATTCCAATACCCAACTTGCTCCTGGCTGATGCCCAGTTTCACCAATATAAGATGGATGAAATAAGACTCCGGCTGTTTTAAGCCCAACTCTCTCGAGAGACTCCATCTTGTTATCCTGATCCAATTATTGCACTCATAATGAGAACCACAGGACTCCATTGAGCTAAGAGAAGGCTGACTGTGTTTAAATCAGGCATGTCCAACTCAAGGCCTGGGTCCAAATGAGGTCCACCACCTCATTTGATGTAGCCAAAAAAGAGTTTGCTCATCAAACAATTATATGCTGCTTTACAGAAGTACAGTGTCCATAAACTACACGTCCCAAGATGCATCTTGTTTTGTGACCTGTGCACTAAAGCTCAGATGGTATTTTCTAGTAGCGACACCTAGCAGCAGTGTGTCGCTATGAGTTACGAGGTAGTACCAAAAGGATGACATTTATGGCACATCAACTCCAAACACGGAGCTAAGTTATGCTAACCTTAGCCACCAAGACAAGAAACAACAGTCAAAGGATAAAAACAGTCAGATGTCGCTCTGGTGCTTTTCACGATTAACATTGAATTGTGATTTTAAAAAATGAGGATGAAAACTTCAATGATCAGCGTCTCCTCTCATTCTGATAGTGCCCCCCCCCCCCATCCCTAACCCCCTGATATTATGAATGACACGCTGATAGTAACACGACAGGGTCCAGGAATATTGGGTTTTCATTAAATAATGTAATTAAAACAAAGTCTTCAAGTTCAGATTACTACATTATTGTCGCCAAATTCAGATGTAAGTACAGCAGTTAAATTATGCTTGAAAAAGTTTATACAATGGTACAAAAATAACTTACTTAAAAATGTTGATCTTTGAATGAGAAAGCTATGATGAGTGTCTATTCATCTCATAAATTAATGTGAGTGTGTGTGCATATAGACAGAATCTTTGTGTCTAAAATTAATTAAAAAATATTATATAAATGCAAAAATATTTGCATTAGGTGCTTTCACACCGCAGTACTTTTCCCACAAAGCTTCATGAGAACTTAGTTCATGAGAACTCTTTAGTTCTCATGGGTTTACTGGCAGGCCGCAAACAACTTCACGGCGTATACTGCCACCCGGAAGTCCCCGGAGTTAGGGACTGGCTTCCGAGTAAATCGCCAGAACGCCGACACCTCTTCATCTCCACCGCTCCCATGTTTTCTTTTGTGTTGCCATAAGTTAGTCTCTCTGCATTTCTGCGCTGGGTTAATGCTAATGCTAATAATGCTAATGCGAGGATAATAAAATGGCGGCTTCACAAAACTTTTTGGGAGTTTTACAGGGCGTGGTTTGCAATCCGCCCAGCCAATCAGACATAGAAACCTTTTTCTCCCACGAAAGTCCCTGCTCTCTAGCAGGGACGGAAAAGGGGGTAAAAAGGGTCTGATTAACTAATTTTAGTTCCTGCTCTTTTTGGTGTGAACGCGACATTTCGGAACTATATCGGAACTAAAGTGGGAAAAGTACTGCGGTGTGAACTATTATACTATTATATTTTCAGTAATTTGCACAATCGCTTTTCCTTTCAGAGTTAGTTATTTTTTAAATTATTAATGTAACAAATAATAATTGAAGGCAGAAGCAATAATGAACTATTATAAAGAGTAGATCTGTATAGTCTCAAAGGTACCATGTTGTATTCCATGGGCTTCATGTTGTTGTCACTTCACATACACAAAGACAGCAGTATGTGCTCTAGATTTAAAGTGCATGGTGACCAGCTTACCACTTATAGTCCTTTTAAACATGGGATATACAACATTGCTTTCTTTATCCATCTGTTCCGAGCCATCCTTTGAGTGTAAAAGAAACGTTTCAGGTCGGTCTTCTTAGGATTGCTTTTGGGACTTTTGCTAAATGAAGTGCTCCAGTGGAAAGGGCGAATGTGTCTTCCTGCTCTGAAGTCTGTAAACACTGGCAAGTGAAGAGCTGCAGTTGTTGCAGCTTTTGGCAAAAGGCCAGAACCCCAGAAGGATGAAAACATGGAACAACTGGCCCCCAGTTCAGTTGGTCGGAATCACATTCCCTCCCAGAGGAAATCCATGCTCTTTATGTTCGTGCACGCTGTCCACACAAACACCAAGTGTCCTTTCTACACTGGGGAGACATGAGGGAAATTCTCCACAGAAAAACATCTTATCATATCATTGTTATTTGTAATGCTGCGTATTGCATGTACCATGAAACTGTATGTTTACACATGTAGTAGTGGGTCTCTGCTTGTCTCTCTCTTTTAGCAAGGGGTTCAAAACCCCTGTGTTAGATCACAGTTGTGGATGTTCAAACGTTACAGTGAATACGCTGAACACAAATATTACACAACTCCCACCTTGCTTGATTCCTGTAGTCATTACCAAAGTGAGGCGATTCTGGATAACATTTTACAGATAAATTATAGGATCATTCACTTAAAGTGCTCACTATTCATCAGAGGCCCACACAACACCGTCCTATCATCTTCCATGCATGGAGCCGGATTTTTGTCTTCTCATGCTTAAAAAAAGACGTACATTGTAGCATGTTTTTCATAAATGACATAGAATCCACCAGTTTTTGGAAGATCATTGATAACCAGTAAGTCCTGCTGGCTTTCCTTAAATTATCATTGAGTTCTCTCACAGGCTTCACATTCCATTTTTGCAGAACGTTTGCATTCTTTTTGGAAATATAGAGTTTCTTGTGGATCTGTTTTTGAATTGTTTTCATGTCTGTTGTAAGTTCTAACTGTGAAAGGGATCTTAGTCAGTACAAAAAAAAGGTTTCAGAGTTTCAATTAAGTCCTTGTCCCAGACGTGGTCTCCGTACTTGGTTCATGCTGGGACCCTCAGTGTTCCAAGCCATGTCCCCCCCGGACAGAGCTTCTGCCGCCACATTTAAACACCAACAATGAAGGAGTCTTCTGGAATGCGTTAGGATGTATTCAGCTGAATGTGTAAACAAAAATTAATAAAATATTCCCAAATTCACAGAAAATATAAGAGGGTCTGACACTTATGGTGCATTCACACCAGACCACTTTACTCACATTGCTTTACTCTCTAGAGTTTCACCGCGGCTGTCAGTTGTGTTTACTCATGTCATTTAAGGTACTTTAAATGACATTCGGGGCTTATCTCCATGTAGATTCTAGACCAACTACAACAAAATGAACATATTTTAACGTGATTTATTTGTAATAGACAGGTTTTTGAATGGTAAGATTCCCTAAATAATATGGTTAATATAAGCTATCATGATTTTCATGTCTTGCTCTATGATATAAGATTTGTCAGTTACACACTGCTCGGGAACATCTGAAGCTTTCAATTGTATTAAACCTGGTTGTTGCTAAGGAATTGCTAAATGACACCATTAGATGTATGCATGCCAATATTAACTACCTTTAGCTTAGCGGTGGTCACATACAGTCATCAGCCTTCATGTAGTTTGTTTATAACATTACGTTAGCTGTTTACTTCTGACAATTGCAATTACCCTTTTTGGGGGTTTTTACCGACAGATCTCCACAAAAAAACGTGTGTAAGGGTTTTTCTGTAGGGCTGGGGAAAAGCATTAAGAAAAGCATTTTCTCGATTCCTAACCCCTGTGGTAAGTAACAGGCTTGAGGCCAGGGAGATTTGGGTTGATTTGGGAACCAGTAAGCACTGGGAGGACAGGAGGCTGCCCTGTGGACATACGATGAGGGGACACTGAGTCTGGGCTTGTCCATGTCCAACCACCCCTCGTCTGCACATTCCATACAGGTAGAACCCTCTGACAGACAACCCAGCATGTGCATTGACACGTGTGAACACACACACGCAAACCCACAGTTATGTTAAGTAAATGCTGATAGCTACCTATCGCAGACACAACACTGTGTCAGACTAGGGCTGTAAACGATAATAATTATCATTAGAGATAACAGTGTTGATTCGGTCCATAAAATGTCAGAAACAGGAAAAGTTCATATTATAGTCCAAGTTGACGTTGATGTGATAAAGATAGTCACATGAAAAGAAAACTGATAAAAGCAGGAAATATTTAGATATTTATTTAAAAGACTAGAAACAGTATTCTAAAGCAAGTTATCGTTATCAAAATAGCTCCCTATTATTTTTCTGTCTATGGACTATAGTCAATGAGTTGACTAATTGGTGCAGCTCTAGAGAAGACACTCTCACACCCACACACACATTAAAACAACTTCCACTCTCTAAAAGCACATCTGGAAGACACATTCCAAGCAGCCGTTAGCAATGTTGTAACACTGAAAATAACAGTGTCTAAAGTACACACACACACACACACACACACACACACACACACACACACACACACACTGATGTCTTGCTGCTATTTGCCTCATAAGCACCTGTTGCAGTAAAAGTATTAGACTGAAGCTAGAGTCTATTAAAGGGACAGTGCGTCCAAACTGCCGGGGCTTCATACCTGTTGGGAGAAGGGAGGATCAGCACAGCGGATGTTGTATAAAAGTTTTTAATCACCCCTAACCAGCCATGTTAGTAATGAACCCCCACCTCCACACCAAATAACAGATTCTATCCAGCATGTTTTGTTGTGCACAAAGCAGTAGGAAATGGACCATGGAAAACTGAATGACAACATTCCACTCAACAAAATGTTCCATGAGAAGATGATCCTCTTTAACAGCTACCTTTCCAACCTGCAGGGCTGGGATTGGTTGTTGCACGTTTTTTTTTCATTCATTATAATAATATTGTAATGCTCTTACACTTGCTATTTTGATTGCGTCTTTTCACTATTTAAGTAACGTAGCACTATCGTGGTGTTGAAAAGAACTGTGATATTCATTGTGTTCGTTGAGCAATCTGTTATGATTTGGTACTGGGAACTGACTTTGCTAGCTAGCTAACAGCAGCAACTGTTACTTCCTGTGATGGCACAGTAGTCGTGTGCAATTCAAGACCCTTACACCAGTGGTTCTTAAACTTCTTCTGTCATTCCCCACTTTGAACAGGTGGGCCTTTTTCAAGCCCCACCTGTCACCTGTCACCTGTCACCATCATTGCTCCAATAAAATGGTAGGCCAAGCTTAAAATTGTCCAATGTATCGTTTAGGGGTGTAACGGTTCACAAACATTTCGGTTCTGTACGTACCTACCTTTTAGGTCACGGTTCGGTTCGGTACGTTTTCGGTACAGCAGAAAAAATTATCACAAAACATAATATATTTTTTTTAAATTATTATTAAACTGTGAATAATGTATTCACTCAAATAAATACAAAATATAATAAAATAAACATTAAGGTGCAGCATTTCGATGAACTGAAATAATCTGTATTTGAACTTTACTGTACTAGTACTCACAAAACATAAACTATTAGTTTTGGGTTATTAATTATTATTAAACTATGAATATTCACTCAAATAAATACAAAATATAATAAAATAAACATTAAGGTGCAGCTTTTCGATGAACTGAAATAATCTGTATTTGAACTGTACTGTACTTAGTACCTAAGCAGCCAGTTTGGCATTATGACTTGCTTGTCATTGTATTCTCATGTTTTTTTAAAGAAAGATTAACTTGTCCACATTGCTTGCCGAAAGGGCAGATCTGCTGGAACTAACAATGTCTCCTGCTGTGGAGAACACCCTCTCTCTAGGGACAGAGGTAGCAGATACAGCCAGATAGCGCTTTACTAACATGGCAACATAAGGATATTTGGCATTTGTAATAGCTTTGGCTCGGTCTGAACTTTTTGCGAGTGGTGGAGGCTAAAATGCTAGCGGGAGTTGGGTTTGCACTTCAGTCTTTTTTCTTTAGGTACCGGTGATATTCACGTTCGGGTGATGCCTTTTCAAATGAGTGTGCAAGTGTGATGTATTGCCAGCCGCGTAACCAATTTTAGTTGAACAATGCCGACAAACAGCTTTGGTTCGGTCCACCTGTCTTTGTCCATCATCCTTGTACGTAACTGCGAAACCAAAATGTTCCCAAACCGGAGACTTCAATGATGCTGGAGGATTTTCGAGCTCAACTTCATCTGCGTTCGCCATTTCGACAGTTCCTCAAATTACTGACTAAATTTGAACGCATCCCTCTGACCAGCTCTCATAGTATGCCTCTCGTCCAATGAAATGACTTGCTCGCTCTATGACGCGTTGAACACAATGTGAGCAAATTACTCTGAATGCTGCGACGCAGCACCTGAGATTACTTCCAAAAAGTTGTTCACGTTCTCAATTTTTTACGTTTAACGTTATATTCGTTCGGTACACTTCGGTACACACGTGTACCGTTACACCCCTAGTATCAATTCATAACCATATCAAAATATATGTATAACTTATAACATCAGTTCAAAAACTGAGAAAATCAATAACAAATTAAAACTGCGGTCGCAGATGTGCGCGCAGTGATGAGCCGGCCCTCGCGTCCGTGCGCCTGTCGGGGAGGGCAGCCGGTCGTCCCGGAATCAAGCAGACGCGTGCGAGTCCTCCGAAATGAGCCGTTTGTCATTTCTCTCATCTTCGCGTCCCAATATCGGTAAAACTGTATGCGAGTAGTTTGGAGTAATTTGCGACATGTAAATCGTCAAATTGTGTATTCGCTGTTAGCTTACGACCTCCAAGATTGAGCTATAAAAAATTGGCTTCACAATTTAGCATCATATTGATAGGGGCTGAACTTGTCCTGGATTGGAATTTTTCCAATCATTCTCCTAGGAGGAGTTCGCAAAAATGTCCTTAAAATGCATGAAAAACGCACATTTTTGAAAATGGCCGACTTTGTCGGGGGCGGGGCTAATGGAAGCGAATTAGAAATATGTCCGCAATTCCATGAGAAATGTCTGTGCCAAAATGTGTGTAGTTCTGAGAAATTATATGTGACTACGCTAGTGAACAGTTTTTTTTTTTAAATTACGTTTTTTTTTTACATTCTCGAAAAGGTCGTGGGCTCTGACGTGTGTCCCAAGTTTTGCGTCCGAAGCTCATTTTATGCTATCGCAATTAAAAATATATATATAGGCCACGCCCACATTCTGTATTTGTTGCGACACTTTACATCTCAGTTCATAGTCAGTCACCCCCAGAGTATGTCTAAAAAAAAAAAAAAAGATTTGTGCATCCGTTCTTGAGTTATAAATTGGTGGTGTTTTTGGCGCCCCCTATAGTCCCAAATACAAATGCTTAGGTGTGCCTATTCCCCAAGACAGAATGAACCTATCCACCAAAATCTGTGATTCCAAATACCACCCCTATTATGTGAATGCACACCTAACTAGATAGGACACGGCTGGCTTGAGCGATCCACTTGATAACCCGCGTCGTAGTACAGTTTAGCGAGAGCGCGTATGTTTTGGATTAGGCCAACCGGCTAACTCAAACATATCCAGGTTAGGTTGAACCAGCTTCGTAGTACAGGCCTCTGCTCAATGTTGAGACTAGATCTGTATTTTGCCTTCCGTTTCAACTAAAACAAATAGTCTCCCGTTCATCAAATTGGGTTGTTTACAGGTGTTGTTTTGTGTGGTAGAGGGTCGCTGTCATTGATGCATTTTGCACCCCGGGCCGCTGTTTTGATATTCCCCTGAAGTATACGCTGTGACGTAATAACTTCTTTTCTTTTTTCGAGGGAAGGGGTGGGGGTCAGAGGGCCTAGGTACAAAAGTCACAGCTCACCACTGTCATCTATTATGGAAGAATGACTGAGCAGAAAGACATATCAAGTGCTATGTGTGTGTGTGTGTGTGTGTGTGCGTGTGCGTGTGTGATCATGGGCGATCATGGGCTCAGGACAGAGAAAAATGTAAGCTAATTATGTGGACACACTTGTCTGTAAGATTCGGAAAAATGTGTACATTTATACGTGTTAATATGCTGACAACCTGAGTTAGGGTTGCACTTTAATCTAAATCCCTCAATGTTGTATTAATAATAAATGATGTCTAAAGAAGAAAACTCACACTAACTGTGTTCGCATCTGTGTGTGCTTCACTCCGTTAATGCAGGCTGGAATGTCCCACTTGTCATGAGCAAAGACAACGAGCTATGTGTGTGTGTGGTCACTGGGTCAGTAAGTCATGGGACCCCCTCTGATCTTTGCAGGGTTCGTGGCCTGCAGTGCAGTACCAGGATGCGACAGTGCTGGGGGGGGGGGGTAGCTCTTAGCCCCCCGTCTTTCTCTAATCTCCTGTGTCACCCAAAGGCCCCCAACGCCGTCCTGCCCCTCCCCCTCCAATCTAGTCCACACCTTCCGCTGCCTTCACTCTGCCGTTGACTCCCAAAAGGGAACCCTATACTTGCGCCCACCTCTAAAGATGGATTCCCAAATGAACAACTCAAAAAAGGAATCTTATTGTTTTTAACTCATGAAACTTTTAGTTCAAGATAAAATATGAATAAAATATTTCCCAGCCACTGTTGGACATTACAAACAAACTGGGCTCAGCTGTCATGCCCCTCCTTTCAGCTGTTGTGCAAACAGATTACCTCTTGGATTTGATGAGGCTGTACCTAATAGGGTGCACACCTAGTTAAATGTATAGAGCAAAGACTCAAAGACAAACTATTGCTTTTATTAACCTTCCTGTTGTCCTCGGATCTAAATATTTTTGATGTCGGAATAAGGGGTTATTTTATCTAATTGCCAACAAAATAAAATGGATGTTATTCAAAAAATAGAATACTGACTTAACATTGACATGTCTTAACTATAGTGAAATTATCTTTTTGCCTTTTTTTGTAATTGTTGGAATGAGGTTGCCTTAAAGAGTGTAACCCATATTTGGAGGATGATTTATACTACGATTTGACCTAAAGATCAAAACAAAACAAAAGTTGTACAGTTGACAGGAAGTCAACACAAAGTTAATAAATAAAGGTTAATAAAACCAGCCGTTTTCACACAGTTACAGTCATCACATTTACATAGGTAAAACCAACTATATTTACTTTTTGAAACCTTCAATGTTACAGTATCGTTTGAGTTAGCTAAGTAGTAGTTATCCATCTGATAAAAGTGGACGCTTTACCCAGCATTCCACAGCCCGCTGGCCGGGCCAGCATCAAGAAGCAGGCCCCCCTGTTTCCAAATCAAATATAGATCCGTCACATCACATCACCTTCTACCGTAGGGGCTCCGGGACCTTACCGAGTTCCTGAAGGAACTGGGTCACTGCCTGACACACGGTAATTTCCTTTAAGTGAGGGTAAAGGCCCTGACACACCAAACTGACACAAAAGAAGACGTCCCGACAGACCCGATTGACAGGAAAGTCTGGAGCCTCAATGATTGTTGAGGACAGAGTACATTTTTCTGTTGCTGAACGCTGCCCCTGTTTACTCTTTCCATTTTCGATTGCCTGTTCCCGGTGGAGGCACACAAGATAAATTGTTTCTTGAAGAACTACAAGTATAATCATTCTTAAGGTTGTATTTCATTGATTTAATTTTGTATTAAGGTGGTCTTCCTAAAACAACTTTTAAAATCACATAACTAATCTTCAGAATGAATTTCCATTCTAATCGTTTCTTCAAGAACTACAAGTACAATCATTCAGGTTATATTTCATTAATGAATTGAGTTTGAACTGCTTTAAAAAAATCACATGACTAATTTTCATACAAATCATCTTGAAGTGTAGTCAGTGACTGTCCAAGGACATCGATTTAAAGGTCCCATGTCATGCTTTTCCGGTTGTTACCCGTCCCCTTGTGTGTTGTAGCTTTTTCTGCATGTAAACGGTCTGCAGAGTCACACACCCTCAAAGTGCACCCTGTAGCGAGTAAAACTCTAACACAGAGAAGACCTGTCTGTGCTGCCCCAGAACGCCTCGTTGGGGATTTATCTTTTTCCATTGTTTTCTTCCTGAGTACTGTGACGTGCCCATACCCAAATGGTCCAAATGGGGGTGCTAGTGGCGCGCTTACACTGTAGGTGTGCCGCGTTTGGGGGTGCTAGTGGAGCCTCGCAGATGGGGGTGCTGCATCCCCCTCAGCACCCCCCCCCCTTCCCGCATCCATTCACGATGTCTCGCTGTCTCGCAGACCCCACACAGCAAGCAGGAAATGAACCCTGCTCACACTGTCTGCTCCTCACAGCGGCGAGCCGCGCAACGTCCCGCCAACACAGCACCCAGACCCCACGCAGCATTCTCACCTGTTTGTCCTTACTGGTATCATTTTCTGGTTGCTAACGTCATTGTAAAACATAAACACTGATGCTCCGCTGTAACAGTGGTGATCTCATCAGAACAGAGTGGGCAAGCTGACCAGTCAGAGCACAGTAGGCTCCCAGGGAGGGGGGGGCAGGAGCTCCAACAAGGCGTGTAGGACAGAGAGTGAATTCACATACTATACAGAGATGCTGTATGAGAAACCAATGTGAGTTTGGAACATTGAACAATATAAATCTATTCTAGTAGACCTCAACAATGGAATTATGATCAGTAGAAATGGCCATGACATGGGACATTTAAAGTGTCAGAAGGACTACAGTTGTGTTGATTGGACAACAGTTGTTTAAAAGCAACTACAGTGGCAGTCCTCGGCCAAAGGCTACACCAATTTGTTTCGAGGCACAGATCAACACCTGTCCAAGCAGAAGAATGTGGAAAGAATGTGGAAAGAAAGTGCCCTGTACCAGCCTTTACCTGATTTATAAATCAAGAGACAATATAAAAACAAGAAAACCCAAAGACAGTGAAGGAGGGACGGACACTGTTCCTGCTCAGGGTGATCTGTCATGCCCCGGGGCCCTGCAGGGACAGTAGAACAAAAGCTTCCCCCCCCCCCTGCTCCCATTCTTACTTTCTTTCCACATTCTTCTGTTTGGACAGGTGTTAATCTGTGCCTCGAAACAAATTGGCGGAGCCTTTGGCCGAGGACCGCCACTGTAGTTGCTTTTACACAACTGTATTCCAAAAAGAAAGGTAGCATCAACTACTGTCAGAGGCAACAAAAAGAAATAGCTGGCAAGCGGAAGTATACGTTGTGGAAGTCCTGTCACATGACAATCTGATCATACGTCATGTTGTTTTGCATGTCCACACTGACATTTAAGACCAGAGTTCAATGATATCCACTTTGGAGAGCATTTGAAAGAAGCTGTTCCTGTAACGTAATCCGAAAAGCTTTGCAAGTTGAACTTATACTTCAATGTTTTCGTGGTCAGAAGAATAGTTGTTGTTTTTTGGATAACACTGTAAGTTCATAGGGAGGTCTTTCTAATCTTTTTCTTTCAACACAAAATGAAGTCCATAAAATCACTCAATGTTCAGCTCTCAACATCTAAAACCCATTGAAAGAGTTCTTAAAATAAAAATGTGTTGTGTCGTCGATGACTGATTACAGGAGACAAAACCATAAGCATTGGCTTCAGAAAACCTGGGGCAATGGCTATGAATTATTTAATAATGGGACATATTAATTGGAGCAAATTAGAAACCTGAAGAGCCTCTTTTCATCCTGTAACGTTTACTCGTTCCTTTAAACGTGAAACAGCAATAATATTTAAGTGTCTGGTTTTTTGTTGTAGTTTTTTTCCGTTAATTCTTGTTTGTTGAATTCCCTTGCACTCCCCTATAAATATGAATTCATTGCATTAGACTACTGGATACATATACACATTATATAAAAACAGTTAGAGTGAGAGCTAGCAATGTTTCAGTTGAATGGAGCTGATGTTAAGTGGGGGGCCTTGAAGAGAGAAAAGAGCAGCAGAGATTTAACAGAGACTAACAGGCATCCCATTCACAGAGCTGGGTTTACTGCTTCTAAAAGATAGTATTGTCTGCATTTGGGCCACACACACACACACACACACACACACACACACACACACACACACACACACACACACACACACACACACACACACACACACACACCACACACACACACACACACACACACACACACACACACACACACACACACACACACACACACACACACACACACACACACACACACACACACACACACACACACACACACACACACACACACACACACACACACCTTTGCCTACACTGTGTTATTAGTGCGCCTCTCTTACCTGCCCAGGCCGTTTTAAATCAGACTCCATAATTATACTGTAAGTCTCGCTCAAAGGCACATAAAAGCAAACATTATGAAGTAATTCAAACCATTTTTTCTATGAAAAAAAGACAAAAGTATCTTCAACCTCTTAATACATGTCCAAAATACTATATTTAACCTGGGACAGCAAAGTTTATATGAGCTGTATGGATGGAAGAGCTGTAAATGTAAGCCAGAGTTGTCAGAGATAAAGTACACTAAATAGTTTTGAACTAGTGCCAATCATTTTCATTGTTTAATCTACAGTAATAGCTTGGTCTATACATTAGGTAGGCTAAATAAAATGTCAGAAAATTGTTCATAGAAAAAAAGTGACATCTTCAAATGACCAATCACAGCCAACCTAATATTAGACACATTACCAAAAATGGGACAAAAATGTTGTTTTTCACTAATAAAAAACGGCACTAATAGTTCCAGCTGTGGTTTTAATGAACATTAAAACAAAGAATACAGCCACACTCAATGTAGGCGATTATTTGCTTTTTAAAACTATGGTAGGATATATTTCACTTTGTTTTTTGCACCTGTCAGACTTCAGTCACATTTTTCAGGTAAAGTAACGACCGAGAAAGCGTAGCTGCAGGCCACGGGCTGATGCAGACAGGAGCCCGCTCTCAGAGCAGAGGGACGGCCTGGAGCCAGCGTTTATTGGAGGCAGCAGTAAAGTCATTCAATATTACACATACCTTCGAAATCTGATAAAATCCCTTCGAGGTGGTCGTTCACGGAGAGTTCCGACATGCTGACTGCGGCTCCGTGATGGCGCTCCGAGCCAGAGGAGAAACCTGAAGAATAAACCGTGTATCCTCCGTGGAAGACTTCCGTGCTGTGTGATGTTGAGCGGGGTCCGGGCTCCTCTGGCCGGGCACACTGCAGGAGGCTTGGTGTGTCGGAGGCCCAGCCCCCTGCTTGCTGCGGCTCTCCCCCGCAGCAGGACCCGGGGGACGGGGGCGGAGCTGCGAAACACCTGGAAAATATCCGAGCTCTGTCAGGTTTCTCCTTCCTCTGCTGTCCTCTACAAATCGCCAGAAAATGGTACAAACTTAAAGGGCACCTATCATGCAAAATGCACCTTTGTACGTCTTTTATACATGATTATGTGTCCCCGGTGTTCCGGGGAACTCACCAAGTGTCAGAAAACACAACCCTCTCTATTTTCCTCCTTCGCCAAATCTCTAAAAAAGGGGCTGCAACGGATCTGAAAAAAATGGATCCACATTCCGACACTTTTCTACGTCACAAAGACGTACTCCGCTTATTGGTCAACTCTCCACCTATCAGGGGAATGAGCCACGGCCACGTGCATTGCCAAACCTCTCATTCGCATATAGGCTATCGGCAGGCTACCCCAGTCACATCTGTGTTTTTTCCTGCTATTGCTAGGATGTCTCAGCCAGTTAAACCACGGACATGTTTATGAACTTCTCTCAAGTCCAACACGGATATGCCTCCAAACTAATGCTACACCCGGGATCAATACCAACCATCCGGGACCAGGCCAGTGAGGACACATCCAATTCTGAAGCTGTAAGTTTTTATTTAGCGGTGTTTTTCCTGATAAAGCTATATCTAGCTGGTAGCATGTAGCTTAGCCGTATCAATGTCGCCTCAACCCCAACTAGTAATCGGTTAGGTGTTTATATGTTCTTGTAACATTTTATTTTGTACGCTCCGCAGTATTTGCTTTGTCTTTTATTTTAATTATCAGGCATTTGCGAACATGTTCAGACTGCCGTAATGGCGATCTGTGTGAAGGCTGTAAAGCCACGCCTGGCCTAGCCGATAACACAAGTATTTATTCTCCTATGTATTAGTATTTTGTATCCTCTAAAAAATCATATTGAGTAAGTTATAATAACAAACGTAATCTTCTGGAGGTAAGTGCCGTTTTTTCCAGCGTTATGTAAAAGCTTTTGTGATTGTAGTCTGTAAGAACGATCATATATCATCGACCTGTAAGCTAAGCTACGCTACGCTAAGCTACGCTAATGAGACATGCCGTTTTTTGCAGCGTTATATGTAAAAGCTTTTGCATGTTTACTTGTTTGCGCACATGAATATAAATGGGGGTGTGTTAGGATACAACACTGTATGTATGTATGCGAGGGGACACACACCACGAGTAAAACGGAGCTAAAGCCCTGGTATGTTGTTGTTGACGACATGCATTTACTAATCTCAACCACTTTTTTTGTTGTGCTTTTTTTAACATTGCACAGGCTACGTGGCCAACTTGATGGACCTCATCTTCGACCAAGTCTTTGTGGACCCTGCACCATTATGAGCAACCTGACAGGGAGGAGGTCATCGCCGGGTATGCTACACGGTTCAATTTGGCTGCTGTCTGAACCTAACATAGACATTTCACGGATCAGAGGACAACGCAGGCCGGAATCACCACTCTGATCCTCTCTCCATGGGTTCAAATAACCGTTGATTTTGACAATAAAGTTCCGAGTTGATATCAAATGTGTCGTGATTATTCATGTTTGGATGGGTAAAGAATATTCTGATTTCAAAAGCATAAGGTTGTGTGTGGACTTTTTTTGTCATACACATGGGTGCGTTATGCCATTGCTGTGTAGTATATAATAGTACAATGACAGAATGAAAGATTGCATAAAGCCATATACACCAGTATTTATTTCCATGAACAATATTAGCATTCGTTTTACAATTTCAGTCAAAACAAACCACTCAGTGCTCTATTTGCCTCAACTGTAGTCCAACTGTGTTCAGCTCTGTAAATATTCAATGCATTCTGCAGGGAAAACACATTTAGGCACACAATCCAGGATGGTCCACCGTACAGGTTAGAGTCCTCAAGTTCCTGCATCCGTCTTTACACCTAGTGTGATAAACATATATTGAATGACATGTGAAAAATGTATTCTCTAAACAGACAACTTAGTGAAGCTAATGTTACGTGTGGTATCTCCATGCAGCACATGCTCCGGTTCAGAAGGCATCGTGGCGCAAGTTGCACATGTACCCCTTTAGAAAGAAGTCAATAACTGAGCTTTTAAAACACATGAAACACACATTGCTGACAACTGAGATGTTTGCACCTCCACCAAAACCTCCGCTGCTTCAGTTTCTGGATCAAATTGATAATATGCTTGAACACATGCATTGCTCTGAGATGACATGTGTATTCCACACTCGTAAACACAGCAAGCATGGTAACGTGACTCTCGCCGGCTCTTCTGCAGGGGGCGTGGTCAGCTGCTGCTCAGAATTTTCATAGGCAGGTTTGGAATAAAGCGAAAATGAGCGAAACGAGGCATGGCTAAAAAATGATCTGTTTGGTATTTTGGAAAATAAAATGTATAAATATACCTTATATAGGTATGGTCATACACTATATCATTTAAATATAGCATGATAGGTCACCTTTAAGCTCGCTCCATTGCGGAGATAGGGGTCGCCAGTCTCAAATCTTTCAGATGTGCTGGTCTCTGTGAAAAGTTGGGACCAAAGTAACACTTGTTAGATACAAATCGTTTTAAAAAAAACATTACAGAATTAGTTTTTGTTGTGATTACCTACTCACGTGTGTTTTATCGATACCACGTGCTGAAGAAACACAGCTGCGACAATTGTCCTATGAAAAACTGGACGAAAAGAAAAACCTTGATGAATTATGCCCACTGATATATCCTAAAAGTTACACTTTTGCCTTTTTGGCCTGAGGTTGGAAATTAGTTATTGAATTTTAGCTTCAGGGTGATTTTTATAGATAGTTTATATTAACATTCCTCACAATTAGAATAAACCTAATCATCTGATTGTTGAACAGGTCAAAATGTTTTTAATGTCAATACAACTCAAAGTGGGCTAATTTATCATTCTTCCATGTGACATACATGAGCAAAGCTCAAGTGTTTTTGTTAAACATTCCTACACACACACACACACACACACACACACACACACACACACACACACACACACACACACACACACACACACACACACACACACACACACACACACACACACACACACACACACACACACACACACACACACACACACACACACACACACACACACACACCAGCCTCTGTGCAGATCATGAAAAGCCACTGGCATTAATCCTGTGCTTCAGAGCCACTGAGAGCCCCCCGACCCCCCCATCCAGTCCTAACAGCAGTGTGTGTGTTTCAGTGGTGGCTGTGGGAATTCAGTCACATGGGTTTCTCTCTCTCTCTGTTTCCTGTGATGTCTTTGATAGGTCCAGACGATGCATTATGGGCCATTCTACCGAATTGGACCAAAGTCAGGTTGGAAATGTTTTGAAATGTTGTATGTTTTTTTCCCAAAACTTTGTCCATATATATATTGTACCATATCTAATTTACACATATCTGGTACAAGAACCGTACATTTTTATATCGTATTTTCAGACTGTATTGGAATGTTCTTCCTCTACCAAAAATGGTCACTACCGAAACATAAGGCGCCTTCACAACGCAGTACTTTTCCCACTTTAGTTCCGATATAGTTCCGAAATGTTGCGTTCACACCACGTTCACACCAAAAAAATACGGAACTAAAATTAGTTAATCAGACTCTTTTTACCCCCTTTCCGTCCCTGCTAGAGCAGGTACTTTCGTGGGAGAAAAAGGTTCCTATGTCTGATTGGCTGGGCGGAATGCAAACCATGCCCCGTAAAACTCCCAAAAAGTTTTTTGTGAAGCCGCCATTTTATTATCCTCGCATTAGCATTATTAGCATTAGCATTAGCCCAGCACACAAACGCAGAGAGACTAACTTATGGCAACACAAAAGAAAACATGGGAGCGGTGGAGATGAGGAGGTGTCGGCGTTCTAGCGATTTACTCGAAAGGCTTCAGTAGAAGCTGCTGGGAGTCCCAGCAACTTCTACTGAAGCCAGTCCCCAACTCCGGGGACTTCCGGCCGGGGACTAAGGGTGGCAGTATACGCCGTGAAGTTGTTTGCGGCCTAATCCTCACCCAGGAACTTATTCCGGTGTGAACGCGATCTGTACAGAACCTTTGTGGGAAAAGTACTGCGGTGTGAAAGCGCCTATAGTACATACACTGTAGTAAAAAAGTATGATATTAACCTGTTAAGATTGTTTTACCTTCCCTTCTCTAAATAGTATTTTAAGGCTTTTCACAATTAAACATTTTTTTTCACAATTCAATTAATAAAAGTGCATTTTTAATCAAATTTCAAAGTTCAATTTATACAATTCATAAAAATGATAATGCAATCTTTCTTTGTACAATGCATAATACTGATCATATTGATTCAAGAGTTGATGATTGTTGAAATTGAACATACATTAAACCAATCAGTATCATATCATTTTAGTTGATAACTCAATATACTTAATTTTTTACAAAACATCCACTGTTTTAGTAGTGACCACAGTATTTGTTCTCACGGTTGTATCATATTCCCTTAACCTTATTGCTTAATCTTAACTCATAACATGCCTTATGTTGATGTGTGAATGTTTGAAGCTACTCACCCAGAATCAGCACTTTAGTAACAGCTGAAATAGAGGAGAATGAGGCTAGAATGCATGATCTGTTGCCTAACAATAGTATAATAAGAGACCTTTACAGTTTCTCGATTGCTAACACACTTTTTATTTTTTAATTGCTCAGTTTCTCAGAACACTAAACGCAATTCACAAAACCACTCACCCAAAGTGCAAAACACTTAATTTCTCCTGCTAAATTAAGAACTGCACTCAAAACTACATACACACTTACCAAATGCAAACTTTAGCACCAAATATAAACACACTTTACTGTTCATTTCTCCTGCGCCCGTCAACGGCAAAAACCGAAATGTTTGTAGGCCTTTTCCGGCTATAATCCACAAAAAAAAGGAAACACGAGGACCGGCGTGTCCCAGAGGAGCGATCTCACCCGGGGTTGTAGAGAATATCTCTCTCTTTGAGCGCGTCGTCTCCACGGAGACGTGCTTCTTGGTCCGTCGATGCAATATCCACAGATTCGGTTTTTCATTAATTTCCCCGTCCCATGTTGAGGAAATTACAATATCCCGCTGAATACCAGCATTCACCACACACACTTTCTCCTCCCGTGAGAACCACCCCCCGGCATCCTGTTGACGCGCCCACTAAAAAGCCTCTGGGCGCGCCGCGACAGGTGAATATGTAAATGAGGCTTGCAGAACCACACCCTCAAACCCTACATGAAAGTGGACATTTAACAACTGTAGTTGCGAGGATAATACACATGTATCATAGATTTCATTTAATTTTCAATCTAAACCACATGCCGTAACTTTTTCCCCTGCCACTACAGTTTATAAGAAACACTTTGATCAATCTGTGACTGTCACAGATCCCCCCCCCCCATCGGAGGTATGAGGGGCTGCACCCCCGAAGTAGGGCTTTAGGTTGACCACATTGATAGTGTCCATTTTCTTGTTTTGGCCATTCCACTTTATCTGGTAATTGATAGGGCCTAATTTTCTCACCACTGTAGCTGGACCCGACCATTTAGGCGCAAGCTTTGCTGAGAAGTTCTCTGATGCTTTAGAGCAGGGATCACCAACTACATTTGTCCAAGGGCCAAAATGTATCCAATAGATACTATCGCGGGCCAGCGGGGGGGGGGGGGGGGGGGGGGGGGGGGGGGGCATGAATACATGCTCTGAAAGTAATCAAAATACAGTTACAGTAACGTGTTCAGGTTACTTTTAGAATACTTTTGAAATACTTTCTTTTTCCATAACAGATGGGTATGTTTTGGTAAACAGGAGACACTTGTTTTACTGTTTTAATGGCTTATCAAGAACTCAAACACAACATCTTGGTGTCATTCTGGACAGCTCCCTCTCATTGGCACCCCACATAAAAAACATCACCCGGACTGCATTCTCCTGCTGTAAACCTTTCCTTAGAATATGTTATGAATTGTAAGGTGTCCTTGGGTGCTTTGAAAGGCGCCCCTAAATAGAATGAATTATCATTATTATTTACTATTATTATCTGAAACGATGTAATAACTTTTAAAACATTTTCCAGTCACTTGCCACATGCATTCAGCAGCAGCAAGCCATTCACTTTGATTTTATCCCGTTATAAATGTCATAATTTCGACAATAAAGAAATGCTACATCAACGTTATCTTGCACATTTTATCTAACCATCTCCGTTTCTAACTTTCAATATATTTTAAAAGAGATCTCTCTCTCTCATCTGCGTGCGGGGGCGGGCCTCACAGACACGCTGCATCTCTCTCTCTTACAGACAAGCTGCAGGGCTGTGCAGTGTGCACACAGTTCTGCCGGTAATGAATATTACATTTTGTGAGGAAACTTTTCTACCAATAATTCCAATAAGTATTCCAAAATGTATTCACTTCAGGTTTACGAAAGTAACTGTAATCAGATTACTCGTTTTTCAAATGTAACGCCAGCTGAATACAGTTAGCTTACTTGATTTTTGTATTCTGATTACGTAACATCATTACATATATTCCGTTACAACCCAACCCTGCTTCTAGGCTACTGTCCCGCAGCTCCTGCCTCTCTGTTGGACTCTGTCGCAGCGGGGCTGCTGCTGTGGTGCGGAGCGCACAAAGCAGACTCTTCACAACGAAGGCTCACTTTTTCTTCTTCAAGGAAGGGAAGGTTTCGCAGTAGCAGTCTACTGTCCCGCAGCTGCTGCCTCTCTGTTGGACTCCGGTACTGCACCTTACTCACGAGACGTTGTAAAAAAAAAATGGGTGGGGGGCGAACGCAGTAACCACTCCGCCAACGCCACAGTCACCCCCGTCTGCGGGCCGGATGAGAATGTCTGGCGGGCCGGATGTGGCCCGCGGGCCGCCAGTTGGTGGTCACTGCTTTAGAGAGTGTTAGAGTGCGGACCCAGACCAGTTCTCCCAGCAGGAGTTGTGCACCTCTCCTGTGGGTATTATAATACTTGGCTTGTCTGGCTTGGCATACTCCAACTCTCTTTTTTACGCTCCCCGATCAGAAACCAACTCACGTGGGACACCGAAATGGGTGAAGATCTCATCTTTCAAGACGACGACAATCTTGTGAGTTTTGCTGTCTTTTAGGGGAAACATCTCAACCCACTTTGTGAAATAATCCACCACCACGAGGAGAAAGCAATTGCCTTTTTTACTGCGGGGAAAAGGTCCCATAAGATCAATCCCCAGCTTTTCCCAGGGCTCCTCCACAGGGGTAGGCTGCATGAACCCTGCTGGTTTTTGATTATCCGCTTTGTACGCCTGGCAGGTGTTGCAACACTTGGGCCCACATATCCTTCCTAACAGACTGCCACCGGGCCACCTCAAGGATCTTAAGAAGAGTCTTAATTCTGCCCAGATGTCCACTCAGGGGATGGTTGTGGAAGTACTCCAGAAAAGATGTTACTAGATCCTTGGGAACCACAAGCTGATATTTGTCTCCCCCTACTCTCACAGGCAACCGCCGATACAGAATACCCTGTAACACAGTGTACCCTATCTTATCTGGCTTACAAATGGCAGCAGACTGTTTTGCCATGTCACTGATTTCAGGGTCCCGTTCCTGGGCCTCTCGTATGTCTGATAGGATGGTTGGTAAGTCAGAAGTACAGTGAGAGGTGTTTGAGGCAACATACGCAGTTGCGGATGGATGTGCAATCGCTCTGGACAGGGCATCAGGCACTATGTTGTGCAGGCCTTTTCTGTATTGGACCCTAAATTGAAATTGCTGGAGTCGTAAGATCCACCTAGTCAGCCGGGAAGAGGTCTTCGGACAGTTGAAGGCCCAAGTCAAAGCAGCATGGTCTGTGTATACAGTGAATTATTTTCCCTCAAGGAAATGTCGCCACTTTTCAACAGCCCATACAACAGCTAGACATTCCTTTTCTGATGTGGAGTAGTTACACTCGGCTCCTCTCAATCCCCGTGAAGCATAAGCTATCACCTGCTCCCCTTCCTCAGTAGCTTGGACTAAGACTGCACCCAAACCGGCGTCACTAGCGTCTGTGTGCACCTCAAAAGGAATTTAGTTGTTACGTTGTGTTAGGATGGGAGCACTGACCATAGCCTGTTTCAAGTGTTCAAAGCTTTGTTGGCATTCTTCGCTCCATATCCACTCCACCGCTTTCCTTGTCAGGCGATGCAAGGGAGCTGCCATATCTGCAAAGTGGGAAATGAATTTGTGGTACCATCCCACAAGTCCCAGAAATCGTTGCAGTGACTTGATATTTGTAGGAGTAGGATATTCTTTCACTGCCAGTGTTTTCTCTGGATCCACCTGAACCTCTTTCTCAGACACTATATGGCCAAGGAACTTTAACTCTTGCTGGAAGAAATGGCATTTCTTCAGATTGAGTGTTAAATTAGCCTCATGCAGTCTCTTCATCACAGCGTTTAAATCATTGAAGTGCTGTTTTTGTGAGGGTGAAAAGATGATGACATCATCAATATACACAAAGCAGAATTTTCCCCTCAGCTCTCCCAGGACCTTTTCCATCAATCGCTGGAAAGATGCACCGGCGTTCTTCAGCCCAAATGGCATGCACTTGAACTGGTAGAGGCCTATCGGTGTGATTACTGCTGTCTTGGCCTTGCTTTCCTCTGACATTGCCACTTGCCAGTAGCCTGATTTTAGGTCAAGGGTACTGAAGAATGAGGCTCCATGCAATGACACCAACAACTCATGAATAAGTGGCATAGGATAGGCATCTTGCCGAGTCTTAGCATTTAGAGGTCGAAAGTCAACACAAAATCTTGGGGACATGTCAGGTTTTGGCACCAAGACCACTGGGGATGCCCAGGCTGACTGTGACGGTTCAATAATGCCATCCCTAAGCATCTGCTCTACCTGGTCTATTAGGAAATGACGCTTGTGGGGTGATACCCTGTAGGCTTTGCAGCGCACTGGAACCTCGTCTGTAGTAAATATCTTGTGCTCTTCTACCTTAGTTTTCCCTAAACTGCCTGAACACACCTTTGGCCAAGCCTTCAAGATTTCTCTAACCTCTGGTAGATGAGCTGAAAATTCTGGGGCAGTCTCTTCTTGAATAGGAAATGACTTGGATAGCGGAAGTGCTATTATGAGACTAACACTGGGGTGAGCTGCCGGGATCTCAGCAGGTTGAGAAAGGAATGAATAGAAAACGTAATCCCTTGGCCCCTTTACTCCATATGTTCGGTCTCCCAGGTTGATAATGGTTGAGGTCTTGGTTAGGAAGTCCAAGCCTAGAATGATGGGGAATGCCAGGTTGTTGTCATCGATGATGTATGTTTCTAGCAACCACATCACGTCATGCCAGCCGTAGAGTAGCTGTACCTTTCCTAAGGCTCCATGGCATGTCTTCCCGTCAGCCAGAACAAAGCTTTGGTTCTCACTGGGCTTCAGTTGCTCCCCTTTCCGGACTACATCCAGCCATTGGCTGTGCCGCATTAGGGAGTATGTACATGCAGTGTCAAAAACAGCTTTATACTGCATTCCTCTCACCTCTACGGGGACATGTAGGAGACTTACTGGATTTCTCTTTCCTCGCTGCACTATGGTCACTACATCAGCAGGTTTCTTAGCACTCCACTTTTCCTGGGGCCTTTTGTTCAATTTCTCTTTTGCTTTTTGTTGATCCACTTTTCCCCAATATTCTTTTGCAGCTGTGCAATCTTTTTCCACTAATGTGCCTATAGACACCAGTTGGTCCACGGTTCTGACAGTGCCCCGAAGGCAACCAGCTATTCTGGGATTACAGTTGTTGAGTATTTTCCTCACCAACTCCGCCTCGGTGACATCGGGTTTCCATCGAAGACAAAGGGCTCGGTAATCATAGGCAAAATCCCTCAAACACTGTTCGGGTAACTGCACAATATCCCTCAACTTCTCCTCCACTTCCATGAGGTAATCAGGAGGTAGGAAAGCTGCATGAAAAAGCTTATTTGAATTCTGGCCAGATGTGTACTGTGCTTTTTGCTACACACCACCAACTATGCGCTGGCCCCTTAAGAACCCCAGATAAAGCCCCTATTAGCTCTGCATCTGTTAATGGCCTAACTTCAAAGAATGTTTCACAGCGATCCACAAAGTTCAAAACCTCTCCAACCTCCCTGGAACCACCAAAAGAGGGGAACTCCATATGAATGACAGGCTTTGAATACACCACCGGCATACTGCTTGGATGGCGGTATACTGCTCCTACAGGTGTGATGGGGTTTGTGTTGTCAATGACTCCTGGTGGTTGTCCCAGCGGAAGTAGGTTTGTGGATGGTAGAGCGACAGTGAGGGAACGTGTGTATGTTTCTGGAAGTGAAACGAGGAAGCAGAAAAACAGAGGTCTGTGATGTATTTTGTGAAACAGAAGAACAGCTAAATAAATGCAACGGCCTCCCAAGAAGAGCTCGCCTCTCTCCAGTCATTTAAGCTAAAGTGGGTTATTGAACCTGAAGCTGCTTCTGCCCTCCTCGACTACGGTCTGGGAGCCGACAGGAAAGTTCAACACACAGATGGCCAGTCCGCCCCTTTTGTAGCGTATTATTTCGATGAGAGATGAGCAGATCGCCACTGGACTTTCAACTAAATACACAGCCACGCAAAAACTGCGGCATTTGTACAGCTCCTTATGGGTAGGCTACTGCAATTAGTGAAGTGCTTTCCTCTGTGGTGAAACGATCAGCTCCACTTATTCCTAGTGTGCCACTGGTTACGGTGCCGCGTGCCAATGCTGGCACGCGTGCCAGGGGTTGCCGACCCCTGGTCTATGGTCATCACGTGGTATATGTCTCGTCTGACAGGGGTGCAG
Organism: Harpagifer antarcticus; assembly: GCA_902827135.1. Lineage (NCBI taxonomy): Eukaryota > Metazoa > Chordata > Actinopteri > Perciformes > Harpagiferidae > Harpagifer > Harpagifer antarcticus. The sequence continues at coordinate 1,602,021 of CADEHL010001340.1, forward strand.
TTCTGACGGAGAGCACCAGAACGCCACTCCGCCATTTCCAAAAATGGCAATACCCATAAGCAGCGCCATATAGATAGAATGTGGCACTGCCCATAAGGAGCCGTACACATGCCGCAGTTGTTGCGTGTCTGTGTCTTTAGTTGAAAGCCCAGTGGCGATCTGTTCATCTGTCATACTGATCATACAGTCAATAACTTTGTTGTTATTAGCATCTGGTTAGCTAGCTATGCTAACGAATATAAGAAGCTTTTTCTACAACCAGTGAGGTAAAGGCACATCTTTATATGATCATAATAGTTATAAAAAAATAAGAGAATAAAGTAAACAGGTATAAAATACGATATGACTGTAAAAAAAAAGTTGTTATTAATAAACAAGAATACAGTTTTTTTTTTTTTTTTAAATAAAATCTGCTTACAGTTCTGTTTCATATGGATGTTGAGAGACGTATCCATAGATCTCCTAATGTTGCTCTCAAAGTGCACTAGATTGATGCTTTTAACTTCAACATTTAAAAAAAAATCTTCCCAGGGCCGCATGCTCCCCGGACCCCCCAAGAGGAGGTTAGGTCCCCCCCACCCACACTTAAATAATGTCCACATGGATAGGATACTAAATACATTTGCACACATCATGTGTCCATATATTTCTGTTTTGGTGGCCATGCCACAACCGTGCACGTGCATGCATACGCGAGTCATGGTAAGATCTAGATTAAGAGGTTGATTTTTCTTTGCAGAGCATGAAAGAAAGGCGAAATTAATGGGCTGTGGTTTTAGTATTTTTAAGCAGGTGTTGAGTTCAATCATTTGTACGGCCCTCGGAGGATGTTGAAAAAATTGAAATGGCCCTTGAGAGGAAAAAGGTTCCCCACCCCTGATATAAAGGGATACATGTGTGTGTAGTCTTTCATATTAAACATGATCGCTGGTAGATAGCCACAGAAGTCGTAACACAGTTTAAACTGGGCGGGTCCCATTTTTCCCTGGGCGGATGTTTACCTGAGAGGATCACAGTTTACAGTTCACAGCTGAAGACTTCTCCACGCTGCTTTCAAACTGTGAGTAGGCTGTCTGAAGGTGTACACAGGTCTCAGATGGACTTGGTATCACATTAAGAACGATATTCAGTAATAAGTCTGGCAACAATAGCTGGTTTAAATGATTTATTGGAGCTTGCAACGTTTTGAACAGACATCCCCAGTCAACTCGTTTTTCTTTTTGTAGTCCCCGCTGTTCGCGTCCGGATATCTCCATCGTAACCACAACCTCACACACTGGTGCTGAATGTGCATCAAAGTCTTCCTACCGAGCCAAATATACCAAAAGATGTATGTAAACAACAGAAGAAGCGATCGAAATGTGTATTTCAGTCGAAGGCCACGCCCCCCACCTCTGTAAACCAGTTGATCGGGGAACCAGTTAATCCGGAACACCGGCGTGTCCCAGAGGAGCGATCTCTTTGAGCGCGTCCTCTCCACGGAGACGTGCTTCTTGGTCCGTCGATGCAATATCCACAGTTTCGGTTTTTCATTAACTTCCCCGTCCCATGTTGAGGAAATTACAATATCCTGTTGAATACCAGCATTCACCACACACACTTTCTCCTCCCGTGAGAACCACCCCCCGGCATTCTGTTGACGCGCCCACTAAAAAGCCTCTGGGCGCGCCGCGACAGGTGAATATGTAAATGAGGCTTGCAGAACCACACCCTCAAACCTTACATGAAAGTGGACATTTAACAACTGTAGTTGCGAGGATAATACAAATGTATCATAGATTTAATTTAATTTTCAATCTAAACCACATGCCGTAACCTTTTCCCCTGCCACTACAGTTTATAAGAAACACTTTGATCAATCTGCGACTGTCACACAGTAATGAAGTAAATACGTTTCACACAACAGATATAAGCACTGATATATCATGAGTTATGCAGAGCTGAAACTAACTAACCTGTTTTCAAGTCTAAGTGTCCGGATTACAGAGGCAACAGTACATCGGTTTAGATTAGGCTGAACCCTCTGTCCAGCCTCTCTCATCGTCACACCATGGTTGATAACATTTCATTTCATTAGAGAGTATTCTTCTTTGTCCACGTCCTCTCCCTCCAGCTCTACCTCTACCTCTACCTCTCATTCTTCCTCCTCTCACTCTCACCCACCTCTTCCTCCTCTCACTCTCACCCCAGCTCTTCCTCCTCTCACTCTCACCCACCTCTTCTTCCTCCTCTCCCTCTCACCCACCTCTTCCTCCTCCTCTCACTCTCAGCCCAGCTCTTCCTCTTCCTCCTCCTGTTGCTCTTGCTTCCGTGTTGGCTTCCATTAGCCGTGTTCAAACCAAGTACTTTGCCTTACTTAGTTTCCAGCACTTAGTGCCGCTGCACTTAATACCCCAGGGCACTAAATACAGATCGCGTTCACACCGGAATAAATTCCCTGAGGGAAGATTACGCAAATGAAGCTGCTGACGTCACTTCTTCTCTTCTTCTGCTTTGGATTTACTGGCAGGCCACAAACCACTTCATGGCGAGTTCAGTAGGTGGCGGTATGCACCTTAAAGTTGTTTGCAATCCACTAAAAAACGAAGAGAAGAAGAAGAAGTAAAACTTCCCGCGTATACAGGCGTCTGTTTACTAATGATGGGAATTCCGGCTCTTCTTGGTGAGCCGGATCATTTGGCTCGACTCACCAAGAAGAGCCGGCTCTTTCGGCTCCCAAACGGCTCTTCAGTTCACCACATATTATACCTTTTATAATTAAATCAAATGTAGCCCTGTTTTGACTAATGAATGATTTATATGTGTACACATATATCACTTAAATTATTCAATACATCCTTTGTACTGAAGTATTCAAAAGTAAAAATGACATGTTTAATATAAATGATTTGCTGTGGCCAAATGTTTTCATTGCATTTACAGACCCGTGTAACTCTCTGATATCACCCAATGAATGCACTGACTTGCTTGTAGAACCACGGTACACAAAGCAGATAGCAACACCTATAAAAACGTAAGCATAGACATTTAAAAAAGGGGCTACTGTATCGACATTTTAAAATTATATTTAAAGAAAAGGCCCTGACAAAACAGCAGGGCTCTATTTCAGTAACTATTAACTATAGAAAAAAAGACAGCAACAGCTGACATCAAATCTTTGCTGAGCCTAAAGATAATCATAAATAAATAACATAATGAAAATAAATATATTGCAATGCTCAAAACAGCAGCATCCAACCGTCTCTAATCCTTGGATATTACATGTCACTGCATGCATGCAGGGAGCAGCTGCAGCGCGGAGATCATCATCATCATCATCATCATCATTCTGTCTTGTATTACTTAACAAAAACAATCACCTGCTCTTCGAGCCGGCTCGTTCGCGACCGACACATCACTACTGTTTACATCCGACCTCAGACATGATGGAGATGGAGTCGACTGAAGTTGTGCTGTTTGTGCTCATGTTATACAGCTTTGTAAACTGGGTTATTGAAGCCTGAGCGAAATAGGCCTTCGACACAAATCACAAATAAAAGGTTAGCAAATCCCCATGTCCTCCTCAGGACATTCATAAAAACATTTAGTTTAAGGTCAAATAATTATTACACGGCTCTGAAATTCACTACACTAACTCCTAGGATGTTCCCATACTATAATTAATAAAAATATTGAACTCACAACACTGGTAATTACAAACTTAACCATTTGTCTTTCTATAAATAGTGCTCGTGTTGATGAACGCCGTTTTGAAATACAATGAAATTATCTTTTTCAAAGCCACATATTTGGGGTGGGACACAATAAATAAAGCTTTGCCAGTTTATAACCGATGAAACATGATGGTATCAGAATAATCACTTACATGTGATGTATAGGATGCTACACAGGTCACTGTAAAGATAAAGTGTCAGAGGAGAAATAAGCAAGATACAGGATCATGTTTAATTGCCATGTAGGTTCTCTTTTATTGCACTTTAAACACATTACAGTATTATAGTTTTTATGTAAATAAAATTGAATATGCAAATGTGAAAGTAAGTTAACAATATAAAATAAAGTGTCAGTTGTATAAGATATAACAGTAATTAAAAAATAAACTGTCCGAGGTGTAGGGATAGGCTCAGCGCACACCTTAGTGCAAAGTGTAGTGCAAAGGTTGTCAACAGTGGCAACTACAGGGAGGAAGACCTGTTAGCTTGCACTAGCTGGGAAAGCACTTGCAGAAACCCATTCTGGAAAGAGGTTTGCTGCTCATCCTGGCGGTCCTGGCGCCGCGCCGACACTTGATCCTGGCGCCACGCCGACACTTCATCCTGGTGCTCCTGGCGCCGCGCCGACCATACCAACCCTCCCGATTTTCGCGGGAGACTCCCGATTTCATAGCCCTCTCCCGGTTTCCTCCCGGGGTCATATTTCTCCCGCATTTCTCCCGATTTCTGACAAAATCAGATTTACTCAGGACTGTTTCCACTTGGACTTTAATACAGCTACACCATTGTTTGGTTTCCATGGTAGCGCGAGGGTGAGGCAGATAGTCACAGAAAACTGAACAATTGCACTTACAACTACAATGCATGTAAATGTTGATCTAATACAGCTCCGGCGATCCACTAGCAGGCTGTTTTTCTGCAAAGGGACCAGGACGACTGATCCGTGTAAAGGAAAGAATGAATGGGGCCATGTATCGTGAGATTTTGAGTGACAACCTCCTTCCATCGGCAAGGGCATTGAAGATGAAATGTGGCTGGGTCTTTCAGCATGACAATGATCCCAAACACACCGCCCGGGCAACGAAGGAGTGGCTTCGTAAGAAGCATTTCAAGAGTGGCCTAGCCAGTCTCCAGGTCTCAACCCCATAGAAAATCTTTGGAGGGAGTTGAAAGTCTGTGTTGCCCAGCGACAGCCCCAAAACATCACTGCTCTAGAGGAGATCTGCATGGAGGAATGGGCCAAAATACCAGCAACAGTGTGTGAAAACCTTGTGAAGACTTACAGAAAACGTTTGACCTCTGTCATTGCCAACAAAGGGTATATAACAAAGTATTGAGATGAACTTTTGTTATTGACCAAATACTTATTTTCCACCATAATTTGCAAATAAATTCTTTAAAAATCAGACAATGTGATTTTCTGGATTTTTTTTTGTCATTTTGTCTCTCATAGTTGAGGTATATCTAGGATGAAAATTACAGGCCTCTCTCGTCTTTTTAAGTGGGAGAACTTGCACAATTGGTTATAGCTACTTGCTATTCAGCCATGAGGGACAGGGATGCAGTGTCACTGCCTAGTCAAAAATGCAGGGGTGTGGCTAAAAACCAGGCTCAGCCATTGGACTAAAACCCCTTGTGTTTCGGTAGTGACATGAAAACTGGGGACATGATTTTTTGAGTATAGTTTTTTATTGTGTTATCTACAGAAATGGACATTTAGATGCAGGGTTGGGGACAGCTACTCCCAATATAAAGTACCCTATAAATGATGTTTTTGTAAATTAAGCTTATCACTATCTAATGTAATGCCTTGTGTTTAAATAGACCACAACATATTCTTAGTAAATATCCATGTCTGAATACTTAATTGTTTTGTTAAATCATTTTTCTTGTCGTGTACTAATTCGGTAGAATGCCCCATATATGTGTGAGTGTGACTAAAACTGTGTGTGTGTTTGCTCGTGCTCTGACTCGCCTGAAGGATTCCTCCTGCACAGTGCTTCATGTCTGCAGTGAATTGTCAGCCACCACATACCAGAGTCATTTATATAGAACGGCTTAGGTGGAATGTAGCACATCATCTAGAATGATAATTCTATATAGAATTACAAGAAGACTTAAAACTGTACATCTTTGCTTAATTTTGCTCATCATTATTACGATAACAAATATTTGTATCTTTACACGCCTTTATGTTTACAGATGTCACAACCTTGACATCTGCAATACTTCTGGTTTGCAATGTCAAATCATATTCATTAAATAAAAAGAGCAGATGAATACACCTTTTAGATTTTTAATTAACCTATATTTGTTCACAAATGACGGTGCACTCATTCTTTATGGCATCTAGGATTTGCAGGACATTGTATTGATAAATAAAGCCGCCCCATACTAAGCACCGTGCTGTGTGTTGGCTTGTCCAGATGCTCTTCAAAATGTTGTTGCTTGCCTGGCGAAATAGTGCTTTGCAAAGCAGTGTAATTGCAGAGAAACACACAACTCATGCCTTGTGAGTTCCCTGGTAATTGGTTGGAGACCCGGTAACCCCATGCATTATACACCCGGGCACACTCCCAGTATGTGTAAACCAACTTGGCAATAAACCTGATAAACTAAAGACTTCTGACACACCCAGTGTTGCCAACTTGGCGACTTTCTCGCTCTATCTGGTGACTTTCTAAATCCTCCGGTGACTAGCGACAAATCTAGCAACTTGTTCTGGTGTTGTGGAGACTTTTCTGGTGTTTGGAGATTTTAAATATATTAAGGGTGTTTTTTACTCACTTTTTGTGTCTTCCACAGCATTATTCCTCTCTCCGCCATTACAATAACATGCAAACTGTCGATTACGCGAATTTGGCGATTACGTCATTTAGCGACTTGAAGGAAAGCCAATAGCTACTTTCCTTACTATGGAGTTGGCAACACTAGACACATCCCAATTCACATACATAACAGAGGTGGAATGTTTCTCCACCTTAAATTCCTCGGTGATTATTATTCCTTGTGATTTTGCTGTGCAAGTTTAAAGTTCAATGACATACTATAAATAAAGCCACGTCTCCAATGGGAGTGCTCGTTGAATGAAGTACAGCTGTCTCGAATGCTTCGTTATTTCTCCGCAACACTTATGAATTTATTTGGATGCCAACAGCCAGGAACGTTGAGCTTACTCTGTTAACAAATACTGTTTCCCAATTTGAGATAAATAAAGTACATCTTATCTTAAAGGGCACCTATCATGCAAAATGCACCTTTGTACGTCTTTTATACATGATTATGTGTCCCCGGTGTTCCAGGGAACTCGCCAAGTGTCAGAAAACACAACCCTCTCTATTTTCCTCCTTCGCCAAATCTCTAAAAAAGGGGCTGCAACGGATCTGAAAAAAATGGATCCACATTCCGACACTTTTCTACGTCACAAAGACGTACTCCGCTTATTGGTCAACTCTCCACCTATCAGGGGAATGAGCCACGGCCACGTGCATTGCCAAACCTCTCATTCGCATATAGGCTATCGGCAGGCTAAATCAACCCCAGTCACATCTGTGTTTCTGCCTGCTCTTGCTAGGATGTCTAAGCCAGTTAAACGTTGTGCTGTTGTTGGCTGCAAGACTCGGGACAGGGGACTGCATGCAATGCCATCAGTGCAAAAAGAGAATAATCTGTGGCTAGACTTCATTTTCAAGGGACATGTGCCAGAAGACCCCGGCAGATTTCTGTGTGTGTGTTCCAAACATTTTACCACGGACATGTTTATGAACTTCTCTCAAGTCCAACACGGATATGCCTCCAAACTAATGCTACACCCGGGATCAATACCAACCATCCGGGACCAGGCCAGTGAGGACACATCCAATTCTGAAGCTGTAAGTTTTTATTTAGCGGTGTTTTTCCTGATAAAGCTATCTCTAGCTTGTAGTATGTAGCATGTAGCATGTAGCTTCGCCGTATCAATGTCGCCTCAACCCCAACTAGTAATCGGTTAGGTGTTTATATGTTCTTGTAACATTTTATTTTGTACGCTCCGCAGTCTTTGCTTTGTCTTTTATTTTAATTATCAGGCATTTGCGAACATGTTCAGACTGCCGTAATAGCGATCTGTGTGAAGGCTGTAAAGCCACGCCTAGCCTAGCCGATAACACAAGTATTTATTCTCCTATGTATTAGTATTTTGTATCCTCTAAAAAATCATATTGAGTAAGTTATAATAACAAACGTAATCTTCTGGAGGTAAGTGCCGTTTTTTCCAGCGTTATGTAAAAGCTTTTGTGATTGTAGTCTGTAAGAACGATCATATATCATCGATCTGTAAGCTAAGCTACGCTACGCTAAGCTACGCTACGCTAATGAGACATGCCGTTTTTTGCAGCGTTATATGGAAAAGCTTTTGCATGTTTACTTGTTTGCGCACATGAATATAAATGGGGGTGTGTTAGGATACAACACTGTATGTATGTATGCGAGGGGACACACACCACGAGTAAAACGGAGCTAAAGCCCTGGTATGTTGTTGACGACATGCATATAGTAATCTAAACCACTTTTTTTGTTGTGCTTTTTTTAACATTGCACAGGCTACGTGGCCAACTTGATGGACCTCATCTTCGACCAAGTCTTTGTGGACCCTGCACCATTATGAGCAACCTGACAGGGAGGAGGTCATCGCCGGGTATGCTACACGGTTCAATTTGGCTGCTGTCTGAACCCAACATAGACATTTCACGGATCAGAGGACAACGCAGGCCGGAATCACCACTCTGATCCTGATTCAAATAACCGTTGATTTTGACAATAAAGTTCCGAGTTGATATCAAGTGTGTCGTGATTATTCATGTTTGGATGGGTAAAGAATATTCTGATTTCAAAAGCATAAGGTTGTGTGTGGACTTGTTGTCGTACACATGGGTGTGCTTTGCCATTGCTGTGTAGTATATAATAGTACATGTACAATGACAGAATGAAAGATTGCATAAAGCCATATACACCAGTATTTATTTCCATGAACAATATTAGCATTCGTTTTACAATTTCAGTCAAAACCAAATCCAGGATGGTCCACCACACAGGTTACAGAGTCCTCATGTTCCTGCATCTGTCTTTACACCTAGTGTGATAAACATACATTGAATGACATGTGAAAAATGTATTCTCTAAACAGACAACTTAGTGAAGCTAATGTTACGTGTGGTATCTCCATGCAGCACATGCTCCGGTTCAGAAGGCATCGTGGCGCAAGTTGCACATGTACCCCTTTAGAAAGAAGTCAATAACTGAGCTTTTAAAACACATGAAACACATAATGCTGACAACTGAGGTGTTGGAGTTATACTTTTTATCACCCTAAGTTATTGAACTTTCCAACGGTTGTTGCACGATGTTGGAAGAAAAGGACTGTAAACTATTAAACGCAATGAGGCCATTGTATATATGCTGAAAATATGAATGTCTCCCTTTATAAATATATATATGTATCGCTGTGTTTGCGTTACAAACTCTAAGTTACAAACTGTACACATTGCATTCTTGCTAATTAGCCAAAATATGAATGGAATAAGTAGCAAGCATCGTAACAGAGTAAAAATAAATAGGGACAACAGCTTGTCAACTAACCATTCAGAAACGTCCTGCTGCAACCGAGATGTTTGCACCTCCACCAAAACCTCCGCTGCTTCAGTTTCTGGATCAAATTGATAATATGCTTGAACACATGCATTGCTCTGAGATGACATGTGTATTCCACACTCGTAATCACAGCAAGCATGGTAACGTGACTCTCGCCGGCTCTTCTGCTGGGGGCGTGGTCAGCTGCTGCTCAGAATTTTCATAGGGAGGTTTGGAATAAAGCGAAAATGAGCGAAACGAGGCATGGCTAAAAAATTATCTGTTTGGTATTTTGAAAAATAAAATGTATAAATATACCTTATATAGGTATGGTCATACACTATATCATTTAAATATAGCATGATAGGTCACCTTTAAAGGAGACCTATCATGCACTTTTTTATGTCTATTATATATAAATATGTGTCCCCGGTGTCACGGTTATCATGTCATGTCACAGTTCTGTCTTGGTTTGGGTGTTTTCGCTGTTCTCTGTCATGTTTTCCTCCTGTCGTTAGTTTCCCTGGTGTGTCTCGTTAGCTGATTGTGTTCACCTGTGGCCCTTGTGTTTCTCCTCCCCTGCCCGGCTGTGTCTCGTCTTGTAATTATCCCTCCCTGTATTTAGTCTTGTCTCGTCCTGTGTTCAGTGTTGGTGCTTCTTTTGTTGGTGACTGAATTCACCCCGGTGAGTGTTCTGTTTTGTCGGTATTAGTTTCATTTCCTTGAAATAAAGGTTTATCAGAGTTATCTGCATTTGGGTCCTGCTTCCTTCACTCAACCGTGACAGAAAGCACCAACCAGAAATGGACCCAGCAGATGATCCATTTGAGGTGGAACTACAACATTTTTCCTTTGATTTGGCTTGCTGCTATGATTGGTGGAAGGGAGCGTCCAGTGTTCTGCAGAAGGAGGCCGCTCTGGTAGAGGCGCACCGGTTGGCTATGGAGAAACCAGACTTGGTGAAATTCTTACCTGGCTGGATTTTGAACTTCATCTGGGTGTGTGATTTCCAGCCTGCTGACTATAAACGTCTCGGTGTGTTCCGTCTGGAGTCAACCAGTGCTTCCGCCCCAGTTCCTGCTCCTGTCCAAGAGTCGTTTTCTGGAACTCGGCTGGCTTTTGGAGGTCCACGGAGCCTTCAGGCGGCTTCTAAGAGAAGGAGTCGCAAGTCCAGGCTAGCAATCCGAGCCCCAAGAGCCATGGTTCCGGCTACAGAACCGGCCCACACAGCCATGGTTCCGGCCCCAGTACAGGCCCCAGCAGCCATGGTTCCAGCCCCAGTTCTGGCTCCAGCAGCCATCATTCCGGCCCCAGTTCTGGCCCCAGCAGCCATCATTCCGGCCCCAGTTCTGGCCCCAGCAGCCATGGTTCCAGACCTAGTTCTGGCCCCAGCAGCCATGGTCCCGGCCCCAGCAGCCATGGTTCCAGCCCCAGTTCTGGCCCCAGCAGCCATGGTTCCAGACCTAGTTCTGGCCCCAGCAGCCATGGTCCCGGCCCCAGCAGCCATGGTTCCAGCCCCAGTTCTGGCCCCAGCTGCCATAGTCCCATCCCTGGTCCCTTCTCTAGTCTCTCCTCTTGTCCCTTCCCTAGTCCCTCCTCAGGTCACTTTCCTAGTCCCTTCTCTAGTCCCTTCTCCAGTCCCACCTCTAGTCACTTCTCGAGTCCCCTCTCGAGTCACCTCTCAAGTCAACTCTCCAGTTCCCTCTCGAGTCACCTCTCAAGTCAACTCTCCAGTTTCCTCTCGAGTTCCCTCTCAAGCCCTCTCTCGAGTCCCTTCTCAAGTCCCCTCTCTAGTTTCCCCTCAGGTCTCCTCTCGAGTTCCCTCTCAAGTCCCCTCTCAGGTCCCCTCTCGAGTTACCTCTCGAGTCACCTCTCGAGTTCCTTCTCGAGTCCCCTCTCGAGTCACCTCTCCAGTCGACTCTCCAGTTTCCTCTCGAGTTCCCTCTCAAGCCCTCTCTCGAGTCCCCACTCAAGCCCCATGTCCTGTCCCGTTGGAGGTCCCGCAGACTAGTCTTCTGCCGGGGGTCCTGCCAACCCCATGTCCTGTACCGTTGGAGGTTCCGCTGGGGGTCCTGCCAACCCCATGTCCTGTCTCGTTGGAGGTCCCGCCGTCTACTCTCCTGCCGGGGGTCCTGCCAACCCTGTGTCCTGTACCGTTGGAGGTTCCGCTGGGGGTCCTGCCAACCCCATGTCCGGTCTCGTTGGAGGCCCCGCCGACTACTCTCCTGCCGGGGGTCCTGCCAACCCTGTGTCCTGTCCCGTTGGAGGCCCCGCCGACTACTCTCCTGCCGGGGGTCCTGCCAACCCTTTGTCCTGTCTCGTTGGAGGTCCCGCAGACTACTCTCCTGCCGGGGGTCCTGCCAACCCTGTGTCCTGTCCCGTTGGAGGCCCCGCCGACTACTCTCCTGCCGGGGGTCCTGCCAACCCTATGTCCTGTCCCGTTGGAGGCCCCGCCGACTACTCTCCTGCCGGGGGTCCTGCCAACCCCATGTCCTGTCCCGTTGGAGGCCCCGCCGACTACTCTCCTGCCGGGGGTACTGCCAACCCTGTGCCCTGTGCCGTTGGAGGTCCCGCCGTCTACTCTCCTGCCGGGGGTCCTGCCAAGCCTATGTCCTGTGCTGTGGGAGGCCCCGCCGACAACTCTCCTGCCGGGGGTCCTGCCAACCCTGTGTCCTGTCCCGTTGGAGGTCCCGCCGTCTACTCTCCTGCCGGGGGTACTGCCAACCCTTTGTCCTGTCTCGTCGGAGGTCCGGCCAACCGCTCTCCTGCTGGGGGTCCTGCCAACTCCTGGTCCTCTTCCGTGGGGGATCCTGCCGAAGCCTGTCCCGCCGGCTCCGGTTCCTGTCCGGGCCGACACCGGGTCCTGCCCGGCCTCCGGAGCTGTCCTGGTCTTTGCCCTCGATCCCGACCCTCTCTGTGAGCCGCGGTCTTCGTCCGCGGGCCCGGCCTCCTGACTCTTCCTGCCGCTGCCCTCGTCCTCGGGCCCGGCCCCCTGACTCTTCCTGCCGCTGCCCTCGTCCTCGAGCCCGGCCCCCTGACTCTTCCTGCCGCTGCCTTCGCCCTCGATCCCGACCCTCTGTGAGCCGCGGTTTTCGCCCGCGGGCCCGGCCTCCTGACTCTTCCTGCCGCTGCCCCTCGTCCTCGGGCCCGGCCCCCTGACTCTTCCTGCCGCTGCCCTCGTCCTCGAGCCCGGCCCCCTGACACTTCCTGCCGCTTGCCTTCGCCCCTCATGCTCGGCCCCCTGAGTTCGCCCGCTGTGGCCTTCGCCCCACCATGGACTCTGCCTTGCCCCCGGGCCGTCCGCCCGAGACCCCCACCATGGACTCTGCCTTGCCCCCGGGCCGTCCGCCCGAGTCCCCCACCTTGGACTCTGCCTTGCCCCCAGGCCGTCCGCCCGAGTCCTCCTTCTCGGCTTCTGCCTTGCCCCCGGGCCGTCCGCCCGAGATCCCTTCCTGGTCCTCTACTGTGCTCCTGGGCGGTCAGCTCAGTCCCGTCCTCCGGACCCCCTCCACCCACCCTGCTGGACGTTGTTGGATTTTTGTTTTGGTGTTAGGGACGTCTAGAATCCGTCCCTTGAGGGGGGGGTTCTGTCACGGTTATCATGTCATGTCACAGTTCTGTCTTGGTTTGGGTGTTTTCGCTGTTCTCTGTCATGTTTTCCTCCTGTCGTTAGTTTCCCTGGTGTGTCTCGTTAGCTGATTGTGTTCACCTGTGGCCCTTGTGTTTCTCCTCCCCTGCCCGGCTGTGTCTCGTCTTGTAATTATCCCTCCCTGTATTTAGTCTTGTCTCGTCCTGTGTTCAGTGTTGGTGCTTCTTTTGTTGGTGACTGAATTCACCCCGGTGAGTGTTCTGTTTTGTCGGTATTAGTTTCATTTCCTTGAAATAAAGGTTTATCAGAGTTATCTGCATTTGGGTCCTGCTTCCTTCACTCAACCGTGACACCCGGTGTGTCAGGGAATTCACGCAGCGTCCGAAAATATAACCCTCTCTTTTTTCCTCTGTGCCCAAATGTTACAGGCCCGGCCTGTCACTTTAAGAGTAGCAGCCGCAAGCGATTGTGGGTTTTGGAGTCTGTGTGTGTATGAAAAGTGATGGCCAAGGCAAAGTGCGGATGTATGAAGAGAGACGAAAGAATAGAGAAAGTTGTCAGAAAAGGAAAAGTGTCTAGTCTTAGTTGTATGTAATACCGTGTCAGTTTAACTGTGAAGAACGTTAATAAACTGAAGTTCTTCCCACGGCACCGCGGCCCCACGTACTTCGTCTCACTGGAATATTAACGGTCAGATTGAATACAACATCGACCCAATTTATCCGGTCAATGACGGGAGAGTTTTGAAAGTGACAAAACACTGTTTTCACACATTTAAAAACACTTAAACAATTAAACAATGTTTACCCAGGATTCAGGCACCTTCCCTGGCTTGTAAAATGTGGTGATGCGCCCTGGAGGTATCATACTATTTAAAACATGTATACCCAGGATTCAATCACTTTTCCTGGCTTGCAAAGTGTTGTGAAGCAGCCTGTTCTCTGGATGTGTAAGGCAGAGGAGGGTAAAAAAAAAGTTAAAGTGTGAACCTCCAGCAGGGCAGGTGGTGCTGTGAATAAGTCCGAATATTGATGCTGGTGTGCGGACAGTAAAGCACCACAAAATCCACCCCCCTTTAAGTTACCAGGGGCATGAGAACATCCTCCACAGGAGGGTGAGTGGGGCTGTGAATAAGTCTGAATAATGATGCTGGTGAGCGGACGGTAAAGCACCACAAAATCCACCCCCCTTTAAGTTACCAGGGGCATGAGGTTCTGTAGGGTGTGAACATCTGGGTTTAGACCGTGGGGGAGTGCTTAAGTCCGGGGGCCCGGGGTCTCACGGTGTGCGATGTTATGGAAGTCGAAAAAACGACCTACGGAGGAGGGGCTCAAAAAAGCTCGGCGCTTCCAGCGGAAGCCCCGGACACATTGTCACTGCCCTGTTGCATTTTACAACGTAGAGGGGATTCGAGACCTCCCTTCCTCCGTCAAATAAATCTATTCATGTTTTCCAAGCTACCATCTGCACGAAATCGGAAACCCGGTTTTTGAGAGCACTTAGAAAAAAAACGGCTCTTTCACATCATGGAGGAATGTGTCAGCTACATGAGTGCTTTGGCTCGGATACAATTGTTGCCTGGAGGACCCCAATCATGGTTCTTACCAAACTTTACGTTTTTGAACTGGCCTCTGGAGGAATTCAAGGAGATTTGTCACGGAATATTGAGACACTATTTTCGGATACATTTTATCCATTTTCACCCCTTCCTCTGGTTCTCCCAAAAGATAACTTGGACTTTATCTGCCTCTGGAGGAATGTAAGGGGAGTTGGCAGGGGACTCTACCCGCCTTAAGAGACACTATTTTTTGGATACAATTTCTCAATTTTCATTCCTTTTCTCTGGTTCTCCCAAAATATAACTTGGACTTTATCTGCCTCTGGAGGAATGTAAGGGGAGTTGGCAGGGGACTCTACCCGCCTTAAGAGACACTATTTTGGGATACAATTTCTCAATTTTCATTCCTTTTCTCTGGTTCTCCCAAAATATAACAGAGTATTTTCCTGATTTCTCACTGATCGAATGAAAAACGCGACCCACTATCGTAGGGCCTCCGCCGGCCCGGCCTCGTGCCTGTGCTCTGACAGTCGGTTCCTCCGAACTGCGACTTCTGATGGCCGGGAGGGTGTGCCGGGAGGGTGTGCTGCGTGGGGGAATTGACGGAAGCGCACCACCAGGAGTGGTGCTTGCGGCTTAATTTGACTAAATACGGGCAACCTCACCCAGCCCGGACACGGAAAGGATTGACAGACCATTTTCTAGCTGACACTGCTTCTAATAAAACTTTATGATGTGCTGACAGCCAGTCCACCACACAATAAACAAAAACGGCTGTCTGATACCCTGGATGAAAGTACCCTCTCTAAGTGCACTATGTCTCGGATATATCTGATGCCTGGAGACCCCCCCAGCCTGGTTCTTAACTTTAAGTCCAAACTGGTCTCTGGAGGAATGCAAGGGGAGTCGAAAGGGGACTCTTCTTGCTGTTTGTCTTGTCAAAATTGAGGGGTGTGTTTGAGGGGAGGGCCCTGGCTGTTTCGGCAGCCTCCGCTACTCTCTTCTCTCCCTCCCCGAGACCAGCTCGTGCTCCCGCTGTAAAAGGCAGGTGCGCGGGCACCCACTGCCACTCACTCTGAGCCTGGCTCCTGAGCAGCGCGTTCTCCCGGCAGTCCGCCAGCAGATGAAAAACACCCACCTCTCCGCCTCTTCCGAGGGACGAGGGAACCGCGCGGGGGGGTCTGCTGGAGGCTCCTGCCGGGTGCTCCGTCCTGCGTTTCACCGGGACCCGGCTCCAACACTCGGAACTCTGACTCCAGCGCGGTGTGGCTGCCTCGCCCTGGCCGTCCACCGTGCGCCCTCCGGGTACCTGACTCCCCTGCCTCCTCCGGGGGCAGGTGTGAGGGGTTCAATGCCTCCTCCCCCCGCTGCGGTGAATGTCGGAGCGGGATGGAGAGCCCGGAGGTACTGTTGTCCCCACGTTACCATGTTGTCTGGAGGATAGGACCGAGAGATGACATACTCTCTGCCCGGGTTACAAGTCACTATTTTCGGACACTTTCTTTGCTTTACCCCGGTTCTATCACTCTTTCCTCCTTTGACCATAAAACGTGTTTCCTGCTGAGGTACTGCCTGGTTCCGGGGCACCCCAAACCCTCTCATGGTCGGGCCACCTTGAATTGATGCATCGGACCCAATGTTGCCAACACCAGCCCCGCGTTGGTGCGGAGGTGGGACCATTTTGCCAGGTGGTAACCCAAGTCCTCCTTTGGTCCGTGTACCAGGCATTGAAGCATCAAACTTTTGTTGCAATTACCGGTTACGCTAATGCATATAAACGGAGAAACACAACAGAATTTAAATACAATTAACTGTGTCTGTTTCAGTAAGGATGTCGTCCGAATGCCCGGTGTGCAGACTCTTCTATCTGGCTTTGAACAAGCACCTTAAGCACAAACATGCAGTGCGGAACTTAGAGGAAAGAGCCGTCATTTTTAAAATGGCCAGTGGCCGAATAAATGTTCGGACCAAACCCTGTCCCATCACAGGGTGTTCATATGCTGGGAAGAAACTGCACCGTCATGTCACTCATGGCCACCCTGAGTTATCCCGAGATGAAGCACATCAGGTCCTGGCAAGGCTGAAGCATAGTGTGGCCCTGCAATTGCTCCATGACCTCAGACAGACTAATCCATACACCCAGACCCACTGGCAGAGGAGGTGGCACTGGTCTCCTGCTCTCTCCCAAATGGAGCTTTTCCCTCTTCAAGCTACCTAACTTCATTCCTTCCAACTTTGAATTCCATGCCGTCACAGTAACCCATCCTATACAATTAACCATTGTTGTTCTCTACCGCCCGCCAGGTGCCTTGGGGGACTTCTTGGAGGAATTAGATCATCTCCTCTCACACATCCCTGAAACTGGCCCTCCGGCTGTACTTCTCGGAGATTTCAACCTCCAGACTGGGAAGATAGACGAACTAACATCTCTGTTAACCGCCTTTGCTTTCTCACTGTCTCCATCCCCACCAACTCATAAAGCTGGCAATGTCCTTGATCTCATATTCTCAAGGAACTGCACTACTTCTAACCTCTCTGTAAATCCGCTCCACACATCCGATCACTTCTTCCTTTCATTCTCTCTACCCCTTTCCAAACATAACAATCTAATCTCTTCTCATCCTGCACCTGTCCGCCGTAACCTTCGTTCCCTCTCCCCCTCTACCTTTGCCTCATCGGTGCTCTCGGCCCTCCCTTCCTCTGATTCGTTCCAACTCCTGCCTCCAAACTCTGTTGCAGAAACTCTCCTCTCTACTCTCTCATCCTCTCTGGACTCTCTCTGTCCTCTCACATCTCGGCAGGCTCGTAAGTCCCCCCCTGCTCCCTGGCTAAATGACGCACTGCGTGCTAATAGAACCGTCCTTCGGGCAGCAGAGTGGAAATGGTGGAAATCCAAACACCGTGACGACCTCCTAACCTATCAGGCTCTCCTCTCCTCTTTCTCTGCTTCGATCTCTCAGGCAAAGAGCACTTTCTTTCAAGATAAGATCCAATCTTCCTATTCCAATCCCAAAAAACTATTTTCCATCTTCTCCACCCTCTTGGACCCCCCCAAAGCCCCTCCTCACTTCTGTCAAGCGACTTTGTTAACCATTTTGAAAAAAAGGTTGATGATATTCGCTCTTCTTTTTCTGACTCACCTTTACTCACCGCTGGGTCACCAGACCCTCCTTTCACCCACACACTAACCTCCTTTTCCCCTCTCTTTCCAAGTGAGGTTCTTACCCTCATTACCTCTGCCCGCCCTACCACCTGTCCTCTGGACCCTATCCCTTCAAACCTCCTTCAGACTATCGCTCCTGATATTCTACCGTTTCTCACCCATTTCATCAACACTTCTCTAACTTCTGGTCACTTTCCAAACAGTCTCAAGGAGGCAAGAGTAAACCCTCTCCTAAAGAAACCCACTCTCAACCCGTCTGATGTTATAAACTACAGGCCTGTCTCTCTCCTCCCGTTCCTGTCTAAAACACTTGAACGTGCTGTCTTTAAACAACTCTCCAGTTATCTCCATCAGAACAACCTTCTGGATCCGCACCAGTCTGGTTTCAAGGCAGGTCACTCCACAGAAACTGCTCTCATTGCTGTCACTGAGGAACTGCACACTGCCAAAGCAGCATCCCTCTCCTCTGTCATCATCATGTTGGACCTGTCAGCTGCATTCGACACGGTGAACCATCAGATCCTCCTTCGCACTCTCCAAGAACTTGGAGTTTCAGGCTCTGCACTTTCCCTCCTCACCTCATACCTACAGGGTAACTTGGAGAGGGTCCGAGTCCGACCCTTGTCAATTAACTACAGGGGTCCCTCAGGGCTCTGTTCTTGGTCCCCTCCTCTTCTCCCTGTACACAAACTCGCTCGGATCGGTCATTAGCCCGCATGGTTTTTCATACCACTGCTATGCTGACGACACCCAATTAATTCTATCCTTTCCCCGCTCAGAGACCCAGGTCGTCGCACGCATCTCTGCTTGTCTAGCTGACATCTCTCAGTGGATGTCTGCTCATCACCTCAAGCTCAATCTTGACAAGACTGAACTGCTTTTCCTTCCGGGAAAAGATTGTCCCACTCTTGACCTGACAATCAACATCGGCACCTTTGTTGTTTCCCCGACTCAGACTGCAAGGAATCTGGGAGTAATCCTAGATAACAACCTGTCCTTCACTGCAAACATCGCTGCTACAACCCGTTGCTGCAGATATACGCTGTACAACATCAGGAAGATTCGTCCCCAGCTGACCCAGAAAGCCACCCAGGTTCTCGTCACCTCACACCTAGACTACTGCAACTCCCTCCTGGCTGGTCTACCTGCATGTGCCATCCGACCTCTGCAGCTCATCCAGAGTGCAAGCGGCTCGTCTCGTCTTCAATCTTCCAACATTTTCCCACACCACTCCGCTCCTCCACTCCCTTCACTGGCTCCCGGTAACTGCTAGAATCCACTTCAAGACACTGGTACTTGCATACCATGCTGCGAATGGATCTGGCCCTTCCTACATCCAGGACATGGTTAAACTGTACACCCCAGCGCGTGCACTCCGCTCTACATCAGCCAAACGACTCGCTGCACCCTCGCTGCGAGGGGGACCCAAGTTCCCATCAGCAAAAACACGTGGGTTTGCTATCCTGGCTCCAAAATGGTGGAATGAGCTCCCCATTGACATCAGGACAGTAGAAAGCCTGCACATCCTCCGGCGCAGACTGAAAACTCATCTCTTTCGACTCCACTTTGAGCAATAGAATTACTAACAAGGCACTTATATACTAATAAAGGACTGGTTATCTATAGCCAGTTGAGTAGCACTTGAAATGTTTGGCTCTATGATACCTGATGTACTTATATGATTCTGTTTTCTTCAGGGTTGTGTCTTCCTGGTCGTATGTACTTATTGTAAGTCGCTTTGGATAAAAGTGTCAGCTAAATGCAATGTAATGTAATGTAATCCCATCATTGGAATGGCTACATCATTGGATATAGACAATGAGGAGGAATACCCGGTGCACCCTCCACCCTTCTCCCCACATACTGAGTGTGACCAAGAGGACTGCAGGCAGGTGATGCTGGAAAATGTGGCATTGAGGGCTCAGAAGGATGCCCTCATTGATGAAGTGAAGACCCTGCGCTCCAGGCTGAAAAAGGGGCTAAAACCCAGGCAGCAGTGTGCCACTGCTGCTGTGCTTGAGGAAGAGGAAGAATGTATACGATTTAAAGGCCTGGCAATCTCAAGTACCTCCGGCATAAACACAGCAGACTCCTGTAGTCAGACCCCGGTCAAGATTGTCATGCGGTCTCCAGCAGCCTCCGGTAGTCAGACGCCTCTCAAGACCCCGGTCAACACTGTCATGCGGTCTCCAGCAGCCTCCTGTAATGAGGACTGGCCCTCTCCTCTCATGGCAACGGCATTTGATGACATCCCATAATTGGCGTAGAGCTGTTGAGGGCCGGACCATTAGCCATCATATGAAGTCTGTTGCCGTTTGGACGATTTTCCATTGAATTACAACAACATGGCGAGGGATGCGTTGTCATGGAAACGGCACATGATGACATCCCATAATTGGCGTAGAGCTGTTGAGGGCCGGACCATTAATGATAGTCTGAAGTCTGGTGCTGTTTGGATGATTTTCCATTGAATTACGACAACACCAGTTTTTTTGGCGAGGGATGCGTTGTCATGGAAACGGCACATGATGACATCCCATAATTGGCGTAGAGCTGTTGAGGGCCGGACCATTAATGATAGTCTGAAGTATGGTGCAGTTTGGACGATTTTCCATTGAATTACGACAACACCAGGTTTTTTGGCGAGGGATGCGTTGCTATGGCAACGGCATATGATGACATCCCCTAATTGGCGTAGAGCTGTTGAGGGCTGGACCATTAATGATAGTCTGAAGTGTGGTGCAGTTTGGACCATTTTCCATTGACTTACGGCAACAGTGTGTTTTATGGCGAGGGATGTGTTGCCATGAAAACGGCATATAATGACACCCCATAATTGACATAGAGCTGTTGAGGGCCGGACCATTAATGATAGTCTGAAGTCTGGTGCTGTTTGGACGATTTTCCATTGAATTACGACAACACCATGTTTCATGACGAGGGATCTGTCGCTATGGCAACGACATATGATGACATCCCATAATTGACATAGAACTGTTGAGGGCCGGCCCATTAATGATAGTCTGAAGTCTGGTGCTGTTTAGACGATTTTCCATTGAATTAGGACAACACCATGTTTCATGGCGAGGGATCTGTCGCCATGGCAACGGCATATGATGACATCCCCTAATTGACATAGAGCTGTTGAGGGCCGGACTAGGAGCCATCATATGAAGTCTGGTGCAGTTTGGAGGAATTTCCATTGAATTACGACAACACTAGGTTTTTTAGCGAGGGAAGCGTTGCCATGGCAACAGCATACGATGACACCCCATAATTGACATAGAGCTGTTGAGGGCCGGACCATTAATGATAGTCTAAAGTGTGGTGCTGTTTGCACGATTTTCCATTGAATTACAACAACATCGTATTTTTTGGCGAAGGATGCGTTGCCATAGACAACCGCATACGGTGAGATCTCAGATTTCACGCTGAGCTGTTGAGGCATGGACCAGTGATATAAAAGTGAAGATTGGGGGACGATGGGACCGTGTGCATTGGATTTATAGCGACATCGTTGTTTGTGGTGAAGGATCCGTCGCCATGTTAACGCCAAATGAAGTAACATCAGATTTGACCTAGAGCTGTTCAGGGCTGTAGTGTTAACTATCATGTGAAGTTTGGTGGCGTTCTGAGAATGTCAGTTGGCGCTATGACATCATCGTGTTCCATGGCGAGGGACCGCCTAGCATCGAGCGAACGCGAACTGGGCTCACGCGGCCTATCAGCCGTCATGATTTCCGAACCTTTTCTGTGCTTTTGTCGGTCGTTTTCCCTGTTTTTGAGTGTTTTTCGCAGGTTTATCGATCACTGCGCGACCGATTTCAATAGGGTCTTCGCCGACCTCTGGTCTCAGACCCTTATAATAATAATCGGTCCGATCTCAATAATGTGCGATTTAATAATCTACCGTGGCTCAAGGGCCTTCACCAGAGCCATCACCAGAGCCATCACCAGAGCCATCACCACCAAGGACCAGAGGATCAGCATCACTACAGCAGCCTCCACCTCCATCTGTGCCTGCCACAAGATTAAGATACACCTCGGTACAAAGGCCTCCACCACAGCCATCACGCTCAACCCAGCCAGCAAAGAAGTCTCGCCTAGCACACCTCCCTCCCTCCCTCCGACACAGCCACCAGCAGCCCATGCACCATCACCCCCACCTACACAGCAGCCAGACCCACTGTCTTGGAAGACAGACAAAGACCATGGCACTGCTCCCCCTGTCTTTACATTTATAATGAATAGTTGGTTGAGAAAGTTCTGATATTGTCAGGGTTCGTACGGTCATTAAAAACCTGGAAAAGTCATGGAATGCAATATTTTTCCCAACGTTTTGGAAAGGTCATGGAAATATAACTAAAGTTGCATCAAATATAATTTTTTATCTAATCGCGGAAATAGTAATACTATAATGATAATAAATACTGTATCGTATAATGAAACGTAAAATGGCAACTGTGGCAGTATTTCGCTGGTGAGAGATGTTTGCAATCACGCCCTCTAGTCTACAGGAGCTACTATTTGATATAAAGATGCCAGGGAAGTGCAGTTTCAACAATGTATGGCTTTTAAAGAATAAGTACCAATTGTGGTTATCAAAAGACATTGACCCAAGACGTGCTAAATGCAAACTGTGTTGTAACATATTCAATATTTCGAATATGGGCGAGGCAGCGCATGCTAGCCACATGAAAGAGTCATTTTTTGGTCATGGAAAAGTCATCTAAAATCATTGGTGAAAAAGTGTATGAACCCTGTATTGTAGATATTGAGATTTTACAGTTTCTTATGTTAACATAAATAGTTGGTTGAAAAAAAAAGTTGTAATGCTCAATTTGTATTTGTACACATCACATGAACCTCAGTATGGAATATGAAGTCATGAATCAGTCCTGACTTTTCTGTGGTGAAAGTAGAGTGATAGAACTATTTTACTCCAAATTCTAATTTACACATTTTCATTTTAGACATGAACAACACATGTATATAGGCCTATAGTGTAATTCATATATTTCACTACTTTTGTGAACCAAAAACGTTGGTAAACCAAATCTGAAACACCAAAAAAATGGATGACATGTGTACATCTGTGTTTTCACAACAGTTTTTAATTTTTCCAAAAATCTGATTTCTAAGCTAAGTATCTCATAAAACAGTGCTCTAAGGTGAGTGACATTGCATTTATAGGAAGACCAGAGACTGAACATTTTGATATGTTACACCATGCCATGTTATAAGAAGTACATTTAAAAGGTGATTTAAGGAGACATAAAGACCCTTCACTTCAGTAAGATAAGGTAAGGCGATTTTATTTTAAAAGACAATGAAGGCAGGTTATATTGATTGATATATTTATTATATTGAAAGCCAAATTAATACATAGTCCCCTGAATCTGGAATAACGTACAATTTACAGCCTCACAATGTCAGGAACTTTTCATCTACAGATTGCTTTGGTCTGGTTTTGCTCTTCACTGATTGGTTACTGAGACTTTGAACTTAAACGGACCTCTCCGTTTATAAAACGGACCTCCCCGTTTATAAAACGGACCTCCCTGTTTATTCGCGCGTAGATTCGCGCGAATAAACGGACCTCCCCGTTAATCCGCGCGAAACTACGCGCGAATAAACGCGCGAATTGTGGCGCAAATGGCGTTCCATAAGGGCTCTTTGGATCGATTTCCTCGGTCACGCGGATGAGGAGAAGTCGCAGCTTGGCCGTATGCTGCTTCTTGCTCATCCTCAGAGGAGAGAACACTGTCCCACACTCGCCGCCCCGCTATACTCCAGTAAAGGAAGCAGCCGGTGGGCGCGCGCACGTAAGTGGAATAAACCGCAGAAAGTGCTGTCAAAGCACTGTGCGGGTTCAGAGACGTTATAGCCGGCGTCTTGTTGTCAGAAAACACACCTTGCCTGGTATAATAGCTCCGATTCATGCATTTCACCGTTAATGTGAAACACAGCGTTAATACGAGAATGGCCGCGATGCGTTCAAGGACCTCCGCAGAAAATCGGCCCTTTTAATGTCAGATTTATTTCAGAAGACAACTTTGTTGAGGAAATATTATTTTGCAAAGCACTGGAAGGTAGGACCACATGAAGAGACATTTTCCAAGTTTTAGATAAGTACATCATCTCAAACGGACTTGACTGGTCTCGTTGTGTGGGTGTGTGTTCAGATGGGGCAGTGGGGCTATGACAGGCAAGGAAAGCGGAGTGACAGCTTTGATCAGGCAGAAGGCCCCAAATGTAGTGGCAACGCACTGCATGTTCCATCGGGAGGCACTTGTACACATCATTTAAAAAAATAATAATGCTATATGGGGGGACCTTGGCATGGCAAAGTTTGGGAACCCCTGCCCTAAAACACAGTTTCATGGGGAATGGATGCTCAGCTCTGTACTGACAGAATGGATGGACACTGCGACTGGGTTACTCACTCCAGTTTTGCAGCGTCCCTCCTCCATTCAGGGGTGTAAGAGAGGTACATCTATAATCCC
This sequence comes from Harpagifer antarcticus, assembly GCA_902827135.1. Taxonomy (NCBI): domain Eukaryota; kingdom Metazoa; phylum Chordata; class Actinopteri; order Perciformes; family Harpagiferidae; genus Harpagifer; species Harpagifer antarcticus. Next base: position 1,626,157 of record CADEHL010001340.1, read on the forward strand.
AGGAGGTTTCCTTTCAACAGAAATGTAGGCCCTGTTGCAAGAACGGTGGGTTATATTGTAACCCTGGTTCTAGATCTGATGTGTGTGTGCGACAGTGGTGAGCCGTCAGGGCCCTCTAGGCCCTCTCTGAGGGCCTAAGATATTAAAAAAAATTATATTTGAAAACATAAAAAACAAATTAAAATGTTTTTTTAGTTTATATTTGTTTAGTTATATTTTTCAGTAGTTTTACCAAAATAACTTGATTTAATTGTTTTTAAAATAACATTTCCGAATAAATAAATCCTTCGAATCTGCCTGTTCAGTTTATGTTGGAATCATAGGTTGGAATGTGAAGGGTTAAATGAAAGAAGCTCCTTTAGCCGTCTCTGCGAGTTACTGTGAAGACGGGAGAGCTTGTTGGTCCCTTTGTAGATTCACAGAGGGCCCGCTATAGTAACTCAATGAGAGAGTAATGTCAAAAGACAGTACAATTGACCAATCATATCTTCCCTCTAAATGGGTGGGCTTCATTTTCGCGGATTTTATGACAAGTTCCGCCCGCTGTGAAGTTTATGCATGTGTGGTGCAGTGACGCATCCTAAAACCCGGAAGTAAGCTGTGCTCGGATTCCCTCGACAAAAAAGCAATGCGATTTCTCCAGAGGATTTTGTAAGATAGCTCCAAATAAGGTCTGTGGAAAACGAACCTGCTTGATAAATGCACGCTTTGTTCAGCCGGATAATCTCCACATGTCTACCCTACTTTTATAATTTTCTAATCATAAATCAAATCGATAGATGTATGATCACTAGATTTCTGATCAATAGATTTATAATTAGCATAACTTCGTTCATGATGGCACATGTCAGTGATAGAGATGACATCGTTGCGAAATTATTAACCGAGTCATTTTCAAGATTGAGTTCCAATGATAAACTGGAGTGGCAAAGGATCAGCTGCATGACCCGCCATCAAGTGCTTCATCCAAAAGGACAGGAGAATGGACTTTGTGATTGAGTGATTTGATCATCAAAGGTAGGCCTAAGTCATTTTCAATGTGGGCCGCCGTGCCGACTTCATTCATTTGTAATTGTTACTTGGCTGTGTGTGCCCTGTCATGATAGGTGTTTATATAAATGGTGTTGTTTTGTGTGGTAGAGGGTCGCTGTCATTGATGCATTTTGCACCCGGGCCGTTGTTTTTGATATTCCGCTGAAGTATACGCTGTGACGTGATAACTCTTTGTTTTTCGAGGGAAGGGGGGGGAACAATAAAAACGATTGCATTTATCCCAGAGTAATGGGTTTTTTTTGGACGGAAACTATCATTTAAATTGTTTTACCTAAAAAATAAGTATTTTCATTTCAATAATGAGAGAGAGAGAGAGAGAGAGAGAGAGAGAGAGAGAGAGAGAGAGAGAGAGAGAGAGAGAGAGAGAGAGCACTATAAAAAAAAATACTTTTGCAGTAAAATAATTGTATACAACCATCCGTTTCATAATCTAGACATGGAAAAACATGGTTGTGCTTTATTCTACCTCCAGTAAGGGTATCTGGAAACCTAAAGCCTTTTCGGGGGATTTGTTACTCTACTAATTGGGTTTATGTTAGGAAATCTGGCTCTGAACCTAGGTCTAGGACAATTCACCTATTTTCTCCTGGTGTTGTTTATAAGTGCAGCTGTATGGGTTCTGGGGGAGGGATTGGGCTGTTATGGAAGAGGGAGAGAAAGAAACACCCTGCTGTTGGCATAGGGTGGAAGGAAATTAATTATTTAAACATTTGTTATTGACTTTTGTAGAGGAAACTTCTGTGTAGCAATGAAGTGGGAGTCACCGACTCAGGAAGGAGACACGGTAGAGCAGGAGCTTCGATGTCAAACACTGATGATTTATTTAAGCAATCATACACGAGAGGCCGTTCTTGAACGTCATTATTGGTACGACAGTACTGCGGCAAGCGCCGAGGTCCGTACGCCTGTACTGGAGTACCAATAATGACGTTCAAGAACGGCCTCAAGTGTATGATTGCGATTCTATAACACAAACTATCATTGTAATCAACAATATCGTAAAATAATGTCTTAATGTGTGCTAATTTGCTCCCAAACCTACGCTTTCTGCTTGAGTTAATCTCCGTCAGAAAGTAGTTCCTGAAAGTAGTTCCCACGGTAACGATAGCCGATCGAACACTCCTGCTACCCCGCTTACAGTTATTGATATAATTATAGTAAATAATATATTATTAACCAATTTATTGAAAACAATTATTGAATTAGGCTATTTAAATATCTGAGTAATCACTGTGTGGGATTAGCGGAACAAATCAAATCAGGCTGTCCCTGGTGCTGAAACATTTTGGGTTCAGAATGAAGGTGGATGTTCATGCTGCCATTAAAAGTGCAATTCTTGAAACAGCTCTCCATGAACTCCATGCCAGACTTGTTTGCAGGTGGTGCTGTGGTGTTCACGGGTAGGACTACGTTATAGGAAGAGCTTTCCTCCAGTGGCCGTTTCATGGCGTGTCCCGGACCGGCAAAAAGCGCGTTGCTCCACATCTTTCTGTTGTCTAGAGATGGAGCCCAGTAGCTGCGAAGCGATGACTCGTGTTTATGTCCGCTAACGGACATGATTTCTCTGGCCTCCAACCCTGCCTCCGCCAGCCACTGTATGCAGGTGCTTCTGACATTTTGTAGCTACCGAACGGCTGTGTGTCGCTAAACGTCGCTATGGAAACCACACTATGTAGGCTCATGGAAGTAGTTCCGGTAGGCTAGTGGCGTGTGTAGGCCCCTGGATACTTTGTGATTAGGCACGTTCTATTTGACCGTTGTTTGATCGTGGAATCAAACACGCCTATTGACCAATCAGAGAGCTTGCTCAAACCTATGTGTTATAGAATTGGAGTTAAGTCCGGAGAGATTCACATCACAAGTCACATCAGTCACGGTGAGACTGCACGGGAGAGTTGCCACGTCAATTCTGAAGAACTCTACCTCAGACCCATGTATTTAGCTAGTTCTGAGAGCATCATCAACATGCTGCATAACAAGATAAAATCATAACACCTCTATCAGCTGACGTCAAACAGGCAGGAACATAGAACCATAACACCTCTATCAGCTGACGCCAACAGGCAGGAACATATAATCATAACACCTCTATCAGCTGACGTCAAACAGGCAGGAACATAGAACCATAACACCTCTATCAGCTGACGTCAACAGGCAGGAACATAGAACCATAACACCTCTATCAGCTGACGTCAACAGGCAGGAACATAGAACCATAACACCTCTATCAGCTGACGTCAACAGGCAGGAACATATAATCATAACACCTCTATCAGCTGACGTCAACAGGCAGGAACATAGAATCATAACACCTCCATCAGCTGACGCCAACAGGCAGGAACATAGAACCATAACACCTCCATCAGCTGACGCCAACAGGCAGGAACATAGAACCATAACACCTCTATCAGCTGACGCCAACAGGCAGGAACATAGAACCATAACACCTCTATCAGCTGACGCCAACAGGCAGGAACATAGAACCATAACACCTCTATCAGCTGACGCCAACAGGCAGGAACATAGAACCATAACACCTCTATCAGCTGACGCCAACAGGCAGGAACATAGAACCATAACACCTCCATCAGCTGACGTCAACAGGCAGGAACATAGAATCATAACACCTCTATCAGCTGACGTCAACAGGCAGGAACATAGAACCATAACACCTCCATCAGCTGACGCCAACAGGCAGGAACATAGAACCATAACACCTCTATCAGCTGACGCCAACAGGCAGGAACATAGAACCATAACACCTCTATCAGCTGACGCCAACAGGCAGGAACATAGAATCATAACACCTCTATCAGCTGACGCCAACAGGCAGGAACATAGAACCATAACACCTCTATCAGCTGACGCCAACAGGCAGGAACATAGAACCATAACACCTCTATCAGCTGACGCCAACAGGCAGGAACAGGGAGACAGAACACTGAGAGCACAGCAGTCAAGGTTACGAGGTGCGTGTGCTCAGTCAGGACAGTTTGAACTGATAAACTGGGTCAAAGTTATGGGCCTTGGAAAATATTCCACAACAACTTTCAAATAGGGCAAGATTTGGAGAATTCTGTGATTGGTCAAATGAAGGTGAAAACTCAAAATTAAGGATTTTTAAAAAATAATGTTTACACCGTTGTTGTGTATATGTTACGACAATAAACCTTTCAATCTTCCATCTTGGAGTCTTAGAGAACAATAAAACAGAGTTACTTATAACCCTTATTACTGTGAGAGCCAACTTTGAGTACTGGAGGAGCATTTTAGAACATTATGGATATGCAGTAGAAAAAACAATGACAGCATTTACTTTACACAGACTTTATTTAATCGATAATTGTGAAAATCAATGAATACACAAATACATTATTATTTAAAAATTCCCAAAACTTTGACTAGGTGACACTTGCCAGTGATTCCAGGGTTGTTCTTCATAATTATTACGGGACATGATAAATAGCATGAAGGCTGTGTGTCAGCTTCCATCTTTCTTCTGCTACAGAGCTCTAATTGCACACCGCTAAGAGTGATGGACTTTAGTATTGTACATGACAATACAAAATAAAGGGAATTGAGAACACAAGGTTGTAGTGAGCCACACACTAGCGAGAAGAAATTGGTCAAGTAATATCATGCTGTGGTAATTTTACATTGGAAAAATACAATTCTAGGCATGGGTTGATAACAAGCTCATTCAGCATTTCTCTAAGGAGTAGGGAGAGAAAGAGGGAAGAAAATCCTAAACTGCAGCGTTGGCTTCATGAAGACAAGGTGTTAGTATGCTACTTTGGTTTTTTGCTTCTCATCTACAGTCTTGCCTCCCACTAGAACAGAAGTCAGGGGGGTAGGACGATGAAGTCGACGGAGGACTTGAGCTAACCCCTGGACTCCAGAGATCTGCAGGGAGATAGAGAATAACACTGCATATTGGTAAACTACACACCAAAGAATGATAGAAATATGGCCATAACAACATTCATTCTTCTGTGAATAAAAAATGTAAATGTATTGCCTGCTTGGAAATGAGTCAACTATTGACTCTTGCATGATAATCGGTACCAGGTTATTGTTCAATGAAATCGCGAGTTCGAGTTCAGACATTCAGACTGTGTTGAACACTATCATCAGAGTAACGTGATCTAATCAATAAATAAAGATTCAGCTGATAACACGAAAGCACATGGCTACTTAACATGCATAATGATGTCATTTTGCATGCTAAGCAGCCATGTGCTTTCTGGGGCTTAATCTTTATTGATATCATTTAAACATTCACTATAATAATAATACTATTTATATTAGTAATAAGCTTTATATTTGTATTGCATCTTTTATACAAGAATTGCAGCCAAACTTGCTTCACAGCAGTTCAATAGACACATTAGTATAAAAGCAATGTAGAGGAGCTACAGCTACATTTCAACACATATATCCACTGAGATGAACACTTGAAGACTTGTCCTGGATGGATATCCTCGTGGATTCATCTTCCTATTATACACACATGCATTTCCAAACATCTGGACTACCTATGTTGGAAATGTATTATCTTTTCAATTTACACACGGCATCTATTGCACGACTGTCCGTCCTGGGAGAGGGATCCCTCCTCTGTTGCTCTCCCTGAGGTTTCTCCCATTTTTCCCTTTAAACTGTGGGTTTTCTTCGGAAGTTTTTCCTTGTACGATGTGAGGGTCTAAGGACAGAGGGTCTAAGTACAGAGGGTCTAAGAACAGAGGGTCTAAGAACAGAGGGTGTCGTATTGTCATACTGATATTCTGTACACACTGTGAAGACCAATGAGACAAATGTAACATTTGTGATATTGGGCTATATAAATAAACATTGATTGATTGATTGTGACTCGGACTTGGACTCTTCTTGGGTGACTTGGACTCGAGTCCGACTCTCTCTAGGTGACTCGGACTTGGACTCTGACTCGAAAGGTGGGGACTCGAGAGTGACTTGGACTCGTGAATTTCTGACTTGACTACAACACTGCCTTGAGGTTTCCTCTAAATGTCCTCATTTACAGCAGAGTCTAAAGACAGAGGGTGTTTTATGCTTTACGGATAGTAAAACCCCTTGAGACACATTTGTGTCATGATAGTGGTCTATATCAGGGATGGGCAAATGGCGGCCCTCAGATTAATTTATAAACAACGTAATTAATTAAAAGAAAATATTATTTTTTACTTGTAGTACTGATACCGTCCACTAGACTCCTAGTTACATCGTGAGCTGCGTACATGATTTCGTTCGGCAGCCAAATACCGCGAAATAATCTGTGATGTGTTTGTGTGTATTGTTTGTTTCCCGGGGAAACACTCACAAGAAACACCGGCTGTTGTTATGCCTGCTGTGACGTTAAGTTACCTCTTGTAATTATGCCTTTACAAGCTTAAAGGTTGTATTTATCATCTGAATTTGGCGAAACAAGTTTAATATTCTAAAAACCAAGACTTTGTTTATTTGGAATCAGATGAAAACAAACTGTCACGGACCCTGCCGTGTTATCTATGATTACTATACGCTTTTCATTCATAATTTCAGCGGGAGGGAGGGGGAGTGGCGCTGAGGAACAGCAGAGTGCGGGTTGACAGGTGCCCGTGTTGACATTCCCCTTATTGTGCGTCATCAGAGACAGGCTACAAGTGTCTTAGGTTCAAGTTAGACAACTAATGTCTGGGTTAGTGTTCATGACTTCATGCTTATGTCATCTTAATGGTTAATCTTAATGCACACACATTTTCCGTGCTTTCCAATAGTTTAAAATAGTTTTATTCCACTGTTAAATAACCTGTTCAACACAAACATGCCACTTGTAAAAATTACAACATTTCTGTGAACTGATATTTGTTTAGTGAGCTTATTAGAGGATGTTCCCTGAAAGATTGTAAAATGTCAATGAAGATGTCAGACTTAGTATATGTGTTAATAATTACATACAATACATGGAATGTGTGTGTGTGTGTTCCAAGTGAATCTGCTGCCCCCTGGTGGCCAGTATATACATTATGTGGCCCCCACCACAATCCAAGTTGCCCATCCCTGGTCTATATGAATAAACTTCACTTGCTTTTCAATCTACTTAGGGCCCACACAACAGCGTTGGTTACTCAACCTTGAGGACGCATGAAAGGCCCCGGATTACTTTCTTACTAAATAATTATTTGTCTGTGTCTAACTATGCCGAAACGCTATCCATGGCATGCCACTCAAAATTGCCACTGAGTGCTTTGATATAAGTGGCAAATTATTTACACTGACATTGGTGGCTACTGACGTTTTAAAAGCAAAACCAATAATAAGACAGCAGTATGAGATGGAGCCACAGTTAGTTATTACGGATCCGACTTGGATGGTTACTTAAATCCTTGATCAGCGCTGCCGTCCTTTAGAGTTAAGTCGCTGAAGTTGGTCATTTTTTTCTTACCGTAAGCACAACAATCATTTTCAAATCAATCAAATATTTTTTTAATAATAATGTTAATAATCTAGTCGTTGATGAATTTAGCAACTAGCTGTTTATGACACGGTATAATTAGCAGGAAGCTGGTCATTAATTAGAGACAAACCTCAACCTGAATGTGTGCATGTGCCCCCTGTTTGTGCATGTGTGAACAGCCTCACGAGTAGCTAGTGTGCTGCTGTCGTCTGCGGGCACTTCTCATCTTCTCAAAGCGAGCCTCCATTTCCTCCAGGACCTTGGGGGTATAGCGGACCACCAGCTTCACTGAGCCCTGCGCCGCCTTCAGCAGCTCCACAGCCTTCTCATGGTGCTCTCCTTCAACACTCTGCATACAGGAAATTGTGTCAGTGACCTCAGCTTTAGCAGACTCTTACAAGCACAGATCGAAGTATTTTGTTCGAAGCCTTGTAAACTGAACTATGGTCCAATGTTTTTATTTTGAGAACTCTTTATGAGGGGTTGTGGCTCCAGAAAAACACATTTCACAGACCAAGCCTTAGCCTAATTTAATAAGAGGAAGAGTGATAACTTATTTGAAATACATTTTAGCACTGGCCTGATCATCAGGACATTTTGAAATGTGGACAGGTAGGAACCCCCAGCCCAATGATAATGCCAAAGCTAAAAAGAGCCCTGTAACGGTGGGGTCTATTTCTTACACTCCCAACCTGGTGATATACAACTCAGATTTCTTGATCAGAATTAAAGGTGGTTTTCAAGAAGTTCACAGTGGGCCTGAGCTTATGTATGTCTATTTTACTTCTGGGGTCTACACAGTCCAACAAACATTTACACACTATCCACATAAATACAACAAACATAAACACACAAAACAACTCATCTCATTGAATGAACTATCAAGTACAGAAGTGAAAACTAAATAATCATCCTTTTAACCATCATTAGGCCAAACAGACAGTTGAATTGTCATTTTCTGAAATATAGACATTGCTTTCACAAAGGTTTGAACTGGCTTTGTGTTGCTTTGAATAATGTTCACCAGCATTGAATTCAAACGGCCATGGCTCTGTGCATAACTGTTCTCTGTTAGGTAACATGAACCTTGTTTTTGTTGTAGATTGTGTTTGAACTTTTGTATATCTTTCATTGAAGCACTGTACAGAATTACAAAACAGAAATCAAGCTCAGACAGAACCAATGCATTCAAAACATTTCTAGGGACATCTGGTGGTGTAACTTCTTCAACTCCTCATGCAAACAACACCGCCTTCCTTGTTTTTCTCACGATATCAATGACTTTTGACGTGTTTAGTTATGATGAACGTTATACCTCGCAGTTTTGCCTCTTTTACGTTGTTCTTACCACTCCATTGACGGACAGTAGCTGGTCTCCTCTCTTAAGCCCTCCCTGGCGATCGGCCACCCCCCCAGGGATCACTCTGGAGATGTAGATGGGGGAGTTCTGCTCTTTGCCCCCCATGATGTTAAAGCCAAGACCTTCTTCTGTCTTGGGCAGCTCCACTACCCTTGGGTGCGCGTGGCCCTCGCTGGCTGCAAAGGCTGCCACTGTGGCCTGGTCAGGAAGGCAACAATATGATAAGCAGGGTGATTCAGCCTAATGTGGGACATTTTTAGTTGGGGTGCTTCCTGTTTGAAGGTTGCTCCACCCTCATCCGTGATTGGACATTTGAGAAGTCATGTGATTTTGATCACATGACATCACAGTTTCATTAGGCTTGTTTGAGATGAGCGAGACCGACGCAGACCTGCGCAATTGCAACCGCCGTCTTGCTAGTGCGTTGCATGATGGTTAGTCATTTTGTCCGACTTGCTCTGGAGGCTCGACTGCATGAGACGTTGAAATCTCGCGGGACAAAGACGCCCGCAGCCTTGAGAGCGAGGCGCGGCGGCGCAGTTCCTCTCCACGGGCTGCGGAAGCGAAATGCTTGATGGGAAACGACTCGCTGGTATCTCGAGCTGAGCGCTCATTGGTGGTTTTTACCCCGTGCTGGTGATGAAACTCTCCAATTGGCTCGGCAATAGCTTGTTGTTGTTTGTTTTGTGTCAGTTTTACGTCGCCACTCCCATAAACATTTTTCATCATTGTTCCACAATGTTTATCATCATGACATTAATATCTATATATTTCATACTATACTTGCACTGCTTACCATTTTCATACTTTATATATCTAAGCATATACACACTGTTCATGCTGCTCAGTGTTTCCCCTAGGTTTACTGCTTTGGGGGGGTGCTGCCTGAGCAGGGGGGGGGGGGGCATTGGGATATATCTTTTTTAAATCCTCTGGAGCAGAGAGAGGAGCTGTGGATTATTGTTATTGATTAATGCATCAGTGTTTCTTAGGGTCAAAAACACTAAACTCACAACTTAAAATGAAAGTGTTTAGTTTATTTAATAAAAGAGCACATCAACGTGAAAAGTGACAGTAGTTATAGATTATTTGCAATTTGGTGCTATATATATATATATAAAAACAATAATAATAATAAACACCTTCAATTTCAGGCGGGGCTCTGTTGGCGGGGCACAGCGCCCCTCCAAGACAATGGTAGGGGAAACACTGCTGTTCATACTGCTCACAGACTGATATCTAGTGTATTCAGACCCCTCGCTGTTTATTCATCATTCAATTCATTCTATATTTTATTCTGTCTATTGTGTACATTACTTTTCACTTTACTGTTTGTTGCTCCTGGTTAGAAGCTAAACTGCATTTCGTTGTCTCAGTACCTGTAATCTGTGCAATAACAATAAAGTTGAATCTAATCTTGAGCAGGAACAAATGTATTTACTTAGTACATATCTGACATTAACGATTAAACACATGTGTGCATTCTTTATAAATGCAAACTGGTCAGTGCACTGACGGAAGTAGTTTTGAAAAGTAATAAGTGGTTCTGTCTTTTACATACAGGATTCAATCCCCCTTGTATTGATTTGTTTAAAAATGAACAGACACTTGAGTCATTCATTTGTAGTGATATAATAATTGTGGGATTTCTATTGCATCCACTTCATCTGCAACGAAGAACGCCAGCGCAATTTCCGCCATTGCAAACCGAGTCAAGCCGACTCCGAGCTGTCCGACTTCAGGCGAGCTTCTTGAGACCTCCCCCGGCTGCAATCGGATATTCTCGTCTACTTTCGAGGCGAGCCGCAGCTCATCTCAAACAAGCCTGTTGACTCTCATTTGTTTGAGGAAGACCTACACCCACTGGAGCATAGGTGTCCCACATTAGGGAGTGTCCCACATTAAGGCAATTCACCCCATATCAAATATCTGTTTCATATTATAAAAAATAAAATACTGTGACACAATCTGCAACATAATCTCCAGTTATGTTGCAGAATGAGTCACACAAAGCTGTGTTGAATGAAGATAAAGATTGTCAGCAGCACCCTGATTGGTATTTTCCTAATCTTAAATTCAGTTTGCTGTATTTTGGTGTGCAGAGGGCATTTTGCATAGTTTGGCGGTTCAGTCAGATGAGGCGCTGCAAAGTCAGTTCTTGGTTCTACACTGAACAAAAATATAAACGCAACACTTTTGTTTTTGCTCCCATTTTTCATGAGATGAAATCAAAGGTCTAAGACTTTTCTATGTAAACAAAAGGCCTATTCCTCTCAAATATTGTTCACACATTTGTCTAAATCTGTGATAGTGAGCACTCCTTCTTTGTCGAGATAATCCACCCATCTCACAGGTGTGGAATATCAAGATGCTGATTAGAAAACACTACCAATATAAATACATGGCTTTTAAAATCGTTCTGTGTGACACGAAAAAAAGGGGAAAATGGTGTTGGTGAACACGAATCAATAGATTACATTTTGGGACTATAACACGAAATGCCGTGAGACTGGGTTGTTCCTGAAGAGGAGGTCGAATTAGCAGTTCCCTCTGTCGAACTGCACATCCACCTTTGCTGTAAGATCTGGAAGGACACAAGCTCGGCTCTCCTTCAGACAATAGCCAGAAATCATCAATCTGCTAATCGCCACAGAAGTGCTGCTCCCCAGTACACCCCGGGTCAGCCACTTTGGTTATCTTCCAAAATATCCCACTTCGTACAGATTAAAAAAAAAAAAATGGCCCCTCGATTCATTTTATTAACCCCACTGCTGTTCGCCTCAAGCTCCCTAGGACCATGAGAATCCTCCACACCTCCATGTTTCCCAAATCAAGCCAGTTTACACAAGCGATCTGTTAACTTTTTTCCAAGTTCCAAGTCTCAGTGTTTGCATTGTTGGTTCAGTCCTGCCGCTCCCTGTGAGCATTACAATACAGTATGAGACTATTTGAATCCCAAAAGCTGCAGTTGGTTTGGTTCTGAAGTCAAAACATATGAACAAGAGGAATGATAACAGCAAGCAACCTGAGAGGATTTAATCACATGCATATGAAGATAGAAAAACCACACACCTCCTTGAGAGTATATTTATAAAAAAATAAGGACTTATGTCTCTATGACATTTCGTTTGTGCAATAGTGAAGTTATTGATAACTAAAAGGTTATTAGTTTGCATGTAATACCTTGGCAGTTGCCTGTGCTCGCACCTCTGGTCCTCCAACAATGTCCAGAGTGTCATAGAGCTGCTCATATACCTGAGGGGCCACGAGCAGATTACAGAGGAATCAGACCAACATATGAATGTAGTTAAGAGAAATACACTGGATAAACAGGTGAGAAACATCTGAGACCAAAAGGTTGACCCATTTCCCATAATTCCTTAAATGCATCCCAAGGAGCAAATAAAGCAAGTTTTTCTGTGAGTGCTCTGATTATTAAATGTATTATTTGATTCTGAAACGGTTTACTTATGTTGTTATTTAGCACGTCAACAGCCAGGATTTCCCACTCAGTGACATCAACCTGCGCCTGGCTGCTTCTGTAGATTGTCACATTAAGCCAATTTGTGAATTTAATTAAAAGTAAATATATCAGGGATGCAAACTCATCAGGTATGAAAAAGGTGACAAGGATCCGAGCCCCCCGACCCCACGGAATATCAGCTTTAAAATGAGGAATAACAGGATGTTAGCAGTCAGAACAACTAAAGCAGCAGGTAATAATAAAAGAGTCACATCTAATAGAAATATACAAAAGCATTTATTTGAATTGTGTAGCAGTCAGTTTATCATTTTGGCTGTTGAGCATTTTGAAAAATAATTTTCATGCCTCTGTGCAAGGCTTAGTCTTTCTATCTGTATAGCCACTGGTGTAAAGTAACTAAGTTCATAAACTCAACAAGTACTATACTTGGGTCCAATTTTGAGATACTTGTACTTTATTAAGTATTTCAATGTGTTGCTACTTTGTACTTCTACTCCTCTACAGTTCAGAGGTAAATGGTGTACTTTTCCTCCACTACAAGTATTTAATACCTTTAGTTACTTCACCTTTACCAGCTTTGAGAACACTTTCATGATCAATCATTATAAAACATATCATATATATTATTCTGAAATAAACCAATCTGCACAATGACTACTTTTACTGTCGCTACTTTAACTATATTTTGATGAGAATACTTTTATACTTTGACTTGAGGAACATTTTGAATGCAGGACTTTTACTGTAACAGAGTATTCCTACACTCTGGTACTTCTAGTACAAGACCTGAGTACTTCTACTTTTACTCAAGTACAAGATCTGAGTACTTCTACTTTTACTCAAGTACAAGATCTGAGTACTTCTACTTTTACTCAAGTACAAGATCTGAGTACTTCTACTTTTAATCAAGTACAAGATCTGAGTACTTCTACTTTTACTCAAGTACAAGATCTGAGTACTTCTACTTTTACTCAAGTACAAGATCTGAGTACTTCTACTTTTACTCAAGTACAAGATCTGAGTACTTCTACTTTTAATCAAGTACAAGATCTGAGTGCTTCTACTTTTACTTTAGTACAAGATCTGAGTACTTCTACTTTTACTCAAGTACAAGATCTGAGTACTTCTACTTTTACTCAAGTACAAGATCTGAGTACTTCTACTTTTAATCAAGTACAAGATCTGAGTGCTTCTACTTTTACTTTAGTACAAGATCTGAGTACTTCTACTTTTACTCAAGTACAAGATCTGAGTGCTTCTACTTTTACTCTAGTACAAGATCTATACTTATGCCACCTCTGTTTATAGCCTATGAAAAAAACTATTAGAAAACGAAGGCTAAAGCTAACGTTAGCAGATAGTGATGCTAGTTAGCTAGCTCAACGATAATATTGCGACAGAAAGACTTTTCAGTTCACATCACGCTCTGCTGCTCCGACAGGGAGCTCTGCTCTGAACACCTGAACGGCCCGTTCCAACAGCTGTTCACCAGCGGTCCAGTCTGTGCCACAGTGATTCCGGACCACACATATTAATATGAACGAACAAGGTAATGTAACTGCTGAAGCTAGACCCTCATCGCGGAGCAGCAGAGCCTTATTATACATCCATGGGCAGAGCCGACAGGCAGGAAGACTCCAGCACACAGCTCGCGCTTCATTATAATATATACAAAAAGAACACCTTGCGTGTCATGATGGCACATAACAGCTCGCGGCCGCAGATTTTATTGCAGATCTACATGAATCACACAAACGACCTATTTTGGATTCAAAACGGCGAATTTCGCCGAAAGGTGACAAGTTTGCATCCCTGTATATAAATTGCCATAAACACTGTTATGCTGTATAAATACAGCTGTATAACAAAACCAAGACAGTTGATGCTGATGCCACTGTGCCTCCTGTCATATTTAATTGATGTCACTTTAAAAATGACCGCTCAGAGGAAACATTTAATTAAATGCATGTTGTCTTGACTCTTCTCCCCTTAAAGGAGACATGTCATGGCCATTTCCACTGATCATAATTCCATTGTTGTGGTCTACTAGAATAGATTTATATTGTGCAATTTTCCAAACTCACATCGGCTTCTCATACAGCATCTCTGTAAACTACGTGTATTCACTGAATTTCACTAGGCTTGTTTGAGACAAGCGAGACCTGCGGAGTTGCGATCAACGTCTTGCTAGTGCGTTGCTTGATGGTTAGTCATTTTGTCCGACTTGCTCTGGAGGCTCGCCTACATGAGACGTTGAAATCTCGCGGGACAAAGCGAGGCGCGGCGAGGCGGCGCAGTTCCTCTCCACGGGCTGCGGAAGCGAAATGCTTGATGGGAAACGACTCGCTGGTATCTCGAGCTGAGCGCTCATTGGTGGTTTTTACCACGTGCTGCTGATGAAACTCTCCAATTGGCTCGGCAAAAGTTTGTTGTTGTTTTGTGTCAGTTTTACGTCGCCACATCCATTCACAATTTTCATCATTGTTCCACAATGTTTATCATCATGAAATTAATATCCATATATTTTATACTATACTTGCACTGCTTACCGTTTTCATACTTTATATATCTAAGCATATTCATACACACTGTTCATACTGCTCACAGGCTGCTATCTAGTGTATTCATACCCCTCACTGTTTATTCATCATTCAATTCATTCTATATTTTATTCTGTCTATTGTGTACATTACTTTTCACTTTACCGCTTGTTGCTCCTGGTTAGAAGCTAAACTGCATTTCGTTGTCTCAGTACCTGTAATATGTGCAATAACAATAAAGTTGAATCTAATCTTGAGCAGGAACAAATGTATTTACTTAGTACATATCTGACATTAACGATTAAACACATTTGTGCATTCTTTATAAATGCAAACCGAGTCAAGCCGACTCCGGAGGTGGCGGTATGCACCTTAAAGTTGTTTGCAATCCGCCAAAAAAACCGAGAGAAGAAGAAGACCAAGACCTCCCCCGGCTGCGATCGGCTATTCTCGTCTACTTTCGAGGCGAGCCGTAACGCGTCTCAAACAAGCCTACTCTCTGCCTTTAACGGCTCGTTGGAGCTCCAGTAGCTCCAGCCCCCACCCTCCCTGTGAGCACTCTGATTGGTCGGGACGTTGTGAATCGCGCTGAGCTCCGTGGAGGTGTTGTTTCCTTGTTTAACGAAACACAGCCAAAATCATCCTGAGCACACACAGACTCACAGCCGAAGTAAAAACAATAAGTGTGGCTTGATATTGAGTAAGAAAAAGGTTGATAAACGCTGTGAGAATGGGTCTGCAGAGAGAATGGGTCTGCTGTGAGAATGGGTCTGCAGAGAGAATGGGTCTGCAGAGAGAATGGGTCTGCAGAGAGAATGGGTCTGCAGTGAGAATGGGTCTGCAGAGAGAATGGGTCTGCAGAGAGAATGGGTCTGCAGAGAGAATGGGTCTGCAGAGAGAATGGGTCTGCAGAGAGAATGGGCCTGCAGAGAGAATGGGTCTGCAGAGAGAATGGGCCTGCAGAGAGAATGGGTCTGCAGGGAGAATGGGTCTGCAGTGAGAATGGGTCTGCAGTGAGAATGGGTCTGCAGTGAGAATGGGTCTGCAGTGAGAATGGGCCTGCAGAGAGAATGGGTCTGCAGTGAGAATGGGTCTGCAGTGAGAATGGGTCTGCAGGGAGAATGGGTCTGCAGTGAGAATGGGTCTGCAGTGAGAATGGGTCTGCAGTGAGAATGGGCCTGCAGAGAGAATGGGTCTGCAGTGAGAATGGGTCTGCAGTGAGAATGGGCCTGCAGAGAGAATTTTGCCTTGATCCCAACTGTCTGTTATCAGCCTGTGTGTGTGTGTGTGTGTGTGTGTGTGTGTGTGTGTGTGTGTGTGTGTGTGTGTGTGTGTGAGGAAGTCCGTGGATTTGTTCATTTGGACCAATCAGCCTGGTCATAGCTCTGGGCGTGGCTACTGGGTGTTCAGACGTCACAATGTCCAGGAAGAACATGAGAAATCTCCAACGAGGCGTTTTGGGCAAGCCCCCAGGAAGTGCGCCGGACTCTGATGAGAATATTCGTTGTGGCCAAATGGCGGTGCTACACTTCCGTTAGGTTGCTGTGCCCAGAAACACTTTCTCCCATTGACTTACATGGGGAAAGAGTGGTGTGTAAATTGTTGGATATTTGTTGTTAAAATAAATAAAGTACCCAGTATGAACACTTGTATAGCCCTTATTAAAAACATGTGCTAATAACGTTATTCTGAGAGTTATTTCCCTCTGCATTATGAACATGCATCTAACCCACGGGACCTCGCCGGCCGGCACGTTCATGTTACGTGTTCAGTACTACATGAGTTTTACCTTTACCCATGGATGCACAATAACAACGGACCACATCGCCTTACTGCCAGCCCACGGAGCTGTAATAATGGATATATTGCACATGTTTGCTGTAATTCATCAGTTTGTAAAATCTTATACTACATGGGCTGTATGATTAAATCTTGTACCGTAAATGTTGTATTAAATAATAACCGGAAAAGCATGACATGTCTCCTTTAAGTCACTTCCCCGCCTCTTCTGCTCACATCTCTCTTTAGCTGGACACAGAGCTGAGGGTTGCTGTTGAATAGTGAAAAGAACCAAACTTATGTCTTTCTCCTATAAAATGTTCCTTAACTTCACTGAAGCACATAATGGGGTTCACAAAAGATTTTAACGATTCATCGGGACTAAGGAAAACACAACCGTGGTGCTAAGAATCCGACTGTACGTACACTGGGCCACGTGATGATACAATGTAGATATGCCTATTGCCTATTCATCAGGAAGGAAACACTATGTGTAAGATCAGAATTCCCCTCACCCACCACTGAGTTTCCATACCTCTCTGATGGCAGCACAGAATTTGCTCTGCAGGACTCTCTGGAGGGCCTGCAGTTTTGGAGGAGGCAGTTCCCCACTCCGCTGCAGACGGTCCAGCAGCTCGATCACCCTGCACACATCTTACAGACAAAACACACAAGCTTATATTACACACACCTGCAGCGATTTTCGTGGGTAAGTTTTGCTGAAGCTATTAGCGCTCTCTGCTCAGTATATGTCATCAAACAGTGTGAACCGCTATCAATGCTGTGTTTTAAGTGTCTTACAGGAACATAGCTATCTATATATCGTCGCGAGAGATATCCTATAGAGAGCTATCGCGAGAGAGAGAGAGAGAGAGAGAGAGAGAGATAGATAGCGTAGCGAGAGGCTAGCGCTCGCGCTTGCTGCTAAACATAGTAACCAAAGTTATAACAAATGTACTGATTACTGTAAAGTTAGCAACATGTTGGAACAGACTATATTATTTATGAAAGTGGATCTTATTTACAACAGCTGAATAATTGAAGTACCAGCTGCTGGTAGACTGTCTCTATGTTTCACAGACTCTTAGATCTTTTACTGCCAAATGTGTACTGTATATTTGTTGTCCAAGCTGCATATGATCTGCTTGAAAGCCTATTGAAATGCTTTAAACAGCATTGTATAATTCATGCTGTAACCTGTCAACACTGTAATCATGTTTGACTGTGGACCAGATAAATGTGTTGTGCTTACATTAGTATTTACTACCTGTAATTAGGGAATACAATTAGTACATTCAGTCAGGATGTTAAACAGAACAGGACATTACCCATGCATTTTTTATATCACCTGTTAAAACAGTGCCGTCACATAACAGTAGTAGTATTCATGCCGCTTTCGTCTCATTAGTATGCATGAAAAAGTGACAGGTGACACGCCCCCAAATGAGCTAAGTCCCGCCTCCCCTCGCCTCCCATTGGTCGAGAGCTTTTATGAGAGCTATGTCCCGCCCTCCCATTGTTTGAGACCCTTTGATGTGAGGGGTGATGTGTTATAAAGGGTAGGTGTGAAAAGCCCCCCTGTGGAATGCCTTTGTTATCTATTTCTTTGATGTGTTGATTAAGGTAGTCTCTTTGAAGTTATGCTGTCTGATCCCTCAGGCGTTATCTAATCTAATTAGCCTTTACTGTTTTGCCCTTTGATCTTAATCTAGGTATTTTTATGAGTGAGACATGGTTAGTTGTCTAATTCCTTGATGTGTCGATTAAGGTAGTCTCTTTGAAGTTATGCTGTCTGGTCATTCAGGGGTTATCTAATCTAATAGCCTTAGATGTTATGAGCCTGTGATCTTAATTTAGGTATTTTTATGAGTGAGACATGTCTCTCTGAAGTTAGGATGGTCTGGCCGCTCAATGTGCCCCCGGCCTCTCCCCCCTTTTCTCCACCTTGCTCTGCAAGGAGATTGTGGGGGGTGAAATTAGATGAAAATAGAAATAGGCTCAAAACTAAATAAAAGACAGTAATTTCCACTTACCAAGTCACCTTTCAAAAAAAGAAAATGGCCGAAATGAGACAACAGCTATCCGCGGGGGTCCAGTCAAGAAAACGAATGTCTATGCTGAGTGCAGATGCATACAGTCAGAGATCTGTGCACAAACTTCTCTTGTGTCTCTGTTGGTCAAGCAGGGTGACCCCTACTCTGAGACAATTAACACACACACACACAACACACACACACACACACACACACACAACACACACACACACACACACACAGAGTTGCCCTTTGATGTGGGGTAGAGATAAGAACTGTTAAGACAAGGATATATCTGTTTGCAAAGAGGGTACTCATATTATTTTAAAAAAGAGCTTATTTAGTTTTTAATAGTGATAACTAAGTTTCACTCTGTGTGGGGCAAAAGATGCATCGTTAAACACATCGATAAAGGACTCTTTAAAGCAGAGACATGGCGACAGCATACCTGAATATCAGCAGGAGAGGACTCTTTTTCAGTAAATACATTATAGGGTTAGAATAAGATATATATATATATGTGGTAGAATTAGTTTAAAACAGCCACCCTACACTTTTTTAGTTGTCCTGTCTAGATTTGATCCAGGGTTTTGTAGTAGTATTTACCATGGTATATAACTTAGACTAAGTTAACTATCTAAACACTCAGAGTCCTTTACATCACCTGAGCTTATCCAGAGCTTGACTGACACACAGAGACCAATCAAGGGCTTTGATTTATGATCTGTATGACAGTGGCCATGTCGGCAGGCCACATCATGTAGACAGCCAGTCACCCTGTGTGAGGCAGATGTGAGCAGCATTGCGTTCAAAATAAATAAAAAAACTAAATTGGTCGCGAAATATACTTGGGCGGCCGTTAATATACTGGGCGGCCCACCCCAGTAAAGTCTATGTGGGGGAAATCCTGGAATATCAGATACAATTAGCATTTAACCAGAAGTGCGAATGAAGCAGTGAACTGCAGTATATTTGATATACATCCAATATATAAAGGTTATGTTAATATTGATCAGCTGGTCAGAAACTTGACTCCATAGGAAATATAAAAAGATATATGTTGAGCGTGATCATAACTTTCCAATAACACAAAGTTGCAGATCCTCTGTTGCAGGTTTAGCCATTCAGTCAGCCAGGTGTAAAATATGCATTTATTATCACCTTTTCTATTTGGCCAACTAGTGATAATTAAATGATACCCTATTTATTTAACTAAAATATTGCATTTATTATTACCTTTTCTATTTGGCCAACGCCGTCTGTTTTGATGATTGTGATCAACCTTAATTAAATGTGCTAATAATATCTTTGTCTCAGTTCATTTCAGACTGCAACACACGTACACAAAAACAAACTACTTAGTTGGGTTATAAAAGAGTTAGCTTATTAATTCTCTAAGTTTAAGTCAAGTTGTACATCATAGTTCAGATTACTAAGATAATGAAGCTTCTATTTACGTTACCATATGTATAAAGTATCTACATACGTGTAATGTAAATAATCAAAAGTTTTGACTGGTAAGATTCTCACTTTTTTACAGAGAGCTCCGCTCCCCCTCAACATAACAAGTCCCGCCCTCCTCACCAGATCATTTAAAAGTAGGGGTGGAAATAGGTGAAAAAGAAATGCGCTCAAACTAAATAACAAGCCAGTCATTTACACTCACCAAGTCACCTTTTCAAAAAAGAAAAATGGCCAAGAGATGCCTAGATATGGGTTTAATCAGCGAGACCCCTGTGACAACCTACAGCCATCAGTCCGGAGCGCCAATCAAGAAACGAATGCAGCATCTGTGCCGGTTTCAGACGCCTCCAGCCGAAGAACTTCATGAAGAATGGACTCTGAAAAATGGCGATGTTTGGGGTTATGTATTCAACTATACGGCGAATGAACTGCATTTCTACAATCTGAAGATTGGAGAAACGTATGGACCCCGCAGTGTTAAAGCGACACTGACCTCAACAGATTGGGCTGTGTTAACTCTGGTGTCTTACAGAGATCTACATGCAACCACTTGTATCGGAAGAAGTAGTGCATCGAGAAACCATAGTGGAACCAGCGGTGTACAAGATATTTGTAAAGAAAAGCAAAGAAACGCATACAGCATGCGAGATCAAAGAAGAGTTTTCATTCACACCGCAGTCCCTCAATGTGAAGGAAGAAGAAGAAAGAGATATCCCCCCGCCGCAGAAGTGAGAAGAATCCTGACAAGCACCGTATGGGAAAACTAAAGGCGGACCATCGGGGCGGTGGATTACCGTGCAAGCCGTTTAGTGACGCTGGGAAAGGACACCTCAGATGATTTTGTTTTGGAGTATTTCAACTCTACATGTGGGGTTTTTCAGACATCCTTTCGGGTGCCTCTGATTGCTTGGCTGAAAATGATTGATGGAAAAGCCACAAAGCTTAAAGAATTTTTTAAACAGAGTCAGACATCGATGGACATTATAAAGGTGAAAAAGACTCTCACTTATGCAGAGGACTCAGTATCCCACTCAACATAACAAGTCATACCCTCCTCACCAGATCATTTTTAAAACTAAGGACCCCGCAAAGAAAAGCATTGAGTTTTCTACCTAGGTAAAAGGTCTTACGAAAATGTGTTATCTCTGTATCAAGATGATGTGTTTAAAAATGAATCTTGTGAAAAATACCAACGCTGTGAGAGACGTCATAAAGACACTCATTTTAACCACAGTGTTTGTTCTCTAAAATGTTTAAAGATTGTTACAAAATGTAAAAAATAAAAAAGGTATGGAGACAAAATTAATTCAGGTGACTCTGTCTTTTATCAGGAAAACAAAAATATAATACAAATGGTTTAAGAGGTCAAATGTAACCATCTTGGACTTAATATTCAAAACAAAATACTTTATCTGAATACATTTTCTTTTAAACGCACTTTCGAAATTATTTATTTATTATTTCAGTGGAACAATCCAGTTTCTGTTAACATCAATGCTTTTTTCTCTTCTCTTGTGTTACTAAGATACTTTTAGACCCACTTTGGCGTGTGCAACACTTAACAACTGGTAGAATATGAAGTACTTTTGTAAGGATTTTGTTTTAAATGGCGGTTTTTTGTTTTGTTGTAAAAACACTTGTTCAGTTAAACAAGGTTTTTTCTTTTTTTTTCTGATAACCTTACATATTTTTTTAGTTATTTTCTACTACCAAGATACTTTAAGATACACCTTGATGTATGCAACACTTAACAAAGGGTATAATATGAAGTAATTGATAAGGAAGGGGGTTTTTCTTTAGGGGGTGCAAAACTTTAGAACTGGGTAAAATATTCATTAATTGTAATGAATTGAGTTTTCTTTTTCTTTTTGATTTTCAACATACTATTTGTACACAATGACTTTTACATATTTCTGACAAAACATACTTTTTGACTTTTTCCGTAAAATCTTGACAAAACTATTGCTTATTCTTAATTTTGACCTATTGCTGCGTGGTTGAAATGATAGATGAAAAGCTACAACGCTTAAAGAACTTTTTTTTTTTAAAAAACTCTCAATTCTATAATGACTCCCCCCATTCAACGCAATAAGTCCTACCCTCCCACTCGGCAATCCTCTAAAACGAAGGACCCCACTAGACAACCGTTGTAAACTAGCCATGGATCTGAGAAAAACCAAGACACCCCCCGCGAGTTGCAGCCAGGAACAGACTCCTGGACTACCATCATCACCACCTTCTGGACCGCCGAATCCGGCTATACTACCGCTGCTGATGTTGCTCCTTGGGCCAAGACGTCTCTGTTTGTGGACACAGTGAATTCGTGTTGGTTGATATTCTGGAGAGGGTGATACATCGGTACAGAGAAGAAATCTGCAAAGGGTGTCGAGTCAGTCACCCCGGCCAGAGGCAACACGATTTTATGAATGACATGTCCGATTTCTACTTCAGAAACAATTACAATGCGTTAATGAAAAGACTCTGGCTCACCGACTTCATTACTGAGATCGACCAGACTCTTATTGATAAAGACATTTTCACGGATGATTCGAGGATCCAAGGCGCTTCGGAGGCTTTTCTTCACAATCTCAAAAATTGCAGACGCCTCAAGGAGAGACTTGAAAGATCCAGGCCGAGTTGGATGGAGAAGAAGAAGACTATTAACCAGCAGTTGACTGAAGCCAGGGGTTTATTTTTGATACATTGACTTTTCTCTCTTTTAAAGTAAAATAAAAATGGGGAACTACTATGCAAAATGCTCTGTATATATTGAACACAATATAGTCAATATCCTTTTAATAGGGGTGGTGATGAGGACGATTGAAAACAGAATGAGTAGTGACCCCTGTGTAAAAAGAACGGCTGAAGTTTGTAAACTGGAAGACATTATGGATATCGTTCGTTCTGGCAGTACTATTCCGGGTCATTGGGAAACGATTATAAACGAAACATTTAAAGTGGTCCTGGAATCTTCATTTTCCGAAACATTCTGTAACATTACCGCAGAAATTAAACAAACATCAAAAGTGTATCATGTGCTCTCACTGTATGCTCTGTTTGTAGATGTGATGCATCTTTGTGTTGAAAACAACATACACATGAATATTCTGACTGAAGTGAAAAAACTCCACCAGGATATTTTCAGTAATATGGGGAATTCCAAGCTGGAGACGGTCCTGGGGATGCTACAATCAGTATAACTATTGATTTTTCTATGTGTGTGAAAAATAAAAAATGTGTTTTTACATTTTAAAAACTGTTGTCTTCATTATAGCAAGGGGAGTGTGTCTGATACATGTGTATTACAGTCCTTCACATGCACTGGTGTCTTCATTATAACAAGGGGCGGGATAACAGGGAAGATGTAGGATAAATGTGTACTGAAACGGGCGTATTATACGCCCACAGAAACGCAGAAACACGGAAACACACAGAAACACAGAAACACAGACACACAGAAAACACCCTGAATCAAATCTAGAGACGACCATTATGAGTCAGATGCTTGACGAAATCTACTAAAACAAAGTACTTCATGGTAGTGGTCAGCTTTTATACACAAAAGTGTATCTTTTCAGTAACTTTCTCAGAGAATTTAAGCATAAATCTGTCAAATGTTCAAAAACAGCCTTGTTTCACTGAAATAGCCCTCAAAATCACAAAAGGCCATTAAGAGTCAGATGCTTTATGAAATCTAATAAAACAGAGTACTTTCATGGTAGTGGTCTGCTTTTAAAAAGAAAAGTGTACCTTTCGGTAACATTTCTGAGAGAATTAAGCATAAATCTGTCAAATGTGCAAAGCAGCCTTAGGATACATGACAAAATGCCATTAAGAGTGGGAATCCTAACGAAATCTACTCAGAGTACTTCATGGTAGTGGTCAGTTTTTAGATACAAAGTGTATCTTTCGGTAACATTTTCTGAGAGAATTAAGCATAAATCTGTCAAATGTGCAAAGCAGCCTTCACTGAAATAGCCTCAAAATCACAAAATGCCATTAAGAGTGGGAATCTTAACGAAATCTACTCAGAGTACTTCATGGTAGTGGTCAGTTTTTAAATACAAAAGTGTATCTTTCAGTAACCTTTTCGAGAGAATTAAACATAAATCTGTCATATGTTCAAAACAGCCTTCAATGAAATAGCCTCACAATCACAAACTGGCTGAAACTGTACAGTGAATTGGAGAAATTACAGCACAGAGCTTTCTACTACGACACAGATAGTTTAATCTATGTGACAAGACAGGGGGGAGACTCCACTGCCCATGGAGGTTGTATCTGGGGGATCCCTAAAAGTTATGCTTACCAGACCAAAACATTTAAAAAAGGTTGGGATGCGTTTTTGTGTAACCCCTTTCACACGCATCCCAACCTTTTTTAAATGTTTTGGTCTGGTAAGCATAACTTTTAGGGATCCCCCAGATACAACCTCCATGGGCAGTGGAGTCTCCCCCCTGTCTTGTCACATAGATTAAACTATCTGTGTCGTAGTAGAAAGCTCTGTGCTGTAATTTCTCCAATTCACTGTACAGTTTCAGCCAGTTTGTGATTGTGAGGCTATTTCATTGAAGGCTGTTTTGAACATATGACAGATTTATGTTTAATTCTCTCGAAAAGGTTACTGAAAGATACACTTTTGTATTTAAAAACTGACCACTACCATGAAGTACTCTGAGTAGATTTCGTTAAGATTCCCACTCTTAATGGCATTTTGTGATTTTGAGGCTATTTCAGTGAAGGCTGCTTTGCACATTTGACAGATTTATGCCTAATTCTCTCAGAAAATGTTACCGAAAGATACACTTTGTATCTAAAAACTGACCACTACCATGAAGTACTCTGAGTAGATTTCGTTAGGATTCCCACTCTTAATGGCATTTTGTCATGTATCCTAAGGCTGCTTTGCACATTTGACAGATTTATGCTTAATTCTCTCAGAAATGTTACCGAAAGGTACACTTTTCTTTTTAAAAGCAGACCACTACCATGAAAGTACTCTGTTTTATTAGATTTCATAAAGCATCTGACTCTTAATGGCCTTTTGTGATTTTGAGGGCTATTTCAGTGAAACAAGGCTGTTTTGAACATTTGACAGATTTATGCTTAAATTCTCTGAGAAAGTTACTGAAAAGATACACTTTTGTGTATAAAAGCTGACCACTACCATGAAGTACTTTGTTTTAGTAGATTTCGTCAAGCATCTGACTCATAATGGTCGTCTCTAGATTTGATTCAGGGTGTTTTCTGTGTGTCTGTGTTTCTGTGTTTCTGTGTGTTTCCGTGTTTCTGCGTTTCTGTGGGCGTATAATACGCCCGTTTCAGTACACATTTATCCTACATCTTCCCTGTTATCCCGCCCCTTGTTATAATGAAGACACCAGTGCATGTGAAGGACTGTAATACACATGTATCAGACACACTCCCCTTGCTATAATGAAGACAACAGTTTTTAAAATGTAAAAACACATTTTTTATTTTTCACACACATAGAAAAATCAATAGTTATACTGATTGTAGCATCCCCAGGACCGTCTCCAGCTTGGAATTCCCCATATTACTGAAAATATCCTGGTGGAGTTTTTTCACTTCAGTCAGAATATTCATGTGTATGTTGTTTTCAACACAAAGATGCATCACATCTACAAACAGAGCATACAGTGAGAGCACATGATACACTTTTGATGTTTGTTTAATTTCTGCGGTAATGTTACAGAATGTTTCGGAAAATGAAGATTCCAGGACCACTTTAAATGTTTCGTTTATAATCGTTTCCCAATGACCCGGAATAGTACTGCCAGAACGAACGATATCCATAATGTCTTCCAGTTTACAAACTTCAGCCGTTCTTTTTACACAGGGGTCACTACTCATTCTGTTTTCAATCGTCCTCATCACCACCCCTATTAAAAGGATATTGACTATATTGTGTTCAATATATACAGAGCATTTTGCATAGTAGTTCCCCATTTTTATTTTACTTTAAAAGAGAGAAAAGTCAATGTATCAAAAATAAACCCCTGGCTTCAGTCAACTGCTGGTTAATAGTCTTCTTCTTCTCCATCCAACTCGGCCTGGATCTTTTCAAGTCTCTCCTTGAGGCGTCTGCAATTTTTGAGATTGTGAAGAAAAGCCTCCGAAGCGCCTTGGATCCTCGAATCATCCGTGAAAATGTCTTTATCAATAAGAGTCTGGTCGATCTCAGTAATGAAGTCGGTGAGCCAGAGTCTTTTCATTAACGCATTGTAATTGTTTCTGAAGTAGAAATCGGACATGTCATTCATAAAATCGTGTTGCCTCTGGCCGGGGTGACTGACTCGACACCCTTTGCAGATTTCTTCTCTGTACCGATGTATCACCCTCTCCAGAATATCAACCAACACCGAATTCACTGTGTCCACAAACAGAGACGTCTTGGCCCAAGGAGCAACATCAGCAGCGGTAGTATAGCCGGATTCGGCGGTCCAGAATGGTGGTGATGATGGTAGTCCAGGAGTCTGTTCCTGGCTGCAACTCGCGGGGGGTGTCTTGGTTTTTCTCAGATCCATGGCTAGTTTACAACGGTTGTCTTAGTGGGGTCCTTCGTTTTAGAGGATTTGCCGAGTGGAGGGTAGGACTTATTGCGTTGAATGGGGGGAGTCATTTATAGAATTGAGAGTTTTTTAAAAAAAAAGTTCTTTAAGCGTTGTAGCTTTTTCATCTATCATTTCCAACCACGCAGCAATAGGTCAAAATTAAGAATAAGCAATAGTTTTGTCAAGATTTTACGGAAAAAGTCAAAAAGTATAGTTTTGTCAGAAATATGTAAAAAGTCATTGTGTACAAATAGTATGTTGAAAATCAAAAAGAAAAAGAAAACTCAATTCATTACAATTAATGAATATTTTACCCAGTTCTAAAGTTTTGCACCCCCTAAAGAAAAACCCCCTTCCTTATCAATTACTTCATATTATACCCTTTGTTAAGTGTTGCATACATCAAGGTGTATCTTAAAGTATCTTGGTAGTAGAAAATAACTAAAAAAATATGTAAGGTTATCAGAAAAAAAAAGAAAAAACCTTGTTTAACTGAACAAGTGTTTTTACAACAAAACAAAAAACCGCCATTTAAACAAAATCCTTACAAAAGTACTTCATATTCTACCAGTTGTTAAGTGTTGCACACGCCAAAGTGGGTCTAAAAGTATCTTAGTAACACAAGAGAAGAGAAAAAAGCATTGATGTTAACAGAAACTGGATTGTTCCACTGAAATAATAAATAAATAATTTCGAAAAGTGCGTTTAAAAGAAAATGTATTCAGATAAAGTATTTTGTTTTGAATATTAAGTCCAAGATGGTTACATTTGACCTCTTAAACCATTTGTATTATATTTTTGTTTTCCTGATAAAAGACAGAGTCACCTGAATTAATTTTGTCTCCATACCTTTTTTATTTTTTACATTTTGTAACAATCTTTAAACATTTGTAGAGAACAAACACTGTGGTTAAAATGAGTGTCTTTATGACGTCTCTCACAGCGTTGGTATTTTTCACAAGATTCATTTTTAAACACATCATCTTGATACATAGATAACACATTTTCGTAAGACCTTTTACCTAGGTAGAAAACTCAATGCTTTTCTTTGCGGGGTCCTTAGTTTTAAAAATGATCTGGTGAGGAGGGTATGACTTGTTATGTTGAGTGGGATACTGAGTCCTCTGCATAAGTGAGAGTCTTTTTCACCTTTATAATGTCCATCGATGTCTGACTCTGTTTAAAAAATTCTTTAAGCTTTGTGGCTTTTCCATCAATCATTTTCAGCCAAGCAGTCAGAGGCACCCGAAAGGATGTCTGAAAAACCCCGCATGTAGAGTTGAAATACTCCAAAACAAAATCATCTGAGGTGTCCTTTCCCAGCGTCACTAAACGGCTTGCACGGTAATACCACCGCCCCGATGGTCCGCTTTTAGTTTCCCATACGGTGCTTGTCAGGATTCTTCTCACTTCTGGCGGCGGGGGGATATCTCCTTCTTCTTCTTCCTTCACATTGAGGGACTGCGGTGAAAACTCTTCTTTGATCTCGCATGCTGTATGCGTTTCTTTGCTTTTCTTTACAAATATCTTGTACACCGCTGGTTCCACTATGGTTTCTCGATGCACTACTTCTTCCGATACAGTGGTTGCATGTAGATCTCTGTAAGACACCAGAGTTAACACAGCCCAATCTGTTGAGGTCAGTGTCGCTTTAACACTGCGGGGTCCATACGTTTCTCCAATCTTCAGATTGTAGAAATGCAGTTCATTCGCCGTATAGTTGAATACATAACCCCAAACATCGCCATTTTTCAGAGTCCATTCTTCATGAAGTTCTTCGGCTGGAGGCGTCTGAAACCGGCACAGATGCTGCATTCGTTTCTTGATTGGCGCTCCGGACTGATGGCTGTAGGTTGTCACAGGGGTCTCGCTGATTAAACCCATATCTAGGCATCTCTTGGCCATTTTTCTTTTTTGAAAAGGTGACTTGGTGAGTGTAAATGACTGGCTTGTTATTTAGTTTGAGCGCATTTCTTTTTTCACCTATTTCCACCCCTACTTTTAAATGATCTGGTGAGGAGGGCGGGACTTGTTATGTTGAGGGGGAGCGGAGCTCTCTGTAAAAAAGTGAGAATCTTACCAGTCAAAACTTTTGATTATTTTACATTACACGTATGTAGATACTTTATACATATGGTAACGTAAATAGAAGCTTCATTATCTTAGTAATCTGAACTATGATGTACAACTTGACTTAAACTTAGAGAATTAATAAGCTAACTCTTTTATAACCCAACTAAGTAGTTTGTTTTTGTGTACGTGTGTTGCAGTCTGAAATGAACTGAGACAAAGATATTATTAGCACATTTAATTAAGGTTGATCACAATCATCAAAACAGACGGCGTTGGCCAAATAGAAAAGGTAATAATAAATGCATATTTTAGTTAAATAAATAGGGTATCATTTAATTATCACTAGTTGGCCAAATAGAAAAGGTGATAATAAATGCATATTTTACACCTGGCTGACTGAATGGCTAAACCTGCAACAGAGGATCTGCAACTTTGTGTTATTGGAAAGTTATGATCACGCTCAACATATATCTTTTTATATTTCCTATGGAGTCAAGTTTCTGACCAGCTGATCAATATTAACATAACCTTTTATATATTGGATGTATATCAAATATACTGCAGTTCACTGCTTCATTCGCACTTCTGGTTAAATGCTAATTGTATCTGATATTCCAGGATTTCCCCCACATAGACTTTACTGGGGTGGGCCGCCCAGTATATTAACGGCCGCCCAAGTATATTTCGCGACCAATTTAGTTTTTTAATTTATTTTGAACGCAATGCTGCTCACATGTGGGTCTGCCTCACACAGGGTGACTGGCTGTCTACATGATGTGGCCTGCCGTCATGGCCACTGTCATACAGATCATAAATCAAAGCCCTTGATTGGTCTCTGTGTGTCAGTCAAGCTCTGGATAAGCTCAGGTGATGTAAAGGACTCTGAGTGTTTAGATAGTTAACTTAGTCTAAGTTATATACCATGGTAAATACTACTACAAAACCCTGGATCAAATCTAGATAGGACAACTAAAAAAGTGTAGGGTGGCTGTTTTAAACTAATTCTACCACATATATATATATCTTATTCTAACCCTATAATGTATTTACTGAAAAAGAGTCCTCTCCTGCTGATATTCAGGTATGCTGTCGCCATGTCTCTGCTTTAAAGAGTCCTTTATCGATGTGTTTAACGATGCATCTTTTGCCCCACACAGAGTGAAACTTAGTTATCACTATTAAAAACTAAATAAGCTCTTTTTTAAAATAATATGAGTACCCTCTTTGCAAACAGATATATCCTTGTCTTAACAGTTCCCCAAAAACTTGAAAAGAAACATCCTTAGCAGACACAAATCATTTAAAAACAAACCTTGAATCAAATCTAGAGAGGACAATAACGTTTTTAGGTGTCTTAGTGAGTGAAAAATAATGGCTGTTTATTTTATTGAGACGTCTCAACAAAATAACTTCGTCCCTAGCTTCTCACCTCACAGAGGGGTGTACTAACCAGGGGATTTCTTATCTCTACCCCACATCAAAGGGCAACTCTGTGTGTGTGTGTGTGTGTGTGTGTGTGTGTGTGTGTGTGTGTGTGTGTGTGTGTGTGTGTGTGTGTGTGTGTGTTAATTGTCTCAGAGTAGGGGTCACCCTGCTTGACCAACAGAGACACAAGAGAAGTTTGTGCACAGATCTCTGACTGTATGCATCTGCACTCAGCATAGACATTCGTTTTCTTGACTGGACCCCCGCGGATAGCTGTTGTCTCATTTCGGCCATTTTTCTTTTTTTGAAAGGTGACTTGGTAAGTGGAAATTACTGTCTTTTATTTAGTTTTGAGCCTATTTCTATTTTCATCTAATTTCACCCCCCACAATCTCCTTGCAGAGCAAGGGTGGAGAAAAGGGGGGAGAGGCCGGGGGCACATTGAGCGGCCAGACATCCTAACTTCAGAGAGACATGTCTCACTCATAAAAATACCTAAATTAAGATCACAGGCTCATAACATCTAAGGCTATTAGATTAGATAACCCCTGAATGACCAGACAGCATAACTTCAAAGAGACTACCTTAATCGACACATCAAGGAATTAGACAACTAACCATGTCTCACTCATAAAAATACCTAGATTAAGATCAAAGGGCAAAACAGTAAAGGCTAATTAGATTAGATAACGCCTGAGGGATCAGACAGCATAACTTCAAAGAGACTACCTTAATCAACACATCAAAGAAATAGATAACAAAGGCATTCCACAGGGGGGCTTTTCACACCTACCCTTTATAACACATCACCCCTCACATCAAAGGGTCTCAAACAATGGGAGGCGGGACATAGCTCTCATAAAAAGCTCTCGACCAATGGGAGGCGAGGGGAGGCGGGACTTAGCTCATTTGGGGGCGTGTCACCTGTCACTTTTTCATGCATACTAATGAGACGAAAGCGGCATGAATACTACTACTCATAACGTTTTTAAGAAAGAACATGTTATATTAAAGGAATCCTACAAGATAATTCATTCTAAAGGAAAAAATGACAAAACTCCCCTTCAAAATAAAACAGTTTATTCAAAGACAATATTTTTAAATATAAATTGGGTAAATGCATGATTCTGAAGTGGTGTCAGCTGGTGACCGTGATGCTGCTTCCAACAGGAGCTTCAGGCCACTCACCTGTAAAACAGCAGATTCACTGTTACATTATACTGTCCTCATCAAATTGTATTACAGGAGGAAAAGGTAACGTTTACTGCAAAATAGAGTACATGTGAAGTTATGTCAACAGTGTTAAACATGATAGGAATAAGAAACATTGTAAACTTATTGAGAGGTTCAAATAATGACCAAATGTGCCCAGAGAGACCTGGAGGGGTTATGTTATACTGGAAATGCAATGCAACTGGGTAAATAACATTGTCACTATTGGAACATTCCAGAATTGGAGAATTTAGACTAAAAACTACTGAAATAAACTTTTAAACTCTTTATTTTATAATTTTCTGGATTTTCCTTTTTAGGAAATGCAACCCTGTAACTGAAATGTAACCAGGTTATAGTAACAGGTTTGCAAATCAATGCCAATGTTAGCTTTTACCTCAGGAATTATTACTAGCTGCAGATTGTTTACTACTACTACTTTCAAGACAAGGACAAACAAAAGAAAGATAACTTTGAAAGGAACTTATCTGATCCTGATAACAGGAGGAACAGGGTTGCATTTGTTTGACTGCCACACTCGTTATAGCCTGAGAGAATAGAAAAATATGAAAATAAAAGAGAGGACTTACAGTCTACCCATGGCAGTAGCCATCAATTCAATTACTGTTGTTTAAAATATGTTTCTGATTTATTTTACAAGAGACACATACGGTATCAACCAGATAATAGCAAAGAAAATAAATAAAAGCCTGTTTTAAATGTTTTATTTGACATGCAAGTTGTTGCATGTCAGAAAAAAGGCCTCTTTTTAGGTGGTACACGAGAGCCATTTCAGAAATTCCAAATAATTCAAATAATATTTTAAAACCCTTTTTTCTGCTACTTGAATTACACATTGTCAAAGGGAAAGTATATTTAACAAAACAAGTGCATGTTTTAACATTTGGGCATGGATATTTGGAATTGCATAGGTGGCAAAAAGGCTAGTCACTGTGACCTTTTGACCTGTGCTGGACTATGGTGATTTGTTATATATGAATGCACCTGCCTGAGCAAGTTAGATGCTGCGTATCACAGCGCACTGAGATTTGTGACAAACTGTAAAGCACTTACGCATCACTGTACCCTGTATACCAAGGCGGTTTTGCCATCACTTACTGTACGAAGGCTCAGTCACTGGTACATTTTCATTTCCAAAGCCATGTTGGATAAACTACCATCTTATATCTGCTCCCTGATCTCTCGGCGAATTGAAAGTACTTATTGCCTGAGATCGCATGCTGTGGTTTTATTAAATGTGCCAAGTGCTAGGACTGTCTTAGGGAAGAAAGCTTTTAGATGTGCAGCTCCACTAACATGGAACAGTCTGCAAAAAGAATGGAAAACTACCAAGCTTGTACCACTACATGTTTTTAAAGCTCGGTTGGATGCTACACAATCAGATGCTGTTGGTACCTGTACGGATAGATATGTAAATTGTAATCTCTGTAAATGTTGCTGTATGATGTCCTTTTGTTGTTCTGTTGTTTATGTTACGTCTTCTTGTGGAACCTACTGCTGCAGTTCTCCCTTGAAAAAGAGATCAATGATCTCAATGGGATTTCACCTGGATAAATAAAGGTTTTGAATTTGAATTGGTACAGAACATTTCCTCAAATTCAAGAATAACCCTAATATTTCAGTAAGTCCATCTGAATCCTGACAGCACAGTAGCTCTCAACTTAAAGGTCACCTATTATACAAAATTCACTTTTTGATGTCTTTTATACATAAATGTGTCCCTGGTGTGTAAGGAGACTCACAAAGTATCCGGAAATAAAACCCTCTCTCTTTTCCTCCGTACCCAAATCTCTAAAAACGGGGGAACAACCGAGCTGATCCAGATTTGCTGCCGAAATGACGACATTACTCAAATGTGGGCTGGCTTTACGCCCATGTCTTAGTCCTTTAGACATGTGTTTTATAGATATGGCCAGTGGCGACTGGTCATTAGGGGCACAGCCCCACCTAGTGTCAGCAGAAAGTATTAAAAATAATAATTACAAGGGAATCAGTGTCTGGGGACTTTGTCCTGGCTGATTTTCTCTGTGTATGCTGCTCGGGACGTATGTGCCATACAAGCAGGGGCGGATCTACCGGGGTGGCATGGGGTGAAAAAACATGTATTTTTTCTTTTAATGTTTCTTTTATTATCTTTTCTTTTTAATGACTGTTTTTAAATGCCTTTGTTTGAATATCTTTCATTTTTGTAAAGCACCTTGAATTGCCTTGTGTTGAAAGGTGCTATATAAATAAACTTGCCTTGCCTTACAAAAAACAGACTGACTGTAAAAACTACACTGCGCATGCTCAGAGTATTTTCCTATTTAATGTGTGTGGCAAAAAAATAATGACCATAGCGGCACTGAGCTGCCATCCCCACCATACGTCATCTCACATAATTCAGAGCTGATTGGCTGTAAGTACGTATGCCGCGAAAAGTGTGGTGCGTGAAGAGGAGAGAGTTGCAGTGACGCGTCCTAAAACCTGGAAGTAAGCTGCGCTCGGGTTCCCTCCACAAAAAAGCAATGAGATTTCTCCATAGGATTTTAGAAAATAGCTCAAAATAAGATCTGTGGGAAACGTACCTGTTAGATAAATGCACGTTTTGTTCAGCCGGATAATATCCACATGTCTACCCTACTTTTATAACTGATAGACTTTTGAAACTACAAGAAGACAAGGAGGACTTTTACAAAAAAGTAATGGAGATTTTTGTCCAGAAGGACAGGCAAATGGACTTCATCTTCAAGGCAAGGTAAGACCACAATTTTATTGAAAATGGGATCTTACTAAGAGAGAACAATTAAATATTTAAATGATAAAATTAAAATGTTTGGGTATCCTTTTGTTGAACTGTCTGTTTAAAATTAATCGAAGCATCAGACTAAAAAGGCTTTTGAAAATAATACCCATGCATGCCCCCGGACCCCCCTACAGGATGTGAGGTCATCACAAATAAAACAGGTTCACATGGATAGGATACTAGATAAGTGTGCACACTCATTATATACACCACACATTTTCCTTGGATTTGTTAACACCATAGTCCCTAATATGTTTGTAGAAAGGGAGGACATGGAATTCAATTGAGAAAATTGAATTCCAATTGAATTGGAATTCAATTTGAATTCCAATTGAATTGGAATTCAAATTGAATTCCACTTCTCAAACCAAAGTTACACCCTTGGCAGAAGCTTATATAAACATCTACGTTTTTTGTGCCCCACCACTTTTATACATGTGTGCCACTGGATATGGCCCTATAATATATTGTTAAAATATAGAACAATAGGTGAGCTTTAACGAAGTCAGCTAAATGCACAGTAAAACAGTAAAACTCGCACAGTAATGGCATAACTTACAGCTTTGAAGTTGGTTGTGTAGTCACGGAGAGTTGGTATGGACCCATTCTTTGTCTCAGTTAAAAGGGATATCCAGCTGTGCAGGGTGGAGCTGCCCATTTTGTGACACAATCGCCGATGGTCCTGGATATTATATGGTGTATGCCTGATGTTCATTGGCAAGTTTGGCAGGGGTTACCATGATCACTGTATGGCTTGCTCCGACCGACCAAACAATTATTATTGACGTCAGAGTATAAATCGTATCCGCTCTATTTTGACACTGGTTTTCAAATAGGTGGAGAGGGGGAAACATTTGAAGTTTGTTTATCCTTACACCTTTGGAGTCTCTTCAAACCGGTACAAATATATTTAGGTGTAGCAGCAAGAGCATTTGGCATCCTCTGTGACCTTGAACGCGTTCAAAAAACATTGACTTTAGAGAGAAGGAAGCAAAAATGTTAAAATGCTAAGGATTTATTCCTTTACCACTCTTATTATCAACAGAGTGCGAATAGACACTGGTTCTAGTTATGATTTAAATAACGCATTTGTAATCACAGTGGCGGAAATGAGCCTGAATAACAGCCATTAAAATGTAATGTTGATGAGACCGTTTTAGGCTTGACCGCACCTAATCTGGCTGCACCCGGGTCATAGCTTTAACCAGAGGTGCACGCGCTGCACCGCGCGGACTACTGTCAGAAACAAGCACCATCAGACTTAGTCATTCGATGTTTATATAGCAAACTGGGCAATGAAGCATATTTGCACTAAAGGTTGTCATTTATCCATTGGCATTGTGTGAACGGATATTGCAATTAATGAAAAGAAAGAAACGTGCGAGTGCCCGAGTTATTGCTCGTGCTTCAAACATGTCTAGGAATAAACGCGGCACATGTAAACTAATGTGAATAACTTGATAACCAATAAATAACGCCTGGTTACAAACGCCTTCATTGTCATTTTAGTCAAAGAACCAACTGTGCATCGCTGTCATCCTTTGAAAAGGCTGCGGTTTTTAAAAAAAATCTACAGTTCTGTTAGCCAGCCCAATGCAGAGTGGACGTTACCTCTCTCCAGGCAGAGCGGCTCTGTCATGGCCGCCATGTCTGCTTCCTTGGCAGGTTGATAGTAAGAGGACATCATTCTGGTCTCCTCCTGTCCAGGCTGCCTGTCTAACACTCCGTATTTGAGCAGAAACTGGTTCACAGATATGCGTATTCCATCTTCGAAGAAAGCATGCGAGGGTCGGTAGCAGGGTGAGGCTCAGCGTCCTGTGCTCAGTGCGGGCTGTATATTGAGCAGCTCAGCATCTTCTGGAAGAACCAGGAGCGCGCTGCAACTGCGCGCATTTAAAGCCGAGCCAAATAACTACATGTCATATTCTAATACAAATGTCCACACCAGTTGTTCCACAGAACATTATTGATGCTGTTCAAATCAATTGTGAACATATTGTTACATGTTCAAGTACAGTATGCCAGCTTACTTTTATACTGCATTTAGATGATTGAAATGGTTACTTTAAAGATTGAAAAAAGCAGTTAAGTCACAATACGGAGCTCTGGCTTTAAGCCACACCTTTATTAAAATGATTATGCAAATCTAACATTCAAGCAGCAGACATAATTTAAAAAAAACTTTATTCCAGAATGAATAAACAGAACAGCCCTCAATTGTCACAGAGTACTACATTTCCTTCAATATCACAAACATTGGAGAGATTTGTCACTTAGTTTCAAATGAGCATACAATCTAACTGCTTAATGATTCAGAAATAAAAGACAACACAATCTACCCATCTAAAAAGTATAGCTTGTGTTTTTACACTTCATCCCAAGCCAAGTGAAAAGAAAAAACCTACCAGTTTGCAGCCAAGGCAATCTGATAACATTAAGTGGCACGGATTAGTTGGGTAAAGCAGGAGAGCGGCAACTATAGTGAGATCAATTAGTTAAGTGACTTAACCGTGCGTGCAACAATAGGAACATTTCAACAGATTCTGAAAGATGGGAGGTGAGGTGGCTAGATGCCTTGAACTGAAGTAGCCCTGACATCCTTTAGGGTTAGGGCCAATTCAGAGTATAGTATGAGAACATGTATGAGCGGGAGCCTGTGGAAAAAGATCTCAGTACTCCTCTCCTGGGGCCTCCATCTTGTAGCCATTTTCACTGGAACCATAGCCATCAGCGGATTTCACAGACTGCTGGTCGATCATCCCGTCCTGACTGTACTCATCCATGTGTGGAGGCGCTCCCCCCTCATCCTCATTGCCCATGTCATCTTGGGGTAGCGCATCATCTCGTAGGGAGCCTTGGCGCTCCTCTCTGCGTTCCCCCCTGTCTCTCTCCCCCCGCTCCCTCTTGTGCTCCCTGTCTTTGTCACGGTCTCCCCTGCGTCTGTCTCTGTCTCTGTGGCTGCGCCTGCGGTCTCTTTCCTTTTCTTTACGCTCTTCCATGCCCTCACCCACTTCACCCTCATGTTCCTCCAGCACCCGCTCCCCACCTTCCGCAGCCCCGTCTGCTTGAATGACCTCCTCCCCTTCCAGACCTTTGCCCCTCTCCCTGTCTCTCTTACGATCTCTGCTCCTGCTCCTTCTCTTCCGTTCTCGACTCCTCTCCCTACTCCTGCTGTCTTCTCCCCCTGCTCCGCCACGTTCCTTCTCTCGCTCTCGACGCCGGGTGCTACCAATGCTATCCTCCACTGCTCCAACGGGTCTTTCTCTCTCCCTCTCTCGAGAACGGGTACGCCTACGACGTTCGCGGGAACGGGACCTTCGGCGTTCTCTGTCCTTGTCCTTGTCTCTGTCACGCTCCCGGCTGCGCTCCCTCCGCTCCCCTCGTTCCCCACGCTCCCGATCACTAAGAGCAGGTCAAATGAAAGACCGTTTTACAAAAAAAGCGATACATTTTATACTTAAACAGATCTTTCTTGAAAGCACTTACCCGCCAATAGGCCGATCGTCATAACGTGATGCATCATCTCGGCCTGAGTGCTTGATGTTGACATCGGCTCCCCCTCTCCTAGTGCCACCCAATCCACCACCTAGTTAAAGGAAGAAAAGGGAAAGATAAATATGTGTCAACTTGAGACCATAGCGTCAATCATCACACTTGGCTTTGTCGGCAAACACCCAATGTGTGCCATACAACATTTGAGTCATCCTAGTGGAGGTGCTGACTTGTAATTAGCTTTGACAAACCTAAGTCTCAAAATGTCCAAACTAATAAAATGTAGCATGTTTATGAAGGGGGTTGGAAAGAGCAACAGGACAGGAAGCAGTGATGGTGAGAGCTTGATGTTACACTGCTGCTCTGCAGTTTCTGAGAGTGACAAGAGCCTGTGAATAATATCTATGCCGTAGGTGTCTCGAGGTTAAGAGGTAATCATTGAGACATGTAACTTCATAGTGTAGAGTATGTATGTAAACAAATAACAGATTTAAGAATGAACCACAACACACCAGTTAAGGTGACACATCCGACACCCTGAGTTTTTCTTTACACCTTCACCATTTGTACAAACACATTTGAGCTGTCAATGAGAAACTGCTGACCTAGCCGGCGAGGGTGCCATCCTTTGACAGTGCGTCCTCGTTCCACATCCACCAACACTCTCCTACCGTCGATTTTCTTCCCATCTGCGTGTTTGTAGGCGGCTGGAGAAGAAAAATGGAGAAAGGGAAAGGCAGACGTGAGATATTTATATGACTATCAATGTGGCCAAGGAAACAAACAGTGCATTATTATACTGACCAGGAGCAGGCGAGGCCGAGATGGCTGCTCTCTGGGTAAAAGCCGAAGGAAATGGGCGCAGACTTCCTTCCACCCGATGAGTGACTTCTATGTTACACTTTTTACTGCATCTTTTAAATACCCAGCTCTATTTTTTTTATCAATGATAGTAGTAATCCTATATATTTCTTAAAGTACTGTTATCATTGCAACTTAATATATCGGGTACCAATATGTGACATTTTTTTACAGGTTGAATTTCTTGGGGAAAAAAATCACAAATTTCTATCATATTAGTAAAACATGCTATGAGGTTTTTGTACAACGTTTAGACATCATTTGGCCATGACAAAAGCTCGGCAGATAACCCGATAACAGCGTGTCACTAGTCAGGGAAATCCAACGCATCTTAAACTTTTAGCTGTAGGATTTTTATTTTTCATTGAATACATTGGCATGGTAGTAGAATGTTCTATGATAGCAGCTTTGATCTCTGGAGATATTTTACAAGCTTTATGGGGGATCAACATTGATAAAAAAAAAGGGGGGCTCCGAAAATTGGCAGATTTCAAACCTTGTATCTATTTAGACCTAGTACCACACCTCGTTCCATTATACCACACAATAGTCTCTGATCCATTTGTGAAAAATGACATCTGGCTCATCCTGGCTGCTACACTGGTCTGTAGTAGTGACGATCCCTGAGGAGAAAACTGAACATCCAAGAGCAGGGCCTTACCAAAACCCATCAGTAATCACAGTCCGAGGGCCTTACCAAATCCTCAAATACACATTCTGAGGGCCTTACCAAACTCCCTCACTCATACTATACAGAGGTCTTACCATGCTCTCTCACTAAAGGGCCTTTTAAAGTCTCTGCCCCATTCTTAGGGCCTTACCAAACTCCCCCAGCACCAGAATACACATACCATTACCAGACCTCTATCAGGGGCCTTACCAGCACCCCCCTTTATTAGCTCACTTAGGATGAGATCATTCATCCAATGATAGGGCCTTACCAAACCCCCACCAGTCCTAGCAAAACTGAAAAAACAACATTGTCTTTTGTAAACCTACAAATTCAATGAAGTCTTGTTCACTGACATGGTGTTGATCTAAAGTGTTGTGAAATATCAGTAATCCAATGTCTCAACCTATTTACTGACATGAAACTGTAGAAACAATTTCTTTAACATTTTTTGACTTTACTATTGTTATGAGTTCATGTGTGAGGCTACAAAAACTAGTGTCTACCTTTGTTATGTAGTGAAGACATGTATGGAAAGCTCATTTAGCAGAGTTACAAAAATAACTCCCCTCATCGACCATTTCTATTAAAGCCAGCTCAGTCCCATTACTTTGGACAGTATTGGACATCAACCCCAGCCGGATTGAATATTTTATAAATGAAAAGGGGTCATGGCTAATTAGCACCTACAACCTGCCGGACAGAGAACATGTTGCTCCAAAATAATTGGCAGATTAGGGAATTAAGTCACAGAAAGGCTTCGATGTATAATTGTGACACAAAAGTATGGATTGACATGTACAGGATAATAAAATAAACTGTTTGGTTAAGATAAATGTGCCTGCACATAGTGCCAAACTGACATGAAGATTTAATATACTTTTTAAAAATTATTAGTCGACAGTCAATGCAGGTTACATTTTCTGTACAGCCTACATAGTTACAGAATACTAAGGAACCTACCACATATGTTTCTGTATTTAAAAAGGAATAAACTCATGAGAATCGTTTTACTGATGTGGCTTCCCTGCTGGATTAAATGACCACTAACTCCACAAGAATGTGCAAGGATTTACAGCTGTGTAACATTTCACCCTCCCTTTGCATACAGCTAAATTATTGCTATTGAGAAGCATACGCCCTACTGAGGTGGCTTCAACAAAAAAGGCAAAATCATTGGGTAACATTTAAAAAGCTAGTGGTCAGGGGTGCGTTCAATGGTCAAAGCCTAACATCCAAGTAGTAGTTACTGCAGTAAAAGCCCTTTAAGGCTTGCAAAGTAATACACTTTACCCATTGAACGTAGCTCCTCTTTCCTATGTAGGAGATGGAGGGTGGAAAGAAATCTTACCCATCATACAAACCCATTATACCAACCATATACTGAGCTGTGGTAGTAGGGTGTAGATGTATCATAACCATCATCATCTGCCAGCCAGCTCTGGCCAATAGCCATCACAGATTGGCGGCTGCAGTGGCAATGAGAACAACACACAGTTAATATACTGTTTAGCCCCACATCCCCCTCAGTTCACCCCCTGATGTGACGGCATGATGCTGTGGTCTTGACGAGGCCATTTTATATCTTAGAATGGTGTTACTGGGCTAGATTGCACCATTCACTCGTCTAATGACAGTACTCCCTATTCACTATGGCATCACCATCAGTTTAAAATCTACTCTAACTCAGTAAATTGAACCAATCTCACATTGACCATGTTTGAAGACTACCAATAAAAACACGTTTGCCAAAACAAGCTAGGTTTCCAACAGTCCGTAAAACATTTTTGGCCAACAAGCTATTGATGCTTGGTGACCAATGTGACCATTGTGCTTACCATCACAGTCCCACCAGGAAAGATGATCTTCCACAGAGCTACCACGCTTAACAGTTTAAGACCGTGTGCCCTTTGAAAGGCCAGAGGTTGAGGTTCACAGATGAAAGACAGTTCTACCTCTTGATCCTCCCTCTTTTCCCAGAATGCCCCACTGAATGAAGTGGTTCCCCTCAACCAGACTATTAGTCAACCAATGACACGCATCAAACACAGACACACACACACCACACGACCACCAGACTCTGGTTTCAACATGCAATTGGAAAAACATAAATCTGGTAAAGTACTCTGATTCAATAAACCATATATTTGGTTTGATTAGATGGTAGTCACCCTTGTAAGGGAGAATGTTGACAACCCAGGATCATTCCCTAAAATATCAATATAGTAAAAAGGAGAGGGGGTTCAACTGAAGAGCCCGTCTGCATGTCAGACATCACTCTTCATAAACCTGTGATCATACATCATCATGGTTTTGGCTGAGAGCTCTTAATATTGGTACTCACAGTGCATGTCTCGTTCATGCTCATACTCAATGAATGCATAGCCCCTAGGCTTTCCCGTCCTCTTGTTGTAGACTATGTAAATCTGAAACAAACAGGAATGGAGGCATTAGTTGGCTGTGGAATTCATCTTTACCCAAACAGATCTACCACACCCATTAGATATACAGGCCACACACTTTAGTTGAATCCAAACCAGCTGAAACTTAACAATAAAATATAGACTTGTTTAATATGCCATCTATAAACATCTTTCTGCAAATACTTTTGTGACATTGAACTGTTTATTTTCTAATGGTGATTAAGCGATTAAAGCGATGTGAAGATTTGCAGCACTTCAATTGCTCAAGTTTGACGGCAGCCGTCAGCTGTTTTTACGAGTGTCATTTAACCAAGACGTGCTGACTAGGAGTCAGGGCGTATGTCCATGTAGATACCAACAAAAGTCGACTAAACGGCGGATAAACTGTGGCGCGCTTACACTAAGT
Organism: Harpagifer antarcticus; assembly: GCA_902827135.1. NCBI lineage: Eukaryota > Metazoa > Chordata > Actinopteri > Perciformes > Harpagiferidae > Harpagifer > Harpagifer antarcticus. The sequence goes on from CADEHL010001340.1 coordinate 1,668,267, forward strand.
GCGTCGCATAAGCGCACAATAATGCGCCGCAGTTGCGCTTCAGATGAGGAGGTGAGGCCCCCTCATAACTGCATGAACCCGTATGGCACGATACAACTCAGACTGGCTTACCTGTACGTCAATCAAGTGGCAAATGCCGGATGGATTATAGGCTAACTTTAAAAAATGTTATATATATACACAGTGGGGCAAAAAAGTATTTAGTCAGCCACCAATTGTGCAAGTTCTCCCTCTTAAAAAGATGAGGCCTGTAATGTTCATCCTAGGTACACTTCAACTATGAGAGACAGAATGGGGGGAAAGAATCCAGGAAATCACATTGTAGGATTTTTAATGAATTAATTTGCAAATTATGGTGGAAAATAAGTATTTGTCTTCACAAGGTTTTCAATTGGTTGCTGACTAAATACTTTTTTGCCCCACTGTAAATATTTTTTAATTTTCAATGCGATCTACCCACACTACTTTTGCGATCGACGTATTGGGCACCCCTGCCATAGACAGTCTGTACATTCAGAACTTTCCCCCAGCTTCTGAACAGATATGAGGAGCTGTGAGTTCTGTGTGCTAACAGCTAATGTTTTGGTTTTCTGATTCAACTCCAGGCAATTCACACCACAAGTGTGAATTTGAGACTATGCCTTGACATGTAATCGGACACCCTAAACAAAAATAGCATCACGTCCGGTGTGAACGTACCTTCAGACTTGCAGTTTTATTAACAACAGTGTTAAAATGTGATTTAAATCGCATTTTCTGCTAAACTGACAATGCCCAACTGAATCTATTTAAGAATATATATTCAAACTAATTGGGAAGTGTACACAATGTATGTTTCCTATCTTTGCTGCTTAGGTATTTTTTCTAAACACAACAATGACAGACTAAGGAAAAACATTTATATGAATGGATTTAATGTCTTCGCTTGCCGGCAGTACAGTACTTGCAGGAAGATGTTATGGCTACTAATTGAGGAATTAAGAGTATATAATCAGTTGGTGTAATTAATGTTACATTTGTACAGGTCTCAAGATGTGAGAAACAGAAACTGAACATACCCGCTTGATGGGACCATAGACCTCAAACTCACGGCGAAGCTTGGACTCTGTAGTATCATAGTTCTACAGCAGAAACAGAATAACATTAGACATAAACCAAAAATATTCAATCACATTACCTTTGTCTACAGAGCACATTTCAAAACACAAATTCATTTGTTTCAACATACTCACCACTCGTGCAACAAACAAAGTCTTGAAGGCATCCCCTTGTGCATTGGGATCATTATGGGGGTCCCCTGTCATAACGCAAATAGTCAAATGAAATTAGTTCACAACAAGTAACCATATACAGTGAAAAAGCATAAATTGTACGGCACTAGAAAAACATACACAGCTTGAGCTCCGTCTCCACCACTGCTTGCCTCCTCTCAATCTTCTCTCGCCTCTGCAAAACAAAACATTTGCAGGAAATGAACAATCTTCCACAACTGTACAGACACCCATGTATCAGAAACAATCGTATCAAAAGCAGCTGTAAACTGAACATTCGTGGTAGAATCATGCATGAATCAGGTCAAGTAAGTCAGTAGAAAAATAAATAATACAATATTGACATATGTAACTGGAACACTGTCTGCATTACAACTGGACATTGCTAGTCTTTGCTAGGATAAATTCCCCCTCTTGGGATTGAAGGATAATTTTGCCCACTGGCATCAGCTTTAATGATAATTAAAAAGAAGTGTATACAGCAACCCAATGAGAAGAACAGACAGGTAAATATATGATAAAAGGTTTAAATGTGTTTGGATATCCCTGTTTGAACTGTTGGGTTAATAGTGGAAGGTGCATTACACCACCTAGACAGGACCATCCCTCAACTGGCTCTGGAACTGCTTTGGTAGGAAAGGGGTATGAGTGAGTTACAGAGTTCAGTGGCTGAGCGGGGTGAAGGTGCACGAGTGAACCAGAGCTATGCATAACACTATATAGGAGGGTGGCTAGAAAGACGCCATTATTCAACTATAGTGATATGAAAGCATGTCTGGAGTTTGCCAGAAAGGATTAGAGTGACCCTTTTAAGATTTGGGAGAGGGTTTTAGGTCTGATGAGACAAAGATGCAGATGTTTTTTCTCAAAATTCAAAGCCCTAGGTTTGGCACAAATCCCAAATGTGTCCATGCCTCGAGGAATACCTCTCATGATGCTTGATACCTTTCATCAGCAGGGACTGGGCATTTTGGATGGAGCAAAGTACATGGAGAAAAATACGGAGGCCGTTTAGCACGTTTGGCCCTGTCGGCCACCTGGAAATTGCTTTAGTGTGCTACAAAAAAACAACTTTGGAGAAACGGAACCCTTCAGCAGGACAAGGATCCAAAGGACAAGACCAAAATAACACAGCAGTGGTAAAACAATAGAAAGGTTAACGTCTTAAAGTGGTCAAGTCAAAGTCCAGATCTCAACCCCATACAAATATGTGACACTGTTTGAAAACTGCAGTTCACAGGCATCATCCAACCAACCCGAAGCCAATCTGCCAAGAGAAGAACGGCAAAATTCCCTCCAGAACACTGTGCAGAGCTGGTCATGTGGTTATCTTAGAAGACTTCAGGCTGTTATTGCAACAAAGGGTGGCTCTAACAAATACCAATGTGTAGGGGTTGTGATGCATATCCCTCATCCCCATAAGTGAATGTGGTTCAGTCTGAATTGACGCCGTTTGGCATCACAACGCCATTATTAAAGTTTTTCTGGTATCGGACAGGTGATGGCACCTCTCCAGCTACCAGCATCTGCTCTGATGGGGGCTCGAACCGGTGACCCATCTCTTTCCTAGTTACTACAGATTGAGCTACTGCTTTGATCCCAAAAGGTGATGCCAGAACCCATTTAAAAAACTATTGTTTTAAAAATGTATAATATTCAATACTCAAGGCACTTGCTTAAAGTATCCCCAACAAGGAGTTTGTCAGCCATGATCAAACCCACTATCTCTGCTTTCACTGTCAATTACTTTGACTATGCTAAGGCATCACATGGGAGCATAACATATAGAATATTTTACAGGCTGGTATGTACTGTATCGATGTCCAAAAGAAAAGTACTGATGATGCGTTCCATCATCATATTATAGCAGCATCTATGCAGGGTTTTAGTGTCTCATACACGCGGCTGTTACATCCTGAGCCTGAACTAGCAAATCTACATAAGGGTTTCATGTCACGGTCATCATGTCATAGCTCACCTTTCTCTCCAGCCGCTCATCACGGGTCTCTGCCCTTGTGGGTGGGGGGGCATCTCTAGGATCCTGATGACATAGGAATTTAAAAAATAATATTTAGATTGGGAACGTTCGCTGGAAAAATAAAATTAACAAAAATCAACACATAAAGATATAACAAAAGGATAGCTACTGACCTCGAAATGCCTGATGAACGGTGCGATGCCGCTGTACGGCTGGTTGTGATGCTTCTCATGGGGCAGCTTCTCCAACTGAGACAAGAAAGGGATCGGGTCCCGCGGGGCAAAGAGAGCCAGCAGATTCGGGGGTAAAAACTGCGTCATCTTTCACCTAATAATAACAGTTAATACCATACAATTACCAAAAACGAACTTTAACATAAAACTACCAGTAAATCGCAGGCCCACACCAAGAACGGAAGCTCGCAGACAGGACACACATGTGCCAATTGTTGTTTCCATCAGATACCCAGTGTGTACGTTTTATCACAAAACCAAACATCGTTGCTTATACACAAACATTGTGTTCATTCTAGATAGTACTGACGCAACAATATTTTCCCTCCGGTCATCATCGCTACAGCACTGGGACCGTAGTGAAGGTATTGAACCGAGCATTCAAGCTAAGCATGCTATCAATGCTAACAAGGAGCCTCGAGCTTATTTCTTACCCTCTCTCCTCCAATATCTTCAGAGATCACACCATGAACCAGGAGGTCCAGCGAACGGTGCAAGCAGGCCTACCGAGCCACGCTACTTTAGCAAATCGATGGACCAACAATAAGTTAAAGGTGGTCCGCTGAACGTACACAGGCCGCTCGGCGACAGATAGTTGAACGTGTGCGTTGTTTAGTTGTGGCGGTGGTGAGGTTGAAAATAAAATGGCGGGATGCCGTAAATTGACAAGAACTGACGTAAACCACACATGTAGTGATTCACAATCCCAATCCAAAACATCCATGAATCCAACACGTCCCACATACACCCCATCGAGGATAAATTACTAACCAAATGTATCACACCTTTACCTAGAATTAAAGCATATGGCATCACCATTCCATATGCTTATGCAGGCAACCAAATCCAAATATATAATTAATATCCATCCATCCATCTTCTTCCGCTTATCCGTGGTCGGGTCGCGGGGGTAGCAGTTCCAGCAGAGAGCCCCAAACTTCCTTTTCCCTGGCGACATCAACCAGCTCTGACTGGGGGATCCCAAGGCGCTCCCAGGCCAGCGAAGAGATATAATCCCTCCACCTGGTCCTAGGTCTACCCCTTGGTCTCTTCCCAGCTGGACGTGCCTGGAACACCTGCCTGGTAATATAAATATATAATTAATATAATAAAAATAAATATTTCCTTTTGTATTTTATTTACCTTTTCTTTATCTTTCTTCTTTTGTTAACCGCTTATGTATGTGTAGGCCTAGCGCCCCCCTTGCATCGCAGGGGGGGCGCCAGGCCTCAGATGATTTGAGGCCAAATATCATATTTAGACTTTTTTTTTTTTTACATATAATTGTAAGGCAATACATGATTGTCACTAAAAGCCTTGTCTCTACATTACAATAAAATATAAAAAATAATTGACAAATTAATTTTAATAAAAATTCAAGTTAGTATTAAAGGCATAAAAAGACAGAAATGTATAATTCTTTCTTTAATATAAATGTTTCTTCTGCCCGTAAAGTTTCCAAACCAGGCTTGTCTGGATAAGCGCGTTTTTAAAACAGTCATTGTCCATGCCGGTTTCAGTTGGAATATTTGTCACAGTTGCTCCAATCAGATCGGTTTCCTCCATTTTGTAGATTATTTACGACTTTTGAATCCACATGAACACATCGGCAAAATTCGGTTTACTTTGAGCATGTGTTTTAAACAGTTTAATCCCTTTGTGAATTGTTTCCACTTGCGCCGTCCTTTAATTTCTTCATACAACGGGAATCCAAATAAATTAAACCTGAGTCCAATAACCATCACTCCAATAGTGCTCCTTAATTACGCTTTCATCCTCCTTTAACAAAATACTTCACATGCATCCAGTTTGTGACAGTAGTTGTAGCATTTTTGATTGATTGATTGATTGATTGAAAAGTTTATTAACAGCTTGTATATTGGGTACAGTACAGTACAGCTCAAAACATACAATTGTTAAGGGGATGCAGACCAGAGAAAGACTTTCGTCTTGTTTACATCAGGGTCCCCCATTTCCAATTCATCATATCATTTAAGACATGTAAGACATATTTGACAAACAGATGGGTTATTTACAATTTACATACAGGTGGTTTTTCACATACATATTTCTTATTTACAATTTTCATTTTAGATTTCGTTCTAATACATCCTAACCGGACATTTAAGACATACCAAGTCTACAGATATACAGTTAGTAACAGAGTCTAAAATGCGAGTATATACATAGATGGGGGGGGGGAAGCTGTCCATTGTACGACAGGTTGAGATTTGTACCATTACCGGGGCCAGTTTTGCAATGCTCTCCCCCGAAGGTGCTCTTTAAGAGAGGTTTTGAAGGTAAGTATAGTTTTACTTTCCTTTACAGTTTTGGGAAGAGCGTTCCACCTTGATGTGGCATAATTGCAAAACGTGTATTCCCCCTTTTTTGTGCCAAATCTGGGTTTCACATGATTTGTGGAGCTCCCTCTGGTGTTATGATCATGGTATTCCTTGACCTTTGGGAAGAACTTTGACATGTACATGGGTACCATAGTGGTGTAGTGGATCTTGTAGACCAGGCCCATTGCAAGTAGCTGTACTCTGTCGTCTACTCTAAGCCATCCTAGGTTGTCAAAGTGGGCAGAGGTGAGGTGGGTTCTAGATGAAAGGTCAAGCAGTAGTCTGACCAGTTTATTTTGCGATGTTTGAAGTTTAATTTTTAGCGCCTTGGAGGTGCTTTGGTACCATGACGTGCAAGCATAGTCATAGTACCCTTGAATGAGGGCTCCTGCCAGAGTTTTCAGGGTGTTTTTGTTTACCAGAGAGGAGATCCGGTATAGGAATCTAGTTCTTTGATTGACTTTTTTTATTACATTGGATGCCATTTTGTCACAGGAGAGGTTTGCCTCAAGAATAGATCCTAGGTATGTAATTTCCTTCTTACTTGTGACAATAATGTCACCCACTACAACTGAAAAGTCGTCGGATTTGCTGAGATTATGTTTTGAACCGAAGAGAATGGACTCTGTTTTACCCAGGTGTAATGATAATTTATTATCGGCGAGCCAGGTGCAGATTCTGCCGAGCTCGGAGTTGAGGGTTTTTTCAACCTGCAATCTGCTCCTGTCCGAGACCAGCAGGGCTGAGTCGTCCGCGAACAGGAACAAGTTGCAGTCACATGCTGATGACATGTCATTTGCATAAATTAGGAACAGTAACGGACCTAATATGCTTCCTTGTGGAACACCACAGCTCACTGGAAGGGGGGGGGGACAGAGTACCGTTTACCTCCACCATCGGTTCTCTCCCCTCCATGTAGGATTGCATCCAGCTCACCGATAGTTTATCAAAACCAATTGCTTTTAGCTTGTCAATCAGAATGGGGTGATTGACAGTGTCGAAAGCCTTTTGTAGGTCCAGCATCACCATGCCGCAGTACTTGCCCTCGTCCACCTCTTGTTTGATGTGGTCGCTCAAATAAAGAAGGCATGTGTCAGTGGAGTGGGATGTTCTAAAGCCAGATTGAAATTCATAGATTAGTTTCTTTTCCGCGAGGTACTTTTCGACCTGTTCATATACCAATTTTTCCATGACTTTCGAGATGGAGGTAAGTATAGAAACAGGGCGGTAGTTGCCTGGGTCCAATTTGCTGCCCTTTTTGTGCAGGGGGGTTACTCTTGCAATTTTGAAGTCTCTGGGTACTTTTCCCTGTTTTATGGAGAGGTTAATTATGTGAGCTATGACTGGTGAGATGGCGGTTGCTGTGTCTCTGAGGAATTTGGAGGGGATATTGTCGTGGCCAGTGGCCTTGTTAGGTTGGAGGGCGCTCAGTTTAATGAGTACCTCTGCTGTTGTTACCCTTGCTAGACTGAAATCATCTTTGCGTACCCCTAGGTTTTTGTAGTAGGTCATGATGTGATCTACTCCAAAAAGCCCTGAGTGGGAGGGTCATTTATTTACAAGAGTTGTGGCTATGTTTGTGAAAAAAATGTTCAAGTACTTGGCCACATCCAGTTTGTCTGTGTTGAGCCTGTTATCTGTCTTTATGTTTACGTTCGAAAATCTGGTTTTGAGTTTTTTACTGCAGCCAAGCTGGTTATTGAGTAATTTCCAAAGTTCACGGGGTTTATTTTTGTTTTCCTCAGTTTTGACATTGATGAAATTCTTTTTGGCAGTTTTGATCATGGAGCTTACGTCATTTCTTAGTCTGTTTCTTTCAATTTTTAGTTCAGTCACGTGGGCCTAGAGTTCACTGCTCGTGCTTTTGGAAAGCATTGACTGACTTTTATGAAACTCAGAGCATTTTTTGTCCCTGGTTTTCATGGCGGTCAGTATGCCGGAGTGCATCCACGGCTCAGCGCGATTTTTTATCCTGGTTGTTCTTAGGGGGGCCAAATCATTGAGTATTGCAGAGAATTTGTTTTTGAAACCAAGCCATGTTTCTTCAACTTGTGTACCACTGAGCTCATCTGACCAGTCCAGGCTCTCCAGTTCTAGGTTAAAGGCCTCGCTAGAGTAGTTTTTGAGGTCTCTAGATATGACTGTTTTGTGACAGCCGGCCCTTTGTTTTAGCTTTTTGCGGGTACAGAATATAATATAATGATCACTTAAACCGCATGCTATAACCCCTTTACTGGAGATCCTGGACTTGTCAGAGGTCAGAATGAGATCAATGGTAGTTTGTGTTGTTTCACATACCTGGGTGGGTTGGGTGATTAGCTGGCTGAAGCCGTGCAGATCACAAATCCTACCGAAGGACTTGAAGACGGACGTGTCTTTACGTTGCATATCCGTGTTCCAGTCTCCAACAATAATTGTCTCTACATCCCCCACACCAGCCAAACACCCATCTAAAGTATCATACAAGTCACTCTGTTCCGGTGGTCTATAGATTGTCCCGACTATTACAGCTTTAGCATTGTCAAAAAGAATTTCAACCCACAGATTCAATATTTTCACGATGCAGGTCAGTACGGTTTTTGAAATTGGTGTCTTTATGTATGTACATGCAGACACCACCTCCATTCACATTCCTGTCCCTTCTCACTACAAGATAATCTTCAATTTCAATCTCTGAATCTGTAATGGAATTGTCCAATTTGGTCTCAGAAAAGCATAATATGCTTGCCTTACCGTTCAAGAATAGCTGCCTGAGTTCAGCCAGTTTGTGTCTCAGGCTGTTAGTGTTCAGATGAAAAATATGTAGTCCATTTTTGTTGCTTAAATGCACAATGTCGTCAGCTTGCAGATATTTGTCTTTGTCCGTTACAGCAACCGGCTTGTGGCCTGCCGTGGTGTTTGGAGCGGTGGGGGGCTGGCGGGGGGAGGGAGGCTCCGTTGTAGCTTTAGCCGTTGATATGCTAGCAGGGTCGCTAACAACATGGCGGATATTTGTTCCCTCGGATCTCGGTTTTCTTCCTCTCGTCACTGCCTCATGCGTGTCTGTCTGCCGAGCCGGAATGTCGAAGTCTCCGTTGATTCCTCGGTCTCCGCTGTCTCCACGGTCTCTGTTGTCGTCGCGTAATTGTTGCTTTTGAGACTCTTAAACTTTAATTACCGCCCCCCCCCCCCCTTGTGTGTGTGGGGGGGGGGGCGCAACTTCCAACGGGAGTCATTTGGGGGGGCTCTTGGGAAAAAAGGTTGGGAACCACTGAGCTAAAGGACTCTCTCAGTGTTATGTCAGTGGGTCTCAAACGATTTGGTCACCATTAATGTAATCAATTATTTCCGAGGCGCACGTTTATATGATCATTATAGTTATAAAAAAATAAGAGAATAAATGAAAAACAGCTATGAAATACTATATGACAGTAAAACAAGAATAAAGTTTAAAAGGGTGATTTGTAAAATATCCATAAAGAAAAAGTAAATCTGTTTACAGTTCTGTTTCAAATGTGTTGAGAGATGTATCCATAGATCTCTTCATTTTGCTCTCAAAGTGCACCAGATTGATGCATTTAACTTCCATATTTAAAAATAAATCTTCCCGGGGGAGCATGCCCCCCTATGTGAGGTCCACACACCACCTATAAAAATAGCACTTGACCCCTGTTTACACCTATATGCCGTGAGCTGATTATCGAGCGTTCATTGTAACAGTTGCGGGAACACTGTGTATATGCGTGTGGGGAATGTTGCAGTACAAAATTCCACTGTAGCGACCGGTACATTAATGGGAAACTATGGAGTCAGATTTGGGTCAATATTCTAGCGCGCAAAACAAGCTACTCACGAGCGGGAAATGTGCTTTTACACGCGCATGAAATGACCCTCGCGCGCAGATTAAACCCCCGCGAGCGGCTATGCGATCGCTCGCGAGAGAGACAGCCCTCTTGCTCGCTCGCGGGAGAGTCAGCCTCACGCGCTCGCGGAGTCTGTCTATGCGCGCGTGAAAAGTTTCTGGCACTTTGGGGCGGAGCCACTGGACTTTGATTGACAGCTGCAAGGAAGCCCGGAGTTGCCAGGTTTGATAAGTGCCTGAACTACCAAGAGCCGAGGAGTGACAGCTGCAATATCAGTTGGACGAGATTGAATGGTAAATGTGTCCATAAAAAACTATTATATTCGTAAAGTGTACAGCTAATATACATATATATATATATATATATATATATATATTAATTAATTTGATATAAAACAATATATTTTTGAGTGGGCTGTATCTGTCGAAAACTGCTAGCTACTGTCTGCACCTCCCTTACGAAATGAACTATAAATGAACTATAGTATTACTATAGTATACTATAAGAGTTGTATAGTGTCCTATAGTAAGTTTGTAGTGTTCTGTAGTATTTTTCACCAGCTATTGTATTACTATAGTTTTTTCTGTAGTGCCATTTTATTAGCTATAGTAGCCCTATAATATTTCAATAGTAATACTATGTATCTAGATCTTTGTAGTATTCCTATATTATTTTAAATAGTATAACTATAGTATAATATATAGTGTTTCTGTAGTTGTTTTTTAAACACACTATAGAACACTCCTAATAGCATGATATTGTCATATCCATCCATCCATCCATCTTCTTCCGCTTATCCGTGGTCGGGTCGCGGGGGTAGCAGTTCCAGCAGAGAGCCCCAAACTTCCTTTTCCCTGGCGACATCAACCAGCTCTGACTGGGGGATCCCAAGGCGCTCCCAGGCCAGCGAAGAGATATAATCCCTCCACCTGGTCCTAGGTCTACCCCTTGGTCTCTTCCCAGCTGGACGTGCCTGGAACACCTCCCTAGGGAGGCGCCCAGGTGGCATCCTAACTAGGTGCCTGAACCACCTCAACTGGCTCCTTTCGACGCGAAGGAGGAGCGGCTCAACTCCGAGTCCCTCCCGGATGACCGAACTTCTCACCTTATCCCTAAGGGAGACACCAGCCACCCTGCGGAGAAAACCCATCTCGGCCGCTTGTATCCGCGATCTCGTTCTTTCGGTCATGACCCATCCTTCATGACCATAGGTGAGGGTAAGAACGAAAATGGCCCGGTAGACAGAGAGCTTTGCCTTCTGGCTCAGCTCCCTTTTCGTCACAACGGTGCGGTAAAGCGACTGCAGTACCGCTCCCGCTGCTCCGATTCTCCGGCCCATCTCTCCATTGTTCCCTCACTCGAGAACAAAACCCCGAGATACTTGAACTCCTTCACTTGGGGAAAGGACTCATTCCCTACTTGGAGTGGACAGTCCATCGGTTTCCTGCTGAGAACCATGGCCTCAGATTTGGAGGTGCTGATCCTCATCCCAGCCGCTTCACACTCGGTTGCGAACCGATCCAGTGAGTGCTGAAGGTCGCAGACCGATGAAGCCATCAGAACCACATCATCTGCAAAAAGCAGTGGTGCAATCCTTAGTCCACCGAACTGCAGAACCCCTTCCCCCACGACTACTCCTCAAAATCCGACCCATGTATATTACAAACAGGATTGGTGACAAAGCGCAGCTCTGGCGGAGGCCAACCCTCACCGGAAATGGGTCCGACTTACTGCCGAGGACAGATATTGTCATAGTGAATGCATATTATTTTAGTGTTTGTAAAAGTATTACTATAGTGTTTTTGTTGGTGTTTCCGCATTAAGACTATATTATTTTAAATAGTATAACGGCCCTTCCACACACAGGCATGAAAAAAATCTTGAAAAATCTTTATGCTGGGCGTGTCTGAAGCTTGCCGATTTCACGCGCCCAACAGAGATGGAGTACTCGAGTCCTGGACTCGGACTCGAGTCGGACTCGAGTGCCGATTTTCGGGACTCGTGACTTGACTCGGACTCGCGCACTGATTGACGCGACTCTGACTCGGACTCGTGAATTCTCACGCACGATGACTCGGACTTGGACTCGGACTCGACTACGACTCTCCCTAGGTGACTCGGACTTGGACTCGGACTCGAGCAAGTTTTCTCTGGAGTCTGATGTCCTCTGTGTCCTGGCGTGTGCACCTGCGAGGCGAGTTCACGTACTGGGCGCGCCCCCGCTGCTATACCAGTCTAAAGATGTCCAGAGACACACCCCGCATCGTGCTGTATGCTTTTAAAGATTTCGTTTCCATATTGGGAAAGAGCAGCGCAAAATGCACATTATGTGGACAGAAGATAGAAGAGAAGACTGGGACAACGTCGAATTTCAATCGACACCTTTCACGGCGGCACCCAGAAAAGTAAGTAGAAATGCTATTGTTAGCTTGCTAACCCACGTTAACGTTAGCCACTAAATTGACTCCACAAAGGTTTTAAGATGTCAGGTTAGATGGAGGTAGGGGTTGATATCACATCCTAGGGACCAAGTGCAGTTTTATTGTCTAGATAGATACTGTTAAAAAGCTATAAATGTCCTTGGTGATACTGCAGATGATGAGTAGCCTAGCCCTAGCCTACAATGAACGTGAAAATTAGAGACTGAAAATGATCTCTGTCACGGAGGCTCCATAACACATTACTCTAAGGATGGAGTTCATATATATATATATATATATATATATATATATATATATATATTAGGGCTGTCAAGTTAACGCGTTAACGCAAACAAAAATTAACGCCACTAATTATTTTAACGCGATTAACGCATGTGTATTTTTTGTCCTCGGCCGCCCCGTAGTTTCAGAGCGCATCGAGTTTAAAATACCATCTACAAGCTGATGCTGACAGCCCCGCTCCTGCCGTCCGCTTGTGGCAGACCACACTTCCACGCTCACCGGCAGGCACCGACTGGCCATCGGGAGGACCGGGAGGGTGTATGTATATGTGGCCCGAGCGAGAGACCTTACGTGTATTGTTGTTGTTGTTAGCATCTGGTGCTAGCTAGCTGCGCTAACGGATATAAGGAGCTGTTTAAATGAAAACAGAGGAGCGACATTTCGCCGACAACTGCGCCGAGCACTTGACTTTATGCAGGAAGCCAGACAGTGGGACATTGTACGAAAAGTCAGCACACTCAGCACGGATAGTGCGCGCAACATGATTGCAGCGTCCAGGCAGCTCCCAGGCAGCTCCCGTTCGAGCAGAGTTGCACATAGCTCCAACGATCCATCACACACACACACACACACACACACACACACACACACACACACACACACACACACACACACACACACACACACACACACACAGTATTATTGAATGAGAGAGGTTCCAGGTTGAATTGAGGCGAATATTTGTAATGTTCAGAGGTTGTTGTGTTTAATATTCATGAGAATATTTGTCATTGTGTTATCATCAAATGATAATAAACATTAGCATAAAGCATATTTGTCCAATCATATGTTGATAAGCGTATTAAAAACTTGAAAAATATTCCTCTAAGGTACATTTAGAACAGATAAAAAATGTGCGATTAATTTGCGATTAACTATGGACAATCATGCGATTAATCGCGATTAAATATTTTAATCGACTGACAGCCCTAATATATATATATATATATATATATATATATATATAGGTAGGCTGTATTGAACACTATCATCAGAGTAATGTGATCAAATCAATAAGTAAAGATTCAGCCGATAACGATGACACTAAGATTAATACATGAAGACTTGTGACTCGGACTTGACTTGGACTCTTCTTGGGTGACTCGGACTTGGACTCGGACTCGAACAAAGGTAATGATGACTCGGACTCGGACTCGACTCGGACACTCCTTGGGTGACTCGGACTTGGACTCGGACTCGACTACGACTCTCCCTAGGTGACTCGGACTCGACTCGGACACTCCTTGGGTGACTCGGACTTGGACTCGGACTCGACTACGACTCTCCCTAGGTGACTCGGACTTGGACTCGGACTCGAAGAGTGGGGACTCGAGAGTGACTTGGACTCGTGAATTGGTGACTTGACTACAACACTGGCGCCCAAGGCGACCAACAACCACTCAGGATTCTCCCAGGAATCTCCAGCCCGCCCCCGGCATACACCTAATTATATTATATATATTATATTATATATTCAAGGCAGGTCACTCCACAGAAACTGCCCTCCTTGCTGTCACTGAGGAACTGCACACTGCCAAAGCAGCATCCCTCTCCTCTGTCATCATCATGTTGGACCTGTCAGCTGCATTCGACACAGTGAACCATCGGATCCTCCTTCGCACTCTCCAAGAACTTGGAGTTTCAGGCTCTGCACTTTCCCTCCTCACCTCATACCTCAAAGACCGTACCTACAGGGTAACTTGGAGAGGGTCCGAGTCCGACCCTTGTCAATTAACTACAGGGATCCCTCAGGGCTCTGTTCTTGGTCCCCTCCTCTTCTCCCTGTACACAAACTCGCTCGGATCAGTCATTAGCCCGCATGGTTTTTCATACCACTGTTATGCTGACGACACCCAATTAATTCTGTCCTTTCCCCGCTCAGAGACCCAGGTCGTCGCACGCATCTCTGCTTGTCTAGTTGACATCTCTCAGTGGATGTCTGCTCATCACCTCAAGCTCAACCTTGACAAGACTGAACTGCTTTTCCTTCCGGGAAAAGATTGTCCCACTCTTGACCTGACAATCAACATCGGCACCTCTGTTGTTTCCCCGACTCAGACTGCAAGGAATCTGGGAGTAATCCTAGATAACAACCTGTCCTTCACTGCAAACATCGCTGCTACAACCCGTTGCTGCAGATATACACTGTACAACATCAGGAAGATTCGTCCCCAGCTGACCCAGAAAGCCACCCAGGTTCTGGTCCAGGCTCTCGTCACCTCACGCCTAGACTACTGCAACTCCCTCCTGGCTGGTCTACCTGCATGTGCCATCCGACTTCTGCAGCTCATCCAGAATGCAGCGGCTCGTCTGGTCTTCAACCTTCCAAAATGTTCCCACACCACTCCGCTCCTCCACTCCCTTCACTGGCTCCCGGTAACTGCTAGAATCCACTTCAAGACACTGGTACTTGCATACCATGCTGCGAATGGATCTGGCCCTTCCTACATCCAGGACATGGTTAAACTGTACACCCCGGCGCGTGCACTCCGCTCTGCATCAGCCAAACGACTCGCTGCACCCTCGCTGCGAGGGGGACCCAAGTTCCCATCAGCAAAAACACGTGGGTTTGCTATCCTGGCTCCAAAATGGTGGAATGAGCTCCCCATTGACATCAGGACACCAGAAAGCCTGCACATCTTCCGGCGCAGACTGAAAACTCATCTCTTTCGACTCCACTTCAAGCGATAGAATTACTAACAAGGCACTTATATACTAATAAAGGACTGGCTTATCTATAGCCAGTTGAGTAGCACTTGAAATGTTTGGCTCTATGAAACCTGATGTACTTATATGATTCTGTTTTCTTCAGGGTTGTGTCTTCCTGGTCGTATGTACTTATTGTAAGTCGCTTTGGATAAAAGCGTCAGCTAAATGCAATGTAATGTAATGTAATATTATATATATTATTATTATATTAATATATATATTATATGTTATGCTACATTACTAGCTGTCCATTCAATGTTAAAACGAAGTAAACTGGATATAAACTGGATATAACCTCCCTCCATGCCTGGTTCCTCCGGTTTAGGTCCCGGCAGGTGAACAGAGAGCAGTCGTAAAGGACCGGGACATTTCCTACAGCGATGATTAATTTATCCTCCATTTTATGACATATGGAAAAGACCTCTGGTATCTACATACACGCGGTTTGATTGGCTAGCGCTTGTACTGGCGGGATTTGCATAAACGGGATTTGATTGGCTGATGCCAGCTTCGAAAGCATCGGGAGCATCAAAAGTTGAACATTGCTCAACTTTTGATGCTCACGATGCTTGCAAAGCCATGCTCCACTCCCCACATTGCAGTTCTACGTCACCCCATTCAAGTGGGCGAAGCTTTGAAAGATTTTTTTCATGCCTGTGTCTGGACGGGCCGTAACTATAGTATAATATATAGTGTTTCTGTAGTTGTTTTTTGAACACACTATAGAACACTCCTATAGTAATAGTATGATGTTGTCATAATGAATGCATATTATTACTATAGTGTTTGTAAAAGTATTGCACTCCTAGAATGAATGTGTCATTTTTTTTATATCAAATTAATTATTTCTTTAAATAATTATTAGCTGTACACTTTACGAATATAATAGTTTTTTATGGACAACTTTACCATTCAATATCGTCCAACTGATCTTGCAGCTGTCACTCCTCGTCTCTTGGTAGTTCAGGCATTTATCAAACCTGGCAACTCCGGGCTTCCTGGCAGCTGTCAATTAAAGTCCAGTGGCTCCGCCCCAAAGTGTCAGAAACTTTTCACGCGCGCGTAGACAGACTCCGCGAGCGAGTGAGGCTGACACTCCCGCGAGCGAGCAAGAGGGCTGTCTCGCGGGGGTTTAATCTGCGCGCGAGGGTCATTTCATGCGCGTGTAAAAGCACATTTTCCGCTCGTGAGTAGCTCGTGAGTAGCTTGTTTTACGCGCTAGAATATTGACCCAAATCTGACTCCATAGAACCCTAAATGTTTGAGCATCCTCTATGAAATGTCAAGCTACCCCACAGCACCCCCAAAAGAAATCTCTGGCGCCGCCACTGAGCCTGACTACTTGTGTTGGGGGGCCCGACTTTTTTTTTTCTCCAAAGGGGGGGCCTGACAGAAAAAGTTTGAGAACCACTGCCCTAAGGGACATGAAAAAGAAAAGAGAAAAAAAAAAATTGGATGCCCGCAAAAGTACAACCAGCGAGTATTAAACATAGACTGTATATATACAGTGGGGCAAAAAAGTATTTAGTCAGCCACCAATTGTGCAAGTTCTCCCACTTAAAAAGATGAGAGAGGCCTGTAATTTTCATCCTAGGTACACTTCAACTATGAGAGACAGAATGGGGGGAAAGAATCCAGGAAATCACATTGTAGGATTTTTAATGAATTCATTGGTAAATTCCTCGGTAAAATAAGTATTTGGTCACCTACAAACAAACAAGATTTCTGGCTCTCACAGACCTGTAACTTCTTCTTTAAGAGCCTCCTCTGTCCTCCACTCGTTAACTGTATTAATGGCACCTGTTTGAACTCGTTATCAGTATAAAAGACACCTGTCCACAACCTCAAACAGTCACACTCCAAACTCCACTATGGCCATGACCAAAGAGCTGTCAAAGGACACCAGAAACAAAATTGTAGACCTGCACCAGGCTGGGAAGACTGAATCTGCAATAGGTAAGCAGCTTGGTGTGAAGAAATCAACTGTGGCAGCAATTATTAGAAAATGGAAGACATACAAGACCACTGATAATCTCCCTCGATCTGGGGCTCCACGCAAGATCTCACCCCGTGGGGTCAAAATGATCACAAGAACGGTGAGCAAAAATCCCAGAACCACACGGGGGGACCTAGTCAATGACCTGCAGAGAGCTGGGACCAAAGTAACAAAGGCTGCCATCAGTAACACACTACGCCGCCAGGGACTCAAATCCTGCAGTGCCAGACGTGTCCCCCTGCTTAAGCCAGTACATGTCCAGGCCCGTCTGAAGTTTGCTAGAGAGCATTTAGATGATCCAGAAGAGGATTGGGAGAATGTCATATGGTCAGATGAAACCAAAATAGAACTTTTTGGTAAAAACTCAACTAGACGTGTTTGGAGGAGAAAGAATGCTGAGTTGCATCCAAAGAACACCATACCTACTTTGAAACATGGGGGTGGAAACATCATGCTTTGGGGCTGTTTTTCTGCAAAGGGACCAGGACGACTGATCCGTGTAAAGGAAAAAATGAATGGGGCCATGTATCGTGAGATTTTGAGTGACAACCTCCTTCCATCAGCAAGGGCATTGAAGATGAAACGTGGCTGGGTCTTTCAGCATGACAATGATCCCAAACACACCGCCCGTGCAACAAAGGAGTGGCTTCGTAAGAAGCATTTCAAGGTCCTGGAGCCACCATAATTTGCAAATAAATTCTTTAAAAATCAGACAATGTGATTTTCTGGATTCTTTCCCCCCATTCTGTCTCTCATAGTTGAGGTATACCTAGGATGAAAATTACAGGCCTCTCTCATCTTTTTAAGAGGAAGAACTTGCACAATTGGTGGCTGACGAGAGAGAGAGAGAGAGAGAGAGAGAGAGAGAGAGAGAGAGAGAGAGAGAGAGAGAGAGAGATAGATATC